>CM062823.1:27651288-28851288 GCA_031772345.1 Himalopsyche anomala | reverse complement strand
TGATGGCCGATTGTTATAATGCCAGTGGCCCATAGAATATTTGGAAGGGAAAAAATACCAAATCCATGAGATAAGAAAATAGTTTTTCTCTTACTTTTGCGAATACTTTGCTTTTTATTAGCTTCACTTAGGTGCGGTGTGCTAGCATTTTTCTTAAAGGCCGCCAACGCAAAATAGCTTTGAAAAGATATTTCATGAAATGAGTTATGTCTAAGCGGCTCGTTATTGTGCGGTAAATCTATATCCGTTAGTTTAAGTGTGCTACGAATAAGTTTGTTTACAAGAGAATCGTTGGACTCATATAATTTTATTTTTGTGATGCCAATAAAGTAGTCAGTTATGTCAAGTTAACATTTGAAGAGGTTAATAATGTCAAAATGAAACTATATGAAAGCCAATCGTTTACTATTCGCCACTAAAATTTGAGAGCTGTTGCACAAAAAACCCGCTCACGCCAATTGAAATATTTTGTTAGTAATATTTAAAAATTGAAATGTAAACAAAATAAAGTAAATTATAGAAAAATGATTACTCTTAGATAGGTATGTTGTACTTCCTTGTATGGTATTAAATTCTAGTAACATCGTCTAAGCGCTAATATTCTGCCGTAGTAATGATTTGAAGTACATATTTGCAAACATCTTAGTTGTTTAGCCATAAAACAAAACAAACTGATAAGTTTCTATAAAGTCTTAATACTGGAAAAAAGTGTTTTTTTACCGCATTTTTTTGAAATTTACAATAGATTTCCCGAAAGCTATGTGTTCATATAGAAAAGTCTTTATCTCAAAACTATTTTAAAAGGTTTTATTTATTTGCACGAAGGCGCAAAATGCAATTACTTGTGTTTCGTGTAGAAAATGGTAAAGCTACAAACTGCTTTCGATACATCCGGGAGCTTTCAAACGTCAAATATAAAGGTATAATGCAATATTTGTTCGATATCCTCAGGCGTAGTACTACAAAAGCTGGTAAAGCTTTGATAGTCAATTTTGAGCTTAGTTTGACTGTGAATACACCTCAAACATGAACCGAATATCTTATGTATAACTGTAATGTAAGCAAGCGTTTTTTTTGTGGAATACTTAAAAATAAGTTGTGTTGATTTAAGAAGAACAATATTTACATTTGAACTGCAAACTTCAATTAAAAAACATCCTTCCGATAAGATTATTTATTTTTCATTTTGTATTTTAAACTCAAATATGAAGTTAAAAGCGATGTTAATCATTTGTTAGTTATCACTTTGCGGGTCGAAATTACGTAGCAAATACAAACTTTACTTTTATAACACTTGTGAAGAATTTGAATTTTCATTGAAATAAAAATAATTATTTGTATATTGTTGGAATTAATAAAACCATTTGAGATATATTTAAACATTGTTAGATAAATAACTTTTCGAAATATTTTCTTCAACTTCTATAAAAAGCCTTTATGGAAATTATTGCCAATCAACTAAATAAAGCAAATATACAAACGGTCTTATTGTTTGTAAAGTTTTTATTAGGACGGAAACAATTTTAAAAACTCACAGTATTTTAATATTAACATATCTTATTTTTTAGGTTAAGCTAAATTGTAAGTACCACAAGAAATGAAACACAGATTGAAAATTATAATAAAATTATTGTTTAACTCAGCTTAAAACAGTCATGGGTATAATATATATTTTAATTATAATACCTATATTTATTTAACATTAAAACCTTAATCATGATTTTTTAAAAATTATGAATCAGAATATTATACAAAGCTGCATGAATTAGTATTCTATATTGTACCATTTTTTCGATTGTAAACTCTTCAACTATTTTTTTTATATTCAGCAGACTTACGAAAACTTAACAATTGAGTAAATCCAGCGGGATTTTGGATGCCATTCATGTCTGTTAATATCTCTAGGGTACTACTTACTGGATGATGAGATTCGTCCAGTAAAGATTCACCCTCCGAGCAATTTCCATGAATAAAATTAATTAATACGGCGAAAGAGTATATAAATACAAAAATCCTTTACATTAGCTTAGGCCCTTCTACGATATTAAAACAATACCCAAAGAGAGTAAAGAAACAGCTGAAATATTATCTCTAATTTACCAGAAAAATCTTTTGGATTTAAATTAATTAAAATATTCATTTGATTGTGTAGAATTAAGTTATCAAATACAATAGATTGTCAGCCTATGCTTGAAATCAAATAAAATATGAATATATTATAAATACGGTAATAAAGGGTTGGCATTCTAAGATCTTCTCGAAAATACAAACCCGTTAAAATTTAAAGATAGTCTTTAGACAAGTAAAATCATCCACAAACTTGGTAACGTTCTTAATTATAATGGAAAAAATACGACTCGAAGCATTGCAACAATGTTTTTAAACGTTTTACCTTTTTCACACATATAAGTATAGATCTATATATATGTTGTAAGTATAATTTGAATATACAGAAGAGAAATATATATTTACTTATAAATAACAAATGCATTTGTTGATTTCATGAACTGGCTTCACCTATGATTTATCACATCTGGAATGATCGTGCGCTTACATAAAATAAAAAATAAATTAATATAGATTTGATAGCGTTTGATGAATTTAAGTGCTGTAAACAAACTAATATAAGTTTTATATCTTCACAGAGATACAAGAATAGACTATCCAACCACTTATTACGTCCAAAATAAAAAAGCAAGGATTTACCTGGATTGTGTTTTTGCTGCGGACGCCCCAAAAGTCTAAGCGCTACCAGTCTCTTCTTTCAACCGAATGGATCCCATCATCGTCGAAGGCCACTGATGACCGTCCATAGGATGTTCTCAGCGGTGCTACAGAACGCTGGGATGATCAAGGAGGAAGCAAATATACGTAAGTAGAGAGAAAATAAAATGTCTATCAAGCATCAAAGTCGAGAAACAATTGAAGTGTTAAATACACATATATCTAACATACAGTGGAACCCCCAATTACGCTACCCCAAAATACGCGCGGAACAGAAATATTTGCCGCAAATCTCCCAATTGCGCGATTTCATTCCACTGTCGTTGCTGCTGTACACACAGCCGGGCGGCTGTCTGTGTGGTGCATACAGTCAAACGTTGCAGAGCGTTGCATTTTACCACTAGGTAACTAAATATTTCTTCCATCCATTTATGTATTTTTTTCATTTATTCTTAGTTTTGGGAGTTTTGCATTTTCCGCGAAAAAAAAGTAAGCCCTTATTTTTGTATGATATTCACTCCCCCAATTACGTGACTTCCAATCACGCTGTCCCAAATTCCACATAAATGGGGGTTTTCCTGTATACTTTAAATATAAGAAATAAACGTAACATACAAATCAGTTAATAATATTATCTCTTCACATAGTAAAAAAAAACATTTTTTTTTATTTTAACTTGTCTCTGTTTCAAAAGCAGGGCTTTTCATTTTTATATTTAAAAAAATCTCAGTCTTCTTCCGTGTATGCAGTGCGGCAAAACTTAATGATCTCATTAACTCAAAGGGTCTATAAAACATTTAATTTATTATGATATTTATCCAGCGTTCGAGAAGCGGTCCTTAACCATTTCTCATTTCACGCTAATCGTTAAGGTTAAATTTTAAGCTAGTGAGTATTTATTGGCCATATATTTTCAAAACCTTTCTTAATTACTGTCATTAAAATTATCCATTAGCATTTAATATGCTCTATTATAAATTGCAGTAGTAATGTTTTAAAAAATGTACGATTAACAAAATCAAATTGTTAAGATCATTCAAAAGATGGGCAGTTTGTAAAGTGCATAGTATGTATATGTCAGTATATTAAATATGTAAGTAGTCTGTTATTTTTCCAGTATTGAAATTAATGAGTTCTGTGATGTAAGTTAATCATGTATTAATACAAAACTTTCGGTATTTAAAAAAAAACTAAACCATATTTTTCAACACTAATTGATGTAAGTTACTTGTCTATTTACTAACTTAATAATAATATATTTTTTTAAAACTAACTTACTGAAAAACTATTGTTTAATTATTTTATTCGAATTTAAATTTAATAACAGTTTTGCGACTTGATCAAGTTACTTGATAAGAATAAAAACAGTGCTAAGTAATACGAATTATAGTTTTGGAACAGATGTCATTTCACTCCTTTCATATTTTCGTAGAGTATGTCGTGCAATATTTTAATATTCATAAATTCAATTTAATGTTTTTAAGTAGACTTTAACAATGACGACGGCTAGTTTTATATTAAAGATGAATATTTACCAAAGTTAAAATGATAGAAATAATACTATGTCTTCGAAGTTCGCCTGCTGTAGCCCAGTTGGTTAGAGCTTGCTCTACCGATCACGCAGGTCTGGGTTCGATTCTCGGTCAGATCACAGAGAACTTGAGATTTATTCCATTCAAAGTTCTGATCAAAGACTGGGTGTTTGTGATGTAAATACACATAATTTTTCTCCTACCATCTTTCTGATCCTTTAGTAATTGGGTGTAGCGATAGCGATTAGTCAACCACTAATTAATAACCTGTTTAAGCCTTATCCTTCTTTCCCTACTACTCATTTCGAAAAAGTGAGGTTGAGTGACTGAGTAACAAACAGTTCTCGTAGAAAAAACTTCTGTTGAGATACCTCCATTAGGAGGTCGTATGCTCCACATTAGAAGTGGACATAGATTAAAAAAATTGCAGTTTACTATTCTAATACAATAACTAATCTATTTCACTTTTAAGGTGTTCACTGTCAATACTTGGTGGAATGGCATTATAATAAAAATAATAAAAGATTTTTAGTACTTTTTCCACTTAAAATTTATTTGATCAGGACCGGTTTCCCTCCTCGCGAAAATTATCAACTGATGAGAAAAATAAATTAAACAGTGCTATTTATACAAGTTAAATTGAAATAAACTTTACTTTTAAAAAAATGTCATAAAGAAGTTGAAATTTTATCAAAGAACATTATGAAAAATGATTTTTCGATGCATATTGGTGTTGTATTTTAATATTTTTACATTTTTTTACGCTATATACATTATCTTATATAAAATAAGGTTTGAGTAATCTATTATTTGTATAAGTAAAAAAGTTACTGTTTCAAAAAACACAGTGTAATGAGTACTACACTATCAAATGTTAATCAACGTTATGGTATATGGTAAATATATTGGCCAGTGTTAAAACCTTAAGTATTTTTTTTTCCAGAAATATCTGAATATACCACCAAGATTAGCTTAAGCACTTGAAAATAAATACAAAATAGAATATTTGTTTTTTATTACTTCTACTGTGCAATAATTATAATTTATAAAAAACTCTTGATAAAGAATCTCAGCAGATATAGTTTTAGTAAAAAATTGATTCTTATTAAGTCACTTTGATTCTTTTTTCCGAAAAAGATAGTGAAAGATGAATTGGGTTATAAAATAACTAGTCGATAGCTAGTAATTTTCAAGTCCCCTTCCGTGTATCGGATACTAAAATGGTATGTGGTGATCATTTATATCCTCGCGAAAAAATCTTCTCAGCCAAATGACATTTGAGTTTTCATATAACGAATTAAAATAAAACTGTGATAACAAACAGCTATTCTTTTTATTTTGATCACTTTTGTGTCAGCACAATGAAAAAAATGCTTCATCACATTTTCAACACCCATTTGAGAGAAAAAAATGCCCACGATTAAAGAACAATGGTTCTTATCGCACTTTTTCAACATTGCTTTTAAATTGATGTTTGCTGTTTCAAAAGCACATACGCTTTCATAAAAATTGTATAAACACTAGAAGGGTTGCGATGGCTTTAGGGATGAATATCGCGCGAAACGTTGTTAAAACTTTCTCTTAGAATGAAAACAAATAATTTTCACCCTCACAATAATCATCGGAAAAAGCATACATTATTTTGATAGACATATTATAAAATTTCAAAGTTTTAAGCACGTAGATTTTGTTTAGTTTGTAAATGAATAAAAATAAGCACTGCCTTTATTTTATATTTATTTTATTCATATCCACTCCCAATGTAAAGCATGTAATGTTCGAATGTGGGTATCTCAATATCAGTTTTTTTACGACGAGAGCTGTTTGTTACATAGTTGCTTATGTTTTTTTTCGAAGGTAGTTTTAGGGGTAAATGAATAGAGGACAAGACAACTGGTTAGCTAATCGCTCTCACTACGCTATTTTTAAGAGTGGAAAGGTTGAAAAGAGTTTTTTGAATATCAAAAACACACATGGTTTCAGGCCGAAATCAGTAAAGCGATTGAAAAGTTGCTGTTCGTACTGGAACTTGAACCCGTGAGATCTGTGTCGCTGCGCTACGGATCTTTACGGATATTTTATTGCCTTTATACATATTTAGGTTATATTACGATCATAAAATTATAAATTTAATGTTTTCATCAATATATTAATTTCAACAAGATTTACCAAAGCTAGTTTGATGTCACGAGTTTATCAATAATTTAATATTTTTTAGAGCTAGATTAGAGTAAGGAATTTTTTGTCCAGAAGGTTGGATTAATTTATCCGAATATGTGAAAACGGAATTCAAAATTCAAAAATAAATATAGTCTTTTATGTGTAAAACATATGGCTTACTTATAGAGGTATCTTAACATTTTTTTTTCTAAAAATAATTGCTTTTTGCTCAATTGCTCAACATCCCATGTTCTGAGTAGACTATTTTTTTATTGAATACAAATCAGCAAAAAATTAATAATATGACTTTGATTAAAAAATGTGAATGGCAACCTAAAAAGCTGAAAGTCTATCTGAATAAGATGAATTGCATTTTTTTAATTGAGTTTTCTTAACTGTTTGCAAATCACCAAATAAAAACTCCCTATGTATTAGACTAAAAATATATGTTATAAAGAAGAGGTTGATACTAACACTGGAAGTTGACATGGTAAATACAAATAATTAAACAAACAATGCATCTTTATAAGTAAAATATTTACAAATTGTTTATTTAATCAAGGTAGGTTAAATATTACGAAACGATGAAGCAAACTTTATCAAACTAATTTGGCGTCGATAAACAACAAAATATGGTAACTATTATTATCTATTATGTCATTAAAGCTATCGAAGGGTACAAAACATCATCCACTGATTAACTCCGATCACAATATACCCTTTCCTACGATCACTGGGTTCTTTGCCGATGGTAGTGTTAAGTATAAAAGATAAAATGAACCGCCTGTGTTATCCCGCCAAGTTGAACTTTTTCACCGCGCCCTCTGTGCTAAGTTCGAAACGTTAAAAAGATTTATTACGCATAAAGGATAGATAGTATCTATTATAAAATATCAGAGGCCGTTGAAAATTACCAACAAGAGTTTTGCAGAGCCCGCCGTGGATACATTCTGTGAAATTTTATCTGTAATAAATATTTTAAGGTAAAATTAAAAAAAATATATTATTATTGCCAAATTAAATAATCGAATTTTACAGCTATAAAAATAACTTGTCACCATTAATGGTGGTCAGTTTTCCGCTTCACTGATGACGAGTATTTTTGTAAAATATGCAAAAATGACTTTCAAATAGTGAATATAAAGTAGAACCTTGAATTAGATCGTATGCTTGTTGTCAAGCAGTTTTTAATACTAGTATAATGCTTTCATACTATTCATACAAAGTATTAATAAGCCCGTTATTTTATTTTAATTTTAGTAGTTTTGTGTTTAAATATTGCTCCTTTTACACTCATAGCTGGGCGTCTGTCCTGTGTGCGGAATAATTACTACTATAAAAAACTAAACATTTCGTCCATATTTTTTTTTGCAAAGCTAAGGGATATCTTAGTTTTGCTTTTTCTGCGGAAAACAACCAAATCCCTAATTTTGTATGAGATTCACACCCCCAATTACACTACCCCCAATTACACGGTCTCGACTATAGTGTAAATGGGGGTTTTACTGTATACGTCAATTAAAAGAGGCATCCCGAATTTAGAGACAATAACATAAGAAACAAAACATGCATCTTATAATGTAATGAATACGATAATTTGTATTGTAATTAATTATGCCCCCCACCCCGAACCCAGTTGAAAGCAAAGTTATCAATATAAATGTTATATCTAAAATAGCGTCTTTTCACTGAAAATTGATAGTTTACACCGTTCATGTGATGAGTGAGATAAACAATTGTGTCTGCTTACTATCCTGATATACAATAGTAAACATATGTACATAGATTAGGCTAAAAATCATTAATACTAAATATTGTATGAACAATTCCGAAGAGAAAATTTGAATGCGCTGAAGAACCACCCTTACATAAAACATAGCTGTTATTTATATGGTGTCTATTTGAACTGGTTTTACCTCTGCAGCGATTATGCCATTCTGTCATCAACATTTGAGAAGGAATCTGACTATATAATAACCAGTGGTGGCCCGACCTGCATTTTGCTTGTAAATTAATGTATAAGGTGAAGTGGAAATATGCACAATTTTGTAAATAGTATAATAATGCTAAATTTTTCTTTAGCCCACCCAAGATTTTAGGTCACAAACCGCCACTGATAATAACATAAGAGATGAAGGAGATTTGATTAACTCTAACGCTAAAGTTCTATCAAGTCGATATCGATACATATTTTTAAAAAACAGTATCACTACATAATGATTAATTGATTAATAAATGTATGATTCAGCATCAGTAAAAATGGTCGAAGGAACAGTAATTAAAAATTAATTGCTGAATAGAGAATGCGGGGGATTTAGTTTGATAGAGTCTTAATAGTAAAAGCATTAATCATAGGCAGCAATCAAAATCTAATGACACAAAATAAAAACATGTTTACGGAAAAAGTTAATATTTATATATTATATAAAGTACAGAAGTGAAAGTAAGTCGATAAAAACAAGTGATTTTCTAAGAAAATAATTAATAAATCCGACATTATTGATGTGATTATGTTACTTTCTTTCAAAAGAATTATGTCGAGCAAAAAACTACATAATCGTTTAATAGTAGAGCATAAATTCTTTTTATAACAGAAGTTTTATTCAATAAATATAACTGTGATACAGTGAAAACTTTATGCCGTTGATAATGAAACAGAAGGCTGGCAATAATGATAATTATTACTCAACACGAAATCGTCTTTCCAGTTATTGTATGCTAAAACAATAATATGTTTGGCAACTCTCCAGATGTTGTTCATAATAATATAATACATACATTATAATATGACGAGTGTTTCAACGCGACGGTTGTGTGCTTTATGATAGAGAAAATCGATTGAATCAGCGCTTTCTGAAGGCGTTTATCAACTTGTGACATAATAACAATACGACATGACGACAATAAAAGTAATTAACACATTATAAGTGATAGAAACATTTAAGCTTTTAATTATTTATTTTTTCTGATATCATAATTGAATCCTACAGCAAATAAAATAATTGGAAAAAACATGTTTCATTTAATATAAATGTAATCACTTTTAGGGTGCTCACTGTCAATCCTTAGTGAAAAGGCATAATATTAAAAAATAAAATATTGTAAGACTAATGTTGAATTGGTACACAAAGTTTAAAGTTTTCTACTAGTGGCAAATTACAACTATACATAGATAAGTGTTTTTTTTAAAGCAGTTTTAATTTTAGATTTGACAGTGCATTTTTGTTGGATGATGATAGAAAGAAAACCAAATTTATTGGAATGTTTTTGGCGCTGTTTATTTGTTCTTATGAACAATTTGATTGTGTAAAATACTGTTAAATGTTCTAAGATTACTTTCAAAAATTTTGAATATAAAATGTTTTTAAAATTTTTGCATATATTTTTTCCATGTTCGTTACCAATGTGGAGCATATCCCTCTGATGAAGACATCTTAACATAAGCTTTTTCTATTAGAACTATTTATTAATCAGTTGCTCAATCTTTCTTTTTGGAAGAGATTACTAGGACTAGAAGGATGGAGCTAGGACCGGAATAGTAGGTGAACTTATAACTCTTGCCAATCCCCGCTATTTTAAGGATTGGAATAGTGGGTTAAACAAAAAATGGCTGCTCAATAATTTATTGTCAATGACAGAAAATCATAAGTGAACTGAGTTTTATATTTTCAGTGTTATTTTTTCCAATTTAATCAAAAACAAAAATACACCTTAAATTATGGCACAATATTACATTGTTATCAGCCACCAGTGAATTGAGTTTTGTATTTTTTTAAAAATTTAAAACTGAAGTATTATTATATTATGTTAGTGTGGTTACAATTTTTTTTATCGATTTATATCGTATATATATTTTAATGATAGTGATAAGATCTTTTTAGAGAATGATTTTTAGCTTCGTACAAATAACAAAACAAAATTATGTACTTTACTTTCAAATAAAAAGCAATAAGGCTGAAGATATAAAATCTAGTCAACCTTATGCAATTTGAATTTTCACTGTTGACATGTAAGGTAGTCAACTAAACGCTTCTGCAAACTTTTACAACTAAAAATCTCGTAGGGTAAAGTATTCGGACGAGAACAGTTTAAATTTAAATAAGCTTTTGTAAAATCAGTGTTTTCAGACGCTTTTTGATGTTGCTCGCAAAACAGCAAACAGCAAACATGTAAAATTGTTATAGCGCAAATTTGTTATGTATAATATAACCCAAAATTAGGCAAAGACAGGTTACTCTTTTGAATAATAATAATTCTTAAAATAACAATTATTTTTACTTAATATTTTACCGTCGAGTGAAACCATAGCTCAACGATAATTTTACTTAATATATACATTAAAAAATAAAAGACTATTTTCTTTGAATTCCACACTTGTCTATCAGGATCATGGCCAGTTTTTTCACGACAATTTTCAAGTGATTTATATATTAATACACGTTTATTAATATTAAATTAATATATCTGTATCTAATTGTTTATTACATCATTAAAAGTGTAAGATGATTTTGTGTATAAACAAACCCTGTATTAATAAAAAACTCGTGATAAGCGAAACCAGCTCTGATCCTCATCAATAAATGTAGAATTAGTACAGAAGTGTAAAGAGTACGAAAAACGTGTGTGATATGTGTTAATATTAAATAATGTCTTTCCACTAAGTATTGACAATCTCGAACCTCGATGAAAAGAAATGTCATTACTAGACTTGAAATATTAGTAATAATTTTATTAAACTTTCTTTTTTTATATTATGTAAGATTATTATTACATTACCGTTAAGAGCTGTCTACTTACTGTCAAATTGTGTTCATCCGTGCCGAAAACCTAAAATATTTACAAATTAAGTTCATGTTAGTTTAAAAAAATGAGTGATCCAAATTAAAATTTACAGATAAGTTGTATCTTTAATAATATTTATAATTCTGATTCGTTAATATTTGTGTTTTTTTTCTTACTCAATCATTGAATGTTTGTCTAAATGTTTACAAGCCAAAAATCGTTCTAATTAAATCGCATTTCTTGAAATATGTACATTTTGTTTATCCAATAGCGATTAAAAATAGCTGTAGTCCAAGCAAACAGATTCACTTTGTATGATTATTACTCAAGCTTAGACAAATGTATTCGAATATGATTAGTTAGTTTGGGTTGAATGAATATCTTTTTAATTTTTTAAAGCTTAATATTATAGAAAATTTGGTTTTGGTCGAATGAAAATTTGTGATACATGGACATTATAATAGTGCTGATCTGCGATACCAAATCTTTAAATCTAGCAAAACCTCAGAAAGATCGTATACTGAGCTTCGAGAATAGATACTTGCGTCAAATATTGGAGGCGAAGTTATTTATTTTGCGAAGTACTTGGAGATATGAGAATGTAGAAAGAAGCACCTTGTTACGTCAGTGGTCATGGAAAGATGGTGTAACTGGCTGGGTTGTATGCTATGGGTGCATCGAAGAGCCTCAATCTTGCTTATCTCTTCTTCTGACGGGTGGGATTCCATCGTCCCGGATGACCGTCGGGAACTATTCACAAGATCTGTGGAACCTAAGAGGTGTTGTCATATCATGAAAGGAAAGATTTTGCAGAAGATAGGCCATAATATGCTCTACACAAGAAGTGAGTTTGGTCAAAGAAGTGGAAAAATATTTTTAAATTATTTTTCAGCGAATGTAAAAAATCTATTTTTCTTTTCTTATAGCCACGTTCTGCTTAGGAATGCTTTGGTACGACTTAAAATGCTTCTACTTGGGAGTAAATATCATTTTAATATAACGTAAATTAAGTTGAGTTCATTGCGATCGAAATAAGATAGTTTTAATAAGGAGGGTTACTTCCTTTGTCTTTCTAGATAAATATTATGATTTATATTTATGTTAACAAATACAGAATAAGTAAAATTGTATTACTGAGCAATCTACGACCCGTGGGCTACATGTAGCCCATTATGCATTCAAAAAGTATTGTGTAAAGAATCACATATTTTTTTACATCGAAAAAATATTTATCTTCGGACCTGTTATTCTATAAAGTATGGTCCTACGGCGTAATATGCCCAAAACTGCTGTATACGATAAAATTGTGCAGTCAAATTGATGCATATTAATAAAACAACTAATACTATCGTAATTTTATCCTGGAAATCCATATGTATGGCGTTGGATACGAATATGATAAAAAAGTGGTTAAAGTAACTTTTTTTTAAGTAACAATTTACATTACATATGCAAAACAATTTTTTGTATAATAGAAAAAAGCGGCGCCAATATTTCACGTCTCCTGCTGTAAGCCTAAAAATCTTAAAAATAATAAAATGTATGAATAAAATCAACGTTCTTCGAATGTTTACAAAAGCGAGACTTTTTCATAATGTCTCTAACCCGAGTTTGTTTTTCGAAGGATTTCAATAAGTCGGCTTGCCTCCATTGTTGATTTTTCTTGTTCGGTTTCCATCGTCGAAATATTCGTTCAGTAAGTCTTATTTTCCTTGTGAATATTGTATGCAGTAAAATTTTATTACATTAACTTTTTTTTTTTAATTTCCTTATATTCAATGTAGAACTATTTTCTAAAATTCATATTGTAAATTACGCAATAGAGTAAAATTGCCTTGAGAAGTTTTATTTCTTTGGGGCTTAAACATCATATAAACAATAGTTGACACAATCAGCCAAGGTAAGTGCGTACACGTTAATATGTTTTGTTTTATTAAGTATTGTAGTGTCATACGTTTAATGACTAGTATCAAATACGTCTTGTCGATTTTTTATGTTTACTTGAGTAAACAAAGTTTTGCATATTATTTTTTACTCCTGAAACTTTCCTAGCAATTATTATTTTGAGGCTTTGTTGTATGTACATGTGCTTTTAACTAAAAAACTTCTGATATTTTTTTCTATTATAATATAAAATTAAAAAAAAAATAGTTCCACTTAAATAATGATATCAAGTTGACACCTATTTTTAGGTTTGTAAAATGTACAAACATTAAATATCTCAAAACACACACATACATATATGCAAACTAGTTTGATTTTTTGGGTCAATAGTCAAAAGTTTAAAGTTCAGCCGTCGAGAAAATGCATTAGCTAAGCACAATGTCAGCGAACAACAACAGACACTCTTTTCAAATAACACTTTCAGAACCATAAGCATGATGTTATAAAAATATGACTTCATTTATAGATATTCATTATTATTTTTTTAAATTATTCTTGATTGTAAATATAAAATGAATTTTAAATGGTTTAATAAATAAATCAATGAATTGATTTATTTTGATTTGCTTGATAAAACATCATTATAATAAGATCAAATTTTCACTGTATTTTAGCCCTACAAATTTTAGTTAGGTATATAGCTATTTTGGCTCTACGCTTTCGTCAAAAACCTTTTTTCCTAATTATTTATAAAAAAATGTTTTATAGCTAAAATACAGTATGATTTTTATCATATTAAATCTTTGAAGTCCTTAACATTTGGCCACGATGACTGATATAACAACATCTCCTTCCTCCCTTTATAAGGTAATAGCTAAATAAGGTTTCACTTTTTTAATACAATTCCTGTTTAGTAAAAAATAAACAATGCGATCAAACTTTGTTGACTTGTTAAATTCCGCCAACTGTGTTCTATTCTAATTTCAAGTTATTTTCATACCATACAACAAGACGTTTTGAACTATACAACATGATCAAGAAATCATTGTTTATATTTAAGGTGAATTATATTCAACAAGCTGATTGATGAAATGGAAAAAAAATATTACGCTTACTATAAGACAAATTTAAAAAAAAGTTATTTTTCACAATTATCAATTTGATGAAGCCAACAGGATAATGTTGAAAGCAATAGCGATGATTAAATTCAGTCAATAATAAAAAATAATGGAGAATATTTATATATATATATATATATATATATATATATGTTTATTAAAATATCAATAAACGAAAAATTATTATTTCCTAATTTAAAAAAAATAGAATACCCCTTTCCCATATATTTTAATGTTTAGCTTTACATGGCTTTATTTTACGTGATATTTTTGCGTATTATATGTTCTATATTATGTAAAAGACAAGAATAGTTTGAATCTAAAATATTGTTAAAGTATTTATTTACACGGATTAAAAGCAAAGCATCTATCTAAAAGTGTTAACTCTGAAACACCGAGAAATGCAGCTGTCAGTAGGTTGCACTTACGTTGTATAACATATGCATGCCAAACTACTCGCTGTGCACTGCAGTAGTGTAATTGGAATTGAAAAGCATTAGTTGGGGGTGATACAACGTTTTTATTTTTTTGTAGCGATAATACGAGTGGCTTGAAGTTTGACCTGCTTGCCTATAAAAAGTTAATTCATAAGAGATGGAAAAAGTCATTATTTTTATTTTATTTCAGTAAAAATTAGATTGAAGTACATTAGATTAAGTACAAAAACTACGTAAGATGAGATTGTTATATCTTGAATTTAAATAAACTTGGCAAAAAACAATTTAATAGGCTATTGTAGTAAATATTTATCTACCAATCCATAAGACTACTAGCTAGCCCTCATAAGTTTTTCTTTTACTCGGTTGCGTTCCCATAGTGAAAACTTGGATACAGTTCACAACGGCATGATGGAAGTGATTCGTAAAAAACGATTTGCTAATTACTAGTTTTTTCTTTATCTTATTGTTTTATCCTTTCTTTATTTGTATACTTTATCCGTGATAATTGGATAAGCGATCGTCATAAACTAACATAAGTTTTCGTTAAGCATCATTCGTTAATTTCCTAAAAGCACGTATTTCACCTTTTATCAGTTTTGAGTTATTTGATGTAATGTGTTCAGAATTTCAAAACTCACATATTCCTTGCACAATACTCGTATTCTAATAAAAAATATTTCATGCTTTATTTAACCTGCCCGTGGCCTAGTTGGTTAGAGCTTGCTCTTTCAACTAGGCTGGTCTGAGTTCAATTCCCGGTAAGGTTAATGTCAAATTGAGTTTTTCAATTTTAGTTTGAGACCTAAGACGTGGGTGTTTGTGATACCAACTTACCTCGAGTTGATCTCAAGTACCCTACAAAAAATTCTAATCTAGTTTTTCTCTTATGATAGTTCAATTAAAAAATATTTGGCGCATTGGTATTAAATATAATTCCAAATATTTATTTTATTATTTTAAAATTCATCATTAAAATAACTTATACAAAAACGTTGACAAAAAAAATAATTAGTTAACAATATAGTCATGTGCTATGTAAAACATGCAGGAGATAATTGCATACATGGGAGCGTATTTGTTTTCTTCTAAATTAAATTCCTCAAAGAAAAACTTATGACAAAACCATTTCAGTGGTGTTTTATAGTGATAGAAAGCAATAGCTGTAGAATAAAGTACACTTATGTGTCTTTTAAAACCTTACTTTTTGAGATACGAGTCTGTAGAAAATTACCGATAATATGCTCTACATTGAGGGTAAGCACGATTTATATATATAGCAGGGGTTTGCTCAAAAAACAAATGCTCAATCAACATTATTGTACTCCAAAATGATAGCAGAATGGTTCTAAAATGTGTATGAATGTGAGAAAAATATTTTTCAGTTTGTCCACTATCAATTTATTCGTTTTAAATCATAAAATAGTTCAAGTGTAAGATCATATCACATTCCGCAGTTAGCAGAATTGGCCAAGCGTCTCATTCAACGAGATGCTAAATTTATGTAGTGACATAGGTTGTTAGTCCAGCTGGGTTAAACAGTGAGTTACCCCGTTTGACACTTATCCTAGGTGAGTAAAGTGAGTCGTATACGTTGTATTCGTTTTCAAACAGTCACCATTTGCGCAACACTTAGACCAAACCGATGCGACCATGTTCATATAGAAACAGACCGGATATGATACTTCACGCAAGTAAGACTTTGCTTAAAAGCTCCATAACATTAAACTGCCGATGTGAACTTTGAGCTATTGTATTAAATATAAAGATATAAAACTTATAAAATTTTAAAAATCGATTTACGTAAAAGAAAAACGAATATTCTGCCGCACAATACTTCCTATGCCATTGTGTTTCGTCTATACAAGTTGTATGCTGCTAGGTTTCAAGTAAAAAGTCAAATGCACTTATAATTTAGAACGAAAGAGTTGAAGACGAGTTTCTCTCGTATGATCTTTCAACTTTTAAATATTTGGCGGATTGACATTAGCTTTAATGCCAAATATAAAACTGATATATAAATACATTCAGTTTAAAAAAAAAAACTAATTTGTCAAATGATGATCTTTATCGTATAATGTAAAAGAAGTATTTGAGCATATTATTGGAAAAAAATATTAGACAACTTGGTGAAAAACTTATCTAGCATAAGCTTACTCCGGAGCTTGCTTTGTTTTCAATAACCATATTAAATTTAAATAAACTTTAAGCTTTGAGAATCGAACTAATTATTTAGAAGTATTTATCAATAATTTGAAATGAATGTGCATTTGATTGATACATAGTTTACTAAAGCGTATGTAATTACAGGAAGCATTCCTGTGGGTGATGTAAGTCGAAGTTTATTGATGATCAGCGTGTTCTAACTACATTACGTGTGGGTGGCAAATAGTTATTTGTACCACAAATTGATCGTGAATATTAAAATTTCTACATACATATGTACTTTATACATTTTGGCAAAGTTGAGTAACTGCATATTTAAATCAAAATAACAGAAAACACGATGGATATTTACTTAGCCAAATGCCAACTTAAGGTAACGAACATTATAGTGAAGTGCTTTCTTGCTGAATCCTAACAAGCTTAGTTAGTAAAAACTAGCAAAAGAATAGATTCTTACTATTTTTTAACTATTGTCACTCCCAATGTGGAGCATACATATCTCCTAATGAAGGTATCTCAACAGTCGTTTTTCTAACTGTTTGATACTCAGTCGCTCAACCTGTCTTTTTCTAAAGAGAGTAATAGCAATAGAAGGATAAGGCTATGGCAGAATTAGTGATTAACTAATCCCTTTCTCTAGGCCAAGTTATTAAAGGATTGAAAAGGTGGGAGGGAATTTTTATACATCACAAACACCCATGCCTGCGAACAGAAATCGATAAATCGCGATAATCGGGACTCGAGCCCGTGAGATCCGCACGGAAGCCAACAACGTTAACCGCTGCGTAATAAGACCCGAAAAAAAACAATGTGTATAAAAACGAAACAGTCTGTATACACAGAATAAAAATCTGTTAGTTTTTCATATACATTTTTCACATAACGGTGACAGTGAAAATAATTCATTAAATATCCATCTTTTATCGTAAACTAAATAAAAGTAAGCATGCGCTTTTTTTTAAATGGACGCACAATGAAAAATAAAGCCTTAAATCTATTCACGTGTTCACTTTGCAGTAAGATTATCTATATTGAAAACTGTATTAGTCATTGAAAAAATAAATAATTTAAGCTAAATTCATGTACTCGGGGGTGGGCTGAAGGGGGCTCGTAGGGGTTCGCGCGAGTCTTTTGTTAAATTTTATGAAGCCTGGCGAGCCCCTTGTTAATTAAAGTAAAAACAATATTCTCAGATCAAATTAGTTAAATTAAATTACTGCAATTTCTGACTCGTATATAATCTACGACAGCTTCAGTACACACAGTAGTACATTTTTAGTCATTTGGATTGATAAGTTCGCGGTTAACTGCATATTGTTAAATATTATAAGTGTATTAAGTATAAATCGATTGTTTGTTTAAGTATTGCATATAAAATTGCATAGGAGTGATGAAAACCTGAGACCAACTGAGAAAACCTCCCCCAGAACATTGAGAACTGCTTTTAGATTGAGCGAGCCCCTTGTTACTGTATTGGCAGCCCACCGCTGCATATACTGATATTATTCTATTTAGGCAGAATAAATAAGAATCAAGTTTGTGATGTGAATTGTGTTACTTATTTAAATATCGTTTATTGTTAATATAACACATACAATAAGATATGATAAGAAAACGATGTAAAAATGTAATGATTAAAGTTTAAAATGAAAACTTGTTGAGTGAATATTTTCTGCTTTTAAATATGAATGATAAATAGTTTTTTTTTTATCATATCTTCTTATTTTCCTTCTGAAAACGTTGTTTTATTGCTACATGGAAACAAATTTGTAAGATAACAGTCTTAGCTGACCTTTATAATGCTTTTAGGCCAGAACTATCTATCAAAATCTTTCCGTTAAGTAGTTTTCTATTTGCGATGCAATCTTCCAAGCCAATCTTTCGAGTCGAAGGCGAAAAAGGTGTCGAAGCGATTGAATATTTTCGCATTAAATTTGACACCTATCAAGCAAGGGTGGTGTCCGAAAATATCTTTTCATGCGTCACAAACTGCTTTTAATATTTAGAAACGTAAATGATATTCAATCTACTTGAAAATGCAGTGTCATGATATTTAACAATCTAGGAAATTCGAGTAGAAATATTTGTGTCAGCTCATCCGTTATCAATTCGTTTAAAAATCTGTGTTTACAGCTGGAAAAGTATTGTTCTTTATGTGGCTTGTTTTTGAAGAGTTGTAATTGAATAAAAAACTATTCATAATATATTGATAATTGATATAGACGGTTGCAAAATCCAATGGTATTTTTAAGAGTACAACAAAATTCTGTTACATCTTTTGATGAAGGCGCATTTTTTATATAAATCGGTGTGTAAGATTTTTATTAATTGCTTTCTTAGATTGCCAAATATGCAATGCAATTTTAGTGGCATGCCATATCATTATGTATGAGCAATAAGCAATTTTTTTATTTAAATGTATACAATAAAATTCCTAATTATAAAACGCTCAATAGGCAAAGTTATTCCTTTTTATATCTCGCAAAAACATTATTGTACTATGAAAGCTGACAAAATATTATTTGATGAATTTTGTCTTCTTCTAAAATTTAGACTGCATCTTTTGGCAAAAAAGTTTTGTTTACAATATAAAATTTAATATAACAAAAACCTCAAGAACACAAGTATGTATTTTTAAGTTTCTCATGAAAAATATGTGATTTTTTATTGAGTAACCCCAAAATTCATCAAAAACAGCTTTAATTTTAGGCATATCCATGTATTTCAAGAACTAGTCGTAAATATCTGTTATTGAAGTAAATATATGATTTACACTTATATCAAATAAATTCTAAGCAGACACTATTGTAATAATAAACACCCACAAAATTAATGTTGCTTATATAGAAAAAAATGGTAAAAAGATATATTTAAAAGTTTATTCATCAATACCAATTTATTTGCACTGAAAGATTTTGACGATTTAAGCACGCGGTGAATAATTTACATGCATGACAACAAATAAAGATAATATTAAAACCGTTTTATTCAAGTCGTTTTCAAGGCTTATCATGTGTATTGAGTTAATATTTCCATTGATAATCAACGTTTGGTGAACGCTCTTGGGCAAATGAACTCCCCACACCGCTATAATAATAATAACGAAGTGTAGCAAAAACGATTTTCTTACTTCTAGTTTATTCCTAAATCTATCATTAAGCCACATTTTTGACGAAATAGAGTAGGAAAAACTGAATAAAAATCAGTTTTTATTTAAAACAACTTCTGTTAAGGTTGTGCGTACATTTGCTAATATTCCTAGTAGAAATGTTAGAAAAAAAAATTAACATAAATTATTCATTTAAAAATCAACAATACAACTGAACGAGATTAAATTTGATGCATAAACAGACAAAAAAGTAAATGGTATTAAATTTTATGTATTCTGTTAACTGTTCTTATTATTTAACTTTGATAACATCTATTTTTTTATTTCAAAAAAGTTGATTGATATATAATTTTTTTCAATCAGTATATAAAAGTCTTTAATTAAGCAAAACATGAAACAATTAATGTTTATTTTGAAAATAGCTGGCGCGCGCCTAGAAAAGCTCAGTTCAACATTCACTACCGCAAGAGGCAGACGCGCATCGAGCTTTCTCTTTCGTACCGTACTGAAGGCTTGTTCGGAGCTTTGCTACAGTTTCCATGCACAACTTTTTTCGTCAAAATTTCAATCTGACGAACACAGTTGGTTTTTATAATATTTGAGATCAAATATTGTTATGGTTGTCTTTACGCCAGAGACTAATTGATTATAAAAAAAACTCTTTCAACAGTGGAAAAACTTCAAAGTTATAAATAAGTAAACAGTGATTAGTTAATAAATATGAAAAACTTTTTCGAAAATGCATTTTTTTTCAATGTTCGATTATTAAAAATAATGCATATTTTGGATAAAAACGATGATGTATAAAAACATTAAAGACAATTATTCAATTAAGTACCAAAGTTAATTTTATTATTTCATAGTTTTATAAGCTTTTAAATTGTGTGATACAATCTACATATTTCAGCTGTGTGCTCATAACAAACATATTTAAGATTTGATTAGGGAGATTTGAATATTACATAAAAGGACAGTTTGATTCACTAAATATAAAAAAATACAAAAATGTGATGAGTAGGCATTGATGATACACATTAAAGTGATTTTGTCAAAGTGCTCTGATAATGAGAAGTGAATATTGTTTTTTGAACTTAGGAGAATAAAATATATCTGCATATTCCTGTTTAACATGTGAGTATATATTTTGTTATAATAAATTTAATCAATTAAGTAAAACGAAAAACGTTTATCTAATTAATTTGATATGTATCTAAAATATTAAAGAGTTTACAGATGTTGTGGCGAATTGATAAGTTGAATTGAATTGTGTTGTCAGAAAATATACGCATTTATTAGTTGTGTCGTAAAATAAAAACTTGATTACTTAAAATTATTTAAATTGATACTATTTTTATTTGAAGCCGTTTTTTGATTGATTTTTTGACTATATTTTGTCAAATGGTGACGTTTTATATGATTCCATTGGTTAAAAAATTGAACGTGAGGTAAAATATGGTAAGAAAAAGTCGACGTAAAACAAAAGAATACATTATTTATTATACAATAAGGCCTGCAATAAAATTTCATATTAAATTTGCGCGAAACGAAATAAAACCAATACAAAGAGATATTTCACGAATGAACATCTTGCACTCAAGTAAAAGAAAAGGTGTTTTATTAGGTTATAGATCAAATTTATTGCATTTACGGCCATATTTTTTCACATTTCAATAAACCATTTATTATTATTGGATGGGTTTTTAATTCGAAAAAATGTGTTATTCAACGTCATTGCTAAGGACAAGTCACAAGACAAAAAAATGTTTTCGTGGTAAAATACATGAATTATTTATAACTGGAATTCAAATGAATAATTGATCTATTTTGAATTTTTAATAATGTTTCAAATGTTTGCTATGAAACAAAACCATAATAATAGTTAGATGACATTGCGGAATTAGTAACTAAATATAATATTTTTTCACAAAGCATTATAAGTAAACAATATTAAAGTAAATAATTGACGTCATGATCTATAGAAGATGCTCGCGGTTTTTTTTCAATTTTTAGATGTTATGTTAAAAACTAGTAATTTAACTAATTAATGTCAACCAGAGCAGTAAATTATAAAGAAATGGATTCTGAAATATTGGATAGTGTTAGGTTGACAGGCAAAAAATGACAATAAACGCTCTTTTATATTATTCTTATGTTAAATAACATTTTATTTATTGTTTAAAGAAGAGTTAAATTTATTTAAGCTGTTAGATTTTTGATATTTTTTTTTGTTGTTAGTTAAAAATGGTAGCAAATGAAAACCTACGATGTAAGCAAATGAAAATTTAAAAATATTTTTCAAAACCGTTGTTGGTGTATAAATTTATAACTTAAGTTTATGAAAACTTTTTCACCGTATTCAGCATGGAAGTATGTTACCCTAAACTTAAATACTGAGTTACGATTTTTTTTTCTTAATATCTTACCATACACGTAAAATATAAAATGATTTCTCATCCATTGTACGGTACTGTGAATTGAAAAAGTTTAGAATGAGTGAACTGCTGGGGTATCTATAATATATAACAGACAAATTAGAATATGGAAATTTCTCAATCAAAATGTCTTCATTGAATTTACTCAAAAGCAAACAGCAAGAGGTAATCTGTCTAATTATAAATTTCCTGGAACTTACTGAGCTTAGAGGAAATCCCAAAGAACTACTTGCATGACAGAATTTGATAGTACATAGTGATGTATTAACTATCACACGCAATTATCATTTGTCTTAGTATAAATTGGGTAAACAATTATTTTTCATGACAAAACGAAGAATATGTTATTATAGCTGAAATGAGTTTTCTGTATTATTTTTTAAATGTTAACAATAACTACCCTTAAATCAAATTTACTTAACTTCCACAAAACATTTGTTGTGTCGAAATATATTAAACGAAAGTTTTCATGCATATTTATAATTTAACGAATATAAACTGTCGGTGATGAGTATTCAATTTATTTAATTAAGGTGCGAATAGTGTGGAATAGAGAGATCTTATTTAGGCAGAATCCGTAACGTCCGAAAGAAGATTCAATGGCGGTGTATAAGCAAAAGATTTGAAGAGTCTTTGTCTTTGTCTTCTATACAAACACAACATGTATGAACTACAGCTAGTATAACGTTGGGGCTGCCGAGTCAATAAAGTGGTAGTTTGTGGCAGCAAACAACTTTGCATCGACAATTTTGTTAGATTAGTACTTCTGTCAAGAAGTGCTGGGAATGAGTTTCCATTTGACTCCACGCATATCTTTTTATTTTAATTAAAAAATATACATTACAGCTAATGCCATAAAATATTTTTTAATGTTGAAAGATGATACGAGAAAAACTCAATGAAAATTTTATTGTAAGTCACTCGAGATAAACTCGAGGTAAATTGATATCAGAAACACCCACGTCTTAGGTCTCAAATTTAAATTGAAAAATCTAAATTTGACATTGACCTTACCGGAAATCGAGCCCAAACCCACCTGGTCGGTAGAGCAAGCTCTAATCAACTAGACCACATCGGGCGAACATATATCGTTTTGCACTTAACTTATGAAGTCCATTTGGTGCTCAGTTAGAGTTTTTTTTAGTAAATTTTAACTATTTACGTAATTTTTAAGGTGTTCACTGTCAATACTTGGTAAGAAGGTATTAAATTAAAAAATAAAATACTCTTTTGTACTAATTTCACATTAATTTAATACGATCAGAACTGGTTTCGCTTACGACGAGATTTTCAACTGAAGAAATATAACTCACCAGTTGGAAATGATCGTCGAGAGCGAAACCAGTCTTGATCATACTAAATAAATGTGGCATAAGTATAAAAGGTTGTTTAATTTTTTGAATATTTGCGAAGAGCAAACCTGGTCCTGTTCTATAAAAAATATGAAACTAGTGTAAACAGTGTTTTATTTTTTAAGATAATGCGTTTCCACTATGAATTGATAATGAAAACCATACAATCGATCTAGTCATTTTTTCTAAGCATCTGGAATATCTTTTCTAATATAGTCTCTTTTCTTCTATCTTAATAATGCCAACCATGTTTCATTAAATTTACTCCACGTATACGACATTTCTGAAACCAAAAATTTAGTTAAACATTACAAGGCTTTCTAGGATGAGGGAAAAAATAGATTAACAGAAAAGATTTTATTTTCTGTCCATCAAAATTAAAACAAAAACGGTATTTGCCACAACCAGCAGCTTAAATTTCTGGTAAGATCATATACGCAACCAACAATATGTTTATGTCTCAACGTTATTTGATGAAATATCGGAGGATTATACATACTAAGCTTTTAAGGTTTCAATGAATAATGTGCTTCGCAACATTCAAACTCAACTTTTAGACACATGTATAAAATAGTCGCTTAAAACCTCTGTGCGAAATTAGTAAGGTTTCTGAAATTGAAAAAGTTTTCTTTTGTGAGAATTATTAATATTAAAAAAATGCGAAGACACATAATATTTCACATAAAATGTTGGCGATTATTCAAACCGTAAAAGGGTACAAATAATTTCCCATAGGCGTTGTAACTGTAAAATAATTTAGTTTTGCAAATTTATGAACATCGGTTATCTATATGAAAATACAAAAAATAAATAAAATATAAATAATAAACAAAAGGACAAATAACCTCCATTTTTTTTCTCATGATATAAACATGTGGTTAGTTTTTGTTTTCTTATTATTTGTATGTATATTATTTTTATAATAAAAACATTCATTGTTTACTGACTCTAAAAATAATGATTCTTACGAACATTTTTCCTTGAATTTGTTTAATAAAATGAGGGAAATTTGACTGACATTATTCCATATTTCATACGGTAGAATTATATTCTTCCCCTACTTGATATCTTTTTATATCTGTAAAAAGTCAAAATCTCTCTCAAGGGAAATCAAAATGAATAAACAATCGATATGTAACAAACAAAGAAATGAAGTTATTCATATTTGTATATGATTAATAATTATAATATTAATTATTCAATATTACTTAAATTTAGATAAATAATAAATATATAAACATAATCAAGCAAAGGTGATAGGGAAAAACTATTATTTAACTATAAAATATACTTTACTGTGAATGTTACTTGATATGGTATGGCTTATTTTATAACAAATTTAAGAATACATGAGAACAAAAAATAGCAAGGTTTAGTTGCAATCGTTGTTACGGGAAGAAAAACAGAAAATGAATGGTCTTGATTTCTCAAAAAAAAAACATAAGCTGCAATAAATGATATATCGCTGTATCCCCGAAGACGGTAGTGCAAAAAAGGAGCTCGACATTCGTTTAGGAATGGCTGGAGCCACATTCAACTCAATGCGGACTGTCTGGGACACACATCTGTACTTGATTTAAACCAAATGCCACTTATACAACGCTTGCATTTTGCCGGAACTGCTTTACGGTTGCGAATCGTGGCAATTGGCGGGAGACAGGGATACATGGAGGTGCCGCGTGGCGACCATATGCTCCACATAGGGAGCGAACATGGCCAAAGAAGAAGAAGAAGAAATGATATATTCTGAAGAAATAAAAATTGTTTTCTTCTTGCATTTTTTTTTTCATGGAAAAAGCAGGACTGTGGCGTTGTAGTTGAAAAAATCTTACGACTCCAACTCCATTTTTACACAAATTAAAAAAAACATATAATTAATGATGTGTATTCAAACTATAATAGTCCATAGTGTTGTCATTGCATGATAAGCTGATTAAAGATGATCTGATTGTATACGTATAATAAGCTTAAATGAAATGATTTAACAATTTCTTTGGAGTCAGAGTCGAAGTCGTCTTTTTTTACACAGCCCTGGAAAAAAGACACGTTGAATGTATCTAATTGAATAGTAGGAAACCAACACTAGTAAGGTATTACGTGACGCATCGTAAAGGTCATATATCAGATGGTAATTTTTTTAAAGCTTAAATATGCTTTATGGAACATCTCGCATATGACCTGCTGTTTGATCATGTTAGCCACGTTTCATGAAATCGTTGTTTTTAAAACTGTCATCATCTCTTTATGTGGGCTGACCTCGGTAATTCAACAAGGTGCCAATATTTTCTTTTTGTTTAATTCTTGTAAAATGTACGCATTTTTAAAAAAAAAAATTCTCGATGAATCAAAAAAACTGTTAAGCATTTATGACAAAAAACTACAATAATATTAATTAGTTCTTGTTATTGTTTCATTATGAATGAAGTACTTTAATACGCATATGAGCTGAAATTTTCCCCGTAAATTATAATTTTACATTAAATAAAAGCACTTAGAGGTTTCTCATAATGGTAACATAGTTTGCCATAAAAGATATCATCAAATCGTTTTAAGAGCCGGTTTCCTGAGTCAGTGGTTACTAAATTATCAAAATATAAATACTTATTAATAATAATGATTATTAATAATATGTACGATCTCTAGTAATTGATTGATCTTGTCTAATACCTTAAATCTCGTAATATTCATGTCAAAACCCATCATATCTAATGGAATCTAGCCAGCATACTCCGCATTAAAGTTATTTGATGATATGAGAGGTTATGTCCTTTTTCATTTACACAGTCGATATGTATCCATGTCCACTACCAATATGGAGCATATGGACTCTTAATGGAAATATCTCAAGTGATTTTTTCTATGATTACTGCTTTTTCTGATGAGTGAAAATATACAACTGATATAGGGCTAGGACAGATCTAGTAGTTAGCTAATCGTTTTCGCTACGTCCCGTTATTTTAGGATTGGAAGGGTTGAAAGCATGCTATTAGAACTGAGTCTTGAAGCCGTGAGAGGAAGCCAACGACGTTAAACACTGCACTAAAGACTCGACAAGATAATATATATATATATATATATATATATGTTTAAGCAAACGTTGCTATTTTTAAATTTAAAAGCGCTTAGACTTTCTTGAAAACAAATATTCATGGATTTAAACTGGATTTGGAACGGTTAAACAATATCATTAGAGGCACGTGTTTTTAGCATCTATGGTGTTTGGACACTTGAATTTCGCGTTTTGGAGGAAATAAATTATAAATTTTAGCGTTTATTTTTTAATCATAAATAATAAGTTGAAAGTCAAATTTAAATACAAACTGACTATACGATGTAATAGTTGATTGATAGAAAAGATTTGAAATTATAACAAGAATAACAAAAACAACATGTATTTTATTCAAAATAGAGAAAAAACATATGTACCTACAAAAGTACAAAACATTTTAAATTGTTGTAAAAAATACAATATAAGAAGAAATTAATTTAATACAAAATGATTAAAATTTAAGTATTTTAGCCGAATACAACGATTTGCTTAAAATACATTAAGTGCTAAAGAAATTTTCTGCATCTAAACTATTTGCAGTACTGGAAATGGATTGAATAGCAGTACTGTCGAATTCAAAATGTTACATTTTTGTATCTATGGCAATAGCAGAAGAGTATTTGCATTTACCCCACATTGAAAATATTTTAAGATGAAAGAAGAAATCTATTCGTTTATTTTTAAATTTGGCAATAATTTTGCATTAATTTTTTTTATCGTTTCTATGTCGGATTTATCTCTAAATATCATTAACAATTATATCACTATTTTAATTAAATAACATGAAGTTTTTTAGTTACACAAAAGTGTATTTTAAAAATTCAACGAAGACTTAATGCAGTATCTAATTTAAACACTTAAACTGATATTAAATAAATAAACGGATTTATTTATTTTACTAATAAATCTATCATTGACGTTAAACGCTTGCTTTGTCTCTATTCGAGTTTGGGGACATTTTAATGAAAAAAGTACAAATTGTTTTATATTCTCTGTTCTCACATTCTTTCAAAATATCACGCACTAGATAAGTTCGGAGAAGCACTGTTTTGAATAACGACTGAAAAACAGTTTTCTCAAAACAAACAATAATAGGCTATCAGCAAATATAAATACAAATTACCATACCGTAGAAAAACAAAATTAGCCTTTCAAATGACATAAATTATAATTTGTGGCGGCGCCAATATGTCGCTTTTATTAAATACTCTTAAATCATTATTATCGTCTGAAGATGTTTACTATATAAGATTTTGTCTGGAAATATAATTCGGTTCTTGGAAAGATGAAACAATATTTGAAATTTTGGAGACGATAATTGGATGTGATAAAATGTGATCGTTATAGAAACGCATTATTCAATAAAACTGTTTTTTATCTTCCTTCCGATTGACAAATTATTGGCGTAGTGATAAACTGAAGCAGTGAAGCCAGGTTTATTTTATATAAACTTAAATATAACATATTTAACATTGTAATCAGGCTTTCATTTAATTTGTTTGTGTAATGCCTGTTTGAGTGACCTGGCTTAAATAAAAAATGTGTTGATTGATGGATTTTTCAATACTGAGAAATTTATAATTAGTCAGGGGAATTGTATTTTTCAATGATTTTATGCAAAGAGTAACTTTATGAATTTTCATTATCAATACATATTATGCTGACTCAATTAACTTTAATTATAGTATCATATATGTATATTATTAAGGGTTATGTAATTAATATAAATAATTATTAAAAACAACAAAATATTAGTACAAATAATACTTTTTACTATTTTTTAGTAGTGAATCGACAATTTTGAAAATCAGATTCAAAATGCTGTCTTGTTATAGATACTCTTTATGATTGAAATCGGTCGTAATATTTTGAGAGAATTGTGTTTTGTTTCTATAAACACAATACAATGTTTTTACACTTAGAATTGACAGAAAGCAGCATATAATATCGTAACTGATACGTTAACGTTGATAATTTTTGATTTACTATGATATTTAGATAAAATGAGAAATGTCTTGAGAGTGATTGTAACAACGCCGCTGAATTATTCAATATCGTAATATTACGTCGTATCGTAATAATACATTTATTCATAGCTTTCTGTGCGTAAGTGTTAAGAATTTTAATTATTAATATGTCATTTGGCATGATTGAATCTCCTTAGATACAGTTAAATGATTTCTCAAAATATTATTAGCCACGTGTATCTAACGTATCTTGAATGTTTTTAATGTCAGTGCGTTGCTTATTAATGTATATTTAAAGACAATAAGACAAAGCCGGAAAACGTATTGATTTATGTGAGTTAAAATAGGGCTGCTTATTCTCTTTAAATAACAATAAGTGATATTACAAATTATTTCTATTAAACTCGGTCTGGTGTATTGGCAGAAGAATCATCCACTGTTAAATAATAGGATTAAGCCCCGCATAAAACATATGGACTAGTGAAAGAAGTTATTTTTAAATATGTCGCTTAAAAATTTACAAAAAGTGCTTATTATTAGGTTATCTAACTTTGATTTTTTGGTGAAAGTATGAATAGAAAAATAGAACTCGGATATTAATTAAAATAAGGCAATCAATTACTCTACTGGTCATTTTTAATATTAAATATGTGGAAAAGGAATATATACAGCACAGACATATATAAAAAAGCTAAGAAATCGATAGAAAAATGTTTTTTTTTAAATTCAGCTTGAAGCCGTGGACACCGCAATTTGACAGTGCGTCTAAGAGCGTTAACATTCCAGCCACAATACCCTCTAAACTTAGTTTTAATAAATACAATTTGAAAAATATTTTTTCTCAAATATAAAATGATTGATATTCAGAATCTCATTCTGAAAGCGTATCTATGTTTTAAGTCAACGTGTCACTGTATTATGATATGATATCAGAAAAGCTTTTCGGATTACCGCATTACCTCACTATGGCAAAATGTTTATTTTGAAAGGTGGCGCTTTTTTTTGACGCGGCGAAGAAATTTGTATAAGAAATATTTTCACCGAGCGAAATTTCAATATTAGGTTTATTCAGTCCAATAAGCAATCCCGCCATTGTAAGACTGGATAAAAATTCCCCTCAAGACTGCAAAATTCGACGGAGAAAATTCAATGTGCTGATTATGAAAAAGTAACTTGATTTTCCGTTCAGGTAGATAGACTTCAGTTGTTTTCAATGTTGCCACGGAAAAAACAAATTCGAACTAATTTTTGAACGTGCTTCAAATTTAATAGATGAAATTTAAAATACTCTTTGTTTTGAGAAAAAAAAAGCAAATTCAAGTATGATAATATTATAAGATGAATAGGCTAAATTTAATCACTAAAATAACATAATGTAGTAAATTGTACAAACAATAAAAATTGCCATTATAATAGATGAGAATGATTTCTAAATTGTGCTGGTATAAAATTCGTAGAATTACGAAAAGAAATTTAAAAAAAAAACATGATTCCATAAATATTAGATTATTTGGTGTAATGGTAAAAAACGGTCCAAAAAAGTACTAAATTTTATTTCGTTTTAGCATGCTGCACTTCTAAAGCAAGCCTTTTATTATGTAATGTTTCTAACTTTCTTAAATAGTTAAAAGTATCTGTGATTTAAGTTTTGTTCACAGGAACTTTTCAGCGACTTTTTTATTTATTGAGCTATTATATTCAAGTATACACTTGTTATATATTGGTATAATATTGGTGTTATAATATTGGTATATTAAGTAACTTTACATATTGCATCGCATTATTTTTTTTAGATTTGATGTAGAGTCACTATTTTTAAATCTTTCAATAAACGATACTTTTAGTTTTATAAGAAGTAAGTATGACTTTCATGTGATTTTAAGAATTTCCGTGGATATGTTTCTGCAGTGCTTAACAAAGAAAAAACCCGTAAAAATAACTATAATTTTATATAATAATTTTACACAAAAAAATAATAAGATATATATTGGTACAACATTTTATTGCGGTGTAAATGAATGTGATCAATCAATCAGAGCAACGAGTAGTTCTCGTATATTTTTCTTTATTTTATTTAGGAAATTCATGCACGAATTATCCGTGAACCAAATAAATTGCAAACGAATAATGGGGAGTTTACCGTATAAATATTAGGTCACTTTTATTGTAAATATAGTTAGTTATATTGTATTGTACTAAAAATATTTGACATTATTGTGAAACTTAAAATAGTTTATTGCCTTTATTACTGTATGAATAGATAATATTGAAATATTTCAAGACATTATTTTTTTTTGCTTTATCGAATGATGATGTACAAACGTGTTCATTTATAAATTGATTTTTGCTGAAATCAAAAATAATCACTTGACATGATAATAATACAACTACTGTTATTTAGTTTTAATGATACAGCTTTAGAAATATACAATATTTTTTGAGTTTGCTATGATTATTTAGATTATTATATTGAATTTATAAAATCAACCAACAATAAACGTGGACAGTTCTATTTGTAGACTTTAAATTAACTTCTCTAATCTAATATACGTTAAATTAACATTTTTATGATATTTGAATGAACGGATTAAGCCTTAAGACAGAAATATTTTTAGAAAAGTCAATTATTTATGTTAATTAAATTAATCCGATTGCAAACCAGAAGTTGTTTCAAAATAAATGTTTTAAATGTTGTTAAATTTGGTTATTCTTGGGACATTTAATAAAATAAAAATCAACGCAAGATATCACAGTTTTTTTAACCAAGGTCATGGAGTCGTGAAAAAAAGCCGCGACTCCAACTTTACTATTTACAAATAGTCGAACTATGACTCCGACTTCACACAGTCTTTAATCTCTACTAAAATGCTTAAAAAAAAAGAAGTCTGAACTGCCAGTGTTTTTACGACTCTTGTTTCTAACTAAAACATCACGACTCTACAACTCCGACTCCAACTCCACACCTCTGTCTTTTTTTTACAATAAATTGTCATATTCGGAATTCTTAAAATGTATCTGTCTGTCAATAAATAGTGCTTTTAATCTTGTCACCGAGTGATTGACGTTTTTTGGTGTTCGTTATTAACGATTGAAAAGTCCAAAGTTTTAAATACCTGAACAGGCGCTTGTTCTTTCAACCGATGTATGGAACTGTGTTCAAACACATCGTAAGACAAAGTGCAATGAGAGCCAAAACCTGACTGCAAGTTGGCTAGTAGCCAGATAATTTTATTCTTACTTTATACCAAAAAATAAGGAAAATTTTATTTAAATCGATGTCCGCTATTGTGTGTGTATTTGTCTGCGAGAACAGTTTAATACATAGTTACTTAACTTAACTTAACAGATCTTTTTCTAAAGACAATAAATATAGAGCGGATAAAATACTAGAACAGAACTTTTTTTTTTTTTTTACCATGTCCGCGAGTTTATCTCAACAGAAATGTTTCTACAAGAACTGCTTGTTACTCAGTTGCTCAACCTCTCTTTTTCCAAAGAGAGTAGGAATAGAAGGAAAGGGCTAGGACAGGACTAGTGGTTGGCTAGTCGCTCTCCATACGCCCCGTTCATAGGATAGAATGGGTGGGAGGGGGGTATTCAAGACATCACATACATCCATGCTTTTTGAACAGAAATTCATAAATCGATTGAAAAATCAATTTATAAAACTGCCCGTACTGGGATTCGAACCCGTGACCTCCGTAGCGGTAGCCAACGATCTTGACCACTGGACCACACAGGCGGCATAGCTGTTAGCTAATCGCTCTCACTACGCTCCGTTATTTAAGGATCGGAATGGTGGGAAGGAACTTTTGAATATTACAACATTTTGAAATAGATGCTGTTTGAACTGGGATTCGAGCCAGTGAGATCCGTCACGACAGCTAACGATGTTGATCACTGCGTTACAAACTCGACAAAAAGTGCGTTTCTTAATTATCTTCGAATAAAACTTTTTTCTAAGTGTTTTACATTGGAAATTGACAAGTCTTTATTTAAAGTTAATTTGAATCCAATCCACACCATAAAAATAAATAATTTCTTGCGCTAAGTATTTTTCTTTTGAAACCTTGTATTTTCAATTACAAATTTTAATTCTAACTTCTGCAAAATCATCACCGATGCTGGAAAGGTGCTCGATTAGCAGTGATTAGAAATATGAGATTTTTTTAGCGAGCCGCGGAAAGCTTTTGAAATGTTTAATCTTGGAATTGCAACGTACTTCTACAACATACACATGTTATACATATAGTAAATTTATCTTATTATTCAAAACCAATACAAGATATTAAAATAATAGTAAAAAAACTTATAAGATGGTTTTAGTTTAATTATGACTAACAGTTACGAGTAAAATTATGTTGGGTCTGCAGTGTCGTTGAGCTACTTTTGTGATGTTAACACGTTAGAGTCCCAATACGGACAATTTTATAAATCGATTTGCGAATTTTGTTTTGAAAACATGGAGTTCTGTGATGTGATTGTGATGTCTTTGTTGCCCCCCACCAAATCTGTATATATACAAATGAACGTTTGTTTGTCCCGTATGCGTTCCATCACCGTTCATCTGATTGTGATATGGAACTTATGTGAATTGTTGTGTGGACGCCAACAAAGGTTTCTGAAACGGTTTCTTAGTACAGTCAGAGATGGGCTGCCAATACGTAAACAACGGAGGTTGCTTTATATAAAAGCAATTCTCGGTGCTCTGGGGAAGCAGTGATTTTTTTTATTACTACCATGCAATTATATTGTGTATCCAAAGGCATTTCAATGAACACGTACACTTTCTTTCTTTAAGTGGCATTGCAACGGATGCTGGGTACTCACTAGTTTATTATAAAAATGAAGAATGGCAAGAGCAGTAAATTTACTAACCTCTAGTCGTGTTTAAAATCAAATTTTTCATAAAATACCAATACATGACACAAAATTGTTTGTGTACCGATTCATTTTCACTACAACGTGTCGTAGATCACCGAGAGAAACCTAGAAAACAATGTTCTACTCAATGCATTATGTCAGATTTAGAAATAAGCATGTTAAAAATTTTAAATTAAATAAACTCATATAACTGAGTTTAATTTGATTAAATTTGTAATGGTAACATCATACATTATTATAAAATATAGGTCAGAACACTGCCGACACACATCATTATTTCATAATAATTACGCCAACTCAGTTTAGTTGAAGTACTAACATTGTTATGAACTCCGTTATTATGCGCTCATGGGCAAATAATAAAATTACATATAGCCACAACTGGTAAGACTTTTTTCTGTCCTGGTAATTTTGCCGCAATTTAAATTGAGAATTCCATTGCACATGTCTCCATGCAATTGGTCGGGAAATCTTATTTCTAACCGATTTGTGCAGTCTAGCAGTTTTGCAGCGGGAAAAAAAAGTCACAACCCAAGTTGCGCTTTGATTTCCGGTCACGGTGTAAGCACTCAAATAAAAGAAAAAGCTGAACATTTCTGAATGTCGCAGTTATCGAAAACTCTTTGAAGTTTAAAAGATAGCTTTGACAATATTTTTAAGAAAATTTAATTTAAAAAAATATAAACAAAACGAGAAAAATATATACTTATTTAAATTGTCAAAAAAAAAAGATTTTGTACTTTTTTTTTTACTGCAAATGGATAGAAGTTAAATCAAATTTCACATTTTTTTAAATATTGAGTTACTAGAACACTTATTGTTACGAATTTAATCGACGTATCATTACTCTTACGAAAATCATAATGAAATCAGGAGTTCGTAACATTGAATAGAAAATCTTATTAAAATCTTTACACGTATAATTTTACCCCAACTAAATTGATACGTGTGAAACTTCAATTTTCTTAATCGAAAAGTAATCATAAACACAAAGCGTAAAAAAGTAATTAACGTAAAACTCTATCTTCGCTAAGATTCATTCATAATCAAAATGAGAAATTGCCTGAACTATATCTTGTCAAATAACCACTGTTGAAATACTATAAACACATCAATAAGATGACAGCTTAGAAAAACATTCGTAAATCACAAAATTCTTTAAAAAAAGTTTAGAAAATTATTTAGATTTTTCAGATGGCTAAAAGATAAATGAATTTTAACAAGCATTCAATAGGAACCGAGACGATACAAATAAAAAAATAAATAAATATAAAAAACACTTTTATACCAATTTTTAATTTAAGATTTCGACTGAAAGTGCTTGGTGGAATTTCAATATTAAATTTGAATCGTTCAAATTATGTACATTCTCACAGATTTTGTCACTAACGACCCGGGTTTCGCTTTTCAGCATCTTCAGGCGTTCAAGTGCACGGATGAACTTGAACTGACTGAATATTACCAATTTTTGTCAAAACAAGATTGATAACTTGATGACTGTTCTTAATCCAACTTTAGTCATAGTGAATTGCCCCATGCCAGGTATATATGACTAAGTAGAATAAAAGAGATGGACGAATTTTCAGATAGTCATTTGTTTGAAACATTAATTTGAAAGCTTCTTATTTTTCTTGAATCATATTCGCTTGCTACATAGAGATTTGTTATGTTTATACTCAAATATATCGAACAATTAAGCGTATATGAGTACTTGTTATCTTTAATGAACAAATAGGCCGAGAACTTAAAAAATAGATTAAATCAGGAAAAAGAAAATGTTCAAACTATTCCAAAATGTCAACAATTATTGTCGAGAAGGAAAAAATGATCTCTTTATTCGAAAACCAATTTCGAATTATGAGTAATCAAATTCGAATGACTTCCGCAGTCGAAATCCAACGTTGGCAAAATAAAGTTTGAGTATTTTTCGAATCACATAAAAGATGTATAAACTCAAAGTTATCTCGTTAAATCAAAAATAATGTGAGAATCTAAATACAATATTAATTTTGTGATCTATTCCGAAAAAAAACATCGAACGCTTTCTGTAATGAAGTTAAATAACCAAGAAAGAAAGCTATAAAATTTAAAAAAATCTATCAAAGTAATACAAATAATGAAATCACAAAGCAAGCTTTAAAAATAAATTATTATAGAACAATCTGGTATAAAAACTAAAAAACATACTTTTTAAAAATAGATTAATATGTAAAAGAGGTCCAAATTGAATCACAGAGCAATTTTTAATTCAATACAATTTCTTTCGGAGCATTACTTTTTTAATTAAAACTATTTTTTTTTCGTCCGTCGGGTACTATCCATAGAATGTCTTCGGCGGAACTGAGGGATGATGGCATGTCATGGGAGGAAGCAAAGCAATTGGCGGGAGACAGAGAAACATGGAGGTGCCGCGTGGTGGCCATATGCTCCACAAAAGGAGCGAACATGGCCAAAGAGAAAGAGTATGAAAGATTACTGAATGCAAAATGAATGGAAATGTGCAAAACTATGATCCGTGCAAAAAATAGTTTTATTTTGAGTATGAATTTGGTTTATGTATATACAATATTGTCAACCTGTTTGTTTTCTACCAATTTCTAAAACAAACATATACTATCAGGCGTTTTATAATCGTTAAAATAACAGCAATTCCTGTGGAATATTAAAAAGTTTTACATTCAAACTGTTATGCATGACTAAGAAGATTAATATTCATAAATTGAAGTTAGAATAAAATACAAATTCTTTTTTATATAAATCTCTTGGTTCTTCATTGAACAACCCAATATTTAAAAATTAGCATCGAGAGATAAATAAAATTGGCAACAGTTAGTTATCACCATTCTTCACCTCTCTTAGCTCGATGGCTGCCACAGACGAGATATCTCGTAACAATTTTCGTGCCCAACACGTCAGTTACGAGTAAACTCGTCAATAACTAATTAAATTAATAATTGAAAATTATAGCCGACATGTTAGGTTGAAAGGTTATCGAGCTCTCTGTGAAAATATGTATTTTGTGACCAAATTAAAACTAGATATGGTAGGTAAAATATATTTAATATAAAATAGATTGAAGTCAATCAAGATTTAAAAAAAAACAGTCTTGACAGTAATTTTGTTTGACAAAATGTTCTACAATGAGAAAATTGTGAGCAATTTGTAATGGTGTTGAACCAATCATGCTGAAAAACACAAAAAAACACACTGCATATTCTATATTTCCAAAAGAATCATCAAATCGTTCCAAATACGTAGGTAATTTTCCAGGTAAACCATCTATTTTTTAATATCCTAGATATCTGCAATGATTTACCTATTAATACTGCGTTCTTCCTGGCAAAGATTCGTTTCTAGTTCAGTTGAAATTAATTTGCTATAGGCAACTCGCTTATGTGTCAGAATAAAATCAAAAAAAAATACTTCTCGCAAGTGAACTCATGCAGGCTTTAAAATAAACATTTGAATAACTAAACTTATTTGTATTCATACCTGTAAATGTAAATTTAGTTGTTTTTCTTGATACATTGTGTAGAAGACTTTGTGGACGAGCTATTCACGAGGATAACTTAAATCGTAACATTTTGATTTATAGCTTGATTAAACTTATTTTTCAACCCCTAAAACGCTGGTGTGCATAGAAAACAGACTTTGATATTATTTAAATAAAATTATCAACTTTATATGATAAAAAGTTGTCACACTTTTAGCTGAGAGAGTTCCACTAAAATAATGGTGACAATTTTCAATAAAAAATAATACAAAAGAAAGTAAAAACCATTTTACAAATATTACTCTGAATAACAACTTTTTTTGAATTTGGTTTGCATTAAACTTAAAACTCAATTGTGAATTAAGCTTATATATTATTTTAATGAGCGTCTAAGAATATGGTGTAAACACGGTGACAATTTTTTTTCACCTTATTACAATGGAGATCTACCACTTATAATCTTAGAAACTCAGGCTTAAGCCCGATACAAAGTTAAAAATGATTTGATTTGACTTTTCCTCAATATTGTAAATTTTATTTATCCAACTGACCATTAGAATCCAATTTTAAAGTGGAATATTATTATTATTTTTTAATTGAAAAAAAAAATATATTGTTTTCAATATCACTTAGACATTGATTTGTCTAAAGGTGAGAAATAGACCGTGTTCGATATTATGCTCATCCATGTATCTCGAAAACAAATAATTGATAATACATATTCATGATAATTCCACCTTAGTGTACAAAACTCTTTAAAAATCAGAAAGTAATAGAATAACTGAAAATCGTAAAGCACATAACAATGTTCATAAAATGCTTAAATACAATAATCTGCAGCATCGACGGTCAGGTTGTTCTAAAATGGCACTAAAAAAATTACCCAATGGCCAAAGGTTTACATTACGGCCACTAGATTAATGAAATAATAATTAGGGTTGCCAGAATGGCGACAGTTCTTGTACGTGAACGAGGGAATTCGAGTCGAATACAAGACTTATTTTTAGTATAGTTCATTTTATTCACTGCGATTTCCAGAACTAACTGGTAGAATAATTAATTTCAACAAAACGTTGCAGATAGTTTTACAGTAATATAAATCCATCTTCATTACTGATCTATTTCTACTTTGACAAATTGTTTATTTAAAACCTTCAAGACATAATCTAAAATCCAAAACATTGACATATAATAACGGGTTACGAATGCTGCGTCCATTTTCTATTTTAACTGTTATTTTTGAGGTAAACAACATTCTTAAGCGACACTAAATTGTTAAATTGATCAAAGTAATATTTAAAAAATGGCATGGGTTTACTTAGTTAATTATATTCAGAAATTATTACTCGTTATCTAGATAACATAGGGTTAAATAAGTTTCACGTACATTGTATATTTTATGAAGCCTCTTGTTTATAATTGGTTTTGTAATCTTCTCTACTTACAAAACTGATTTAGCGTTTCAACTTCCATCAAAATACTGAAGTGGATCCTATCTTAGTTATGATATGGAGTTAAAAGTCATTTGATTCATTTGAACTTTGACTTTAAAAGATTTTATAAAAATATGTTATTTTGATATCAAATGCTACTTTTTAATAAAAAATATATCAAATGAAAATTATTTTTATCTCAAAAATATATTTTAAATGCAAACATAAATTGGAAGGAGACAAAACGATGATAGGAAATGTTAGAGGGATACCATTTGCTTAACTGCTAGTTAAAAATAATTATGTCAAGTGAAAAAAAATAATTTAAAAGACATATTACGAACCATTGTTATTTTTCATTTTCATGACCGCAAAAAATACACTTGATTTAACAAAAATACAATTTGGTATTGCATTGCATTAATTCATTGTACATTTTATGAAAAAATCTGATTTTAGTTTTCTAATATTCTATCATATCCGGGCCACGTTTAAGCGCTGCTGTTTCAAACTCTAAGTCAATGTGATACACAATATCCTTCGAACAGAAACTAGTAATATTGTTTGCATGATTGTGGACGCTTTTATCTGTATTATGTTAATATTTTACTCAACAAGAATTAAAAAAATAATGTTGCTATGAACTCGTTTAGTAGAGTTGTTTTTACTAATTTACTAGGTACGCATTGGTCTGTATTAAAAGGGCCTAAGACATCGCATGACTGAAAATCAGCCTAATACGAACGGAAATAGAAGCTTTTACATGACAAAGTAAGCCATTACACAGAAAACATGCGTTTGGGGTGGGTGGCATTATTTCACGGTTGGCTTCATTAGGCAGAAAGCCCAATAATACCAACCTCCTTCCATTTACGACGTTTCACATAATCGGTTCGATAATGACGATGAAAAATAATCGCTGACTGACAAATTTTACGATAAAGATTGTCGTATACAAAAGATTTTAAGCCGCCATTTGATTGTTATCCTCTAATACGTTTTTTTAAATTCCCAATATATTTTCAATTTTACCTTGCTGAATGAATTTATTTGTGATTGTCAATATTCTTAAATTGCATTTTTAATTTGAAATACTTAAAACTCTTTTTTTTTTTGGATATCAAATTTATGGAGTCTTAAGTACCAGGACGCGCCAGCGTCAAGGTTCTTCCAGTCTCCTTCATCGACAAAGTTAAAAACATAATTGTAAATTGCATCCCCTTACCATCGTTTGCAGACGGAAGGGCGCGATCACCACAGAGATAAGAAGTTCACGGAAACTTCATATGCATTATTTTGCAAATAAGATTCCATATGCTTTCTCCATACTATATCCGTACATGTACACACACATGCGCATACATACATACACACATACAGTACACAAACAAAATTAAACAAAGAGGGTCATTTTTGTGATGCTGAATTCGTTCTTAAATTGACAATTTTAGACGACATAAGATCTATGGAGGGTCGTCGAGCAGAACTGCTCTGGGTCTAAAACGATTGTCAGGCAGTGTCTTGCATAGTTGTGGAGATTAGAGATCGTTGGGTTAAAATGTTTTCCTACCTCGCTGTGAAACTTTTGAGATATTTCACGAACGAACTCACTCTAGCTGTAAAGATACATTATACTTTCCATATTAAAATATATTATTTTGAGAATACTAAATATATTTACAATTCTGGCAGGAGTTAGTATGTAACAGATTGATTTTCTCAGTAAACATTAAATAAAAAAAAATACAGCTTTCAGGAAAACGTCTCTAGCATCGATATTTTATGTTATATTGATAGTTATAATATCAAAATAAGATGCATTAATGCCGAACTGGCACAAATAAAAGTTCAAAAAATAATAGACGGGAAAAATTACATGCTATTAGACTAACATTAATAATAATTGCCTCTTTATATAAATGCTTCTTTTGGGCAAACTAGTATACCTAATCAATGCGCCAACTGTGATATTCCATACAAAAGATTTATAGCAACGAATCTTTTTGTTTACTCAACTTATTTTTTTACTTACTAATGCCTACCAGAAAAGTGACAATATATTATATGTAAAATCGTGGTCATGCATTAATTGTTTTACGTGAACCGGTCTGTCACTATTGACACCTTTTAATTATTCAACTTTTGTACATATATAAAGACTGGATTCTTAAGAAATTCTTTTTATTTGTATACATTTCCATTTAGTAGCATGTTATTAGTTCATTTAAATTGAACGTATATGCTTAAATCAATTTATAAAACATAAATCTTTTTAGCACGCATTGGAAATAAAATCATTTTTAGATTATATTTGCCACCTATGCCAGATTGCAGCGTTATCAAATATAGCATGCCTAAAGGTGCTATCATTAAGCGTGTAGCCAAAAAACTTTCGCAGACGATAATAAAGACTTCGTCAAGTTTTTCACATAATCGCATTTATTTTCTTCATTTATTTGTCGTTTCCCATTATTGTAAGTATCTATCTGATGCTTTCATTAACATTAAGACAAGAGGAAACGCATTTTTTGTAGTTGTTTATATAAACGTTACAAATATATGCCGCATTAACGTTTAAGTAGACATATTAAAAAAAAGTATCACGCAAACGTATTTATGAAATCTTTGTTTTAGGCTTTACTTCAAATAAATCAATCAACACAATCAGACTTATAAAACGATATCATTTTAAAGCTGGTGATAGTTTTTCAAAATGTGAAGATAATATGATATAAGTAAAAACATTTCTTGTATTTGAATTTTAATGAGTAATGAAAAAATCGTTAAAAACGCTCGTAATGAGCGAAGCCATTCTTGATCAATTGATACAAATGTTCTGTTTCATTTGTATGATATTTTAATGACACAGTAAAAATAAATTCAATTATTTGAACGTTATTTGTTTTTCCATAATTATTATGAATTAAATGAAATTCAAATTACAACAGGAATAAGCCGAATAAATAGAAATTATTGTAGTTCTTTTGTCACTTTTATTTGTTATTTTAAATTTAAGATTTCGACTGAAGGTGTTTGGTGGAACGCTAATTAAACGTTATTAGTAAAGTTAATCCATGTAGCCATCAAAAGCATTTATTTCTTATATAAACACGATACACTTATTTACTTAATGACAGTTCAAGTCCATCCATGTAGTTTGCCGCCTGAATATGCCAAAAGACGAAACACGGGTTTTTAGTGACAAAACTTGTGTGAATGTACAAAACTTTTATTATCAACTATCAATAAAAATATGAATAAGTCAATAAAATCAATAATTAATAGTCAAATTGAATGTTAATTTAGGTGATTAAAAATGATGACTTTGATTTGACTTATGTAAGGCTTTAACGAGCGACACGTATTTATGTAATTTTTATAAAGTTATGTCTTATTTTCCTTTATCGCGTATGATGAGATGTGAAATCTCTTCCTGGGTGTGAAACGTTACTTATCGAATTACCATTATAATTAGTAATGCCCGGCAGTTAGTATCAAATGTTGGCTGGTTCTCAGATATCCGAGACACATTCGGTAAAGTTAAAATTTTCAACCTCAAGCAAAGACAGATTTTTTATTCGTTTAACCTTTAATAGAAGGCTTTTTCGTAAACGGTTTATTTTAGGTATGGTTACAAAAACAGGGGCTACAAAATTTATAGAATGTTAATTTAAATTACTCTGTCTAATTAATTGCTTTTTGTTATGTTTTGATATACCACAACAATGAACAATTTAAAGTTGTACGGTAGAATTTTTTCTAGGTTTGAGAATATTTGTATTGCTCGTTGCTAAGCTTTAGTTTTTCTTGAATGGAATTATTGATAACGATGTATATATACACAATAAAACAATAGACTTAATAAGTAAACTTTCATTTGGTATGTTTTTTTGAGGACAAGCAAAACGAATGAATAGTGAGTCATAAAATTGAAAAAATGTGACTTAATGTACAGAATAAAACGTAGGCTTACAGTAAAAAGACAGTTTAAGTCCCGTAGAAATATTAATACAAACAATTGACATTTATTTTGATATCAAATAATAAAAACTATTCTCACGTCTTTAAAATAGACTGAATACTTCTATGTAAAAAAAAATAGGGTGTGGCTGTGTCATGGACACGGCCGTGTGTTGTACGTGAATACGTCTCGTAATAGGTGATATTACACCCCATTTTTACGTTGCCGGCACTGCTTGACTCGGTCATATGGTGTTTTAATGGTACCATTTGATTGCTCTTGAGAAGTCCTTTTTAATCGTATGCGATCTTTGTATTTTGACTTGGCTTTTTGACGCGTTAAGCCCGACATTATATATTTTTGATTTTTTTTTTAACACCTAATTATAGTCACAATCACAATATTACACTGTTTTATCTTTGATCGATAGATTTTGTTGAGAACTAACGACTGAAACTTAAACGAACATCGTAACTTCTTCGAGTCAAAATTTATAGTAAATAGAAATCTCAATACGCAGCAAAATTATCTCAAAATGGCGGCGCTTCCCTCTCTGCCCCGCGCAATGTATCACAGTCTTTTTATAGCGCAATATTTTTTTTGATTCTTTAGCTATCCAGGGGTGTAATTGAATTTTGCATAGCGATGATAAATATGAAGCTGCAACACCAAACTGTATCCCGATTTCGTTATCATTCGTTTTTTGGATTGCCTCTCTATGGAAGCAATTTTAAAGACGTATTCACGTCAAAAAACAGTTAAAAAACAACGGACATGTTTTTGCAGTGCCTGAAAGGGTATTCTTTAAGCTAAATCGTTTTACTAAGGCGCTTAAATTATTTTGTGTATGATCATCCATTCGTGTTTGTTATACGCACAAACATTATAATTCAAATCTTTCCTTGGATCATTTATGGTTAAATTAATCTTTTAGAATTACTACGATTAAGAAATGCGCTAAGATAATAAGAGAACCATACAAAGTCAAACATGCTGAAGGTAACGTATTTTCTGGCAGAGTCAAATTAAGGTTTTCACAAGGTTTTTATTTTAATAAAACAATCTTATCGTTATCTAAATTTTTGATCAATGCAAATTGAATTGTTTGAAAGTTTATATGATTAATTGTTTTCAATATTTTTTCTTATCAAAATAATAAAACATAGTTTCAATATTAAATTTGAACCTTTCAAATTATGTACATTCACACAAATTTTAACACTAACGACCCTGGTTTTGCCTTTTGGCATCTTCAGGCGTTCAAGTGCACGGATGAACTTGAACTGAGAGTTCAACTCAGTTCAAGCCCAATATCATCAAAAAGCGTTTTTTGTTCCTTCTGTATTTTTTTTTATGTGTGAGTTACGTTCTTTATTCTTTCCACAGTCGATATTGTCGCCCGCTTTGGTCTAGTTGGGAAGAGCTTGCTCTACCGATCAGGTGGGTCCGGATTCGATTCCCGGTAAGGTCAATGTCAAATTAGATTTTTTTCAATTTTAATTTGAGATCTAAGACATGGGTGTTGGTGAAGTCAATTCTCCTTGAGTTAATCTCATGTGACTTTCAAAAATTCTCATCGAGTATATATCGTATGATCTTTCAACTTGAAAATATTTGACGCATTGGCGTAAGCTGTAATGTCAAATATTTTTTTGAAAATTCAAAAAAAAAAAATATCTATTGAAATTTAAAATTATTTCTTACACCAAATTACTTAAACCACAGAAAATTAACCTCAATTTGTTTGTGATAAATAAAGTAAATACATAAATTTAGCTTGAGTTGATATTATATAAAACGTGTGTAGTGTAAGAAATAGCACATTTCAAGATCGCATGTCTGCAATAAATACCAAAAGTTTATTCATAAATTTGTCATTCCTCTCAACCTCAATTTTCTTAGAACTTTGCTCAAGTGGGTTGACGTTCTATTGCAAAACACAGTCCATTAATCGTCTGAGTAAATAGCTGTTGTTAGTAATACATACTGTCACAGTATTATCATTTAAAGTAAAGATTTTTGTGGGCATTATGTGGCCTTGCATTGTCTCTAGTTACAAACCGATTTACATACCTGAAGCTCTGAATCTACGTGCTATTAGTGTACAACGTAGACTACGGTGGAATATATTCCATTTGAAATCTCTAACTGGGCTTTAAGTTCACCACTTAGAGAAATGTGAAGCGTCATCTAAGCACACCGTATAGCTTTTGATGGGGATATAAAGCTACCTGTAAATTACGAAATGAATGTGTGACACGTACAGGATCGGGAATTAAACGTTAACTGTGTTTTAATGTCATTCGTAGACTTTTATTATATGATATAAATTGGCTTTTATTATACAGAATAAAAGTGATTTTTTTGTTAAATACAACAATTGGCTTGAGCATTAAAAAATAAATGAAAAACTACCCGTTTGAAATAATTTACAATTATTTAAATACAAAAAGGCAAAATATCAAACGAAAATCAAAAAAATAATGGTAGAAAATCATAACCTTCTCAAAAGTATTTTTTATTGTGCTGTCCGTAGCAAATGTCTCCATAAATGCCAAGTTTGTCAGCAGTGGTGTCCAATTATTGTACAACTGAAATTAAAATAAAAAAATAATTTTAAGCATCCTATATAGAGTGCATTTATATTTATGGTTCATTTGAAACAGGCGGCTTGTGAGAAAAAGCTTTGTCAAAGCATACATTTTCATTTTTAATTTATTTTATAAATTGCTTCAAGTAAAAACATTGCAGAGCATTCTTCCTAAACGATTATGTACAAATAAATTTTAAAAATTGAAATTTGCTTTTGGTTACAAATCAAAAGGATTTTGTTTTTTGATGATGTTATAGTCTTAAGAATATCTAATAAAAGTCTACTACATATCGTTACTATAAAGCAACAGTGAGATAAGTTGATAATCCTAGTTACAAGATAATTGAACTATAACTTTACTTTCACTTTTAAAATAGCGAATTATGGTTTTATTTAGTTTCTTTTACGGTTTATGATAAAAGATAATAGTAAGTTTTATAGTATTCTATTATCTGTATCTAGTTATTTTACTGATCTCGCTGATGCTTTGAAGTTATAAAGTAATATCAATAATTGTAAATATGAGGTTTTTCTTTAAAATGAGACATTTCCTTTTTTGATTAATATATTTAAGATTTCGACTGAAGGTGCTTGGTGAAATTTCAATATCAAATTTGAATCGTTCAAATTATGTACATTCATACAATTTTTGTCACTAACGACCCGGGTTTCGCCTTTAGGCATCTTCAGGCGTTCAAGTGCACGGATGAACTTTAATTGACTTGTGTGAATGTACATAATTTGAACGATTCAAAAAATAAAATATTTAAGTGTTTCAATATAACGGTTTACCTTTCAGCAATCGATTGGCATACTTATCTTTAAATCGAGATTTTTTACTTTATTGTAGCTATACGCTCTTGCTTATGGTAACGATAGGTATATAAAAACCGACAATAGAATTTCTAACTAAGTAATGATACAGTTGTGGGTATATTTTTTGAAAGGACTGTATAAATTAATATATGCTGTAATACAATAATATATGAAAAGTTGCGTATAGCGTATCCTCTTTTATGTTTTATAAATGTTATCCCATATTTACTTAAGGTTGATTGTTATATTTATCAATCTCATCTAAATTGTGCATTGACAGTCGGAGCACGAACAGAGCACAAGAGTAATAAGTTAATCAAGTAAAGTTCTTTTGAAATGTCAAAGTAAGAAATATTATTGTCTTTGTTTTCGCCAGAGTAAATCGAAATGGAATTATCATTCATGAAACGTTTCAAATAAGTATACCCTGTCATAAAAAGACAATGCGGCCTTCTAGGTAATTATATTTAAGATCTAATGAGAACTTTTATTTATAAGGTAAGGGTGCTTCTGTTTGTATAAAAATAGCTAAGATCGCTTAATTATTGTTGCTTTAAGACAGTGCTACACAATCCGCCGTTCGCATTACAAGTATTGTGGTCTACGGACTTAAACGTATTTCAATATCAAATATTTTCAAAAAATAAGTGTACTAATTTTTTATATTATCCAAATTATTATTACTATCAATACTTGGTGAAAAGTCATTATATTCAACAAATAAAATATGTACGCTTATACAGAATCTCACGTTTATTTATTGTGATCAGTTCCGGTTTTACTCATAACGAACATCATCAACTGATAAAACAATAAAATATTAGTGTTATCTATACAAATCAAAATATAATAAAAAAATCTGTAATAAACAATTAGTTTAAAAATTTGTAAATTATTTTCAATACCAATTATTTTTATATTTCATTTTGATTTGTATAAATAACACTGTAACATTTTATTGTCTTATCAGTTAATAATACCCGTCATGGGAAAAACCGGTCCTGATCTTAGTAAATAAATGTGGGAATTAGTACAATTTTATTGCTTATTTTTTTATACCAATTTATTGTAAGTTCTCCGCTAAAAGAATGCGAAAAGCTGCGCTTTACGCGTGTCATTTCAAATCGAAACATTTCAGTGATAACTTATAATATCCATGAAATATAGAAAATATCAATACTAAAGCCTCTGATATATGTATATGCAGTTATTCAATTTAAGAATAAATGAATTGTATATGTATAATTGTCTAGACTCGGGAGAGATTATTTCATAATCTGCAAAACTTTTAATCTCTGACCTACAATTAGAAAATATATAAATTTACCCTATAGTTGAGTAGACTAAGGGTCTCTGCAAAATTAAATAATATATCAAACATATATTTAATAAATTTAACTGGGGTTAGACCAAAAATATTATATGAATGAAAAATTATTTTTACGTATAGGTTAATGTGACATATTTATTGAATCGAAACATAATTAAGTCAAAATAAAACTGTATTTAAGTTCATTTTTATTTATATGATTGATAGTTAAAACTGTCACATTTGAATTATTTTTATTCTGTACACTTCCATAAATTTTGTCGATACCGACCCGGGTTTCGTCTTTCGGCATCTTCTGGTTTGGATAAAATCAGAAAATACCGAAAGGCTAAAGACGTGTACAGAATAAAAACAATCCAAATGTGACATTGAATTTCCATCAAACACCTTCAGTCTAAATTCTATGTTAGAACTTTGTCTGAGACTAATTTAGCTAAGCTATATAGGCCTTTGAGAAGTGAAGTGAACCTACTAATAAAATGGTAAAAAAAATCTTTGACTCTTAGAGACAATCATTTCTTTATTTGATGTTTGGATGGATTGTTTATTTTTATTTTACGGAGTTAATAATACTATTGCAATGTCTATTAACTAAGATTGCTTCACTTGTATGATAATTTAAAATGTGTATAATATTTTGTCGCCTGCTGTGGCCCAGTTGGTTAGAGCTTGCTCTACCGATCACGGAGGTCTGGGTTCGATTCCCGGTTCTGACCGGTGAATTTTAAAATTATTCAATTCAAAGTCGTGATCGAAGACTGGGTGTTTGTGATGTCAATTATCATAATTTCCTTTTTTCTCATCCTTCTGATCCTTTAATATATGGGTGTAGCAATAGCAATAAGCCAACCACTAGGCCTTATCCTTCTTTCCCTACTACCCAGTTTGAAAAAACAAAAAGTGAGGTTGAGCGACTGAGTAACAAACAGTTCTCGTAGAAAAAACTTGTTTTGAGATACCTCCATTGGAAGGCCATATGCTCTACATTGGGGGCGGATATGGATTAAAAATAATCTTTTTTATAAAATACCATTTCGCTGACTTCACTTCAAATGGACACAATTTTCTGGGATAGAATAAATGCACAATACACATACTCGTCTGTTTCAACATTCTTACTTATATTGAAAAATAAAGTGTTCAATGTAATAAGTTGTCTTTGTGTTTTTATGGGAAATGTGACAAATTTTCTTTAATTAAATAGTCTTTAAAGCGAACAAGTTTTAACTTCAATGATTGCGTTTAATTATTATATTAGTTTGTTAAAATGGTTTTAGAATTGAAACCATTGTGACAAATTAATGTAATTAAACTTAAAGTAATAATGGTGATGGATTAAAATTTGTTTGGTTGTATGTTATTTTGTTAGTATGATAGATTGTTTTGTACAATATATCAGAAAATAAAAAACAAATCATTCACTACTTCTGTAACTATGACTACTCCACATGGGAGCCCACGATGTTTTCAGTACCGATTTAATACCAGTGAAGATTATAGTTGAACTATAAAAACAGATATGTACTAAACGCACGAAAAATTACGAGTTATCCTTTCTGTATAAATAATGGTAATTTTCTAAGAGTAAATAAATAATAAAGCAGTAAATAAATTGTAGCTTTTTTGTTGATTTGAATTTTATCACTTTCTTTATGATATTTACGTAGATAATATGTTACGAATGAGTTGTTACATTTTACGATTTATATTTTATGTCCCAGTTTGCATCTTATTCTGTTCTTAGGTTTTCGTAAGTAAGTACTAAAGCACTAAACATATTTTCACTGCCAACACCATCACTATCGTAAACTTTGCTTCGTAATATTTTCACCCGCTTCCATATTTTAAGCCCATATAATTTTATGGTTAGTGTAATATTTTCGTCAGAACTGGCAACGTTTTAGACGCAATCCATTGTTAAGTGCACAATATATACAGTTAAATCATATTGTTATATCTCCTAAATTCTCAAGTACAGTTCTTTCTACGCAGTTTGTGAATAAAATGCAAGATAAAAATATTATTTTTCTATCACGTATGAAGCCTGTGTTACGATCAGTGGTGTAGTGGGGCAAGGTCAAGCCAGGTCGGCGACCTGGCACCTGAAAATGAAGAAGGCGCCCTGCCACCTTTTTGACTTGTAACTTAATTTTCAAGTACATACATATATAAAAAAAACGGTTTTTTATTGATTTAATTGTTAAAATATATGTTTTTTTTGACTTCGGACGGATATAAAAAAATAAAAAAAGGGAAGAAATCAATGACCGACCTGGTACATATTTATTTACCACTTCACAACTGGTTACGATGGACTAAATGGTTTACAATAAATAATAAAAAATAATATTTCAATACACTAAGTTGGTAGAATATTTTCACACTTTTATTATAATATAAAAATTGCCAAAATGGCTGTTAAACGAAAATATTTTATTTAAGATATTTTCGTTTTTATCATAGAAATTAAACACACATTAATGATTTTCAATTCACTAAAAAGATTTACGATTTTTTGTTTCATTAAAGACAGGATAACTTTTCAATATGATATTATTTGAATGTAAAAACATATTACAAACTTTTTTGTCACTAACGACCCAAGTTTCGCCTTTCGGCATCTTCGGGCGTTCAAGTGCACGGATGAACTTGAACTGACGCTTAGTAAATGAATGTATCGTGTTTATATAAGAAATAAATGTATCATTAAGTTTAAATCTGGCAAAAAGGATTAACCCATGGGAATGCCTACAGATTTGAATGGGGAGTAATTTTAAGAATTATGTTTGTTTTTGTTTGTTGGAAAAGGTTTTATGATTGTATTTACTTACGTATAGGGAATAAAAATGGGGGATTTGGCAGATTTACCTGCTCATTCAAAATTGGAAGACTGTTCAATTAATAATAATTTCCATTGCTCATTAAAATTACTAGAATAAAAAAATATTTTACGATCCACAAGCTGGTTCCCGGCAAGCGTTGCAATGCCACTCAAAAAATAAAGTGTTTGTGCATTAATTATGTTTATTGAAGTACATGTCTTCTTTGACGTTTGCTGCCGATTGTCTATGGTACGACACACGCGCCACACAATGTAAATTAATTGTACTATAATCTTCGCGCAAGTGCAAGCATGCGTTGACAAAATGAACTGTATGGCAGACATACAAACATTGATTTTTAAATATAAGACCTACTGTAAGTTAATTTTACTATGCCTATAACCTTTCCGGAAGTGCAAGCAAAATGTTTGACAAAGTTTTATTGCAATCAGATGAGCGGTGTGTCAACGCATAAAATACGATCAAACAAACATTCATTTTTAGATGTCAGAAGATTAGTGGTGTGAAAAACATATCTCATATTTTTAGAAGTAATGTAGTTGTGAAAATGTTGAAAAACACTGAAATACACTTCCTGAAGTATAACTCAAGTAGAGTGTATAGAATAGCTCCGTAGATACTTCACAAAGTAGCATACTACAGTCACAAAGCTCAAGCAGGGCGCTTATCCACGTCTAATTAAGAGCTTTTTGTGACGTACTAACCTATATAAAGCTTTTTTTACCTGTTGTAGAAAAAATATAAAAAATATGAGAACATTTATTCCTGCTAGTTTCGCTGTATTTGGTTTTAAATTTTAAGAGGAAATACTTTGCATGTAGCGAGGACTTTTGTTAAAAAGTTTATTTCAAATACTAGAGCATTTTCAGAGAAAACTTGTTATGTAATAATGCAAAGCAAGCTTAACCGTTTTTTTCAAGATTTAAAGACTGTAGTTTTATGATATAATTTAAATATGCATACTTGGAAGAAGTTAAATGGCAGAATGTATTAACAGCATTATAATGATGTTGAGAAAGTTTTTATTGGCTATTTTATTTTGTTTATACATGTATTATTTTGAAAATTAAGTATTAGATTCCTGTAATAAAATTTCTTTGTTCACTAACATAAAAGATAATTAATTTCACGTTGTGTTGTGAGAAATATGAAAATGTATCAATTTATCAATATTTCCTGTCAAAATATCAGCAGATGTTCATTTTTCCATCACGCTGCTAAAAGGTTAAGGCAATTTCATCTTTTACGCTCTGTCGGATTAGCTGTGAAGGAATGCTACGTATAAACATATTAATATTTTTTTATAACAGTTATCAATAAGCTAAAATTTTTTTCTCATTAAAGTTGTTTTTATATTTAAATACAGAAATCATAGTATTTTCCAGTGATCATGTTTTAATTGTGTTTGTATGTCACGAATGAATATTAATATTTGAGAAGTGAATAAATGTACAATGTCTTATAATTCATTAAACATATGTATAAAAATGTTTCTAGAAAAAAATAATTATACATAACATTTCATTGAAAACATTGAGATACATTTATTTTGTATCGAAATATTCATAAAATTAAAGTTAAATTTGTGAATGTGAAATGGGTGACTTGTAAGTATGTTTTTGAAAAAACTTTTGAAATCTTTCAAAAAATGAATACTTTAAGGTTTTCAATACAAATAAAAAAAAAGTAAATTGAGGTAATACTTATTTATATTCAACAATTTTATTGTTTCTAAACATTCGTTGAATAACAAAAAAATATTGAATATTAACACCTTATTAGAATCTTATCAGTTGATAATGCTCACGATGAGCGAAACCGGTCCTGATCCAATAAATTTATGTGGAAAAAGTACTAAACATGTTTTATTATTTTTATTATAATGCCATTCCACCAAGTATTGACAGTAAACAACTTAAAAGTGATTATTAAAACCTTGTTCGAATATTTAAATATGTTTAAATAGTATATTTTATGACATTTATTATGATTGTAACTGTATTTCGTAACTGATTCTGGGTAAACAGCAAATGAAAAATGAAAGTTTAAAATTAATAGACAGGTCCAATTGTCTGCCTTTAAGCCAGCATTCATAATAATTGCCTATACAGATAAATGCTTTTTTTTCAAACTGGTATAATCAATGCACCAACTGAGACAAATAATGTATATAAAATATGTCTTTGTATATTTTACTTATTTTTGTCAGGTTTGTTTGTTACCAACTTCTGCCAGAATGGTGATGATTTATTGTTTTATTTTTAACATTTCTTACAAGACGTAATACTAGTTGGCACATACTATTAAAAATTAAAATCGTGTTTAAATAAAAATGTTATGAAAAGGAAATGTGTTGTCAAACGACTTTTTTTATACATTTATAATACAAATGAAAAGCATTTAAATAACTATTCAAACAATTGAATATCCAAATATCAAAAATTAACCGAATATATTTTAATAATCGACTTTTTTTCTAGTCAGTACTAGAGTATTCAATCCCGGAGCCTTTTTCCAATCCCGAGATTTCAGGATTGATTAATTTTTAATCCCGGGATTGGGATTAACTCACTGAAAAATTTTAAATTCTCAATTTGGTATACTTCTTCCCCGGATTGTCTCAAAACTCGTTTTTTTTAGCTCACCGAGGAATTTGAAATCCTGAATTCGCTATACTATTCCACCAGATTTTTTTTAGCTTTTGCAATTCCAAAATCGTATAAATTTTCGGGATTTGCTAAAAAATTCTCAATCCCAAAATCCCGGGATAACGACCGTGTCAATCCCGGGATTTCGGGATCAGAAAATCTAACGGGATCCCGGATACCGGGATTGGATGCCCTAGTCAGTACCCACAAGAATACTCAAATAAAAATATCGCTACGAGTTTCAATAAATCTCGTTGTGATATAATTTAATTGGCTGGTTGTTATTGTATTCTTTTCCGGGTATATGTGCTACGCTTCTGAATACCGGAAGCGCTGCAGCTACGACAATAATTCATTTGAATATTTTATAAAAAAATATTGTTACAAAAATAACTCAGATTCGATAACTCGAAATAAAACGCATTGAAAGCGGAACTGGATAGCAAAGTAACAACATGTGGGCGTCAACGCGATTTGAAAATAGCATTAGGTGGAGGAAATTTTATGGGGGAGGTTGAAACTATTTTACTTTGTTGTTGTTGATACAGAATATAATGTATTTTGTTGTGCTTACTTATCATCCATAATATAATTCTAATTTTAGTTTTATATCAATTTACCGATAACAGTATTAGACAACTGTCGTCATTCGTCGTTTTTTTTAAATACTTCATAAAGAAATTTTAATGACGTATAATATCTTTGAAAACGGTTATTATGATATTTAAATGGATTAACTATGAAAAAGTTGTTCATTATCTCTCGCGACTCGGAGACTAGAAAAATACTTCTCTGCCGATGGGGGTCGTTTAGGGACCACAGTAGTTTCCTCATTATTGGCCTTATTCTTATTAATTTCAAAAAAAAAATAGTCTAAGGGATTTAAAATATCTCTCTGCATCATTCCTCATACACCATAAAAGACACGGATTTTTTTATAAAAATCCGTGGTTTTTTTTAATAAATAATCATATTTTAAGTTGCGCGTAAAATACGTCGTTTCCAGCAAATAGCAATGTGCAACTGGCGCAGTTGTTAGCGGCGTCAGCTATTATCTTACGAACGATCGTTGATAAGCGGGCGCTTATCTCGTTATCGCGTATTTATATAAACTACAAAAGGTCCAAAAAACTATGATATAAGAATACCTTAATTATTAACATTGTATCACCCATATTAAAATAGATATTTAAGAAAATGTGGGTATTGGGGTCGCATTTCTTGAGCTTAGAACCGGAAAAGTTATTCATCAATGATGATAATATTGAAGTATTAAAGGAACAAAAACGATGTTTAGTGTCACAAAAACATATTAAGAGTGACTCGCTGTGGTCTAGTTGGTTAGAGCTTGCTCTAACTATCCGGCGGGTCTGGGTTTGATCCAGATTAAGTCAATGTAAGATTTAGGTGTTTTAAATTCAATTTAAATTTGAAGACGTGGGTGTTTGTAATGTCAATTCTCCTTGAGTTAATCTCTAGTGACTTATGATACAACAAATTGTGTAAAAATATTTGGCGCATTGAGATTAGCTGTAATGTCAAAAATGTATACCAAAAAAATAAAGATAAATAAAACAATACATATTTCGAAAACTTCTAGACTGGTTTCACTCATTGTAAGGCACACTAAATTTAAAGACATCCGACCACACTAGACGACTGCGGTCAGCTTTTATTTAATATCCAGACTGGATTTTCATTGTTACACTATAAGTTTGAAAGAATTATTGCAAGTATTGAAGTAAAATATCGATACTGTGAACGTAAATAACACCTTTACAATAAAGTTGCAACGTAATAAAACTTTTCGTGTTAATCAACTGACGTAATAGTCTACTTTGTATTACTTGAATGCTTTCGGCAAACATATATTCGCTGATTTCGAGAGGCAACCACGATTTATTTGCAATCGGTTTTCTAAGTTATATTGTAACCGCTATTTTTTTAGTAAGCTAGCCAAGTTATAACGGCCGTTTCTCGCCAACCGCTTGATTAAATAGACCGTAACGAAAATGGCGCCCGTTCAGATAAATGTAACACTGTAAATTGATGAGCACAAGCACGCCTGTAATATCGTTTGTTTGACACTGTCTGCTCACCGTACAGGAGCAGTGATTTGATATAACTTAATGACCTTCTAGAAACTAGCACTTTTCACTATTTTTAAGCTTCAATAGCGCTTAGAAAATGCGTACTTTAATAAATGTTGAAATGATAAACTATTATTAAAAAATATCATTGATTTAACTGTAAATGAACTTCTAATGGAAAACTTTTTAACACGAGCTTTGTTATAAGTTAGTCACTCTGCGCAAACTGCTCTATTCGTAAAAGGCTTACACTTACTAACTTAGATAAAGGGATTAGGCTAGGATAGGATTTGTATTGAGTTTATCGATGTTACTTTATCGTGTTAGATTGTTGGGGTGAGATGAAATGTAAAAATCACAACCTTAAGACGTGGACCCATTAATCGATTGAAAACCAAATCTATAAAAATATCCTTTAAGAGATGAGTTGTCACCAAAATCAAAAAATACATAAGCCCAAGAGCACTGAAAGTTTTGCAACACATTTGGCAGAAATAACTAACGTAAAAGTAATCGACTATATCATAAATATCACATGATACTTTTTTATTATTTAGAATTTGGTAAAATTTAAAAATAATTTTGAACTCTGCAACGTGAAAATATGAACAACAATCACAATATTCAGTTGATTTCATAAGCAAATTTATTGTTGGAAGGTGCACACAGAACGTCAGGTTGGAAAATTAAAATAAAGAAAAAAGAGCAAATGTTACTAGAAACTTTGGTTGTATATCAGTCTGGCTTCTGTTCCTTTACAAGATCAGATCTGAAGTAGGTGGAAAGATACGAAAAAATCCCAGACATCAATGCCTATGAATTTCTACAAAATAATGGTATAATCAATGTATGATAACCTGAATTGAAGGATTTGAGCGCTTGGTTTATTTTGAATTTTGTGAAAAAAAAAAATATTTTATCTATAAAATTGATAATAATATGTTTATCTCAAATACTGGAAATTTTATTCGCGTAGTTGCCGCAGTTGAATAATTACATATACAACGGTTAAGTAAGGAAAAATATCAAAATCATCAGCACATTTTTTGTCTTTCAAATAAATAAATCTATCTTTAAAATTTCATCAACTGTAATAAATTATTTTTTAAAAACGTCTCTAGTTATAATATGTGTATATTTAAATAGTGTTTGACAAAAAAGAAGTCTTTAAATCTTAAATGTGAAATTATATCACCTTCGAGCACATTTATCAAAGTAGTCTAAGAATATTCGTACATTTAAATAATATTTAAGCACAAGTGTGTGCTCACATTAAAAAGTGGTGAAGTTTTTTGACGTTGTCTGCATTCGAGTCAGACGTGTGGAATCGTAGCCCCGTGAAGGTTGAAGGGTTACACGCTTTTTTGAAGCTATTAGAAGAAAGCTTTTTGTATGCAGCTTTGCCATCCACGGGTGGTTTATTGTGAGCGTAGCAAACTTACAAAATAATTTTCCAATAGCTTTGGCTATAAATTTTACATTTTGATGATAGGGTTGAAATGGGTTTTCATAAAAATTGTTTATATCAGTCTGGTGACTGATTAAAATCGTTTGACTTCTCTTGGGAACATCTATCAAATAAGAAATCGAAATCTGAATGCTTTTTCATTTAATTTTTTTATAGTGAGGGCTTAAAGTCAAAAAAAACTATCCACAAAAGTGTTACTTTCCAGGATAGCCAAAAAAAACTTTTTAATATTTAGTAACATTAACAAAGCAAATACTAATTTAAAACCCAATATTCATATTTTATTGTGTACTGTTTATACTGCTTATGGTGATGCTAAAATATGTAGGTATTATCTTAAAAAACATTAAAAAAAGACAACTTTACAAAGTAAACGTTAAAATTTATTGGTGATTTAAGAAGAAACTAGAAAAGATTCACGTAATGTTAACAAAAAACGAAAAATACTTTTTTGTAGATAACGTTGTTTGACAGATTAAGCACTGTCATCAATATATTATGTATGTTGATAGAAAATAGTATATATATAACGGCAAGACACTTTAAAGATGTTAATTGTCAATGCTCAGTAAAAGTAAGACAGCTTTTTCTCAATAATTCCACATTTTTTATAAAGTTTAGGATTATTTTTGCTTGTCGTGATAATGGTTAACTAATGAAAGATATATAAAAAAGGTTTCTTTTACAATAAAAAATAATTTGTTTAGTGAGAAGATTAATTAATGAAACAATTAATACAAGGATTGACGGATAATTCGAATATATATATATAAAGTTTTCTACAATCAAAATATTACGAACTTATATTTTATCTGTAAGCGAAGAGCTATTTATGTGTAATCAAAATAAAGTAAAAATACAAATATAATAATATAAATAAAGTAACAATCAACTTAGTCATAAAAATATAATGAGTTTAAAAATAGGTCCCAGATATTCACTAGGAAAATTGTCGAAAATTTTATATCAGTGCCTTGAAATTATGTTTACACGATTCTCACTGAGGAACAACAACCTTGTAATTATTTTTTTTATATTTACTGGGAAAAATAAATCCGCGATAATTTTTCACTGCATATAGACAGTGTCTGGGGAGGTTTATTTTTGTGTTAAATTGAACAAAATAAAAATAATTTATACTTTAGTTGAACCTTTAGACAGCTATTTTTTGCGAGTAAATCCAGGGGGCTGGCATCCGATCCCACTCAGCGATATGAATCTTCATGATGCGCAGGTGTAGCAGAAATTCAGTCCAGAGTTATTTTATCCGGTACGTATCGTTCCCGAGAGAACCGTTTTGCACAGGTTACTGGGCCGCTGAAATAAAAGACACGCAAACAAGTCGTTAAGAGTTTTTTTATTTCGGAAAAATGAAAGGCAATGAATAATTTTCGCATAAAAAAGATAAATCTGTTATCTATATGGAAAAAATAAACGTGGCCAGTACCGGCGTTAGAAGTTTTACCGTTCCGAGAATGATTACATTTTTCACGCTAGTAGTAATATGTTCAAAACGGATTTGTTGAATGTATTTATTTTTATTTGCCTGCTTCTTTTCAAACGAAAATTATTCTCATGTGAGATAAGATACGTGAAAACACCAGGTATTGTCCAGAACTTTGTCTAAAATATAAAGTAAAAAATGTAAAAAAAAAATATAATTGTCAAACAAAAAATAAAGGCAAAGAAAATTCGATAATTTAAAAAAAATCGATACCCTTTTGAAAATCGATGCTTAGATTAAAATTTTACGTCATATAATACATTTTTCTTTGCCTGTGTGTGGCTGGTTTATATATTCGAAATTTAAACGTCTAGAAAAACTATCATAAATTATAACATAAAAAAAGACCACCATTTAAAATTTTATGTGTAACGCCGGCACTGAGCATGACTATCATTTGTAAGGAAGCAGTAGTAACATATGTTTACCTAAAAAGTTTACGGGTAATTTGCTTAGGCATTGATTTTTTCTCTTTAAATGGGAACGAAAAAAAATAATTAGGAAAATAATCAACATTAAATAATAAAAGCGATATATAATACTTTTTCCTTATTTTTTAACATATTAGTTTGAGTATTGGGGCAGAGGTATACAGTTTTCACAGTTTGTTTTAGTATTTTTGATGTTTTTTTTTATATTATATGTCCAAGTGTAAACTAAATTGATACGATTTTTGATTGTACGCAGCTATACAAAATTTTAATAAAACCGGTACATATGTGATTCCACTGTTGAATTATTGTGACACATAATTCACCTTTTTGTGAAGCATTTTTATACCAACCGAATGATTAGATTTTTGTTATAACGTCTGCACTAATTTTACTTATTTGTTTAAAATTGACACAAATTAAGGGTAAGAGTTTTTTTATTCATCTATACTCGAGTAGGTAAGAAGAGCAGACACACACACACAATACACACAATTTACTTGTGGTATTGTTATATTAGTTATTATTTGATAAATAACTTGAAAAATTTAGTTTACCTTTTATAATGCGCAAATCTTATTTTAATAATTAAAAAATACTTTACATATCTTCTGATAATATTAAAAGGTTTATTTAATTATTTGTTTCATCTTTTTGTCATAAAAAAACATGTAATATTTTAAAATGTCAAAGATTTTTATACCACGTCTGTTTCTGGTGTGGAGAATGGAATAGCTCAAGTGAAGTTGTTTTTTCACGAAATAGTTGTTATTTTGTCACAAAATCTTTTATTTTCGTATTGCGTAAGGATATAAGAATGAATAATGAAAAAAATAAGAAAACATACTTTATTGGATTCAAGCCTGTGAACACTGCAAACCGAATATGAAAACGTTCATGAGTGTTATAATAATAGTCTTTATCAATTATGATGTCACAAATGGTAAACTTCAATAAAACTAAGCGGTGACGAACTATTGAAGGATATCAAATTTAGTGAGCGTGTTCGGAAATGAAGAGGTGTTTGCAAATAACTCATCCACCATACAACGGAATAAAAGCTTCTAAGCCCGTAAAGTTTAGACATGGATGAAAATTGGCCGCAGTTATGAACAGGATATCTTTCATCGGTTTACCTATTCTTGGCTTTTAGAATTAACAAAGGTTTACATTTTTTAACTGCAAGTAACGATTAATTTCATATTATGACAACGGCTAATTCGTGTCATAATTTTATTGCCTTGTAACAGCAAGCTTTTATTATTTTTCCTCAATTTGCATTTATCTGTGACGATTTTATGTTATTTTTATTATTATATTGTAGTGAAGTAAGAAAACAATTTAGTTCACTAAACGGCCACGATGGTGTATCGGCCGACTAGTAAAATTCATAGTGTATATAGTTAAAGAGAACCACGAATAAAATAATTGTAAAACAGGGTCATATTATTTTTGACTATTTGTATATTAAAACAAGATTACTTTTTCTGTAGCCAGTAAATGAACGTTATTGTGCTTTCGTTTAATTCTGTTATGAAGTAATGAGCCTCGATCCCCATATGTAAGCTTTGCATAGGTTTTTCAATAAAATTGTTGATTTGTATCTCAAGGCATAACATATATGCTCGTATCAGCTGACATCAGTTGATAATGCTCGCCATGTGCGAAACGAGTCCTGATCTTCGTAAATAAAAGTGAAATAAATACAAAGGAATATTATGTTTTCCTTAATATAATTCTTTTCCACAATGTATTGACAGTAGACACCTAAAAGTGATCGTATCATTAATATCTCTAAAAATATGGCTATAAAAAGAGACTTTTGTACTACTAAGATATGATATGATAAAATCCGTTCTCAATGTGTATCATATGGATTTTGAATGGAATTAATCTCAACAAAAGTGTTTATATTATAACTCCTTGTTACCTAGTTACTTAAAATCTCGTTTGAAAGCAGTAAGTCTATACTTGATATATTTATAGGAAGGAGGAGGGTTTAATGTTTGTACAAATATCAGTTTGAATTTAATACAATATTTTACTACATTTAATATTGAATTATATCTTTCAATAATAATAACTCACACAATACAGCAAGCAACCTACGCTCGATTATTCCAAAAGGAAATTACTGTACAATTCTTACGAAGAGAAACATGTTACATCAATTCTTAAGTCGGACTGTACACGTGGTCGGTTGGTTTTGCAGTAAAGTTTATTGACGTATAAACTTCTATTATATTAGATTTAGGAGTTGTTTGATAAGATTTCTATTTCAGGCTATAGTGTTTTAGCCGAGCAAATTCAACGTGGGATATTAACGGGTTGAATGAATTCTAAATATATTATAACCAATCAAAAACAGTGATTAATGAATATGCGTTTGTGAGTACTCATTCATTCCACCTACTCGTATTTAATTATTGTATATGTACTTATTCATATTTGAAACTTAAATTCGGTATAGTATGTACAATGGTAATTGCACCTACCTGCTTGAATACTTTCAACTATCTTCAATTAATTTTAAAGCAAATTGATTATTTGAAAATAAAATTTTGTCTCTTAATTACTATTCACAAGTCTTGAAAAAAGAGAAAAAAGGCTTTCATTTCGGTGACACTGAAATCTATTGACGAGAAATGTTATTTAAAGATTATTTTGTCAATATTCGTACAATTGATAAAATATAGCTTACAGAATAGATTTTTTAAATCGTTTAAGTTGATTAATGTATTTTTCAAATACATATCTAAACTCACTTATCATCTGGCAGACAATGGTTACTTTTTGAAATTAATTAACTCATATCAACTTAAATGCGATATATTAATTTGAAAAATATGTGAAATATTAAAGAAAAAGTCACTTTCATAACTTCTGAAGAAAGCATAAAAAGTACCACCTCTAATATATTGAAAAATCACAAAGATATATATGCCTTGACCGAAAATATGAATAAACAAATGTGTGTAATTTTCTGTTATTCCTTGATATAAATTTATATTTTAAAATATGTTGATAACTTTATTGGCGACCGATCATTTTTTTTATTCCAGCTTTTTCCTTGATTTCAGCTTGATTTTATTGTATGTAAAAATTTGTTCTGGCCAGCTCAGTATGTGAACTTTCTACGCAGCTAATCTATTCTTTTTAAAGAAAAGAAGTTTATCAACTGGTGAACAATGACTAATATAATTAGTTATATTGAGATTAATTTCATAAAAACCCATATGCCACACATTGAGAGCGGACGTGGTTAAAAAAAGAATGCTTAGAATAATACCATATTACATCCTATTAGTGCATTTTGCATTTTAAAAATAATCATTTTCTTAGATGATAAAACATTTAGAAACAAAGATAATTTGGTAGTGGAAGCTAAAATTCGTTTAGTATTATACTTATCGTTTATTTTTATTATATTATCATAATATAATGTTTGTTATGCTGATTTTAATTAAAAAAATGTTATTCCAAATGCTAATTCTAATAGTATTTAAAAAAAATTGTTGAAATTTAATTCTAGTACTAACACTAAGTAATTTTATAATGTTAACCAAATGTCTCCAGAGCGTTTTGATAGTTGAAATTCATACCATTTTAGCGTCGCTTAATTTTATATATTTTGGCAATGTCTTCATCCTAATTAAAGAATGTTACTATAAAGTGTTATACTTAAGATTCTCTGCCATTCGCCAATTATTTTGACTTTAAAGGTCACCCGAAAATTGATTCTATTCTAATGTTATAAATATGTATCCTTTTGTAATTTATAACTTAAGAATTAGAATATTGTTTTACTTTATTCGTAAAACATGCAATATTCTGCTTGAGAATGCTTCTTAAAGAAACGAAACACATCTCAACACCAAATATGAAATAACACAATAATCAAATTTAATTTTCTGTAAGAAATATTTGTTTGTAAGAAGTCACAAACATTTAAGTCATAGTCAATTTATAATTTGTATTATCATTCTCATCCGACACTTTAATAACTAAGCGTAGCGAGAGCGATTAGTTAACCACTAGTCCTGTACTGGCCTTATCCTTCTTTATCTACTACTTCCTTTGAAAAATGAAAGGTTGAGCGACTGAGTAAAACTTCTATTGAGACACCTTTATTATGAGGCCATATACTCCATATTAGGAGCGGGTATAAAAAAATGTTTATTTTACGAATTGTTTGTCACGCATTGCTAAAAGCCTTATTGTATTTCGTTAAAATATTCTTTTATCGTTTTATATTTAATCAGTTAATTACGCTCGCCACGAGCGAAACCGGCCATGATCTAATATAAATAATGCTAAATAAATACAAAAGTGCTTTATTTTGCTTTGTTTTTGCAAAAATGCTTTTCCACCAAAAATTTACAGTGAGCATCATAGAAGTAGTTAATTTAATATTTTCTACAAGTAAGACAGAAAATCGTAGGCGAATTTTTCCGCGCAGTTGTAAATCAATTTTTCAAATCAAACTTTTCTTTGAATTCATCGTAAACTTTGACTGGAAAACTTTCAAAATATATGAATATTAAACATGTGGGCAGTATTAAATAAATTTTATGTAGTTCCATTGACAAAAAATAAATAAAGACATAAAAGTTTGGAAACAGAGTTTTTGAAGCAGCAGAAAAATAATTGCCATGAAAACAAAAAATAGGCAGGATGAAACTTGTATGTTTTGATTTAATTTAGTCCTTTTAAGATAAAATTTGATTACATATTTATTTAAAAAACAAGTTTTATCCTCTGAGTAAAAAAACACAACAGGAAAGATAAATCTATTTGTAAAGTTTTTGTTACTATAGAACAAATATCATTACACATGACTTTACATACAAAATACGTATATTAGTCAAAGAATCTCTTCAAGAATAAACACATTATATAATTAGCTGTATTTTCAATATCTACCCAGAATCTAAAGAAGTTTCAGTTGGTAATACAGAAATAGTATATGTACATACCTTCTTCGAATACATTTTTAATTTATTATACGGCTTTGTTTGTTATAATTAATTTTTAAATCGTTGTCATGATTATTGATATCCATAAATTAAAGTGTTTTGAAATAGATAGTGCCGTGTCATCGAGCAATAGAATTTCCTTGAAACTTATTATTAGTCCGGATATTTCAAATAATATAACCCATAATATCAATTGATAAAGCCCTTAGACATATTGACAAATATAATCTCTAAATTTCAACTTCGTGTCTAAGAGCTTAAAGCTTAGGTATTTTAGTTTAAGCTAAACTGAATCTTGAAACTCTCCGATAATAATAATTCAAAGTCTCCGTATTGCGAAATTGTTTCGATCAAAATTAATGTTTCTCTCCGATGTTGTCTCCGCTTTGTCTTGTACTTTCTTCTTGATTGATTGATCAGGTCACTCGATGTTGTTAGGAATGTGTTTTTAAAAATCTATAAGATATTTTATACTTAGTAAAATATGTACTAAGCAATATTTTTTTCTAGAATGTTCACTTTCTATTGAAGTTGAGTTGAGTGAATTTCAAAGTTATCATTTTTTATTTATATTAAAAATGAGTTTCCCGCAAAGTTATTGAGAGATATTGTTTGATGGAAACTTTAATTAACTCGGTCATGTAAGTATTAATTTCGGATATAGTTTGCAGATAAAGATGGAATAAAACAATGAAAGATTCCATTATTTCATTTAAACATTTTGAAAGAATTTACAAAACCCAACATAATTAACGATACGGCTACACGACAACACCGTCCTAATATTTTATTTCTTTAACTTTTTTAAACCAAGATCTAATATAATCCAAAAAAAAAAAATGAATAGACACTATTCGATGACAACTTGTGACTAAAAGGAAAGACACAAACAACATGTGTTGCCCATCAATATTGAAGAAATGGTGTACAAAAAGGACAGAAAAATGAAATAGCTAGATGATACTGATGTTTAGCTTAATCTCTATTAGATGATGGCAAATTTAACGGTAAAATTTTTGCACTAGGAAATTTAGTTGAAAGGCCAGATTTTACTTGTGGGCACAACCTTCAGAATGCAAATCATGCACTGTGTGACAGCCCTGAGATGTATTCCGAACGAGCAGAGCTGTTTACTGCTGTCCGCCCTCATATGGGCACATCGAGTCAAAAATATGAGAAGTAAATTTGTCTCTTTTCTTGATCGTTATTGCGACACAGAAGGCGACCGTGAAACAGTAGCTTCATACACATAATGAATGGTGGTGGTACAATCAATAATCATTTTGTTTATGTCAAATGGAAAAAAACGTAATTATCAAAAAATATTTTTTTACATCAGTAAATCAATACTTTTAAATCGAGATGTCGAACTTTCAAACTAGAAAAATTAAACGCTTATTGAAGAATTTTTCCCGAAGAGAAGTTATAATAATCGATCGTTCGGTTGACATTTACCCAAAAGGTTGTATATTTATTTTTGGATTGACTCGAATGCGATTTGTCAACTTCAATATAAAAAAGTATTTATAAATATTTCTTCGTATGTTTAAAATATTGAAAGCGACTGTTTTCTAACGTTTTATCGTCACTATAGTTAAAACGATTTTAGACAATAACAATAAAAAAATCCTCAAAAATAATAAAAGAAATACATTTATAAAAAAAATAAAATTGTGTTTCGTTGTGCTAATGTATAAAGTCTCTTTTCAGTCTAACAAGCCAGCATTATATGAATGAAATATTTTAATATTAAAATTTACTATGTATTGTTATAGCTGAGTGGCAACGCCGTTTCATTTAACTATCGTGTGCTTGAATTCCCAAATGAAAATTATTTTTAATTAGTTTTTTAATCGATTTATGAAAAGTGTGGTGGTATTAAAATTTTTCCTAAAGTGAGATTATAAAATCTGGTTGGAAACAAACCTTCTTGTACTCGTGTTCTCTAACTATTACGCTCTTCGAAAATGGTGAAAAAAAATCAGGCAGTTCTTTTAAATAAATATTTTAATGAAGTACTAAACTATGAATCCATGTGCGTAAGTAGTGAGTCATGGATAAAAAAAACAATATGGTGTGGTATTTTTTAAATATTTGTACACTTATAAAACTTCCTTGTTAATAAATTATGTTTACTATTTTTAAACGTTCTATACTCAATACGGACAGTTTCAAAAAATGATTTTTCATTTGATTTATGGATTTGTGTTCAATTTTATGAATGTTGGTGATTCAGATTCCTTCTTCTCCATTTGTTTCTTAAGTCAAGGTAAATCAACAGCGATTAGCTTATAAATAATTCTATCCTATCCCTATCCATCTATACTTACTATATTTAAGAAGGTTTAGCTACTCAGTAAAAAGCAGTTTACGTAAAACACATTTTGTTGAGATAAATTCCATTGCTAGTTTCCATTGCAAATGCTACATAATTAAAAAATATACATCGAGTTTTGAAGCAAATATACCTGGTAAAGGTTCAAATTCATATGTTTTTTTACTAAACAGTGTTAAATGTTCTAACATATTTTTCTTTGCTATAAATTAGTCTTCCGAGATCAACTTAAAAGACAAAAATATGTAAGAAGAACACATACCATTAATTACGAATAAAATATTAAATATATTTGTATATGACGTTGTTAGTAAAGTAAATATATAAAAAAATTAAAACTGTTATTTATAAAAAAAAAATATCTTAATCGACAAGAATTATATTGGTTATTTATCGTCAGAAAATATGTTGTTAGAAACAAAATGCTCAGCAAAAATATTATTATCAAATAAACCTAAATTTCCCTTTTAAGGTCTTTACTGTCAATACTTGGTAAAATGGCATTATAATAAAAATAATAAAACAGTTTTAGTACTTTTTCCACACAAAATTTATTGGATTAGGACCGGTTTCGTTCATTGTGAGCATTGTCAAAATGATCATCAACTGACAATGATGATCACCAACTGATCATCAGATGACAATGCTCACAATAAGCGAAACCGGTCATGATCCAATAAATTTGATGTGGAAAAAGTACTAAAAATGTTTTATTATTTTTAAACCTAAATTTAACGTTTTTCACGCATTCATTGATGTATACTCACTATTTAAAAACAAATTTGATTAAGATTTATTTATAAGCATGGCAGTTTTAAATAAGAATATATAAAAAAGGAAAAATATATATTTATTCCAATTTGAAACCCGGCAACCAAATTGAAAAGAACCGACCAGCGAATGTCGCAAATTTAACTAAAAAAACAGTTTTTCAAGCTCTAGCTGTAAAAAATTTATCCTGAAACTTTTGGTAAAATTGAAGACATCGAAAAAAGTCAAAAAGATGGAAGTAGTGTGAGTACATAAATGACTCTTTTTATATGAAATTGGAAGCCTTTTATTTAAGATCCATATAACATTTAACGACTTTTTGCGTATTATGAACTTTATTAGTCTTTATAACACGTCTATATTTGCAGAGAAGAAGCATTTTTCTTTAGAAGACCATGATGTAAGAGCGCTGTTTCTTTTACATATAATGTTATACAATTTTGTATCGTTGGTTTTATGTGCGTATTTCTATTCATTTTTATTCGATAGGTTTTTCGGCGAAGCAATGAGATTTACTTTTCTTTGATTTCAAAGGGCTCGACATTTCTCTGGAGTATTTTGTTTGAACTCTCTAGCAAGGCGGGGATCAAAGATACAAACCTAATGAAGAAGATTAATTATCCGAGGGTGTATACTAACTTACTTAATACCAAAATTTATCCATTGTAAAACATGCAAAAATGTAACGCTTTTTCATCTTCTGATGCGGGTACAATTGTTCAAATCCCAGAATAAACAGTGAATACTTTTAAGAGATAAATCACTTTTTTTTACTGATTTCACATTATAGTCATCACCTGTTAAGCTCGTCACAAAAATGATCAAATGATGAAATATAGAAAGATAAAGAGTTATAAATACAAAGAAGGTGGAATAATTTAAGATTTCGACTGAAGGTGCTTGGTGGAATTTCAATATTAAATTTGAATCGTTCAAATTATGTACACTCCCACAGATTTTGTCACTAACGACCAGGGTTTCGCCTTTCGGCATCTTCAGGCGTTCAAGCGCACGGATGAACTGTCAGTTCAAGTTCATCTGTGCGCTTAAACGCCTGAAGATGCCGAAAGGCGAAACACGGGTCGTTAGTGACAAAATCTGTGGGAATGTACATAATTTGAACGATTCAAATTTAAAGAAGGTGGAACAAAAGAATGCTAAAAGACATGAAAAAAATTATAAAAATAATCGATAAGTAAAATGTTTGGGACCTCTTGAATTGAATACTACTAATTTGCAATAATTTCTTTTACCAATTGTTTATCACATTTCAATATTTGTCATACTCAATTTTGTATAAGCAACTGTGCACATTAACTAGATGGGGCGCAGTAATCTAACTCAAGGCTTTTCAACGGGGAGCCCTGTGGCCCCTAGGGGGATTCATTTTGGCTTTGTCAAGCCACAGAACAGTTTACAAAAACGTTGGCTTACAGAATAACAACCACTTTTAGTAAAGAACATACTATTGAATTATTCCTTTTAGAGTCCACTTCAGATAAAATAGTTGACGCTTTTGGGCGTTTGGACTGGAATGCAATATTTTTAAACCTACTAATGAATCTGTGTCTAAATACATAAGCGTCTATATTCTCACCCACTTAATCGATTCAATGTTGGGTGTGCGGAGAGCGATTAGCTAACAACAAGTTTTTCTTTTATGGCATTCTTTTATTCTCACTTAATTCTTATACGTCGTTTGATACATTGATTTGACGCCAGTTCGCGTGAAAAAACTTTTTAATGATTTCAATAAAATAAGAATGATTTTATCGAAATAGAAAATTGTTTTATATTTATAATCTATACATAATTTAAAAATAATTACCGAATTCTAATTCTAATTTAGTATGCTTATCTAGCTAAGGCTAGAATTGAATACTTTAGCAATATACATAAATTTCAAAATGTTAAATCAAGAATATAAATTGTATCATCCCGTTTTCAAGACTTCCAGATATAAACCAATGGGACAAGAGGCACTGATATGGGTCGCACAGTATCCGTAGCTCAGGAATGGGATTTTCAATGATTTAACTATTCTATTCTAGCAAGGGTTACATGTAAGTGCCCCATACTTAATTAATTACTTAGTGTCAACCCATCGCAAGCAATTTTGTGTTCTGTTTAATATCCCTGACATACCTTGCAAGTCTATTTCCGGATGTTTCAACATGGCGAATATTTACCGACAAAGACGTGTTTGTACTTTAAAATAATTATGTAAATATTTGTGATTAATTCGAAATCTGCTACGTCAAGTAATAGCAATATTCTACCTAACTTTTTTTTGTTTTATGGACGAATAACAATGATAATTTATTTCGTTTCGGTAATAGGTATGTCAATTTTACTTCTTTTTTATTGCACCGCGTTATCAAACTGGGTTGTAGTAAATGAAAAAAATGAAGACAGACATGCGTAGGACAAAAGCTTTACAGTGTTGCTTACCATATAGCAAGCTACGCGACCGACGATATTGTTTTAAAAACATTTCATTACAAAAAAAAATATCTAGCTTTGTCAGAAATACTGGAATTTTGATTTAAGTGGCACATTTATATCATGCAAACGTACATGTTTCAAGTAACATTCTTCAAGCATTCATTTTTAAACGAAAATCGTTTGATATAAAAAAAAGCCTAAAGCGTAACGGTTCATGATTATTTCCACTGTGTTTATGTTTGTTCTTGCAGTAGTGAACGTAGTTGGTTTCCATGGTGGGTTTTATGGGTTCAAATCTCAGTACGAACAGATTTTTCATGTTTGAAGGTATGGTTGTTTGTGATGTATTGGAGTTACCACTGATCCTTTCAATCCTAAAATAACTAGATGTAGCGAGAGTGGTTAGTTAACCAATGCTCCTGTTGTAACCCCATATTTTCTGAAATTGAATTGATGAAAAAATGGATATTAATACAAATCTATATCCATTTTTTTCTTTACACAATATAGAACATGTAATTTTTTTAAAAAAAAATGTACAGAATAACGTATGGTTTATAGATTAGTACCGTAAAGTTTCATATCAACTGGAGGAGTAGGGGGTAAATTTTCATAGTTTTAATCAATTTTAAAAGCTTAAAAGAATCGCATAGCTGTGCTCTAAATAAGTCATAAAAATATTTGCAATTTGGACTGGGCAAGAGGTTTTCATTAAATCATAAAACTCAATCAAGATTATTCACTGAGCTTAAAAATCCAGACCGATTAAAATCGTAATATGAATCAATCAAAATTTTAATTTTAAAACTTTAAAGCATTAAAACTTTAATATTTCTTACTTAAATATTTCAAACCGTGCTGTTATAACTAAGGTAAGTCACCTTAATTAGATTTTCGAAAATAAATTAGGATAAATTGGATAACACCAATCTCAGTGACAGAAGCAGATCAAGAACGCCTCAATCTAAAGATACACCTATTCGTTTTTGTGTCAGTGGCGTTTTTTAATATAATTAATAAATGTATTTAAAAAATGTATCATGAAAAAGATTGGTGAATACCACCTTTTATTAAACGGAGCAATGCCTTCTTGAAATTCTGTAATGTAAACTCGTTGGCTTCCGTGACGGATCTCAAAGGCTTAAGTCCCAGTACGAGCAGTATTTTCTATAAGTTTTTGTAAGGCATAGCGAGAACGATTAGTTAACCTATCCTATCCTTCTATTACTACTGCTATTTTCTAAAAGAGAGGTCGAGCAACCAAAAAACAGTTTTCCAAGAAAAGCAGATATGGAACTATAAAATATATATCTTTTACGACAGAACACTGCTTTTTATCCGACCTAAATAAAAGGTTTATGCAATTCCTAACAGAGATTTTACAAAAACAGACACTTGAAAATACCGGTTTTCTAACTTCACTATTTTCTGAAAATTGGTTTTAGAGTTTCAAAAATAATTATTTAATTATAATGGCGTAAAAAAAATAATTTAATTAACGGGGTTTTTTAAATTATAGTCAAAATTCACATTCACAAAATATTTTAAAAACAAACCTGTATACGGAATTAATAAAAACACAATATTCCTTTGTAATTTATAAAGTGGAATAAAGTACAAAGTCACCGCCTGTGTGGCCGAGTGGTCAGCGTTGTTGACTTTGGTTACGGAGGGCACGGGTTCAAATCCTAGTACGGACAGTTTTATAAATTGATTTTTCAATCGATTTATGAATTTCTGTTCGAAGGCATGGATGTATGTGATGTCTTGAATTCCCCTCTCCCATCCATCCGATCCTATGAACTGGGCGTATCGAGAGCGATTAGCTTACCACTAGTCTTGTCCTAGCTCTATCCTTCTATCCCTACTCTCTTTGGAAAAAGAGAGGTTGAGCAACTGAGTAAGAAGCAGTTCTCATAGAAACACTTCCATATGCTCCACATTGGGAGCGGACATGGTTAAAAAAAAGTACAAAGTAATATTTTATTTTAATTAATATAATGCATTTACACCAAGTATTGACAATGAACACCCTAAAATTGTATACGGAATGTTAAAATATTATATTATATTCTGTTTTTTCTTAATTTTAAAAGTTATAAATATATAATCTGCCAACTTTTTGCAATGTTCATGTAAAAAAGTCTCATCTTATTTGTTGCCAAATCAGTTTCAAGTCAAAATGTTTTAATAGTTTTTGAATAGAAATAGGTCTTAATTCGAGCGATTATTACAACATTTTATAACGATTATTATAACACGAAATATTATGACAGTGTCAATTTCATAAAATGCAAATCATTGTAGTAATAAAATCAGATTTCACTCAATTATCACCAAGTGTGTGCTTTATTATGACCACATCATGACCATACTTTTATACACTGGTAAAATTTTGTAAAGTGATGATAAATTATAAATTACATGTCAAAATTTTCGCTACGTCACTGTTCAAAGGACCTTTATGTTTCAATTGTTCAGTGGCAGCCCCGAATAATTTTAACTAGGTACTGTAATTTTCCTTGCCCTCGTTTATCAATGTCATGTAATTAGACGTTAATTTGATTAACCGACGGTCCGCTGTTAAAGTTATTGTCAACGAACACCTATTTTTGACCGACACTAATAAAGTGTAAAACGTCAAAATATTAAATAGTATTCCGTAGGAATTTTTGATTTAGTTTTCTATCATGTGCCGAACCCGTTTTAAGCAAACCATTTTTTTATATCCATAAAATACCCTTTTCTACATTTCTACATAACAAGGAAGTGTAGTATAAATTGTAGCGACATATATAATCATCAATTTAAACGTGCAATTGCTTTCAAAGCTCTTGTTTAAAAATCATTACTTTGTAGTGATCATCGGTAAAAATAATATCAGAAGAGTAGTTCCAAATTATTTATTGTTTTTGTGAGATGTTGATATCTTGAATAAATTATGTAAAAACTATGTATTGAGAATTTTTTAGACGTACTTGAAATACATAAATAAAATAACTTTAATCTCTCATTTTTGCAAATACATAAAATTTCTATGGATAAATAGTTTTATGACGTCTACTATGTTCTTGTCATATTTCATAGATTGGTCGTCGTATTAACAATTAGAAATATTTATTAATAATAATCCTTCTCAGATCAAATAATTGCAGCGGTTTACATGATGATAGATATTCTTGTAAAGATTTTAAGTGTTTTTAAGTGATTTGCAGTCTTTTTAAAAAATAATTATTGTTAAACACGAGATATAAAAATACGCTACGAAAAATGTTAAAAATAAATAATTACCATAATGCCTAATTTAATAATCCAGTAAATTTAAAATCTTTTATTAGTTATAATTGATTTTATCCAATAATGAAAGTGAAAGTATTAATTATAATAGTTTTTAATTTTGATCATGATAAACAGTAGCAGTAATAGTTTTAGCTGTTTTGTTCATAGTTTTTTTTAAGGCTATCAAAATTAGAAATGGTCTTTTCAAGTTTGTCGGTAAGTAATGGATCTTTACGTGAGCCTTCGATAGTAATTTATTTCGATATGCCCTTACGCCAAGGCTGCTAGGTTAAACTAATCACGAAGACACAAGAAAACTTATTTTGGGAGCCAAGCACGTGACGCTGGGTGAAATTAGGAGCGAATGCCAGGCGCGTATTATGTTATGTGTATACGACAAAAATTGACAATAAACGTGAATTTTGTGTCAAATTCAAGCAAAATTAATGTGTTTATTCTTCGTTTTGAATTTTTAAAATTCTTTTTAATTAAACATGTGAAAAACAAAATCAACTGAAATGTGAATCTTGTTTTCCCTCATATACAATTGCGTGTTTCAACGGCTGTATAATATGGCAAAAATAAAAAAAAATTATTCGAATAATAGTTAAAGATTAAAGTAAATCTCAAGGTTAAAGCTTTATAAATAATTAAGTAATAAAAATAATAAAAGATTTTTAGTACTTTATCCACATAAAATTTATTTGATCAGGACCGGTTTAGCTCATCGCGAGCATTATCAACAGAAAAAAAAATAAAGTGTTTACAACAACAATAATGAAAACTAAACACATGTATTTACAAATGTCCACGATTTCCTAATGTACCGCATATATTGAGTTTAGTCAAACAGGTGTTGTTTGTATTTTTTTTTCATAATCATCAAAATAAATATCAAAAGACTACTTTTCGCACTGAAAGTAGAAGTAGAAGAAAAATTCGCAGTAAATAACTCTTTTTTGTCAGCAATGATAGTTAGTCACTTTTTGCATTAAATGAACGGTACATTTCTTGATTTATTGTAGACTTAGGTCCATTCTTTCGTTTTATTTTTTACGTTTGAATATGAATAATTGTCATAAAGTGAAAAAGAACAAAGCATTTAGTTCTAATTTTTTTATGTAGTTGATAGTTGTTTTAGCGTATGATTTATTCATAACTATATTATTCTGATGAAAGCTTACGCCGAAATAGCTATCAACTACATACAAAAATATATTTTTAGAACTAAATAATTTGTTATTTTTCACTTTATTACAATGGAGCTTTTCCAAATAAATGTCAATTCAATACATTAATAATATTCATCTTTATTCATTGATAGTTTGCACAAAAAAATATTATTTATCTGTATTAATATATTTGTAAACCATTTTTACACTAATGTTACGCGAACAATGGCATGTTAACATTTATTCAAAAAAATATGAAACGAGCTGCTATCCATATAAATTTCGTATTCAACTCCATATTCCTATATACTTTATAACACACACTAACGATAAAGAATGGTTTGAGGCGTTCATGAGTTGTTTTATGAAAATTAGTTTTCCCAGAAATCATCGAGTTATAAATTGAATGTATACAAATGTCTAAAATTTAGAAGCTAGTTAACATTTGAAAAATAGAGGGTCACTAAAATAATACTGTTGATTTTTAAGGCCAAGCTTAATAACTTTATAATTGATTTTTTTTTATTAGTGAAATTTTAGATAATTAAAAATATGTTAAAGTAAAAAAAATAATGTTTTCAGTTACTTTTTACACCTTTATTGTGAATGAATTTACGTATTGAAAACATTAAATGATATTTATCACAAATATAATTAATAAGTCATTTCATCTGAATTCTGAATATTTTAACACATGTACGTGCTTTTTTAAATTCCTTATTGAATTGTTATTTCAAGAATTTTTTTCCAGTGATTCCAGAAAAAACCCATGCCGATAAATCCTTACAATGAAAAAAATATTGAGTATACTGGCATAGCAAAGTAGAATGACGATACAGTTTTCGACACGTAGCTCTTGCCTTAAGTGAAATAGTTCAAATAATGCAAAGTAACTTCTTCAAACAAGTATTGATCTCTCTCTCTCTACTTAAAGGATTTGGCTATGTGGATATCCGTTATCGTTTTTAGTTTTATGCATCTTGAAGTCTATTTTTTGGTCGGTTTGATGACAACGAATATTGCTAAAAAGACGAATTATACCTTGACAATTTTTAGTTAATTTTAACTTAAGGATTATGTCACAAAGAATCGTGTATTTATCTACCTAAAAACGAGTTTATTTATACACAGTTAGATGATGTTAAGTATATGAAATGCGTACAATATAATTGATATTCTTATTTTACGGAGCTTTTTACGAGTTAAGCCAACGGAATGACAAAGTTGTACAAATTTAAAGTATAACTATATTTTCTTTTATCAAAATTTGTTTTCTAACAATTGATTTTTTCAAGTCACATAACCTGTATCTCCTAGATTGAAAAATTGGATTAGAAATGGGCTTGTAATTAATTCCTCGGTCTTATTTCGTCCCATTTTAAGATTTGGGTGAGTGAGTGAGTATAAAATTTCCCGCTGTAGTAGCTGGTTAGAGCTTGCTCTACCGACCAGATAGATGGGTAAGATTCCTGGTAAGGTTAATGAAAAATTTAAAAAGATTTTTTCTATTTAGATTTGATACCTTAGACGTGGGTGTTTATGGCGTCAATTATTATCATTGAGTAGATTTAGAGTCACTTAAAAACAAAAATCTCATCGAGTTTATCTCGTATGATCTTTCAAGCTCAAAATATTTAGCGCATTAGTAATAGTTTTTAATGGCAAATATATATATTTTTAATTTAAAAAATAAATAATAACAATCACTACAAGCAATCATGCCATTAAGCACATATTTGTAAATCAATTAAAAACATAACTTGATTAAAACGGAACAAATTTAACTGACGCAGACATGTTAATTAATATGAACTTTCAATATGTGGGCCAGCCAAACCCCAAATCAGAGACTATTCAAACATACGAAAATGGCACACATCTTAAGCCTCGAAGAACATTAGATTAACTATTAAAAACTATTCATTAGAAACAAATTGGATTCATTAAGTGCCAATTGATCGCTGAGCGTCAATAGTTTTCTATCGATGTAATAACATATACAGTATCTCTGTGGTTTCCCAGCTTTAACTTCTGAATGGTATTACATTTTTTTGCCGTATAACGTACACAACATAAAAATAACACTTATGGCTATATCGCTGGCTGGCTCTCGATATGTGGAGGCCATAACGTTTGTTATAACGTTCTTTGCATTATTTTTCCGTTTTACAGAACGCAAAGCTTTTGGTATTTATATTTTAGTACGCGGCAAAAATATGTAGCTTTAAATTATTTTATTATTTCTGGATTTTGCAAATCTTGTTGTCGTTTACATATTGTTTTTATATATATATATTCAAATGCTTATTGGCGGAGTGATTCAACAAAAAACAACATTGGCGTTTCGTGTCGTTTTAAAGCTATTTATAATTAATTTATTATACACTTACATCTTTATCTGCAAACTCGTTGCCAGACCCATACAAAGATATAAATTACCTATAATGAATTATTTAAATTCTAGATCAATTAATTGAATTATTTGTCGACTTTCATGTGACAATATGACAGATATGAGGTTATTATTTGCAAACCCGGCTCATTCCAAAATGGTTGATAAATGAAACTTTTAATTAATTTCGTAAAACAATATACGTTTTAAAAGTATATTTTGTATATAATCAAGCCAGTTTGAAGACTGCTTTCTACAAAATGTTTTAAAATGCGTTTTTATATTCTAAATTAGATTCATGGTTCATGTTTCACCAATTTTGAATAAGCCCGGTTTGCAAATAATAGATAGTCTCATATTTGAATTGTATTCTCTCCTTTTTTAATCCATATCCACTTCCAATGTGAAAAATTTGGCCTCCTAATATAGATATCTCGATATAATTTTTCTGCGAGAACTGTTTGTTATGTAGTTGCTCAACCTCTATTTGAAAAAAAAGTAGAGATGGAAAGATAAGGCAAGACAAAACTTGTGTTTAACAAATCCTTCTGGCTGCACTCGTTAGGTTAGAATGGGAAGGGTGAGAGGTAATTTGACATTAAAAACACCCATACCTTATAACAGAAATCGATAAATCGTTTGAAAAACATTGATACTTTTCGCACTGGGATTTGATCTTGTGAGATTCGTTACGTAAGTCAACTAACTGCGTTGACTGCTGTGCCACCGACCCAAAAAAAATCTTACTATAGGTTAAAATCTAATAAATCAAGAAAGAAAAACTTTACGATATATCTTTGAGTTTTTTAAAATACTTAAGTGTGTTTTTTAATGTTATATTTATTATATTGTGTGGATAATAAATATAAAATACGCAGATAACGCAGAAACTCGATAAATGGGTCAGTGTTCGAAGGAGTGGACATCTGTTATGTCTAAATTTCTTCCCACATATTTAACGTAAAAAAAGGAAAATCGTGTGAGCAATGAGCCGACCATAAGTTTTTTAGTCTTATCTTTTTAAATAAAGATGCCGCGACTGAATAGGAAGAAGTAAATATATTTTTTCCCATTGAGAGTTTAAATAGTTGGATATTTGTATAAATGTAAGTAATTCGTGGGCTTAAAAAAAATAAGTGTCATTACCATAGAAAAAAAATTACGAGCATTTCACTAAAATAATTCTGATTCATTCACTCGGTTCCATTAAAATATAAATGGAATCTACCGCAAACGTGTTGGCGTAGTTAAAATTTATATTACCTCAATTACACCAATCGACTTTTCATCGGAAAACCGTTATACTTTTTTTAAAAGACAGACAATGAATATTCGTGTGAAATTTTTACGGTAAATTTGCTTGATTTTTTAATAAAAATGAGACATTTCGATTCAATAAATTTTATCGATATCATCAACGAATTGAAAAGCTACGTCTAATTTGGTTTATTGCGTATTTTATCCCAATTTAAACCTATATCACGGCTTAAAAAAAATTGATTTGTTCGCACAATTTTTTTTTTGTTATAAAATGACACAAAAATGTAGGAAATATTTTGAAAAATATTTAAAAAATGAATATTAAGCTGTTCGTTATTTGATAAATTGTCGATTTAATGAAGTGGTTATGACAGTTCTATTCATAGTTTTTTTGATGTTTCAATTGTCCTCTTAACTATCCAATCCTACAAAAAACGGACCGTATCGAAAGAAATTATCTATTCATTAGTCCTGACTCAATAGTATTCTTCTGTTCTCACACTCTTCACAAAACAAATGTCGAGCAACTGAGTAGCATGCAGTTCTCGTAAAAGAATATTCTGTGAAGGTATGTTCCATTATGAGTCGATATGCTTGAGATGGAGGTAAAAATGGAAAGACATGATAAAGTAGTACCGGTATTTAGTTAATCTCTTTCGCTAGTAACCGATTTTAGAATTGCGTGGGTAGATTTAAAAACAAATTCATACATTTGTCAATTAATTAAACTAATTAACTGGAAAATTACAATTAAGGATAATTTTCGTATGACGACGAGAATTCATGGACACTTTAATCGACAAAAACGAGCGCTTGGCCTTTTAAGATAGGAACTGAATATACAATATAGTTTTCACTACTTAATGTATTTCTTCGTGATAAAAGTGAGTATATACTATAAATTTGTTATTAATCGTAGCAAAATGTCTGATAAAGCTTTAAAAAAATATGTTGCGCTACAAATGCTTTCTTTATATTACAGAGTTCAAGAATCTGTCTTATGAAAAATGTACTATTTTTCCTATATTTATTACAGACGTCTTTGTGATTGATTGCAAAGATTGTATTTTAATATCCGATAAATATAAACTGAAGAAAATATTCCGAACGATTCCGCTCAAACCAATCAATATTCCCGCATAAGGCGTACATAATATTTTATCATGATGAAACTCAGTAGTTTATGGTCATTTCGATACGTATCTGATGAATGAGCAAAATTTTGACAAAGAAAATATAGTTTTTCTATTTTATTGAAAATTTTAAAACAATATTAAAACAACTTCTTCTTTATATGTAGATACTAGCTGGCCCGACGAACTTCGTACCGCCTCAGGATCAATAAATGTTGTGTTAATTTATTGCATGAATTAAATTCAGTTTAAATGAATACTCAAAATGAATTAAGTTCAATAAATGGGCAAAATTCAAAATGAAAAGTATTTAAATTACATTGAAATGATGTAATTCACGTGGCACAGTCGATAGATTTAAAGGAATGCAGTAGATCAACGATTTGATTTTGAATTGTGAAGTTTAAGTGATCCACATCTTTTTTTTTAGCCGCAAGAATTGCTCGTTCAATCAACCAATTGTGATTTTTGTGATTAGATGTTTGGGAACATTTTGTTGATGAAGCCGTCCTTCGTTGAGACGAAATTGCAAAAATTCGGCGGAATCGAAATCAATCCGTTCGATTCGTCAACAGGAACACGGCCGTTACCGACGATAGTCAGCAATTGCTTGGAGAAATCTTCGACAGATGGATCGTTTAGAAATGTAACTCGCATGTTTGTCGTCAGCAGAGGCAAGCGTTTATTTCATCGGCAACGGTCAATCTTGGAATGACTGGTAGTGTTTGGCAGAAATCGCCAGATAGTAGAATCATTGCGCCTGCAAAACATCTTGAGTCACTGCGCAGATCTTTCATAGTTCGGTTGAGTGCTTCCAATGCGCGTTTGTGTGCCATTGTGCATTCATCCCAGTTGATGATTTTACTCGCTTCCAAAACTTCGGCCATTGCTGAGTGTTTCGCAATATTGCATGTCGGTTTTTCAGTCGTTTGGAGGTTTAACGGAAATTTCAACGCTGAATGAGCCATTCGGCATGCTTTTATCAACGTAGCCGCTATTCCAGAAGAAGAAACTGCTACAACAATTTCGGATCTCGCACGAACAGTAGCCATAATCAATGACATAAGGAATATCTCCCCAGTTCCACCGGGCGCGTCAAGGCAAAATAAGCCACCATTTCCATCATAAATTGCATTCATTAACGTATCGTACACTTCCCTTTATTGTGGGTTCAACAGTGGTAAATTCGTTTGAACTGATTGGTTCAATGCATCTCGAAAATATTCACGTTCACGTTCCAATTTTCGATTGAAAGCGTCGTTCATTCCACGATCTGGCGTTGGCATTCCTAACTTGACTAACAAACTGCCGCACATGAGGTAACACATGTCTTCGATCTAAAGCAAAGCCTGGTTATGTATCTCTTCATTCATCTCGAGATCGGGATTCCCTGAACTGACACGAATTTGATGTAAAATGTCTTCTGACATGTCATCCTTGTACCTCGTTCCACAGTTCACATGGATTCGATGGAAAGCATGTCAAAATAATGATAGAAAATTATGTGCGTATCTGATTTGGAGATTCAGAAAGAATTTCCAAGTCTGAAAACATAACCTCATTTCAATATTATCCGATTTTCTTTCGTTTTCATTTCATATCATCGATTTTTTTATTCTAATCCATACTCTAAATTTAAAATTATTTAAAAGTCGATCGTGTCAGTGCCATCTAGTGTCATCTATCTGAACCCAGCATAAAACAAAATGTTCATTATTTGAAAACTCTATGAGAATATTAATTTTCTTTATAATTTCTTTTCCGTGATATTTTTCCGATGTTTTAATGCTTATTCTGCTATTCTAGCCGGAGAGGAATTTAATAAATCAAAGATCATTGAAATCCGTGCAGCAATTCTAGAGATATACGTGGTGTAAATAACCCCGCTTTGTTTTATATATATAGATTATTTTGTCAATTAAACACCAGTTTAGACGTGTCCGTGCATTTCAAGTTTTTGTATAATTCATAATTTGCATATGGCCCAAAATCATCAAAACACTTTTTTGCGCATGTGTGGGTTACGCCCTTCTTGCTTTCCAAAGTCGATATAATTGTTGACAAAACATAAAAAATAAATTGTACAATTTTCGTTGAACTTCATAAAAATAGTCAATTGAAACTTTCTTTGTTAATAATTTCGCATTCGACATTATATAAGAGAAAAACCGTTTAATTAAATATAGAATGCTTTTCCATCAAGTATTGACAGTGGACACAGGAATTACGTACGTAGCAGTATGCATTTAAAAATAACCATAAAGTAATGGCTTACTAACGTGATGTAATATAATTCACAATGTACTTTTGCTGTCAAATATCACGAAATATTTTTTTGACGTTCTATATATAAATAGTATAGTATTAATTGAAGTGAAAAGAGTACAGTTTCTAATTCCAAATAAAACTAATCTAAGAACATTGAATAAATAACAAACAAACAATCACACCTAATGCACGAAACACATTTAAATGTAATGTCAATATTTAGACCATAGATTTGACAGATATGAAATCGAAACAATCGAACACAATCGAACATCAAATTTGAATTGTCAATTCGATACAAACGTTCGTGCAAACATCGTAATATTGTTGTCAAAAAATGTATCATACCTAATTATAAACATAACCTCATTTCAATAGTATTCGATTTTCTTTCGTTTTCATTTCATATCATCGATTATACTCTAAATTCAAAATTATTTTAAAGTCTATCGTATAAATACAGTGCCATCTAGTGTCATTTACCTGAACCGAGCATAAAACAACATGTCATTATTTGACCTATTCCTCATTTGAAAATCTTGTTCTGTATGAAGATATTATTTTCTTTATAATTTCTTTTCCGTGATATTTTTCCGATGTTTTATTGCTTATTCTGCTATTCTAGGCAAACAAAAATTTAATAAATCAAAGATCATTGAAATCCATTCAGTAATTCTCGAGATATACGTGGTGTAACTAACCCCACTTTGTTTTATATATATAGATAGATATCAATAATGTAAATATATCAAAAGCATTATCTCAATAATATACTATATTTGAAGAACAAAATCATCTTTGACTATATTTTCATTTGATAACCCACTTTATACCTAATTAATCTTAATTCTTATTGATTTTTTATCCATGTCCGCTTACTATGTCGCTCAATCATGAGACCAAAATCACAAACTCCTCTAATGGAAGTATCATAACAAAAGGTTTTTTAAAAAAGCTGCGTGTTACTCAGTTACTCAAGCTCTCTTTTAAGAGAGAAGTGATAAAAGGACAAAAGCTACAGCAGGGCTAGTGGTGACTAATCGCTCTTGCTACGCTCCGTGAAATTAAGATATGAAAAGTAGGAGGAAATTTTTAGACATCACAAACACCGTTGTCTTTGAACAGAAATAAATTCATCGATTGAAAAAAATCTGTTTGTACTGAGACATAACGTGAACCGACGAAGGACTATGTTACCGGAAATAACTTACATAATGATCAAACATACCCTAAGTCATCGAGATTATGGCTTAATTGTATTTGAATTATAATTACACTGTTTTCAATCATTCAATGATTTTTGAAGAAAGCAGATGAAAAAAATGTGTTCAGTATTAATTAATCATTCGAAGTTTTTAAGCCGTTACATAAAATATCTTTAAACTAAATGAAAATTTTTATTCCCATTCTGAAAATTTACTTATTTTATTCTATGCACTGTGGAAGATTTTTTTATATTAAATATGAGATTTAAATGAATCATATATATTTCGAATCCTAGCAATCATTTATGTGTCAAAAAAACTGATTTGCAAAATTTTACATTCAGTTTTCTTTTTGTTATGTATTTACTGAGATATAATATTTTAGAACTGTGTATACATATTTAATAATATAGAATATATATTTTTTTGTTATTACCAGATAAATATTTTTCACATATTTCACATTTCATCTCCAATTATATAAATTGATTCAATTGGTTACATATTATATATATGAGGAAACAATAAATTTGCTTTTCACAAAATATCATTCTTATAAAACTTCTTTGTTGAGATTTTCAAGATTTATAAAATAACTATCAAAGCGATATATTTTATCGCTCTAACTTTTACCTATTTGGTTAGTTCTTAGTTATATATTCATGGGTTATAACATTTGATAACCAGAATAGTATAATCAAATTGTTTTTGATAAATGAATGCTACGATGATATGAATAATTGATATACTTCAGCGCAATCCAAAGTTCCGATTGAAATAAAAGCATAATGAGTCTTTTTGTATTATCAAGCTTATTTGACTTCATAGATTTTTTCTTTTAACACGCAATACATGAAACGGTATAATTAAAGAAAATAAATGTGTTATATTACATATAAACGGACACACACTCTGATCTATCAATTTCAAAAAATACGATATTTAATTTTGACTGTTTTAGTTGATTATACTGTGCAAAAATATGTAAATAAGAAGATATAAGCATAAACAATATTTATGAATTTAAAATAAAAATATGAGATTTCATTATTGTATGCACATTTTTTTATTGTTCCTTGCGATATTAATGATCACAAATAATTGCTGTTTAAGTGAGTATTAAAAATCTTAATTATTGACCCGACTAAGTAAACAAAGACTTAGTTATTACATTGTAACTAACTTTGCTCAAATATATGGTCAGTTGACATTTGCCAAAGTGTATTGATAGAGGCATAAACGAAATCAGTCAAGTGACTAAATGTCAAGTAATTGGATTATGATAGCCAATATGGCAATTACTGACTACCTGCAATGGTTCAATCTATCTGAAGTATATTAATATAAACGGAAAAAAATCAATATAATGTAAAACTACTTAACCTTTTCAGTTTTGATGTAAGAGGATTTACTTCGCTTTTCTTCGCTTATTAATGTTATTAGATTTTTTTACAATACATAGTTGATATATATATATACACATATGGACCCTATATTTGGACTTCGTGATTCCAAACGTTTATCCGATTATTAAGGTTGAATTTAAGAAAAGATTTTATTGTTGAGATAACCTTCTTTGTCTTCCTCAAAAGGTAATATTAAAAAAACGTTTTCAAGATTCGCTAAATATTGTAAAGAGATTTACAGTAGTGATTTTTTTTTGTGTTTTGTCTGACTTGACTGCATGCATCATTACCTTAATTAAATTCTATAACTGTCAAAGCGTATTTAATTTGTATTCCTTTGAGTCGAGATTAGGGTATTTAATCCCGAGATTCAGATCAATTTGGCGATCCTGTAATCCCGGGGTCGTCTTAATACCAATTCCGGGTTTTAGGAATTTACTATAATGTGTATAAAAAAATATGAAATAATGCTAAATGTTCACTCCTGGAATCCCGGGAATGGATGCCCTAGACGAGATCTACTGCGGTTTTTTCATCATCAAATTTTAAATATTTTAATTTCAATATAGTTTTAACTTTATATACAGAACAAAAAAAAACGTAAATAAATTATTCTCATACCACCTACGTACAAAATATTTGGCTACTGAGAGTATTTTTTATCAAATATCCTTCATAGTCATCACCTTGAACTTTAATATTGAGCAACGTCAATAATTACGACAAAAGTTCATTTTTTGAAAGCGTGCAGACTGACTGACTGACTGACCTACCCCATAAATATAGACCTTTTTATTGTAATAACTCATTTATGTGACATTTATAATTGGTTTAATAGCCTAAGGCGCTGAATAGGTTTTAGACACTGACATTCAGTTGTAGACGACCACTTTATTGCAGTAAATTATTACACTGATTTACATACACGTGACCAATTCTAATTTAAAATATTAAACGGAGAAAATTTAATATATCTGTCATGCGTAGGGATTGTAATACTGGAATTACCGAATTCGAGATTTCGGTAAATTGTATGTTTTTTTATAATACCAAAATACTAGTTTCTTATTTGCATATACCGAAATTTCGATCTAACAATTATTTAATGATTTAATTTAAGATTTCGACTGAAAGTGCTTGGTGGAATTTCAATATTAAATTGAATCGTTCAAATTATGTACATTCACACAAATTTTGTCACCCGGGTTTCGCCTTTCGGCATCTTCAGGCGTTTAAGTGGATACATTTATTTCTTATATAGAAACGAAACATTAATTTACTAAGCGTCAGTTCAAGTTCATCCGTGCGTTTGAACGCCTGAAGGTGCTGAAAGGTGAAACCCGGGTCGTTAGTGACAAAATTTGTGTGAATGTATATAATTTTGAACGATTCATTTTTTTTGTTTTAATTACTGTTTGTTTTTAATATGTATTTTTAATTCAGCTAAAATATGCACAAATATCGATTGAAATAAAAACATTTCAGCAATGATTAATCAGTTTTTTTAGACTTATTTTTAATTCAAAGAAACTATAAATTAAAATTATGTATAAACTTTGGTGTTCATTTTTTAGTATCAATATTTTTTTTTTATACCGGAATTTTAATATGAAATATAGAAAAACTAGTTATTGCTTATTCATCGTTTTACAAATCCAATTAACCAGAATTATTTTATTCGTAATTATATATGTTTTTGTTATACCAGTATTGAAATATTCGTCTAGTTTTACTATTCTTAGTCATGCGTAATGATGTTCCAATTAAACATCCATTTATAACTTACAGGATTGGTTGACAGAAAGTTTGCAGACGATTAAGGACAGCTTTTTCAAATTATTAATAATTCTGGACATTATTAATTAATTATTCATCACGCTTTCATTGATATTCATAATGATGGATCACTTTGCTTAAGTGACTATTTTAATTTTGAAGTGTGATATATATTAATTAAGTGTCAATATCTATCGTAATTAAAACGTTTCTCATGTATATACATTATTCACGGGGTCTACTATTTTGGCAATCCTACAAGTGAGTGGTTAATTCTCTTGGGCTTTTGTCGTAGTCAGTTATGTGATCTGTTGATAAAATATAAATATTTGTAAAAAATAATAACATTTGACCAAACAATCTGTTTTCTATATGTTTGAAAAATTATTAACAAAACTAAATGACAATAACACATTGTTCAATGCTTAATATAGGGATTCTCTTTCTTGTTATACGTAAAGTCACTGTACCATTTTTGAAATTTTCGAAGCAACTGTCGGAGAAAAATTTCTTATCAATAATTGTGTAAAAAGTATAGAACTTTTTAAGCTTGTTGATTTATTAAAACATTTAAAAAAAAAATAAGCCGAGGGAAGCACTTTATTTTAAAGGTTAACCTAATATAATAAATTTGCCAAAAATATGTTGAAAGGTTATAATATATGTAGGTAAAAATATAATAAATACATTTGAAGTATTTTGGTATTACGCCGATACAATTGTCTTAACTATACTTACACGGATTTATTTTCACCTGTATAAATTAAATAATTTTATCTTTATTCATTTGATGATTTCAGGTTTATTTAATTTGAAGAGTTCGGTTAAATTATTTTTTAGGGGAAGACAAGTGGTAGAGTGTTAATAGTATAAAGTATATATGTTAATCTCAAACACCTTCAAAACGCTTAATCGCAATATTTTGTTATACCAATGTATGCATTCGGGTAAAAAATAAGAGTTTATGTTATTCTTATCTGAGATAATTTTTATAAGAAGAGTTTAATTTAATTATTATTAAACTTTTTTTTAGTTTATTTTTACCGTCATTTTAGATTTTGGTACCATAATTTTTCACAGGATAACAATTAACAACCCCGCCAACGATAATTAAATCACACATCACATAAGTCTATCAACAGCGTTTAAAACGAGCAAAAATAAACGAAGCTATTGGTATTTGATCACCGATCACGGTAATTTCTGTTTGAATCAATCAAATTGAACCTCCCTAGCCGCAAAACGACGGAGTTGCTCATGCCTATTGTGATTTTAATTGCTTTTATTTTGCCATCCCTTTGATGGTTCTATTTACAATTGAGTAACAGTAAACAACTCCGCTTGTATTCCGGTCATACATTTGAAGATTTTTTAATTCGATCACGTGCGCTTCCTGCGGAGAATATTTTATCGAACATATTAAAGAAAACACTTTGGCGAAAATAGGAATTTCATGTTTAAATTAAATGAAAAGAAATATTGAATTCAGACTTATTTTTTAAATATTAAAGGCATTTGCAATATATAAACGCAATCCGGACTTATTTTTGATTGATCAAATTTTTTTTAGAAATTCAGTCACCGTCTATTGGAACATTGAATAACATTTTAAATTTCTTCTCTAAAGGTAAGCTGGAAATGAATGAGATAATTTTTATTTGAAACCTGTAAATGCTCTTTATACCAGTGTTCCCCAACTGGTGGTCCGCGGTCCGGTGCCGGGCCGCAAAGACTTTCCGTCGGACCGCAAACAGTATGCCAAATTTCAAGAAATTCGCCTTGCAAAAATATTTAATATAGGAACTTTTTTCGTTTGCAAGTTTACTTGTATTTTGACTTATTGTTAAATAATAATAATTGGTAAGATGATGCGACACCAAAGAACTTAAAAATAATGGGAAGTTAAATATCCAACAAATGTGGTGAAGTCGGAAACCAATCTCGAGTGTGGTATAATATGGTATGAATTTAAACGCGTGTCAAGAAAACGTTATTTCAAATTATATCCTTTTTTTAATATCTATAAATTATATACCCAACTAATTGTGGGTAAAAATGTAAATTAAATACGCATGCTAATTTTAAAAACGCACTAAAACATCAATATTATGTAATATTTATGCTTCGTATGAAATCTTTCTTGTGAAAAGTAGACATCAATAATGCGGCTCTGCATTAGTGGTCCGCGATTTTTTTTCCTTCTTTTACCGGTACGCATGTGTAAAAAGGTTGGGGAACACTGCTATATACAACTCAAAATAATAGCTCAGTATTATTAAAATTAAAACGGTAAAAAGTATTTGTAGTTGAAGAATAATGAAATCAACTGCATAGTGGGACTAATACTAAAAATGTTAAGCTTTTTTCAAAAAGAGACCAATTGATAATAATGTCATCAGAAAAGAATCTTACGTTATTAATTCGGCTTGCTATATTCATTATGTTTATTTTCCCAATATATGCATTAAATTGATTTGAAATAAAAAAAAATGTTCTTTGAAAGAACTATATTTATAAAGAAAAATATCCTGCTACTAACATTAGTAATGAGCAAATATAACCTGAAAAAAAGAAATTTATGACGAGAAACTTGGTAATTACATAATAATTGCAACCACTTTGATCGAAATTGATATCACTATGTAATGCTCTTTTAAATTTAAAATAAATTTAAATATTTACATCAATTATTCACTGTAATAAGTTCATAAGTCTAGCTCAAACAAATGACTCTTCAATAAATTTGTCACAGAAGCATCATGACGTTCGAAATTCATTGATCTAGCCTGTTCAGCTTAACTGGTATTTTTAAATGCATTTTGTTTGTGAGTTATGACCTGATTTCATGTATTAAAATTCTATTGGTGTATGCATCATTTCAGTACCACTGTAACAGTTAAAAATGATTGTGAATTCCTGAAAGACAAATAGATTGTTTTCGCTCATGCGAAACAAAAAAGTGTTTTAAATAAAAAAGAATGTAAACAGGACATTCAAAATAATTTGTTATTTTTTGTTTTGTTTTTTGAGCCTATCAATTTTAATTGGAAGATATTGAGCTGTCTAATTATTATTCGTTATCTATTTGGTTGTATCGTTCAAACGTATCATCAGATATATATTATAAGATAAACATAGACTATTGATTCTTTAACTGTGTGAATAGTCTTGACTAATGTATTGTGCAATTGTTATTAATTAATTAAGCTACAGAAGAGAGTTTTATGAAATGAAAAATTCTTCATTGTTTATTTATGTACATACTTTTGATATCAAGCACCGGTTTGATCTGATGATTTGCAACTATCGCTCAAACTTGTTTGATTAAAAAAATCGTATTTTTTTTCGATTCTGTTTTTACCAATCTGTATATATATTATCATAATATATCAACATAAAATGGATATGAATGCCAAAAAAATAAATGTTAAAACTTTTTCGAACCAATCTTAAAATACACAGCCAAGCTTTATAGTTTTAAATCACACGGATTTTTTGACGATTTAGTCTCCCGTGTAAATCGAGGCATACAACTGTTTATACACTAAATTAATATGTGTATATAATATGAGACATGCTACACTAACAAATTACTTATTATTTTCATAGTGGCAAAGTTAATAATTTATTTGTTATCATTTCGGCTATAAATGTGTCGCTAAAAACCATTAATATATGAAAAAAGATATATTACTGCAATAACTCAGGTATCTAGTAACGAAAGAGACGGCTACACGAACTCGTAATTATAAGGCATTACGTCAAGCAATGCCAAACTGTGGGGCGTGAATGATAATGGTATATACCTAATAGTCACTAGGCGTCGATTCTCATTAAAAACAGATATGATAATATTGAACAAGCTATTTGATATTAGAAAAAAAATATTTAAATTACATAACAACATACAAAAAATACATTTAAATTATATAACTGTCACATGGCACTCGTTTGATTAATAAAAGGTTTGAAGTGAAAATAATTAGCTAACCACTTGTCATTTGTCGGCTTATCTTTCTTTCTCGACTCCTTTTAAAAAGAGTTGTTCCGTAACTGAGTAAAAAGAAAGTTTTGTATTCTATTTTAAGCTTCCGTTAAGGTTACTTCTATCAAGAAGACTGGCTAAGTTAAAAAAACGTTTTATACCTTTGACTGTGTATACAATATAGTCTTACTTGCGAAACCAGTAAAAAACAAAATTATCAATTTAAAATATACAGTTTTGAAAACATATTTCATAATTCTACTATTTTTCATATAAGCAAGCATTGTCTCTACGAAAAACCGTGGTTGAAAACATAACTAAAAAATAAAAATCAAGATTTTTGAAATTTTGAACGAGGTCGATATCATAAAAAAAATATTAAAATGTAGAACGTCATTAAATACAATGCAAAACACACCAATACGTGAATGTTTTAAAAAAAATATTCGAATATAATATAATAACTTAATTCTCGAAAAGTTTTGAAGAAGAATTGCTATACCAAATGAATTGTATATATAAATACCTTTATTGTATTTGGGCTATATTGACAAGTATTATGACAGCATGGCTTAGTAGGCATAAAAAATTTGCACCACTTTGTCTGGCTGATCAGATTGTAGCCCACAGTTTTAGATTATTTTTATACGCAAGGTACGGCTATGAGGCAATTTTGCTGTTAATTTTGATTTATGATATTAATTTGACGACGTCCCGTTGCCGTATCCACCTTAATTAATACCTTTCAGGTAACATGTCACTTACTAAAGATACTAAAATAAAGTACACTCCGTTTCCCCTCATTAATCTTATATTAAAATTGTTCTTCTTTGAATATGATTGTAAAACACAGTTAATTAAATTACGATTAGCACTTTAATTTATCTGTTTTTATAAACCAAAATATTCATGATCAGTTGAAACCTTAAACCATGTAATTGTAAAAGTATACAAGCAGTGGCGTATAAAGGGGGGGGGGCGGAACATTTCTGTAGGCGGCATTTTTGAAAACGAACAGAGAATTTTGAAAGTAATATGAAAATAAAAATTGGTATGTATACAGAACTAATGTTAGCAGTATCACTTTCACTATATTTTCTTCCGCCCACTGACAATATATGTTTTTTTTTCCCCAAATGTTATGTTTACTTACAAATGAATTAACTTACAACTTCAAATTCGTTTACTTATTTGTAAAATGAATACTTGTAATAATATAAATAATTTGCTACTTTTCCTCCAAACATAATAAAAAAGACAATTGACTAATATTTTTTTTGACACATTAAAAAAAGTTCCTGCTTTGAAAAAAAATCCAAAAGAAAAAAAATAACAAAATATTTTCAAGGGAATTATATTTATGAAAAAAATTAAGCCACCTGTAATATAATCTCATAGCTAAGAAAAAAAGAATTATTGGGGGGGCGGCAAATTCAAGAAATGCCCTGGGCGGCAGGACCCCTTCCTACGCCACTGTATACAAGCAATACATATAAATAATACGGATGCTTATTTTGTAATCGATTTTTTGTTACGCGGTATAGAGTTTGTATATTTCAATAACTTATGTCAAAATAATCGTACGCAAGCTGAGGTCATGTAAAAACAAAATGTTATGATTCAATTGTTTTAAATGACTCTTTACCTGCTTTAAACAGGAATCGAATTTGTGATTTTTTTAACATGAAGTTGAAAAAAAGCGCAGCTTTTATACAAAAAATGTTAATCCTGAATAAGGTTAGCATACTTTATTTAATGTTAAATGTGACTATGTTGTTAGTAACGTAAGCTTAAAAAATCTGTTAAGTAAAATACATCAACTTAAAACAAAGAAGTCTCAACTAAAGGTGTTTTTAATTAATGTAAATATTACAAAGATCACATAGCTTTGAATTATAAATGAAGAGGCATCACAAAAATACTATCACCAAATGTGAAATCGAGACATAAATCGTTAATTCATTATTTGTATGAGGAGTTCTACTTAAGGTTAATATGAGGAATTCTACCTGTAACCTTAAGGAGGTTAAACGGAACTTTTATACCATGATAATCTTAGAAACTTACGTAGGAAAAAGTAACAAAAGTTCAGGAAAAAAATGTTCTTAATAAATAACATGCTGTACAGTAAAGAGAATGCCAAGTGATGAACGTTCTATTATATTGTATTTTTTTCTGAAAAAAATGTTTATTTTCCCAAAGAAAATGGTAGGTACTCTCACTCGGTAATATATCATTCTTCGTTTTCGCGATATTTTTCTAAGGAGAATCGTCCAAAAAATTCTTCATTTTCACCCCGCACAGTTGTTTAGTTATATAACATAATAATATTATTTATATTCCATATGAAAAACCTGCTACCGTTTACTTCAGACACTTCTAGAGTTTCTATACTGAACTAATATTTTTTCAGAAAATTTTGTCAAATATACATTTGTATTCGGTTGTTTGATGTGATGAATAAAACATTTTCAATTACACGTTTGTTTATATTACATGAACAATTTCGGTTAAACTTGAAATGAGAGGTAGAAAATAACTAATAATATGCTAATAAAATAACTAATAGTTAGCTCACTGTTCATTTTGCATGATAAAAAACATTTGGTTTACGTTGCAATAACTATTTTTCAAAACTGCCTTAAATATATCATTACTTTCAAACAATATTAATAAATGTGAGAGACGTGGAATCTTATTCGTATTTCATCAGATTTGTTTAACGTATACTGTTTTTAATTTAACCGATCAATCTTTTTTTTATAAAAGAGTATCAATATAAAGATAGGACTCGGATAGGACTTAAACTCTCGCGGCTCGGAGACTAGAAAAATACTTCTCTGCCGATGGGGGTCGTTTAGGGCCCCAGTGGTTTCCTCATGATTGGCCTTATTCTTATGAATTTCAAAAAAAAAAATATCTAAGGGCTTTAAAATATCTCCGTGTTTTTTTAATAAATAATCATATTTTAAGTTGCGCGTAAAAAAGACGTCGTTTCAATACAAATATGTATTTGCAACTGGCACGTTCAGCCTAGTTAGTTATCTTACGAACGATCGCTGATAAGCGGGCGCTTATCTCATTATCGCATCGCGTTATCGCGTATTTATATAAACTACAAAAGGTCCAAAAAACTATGATATAAGAATATCTTAATTATAAACATTGTATCACCCATATTAAAATAGATATTTAAGAAAATGTGGGTATTGGGGTCGCATTTCTTGAGCTTAGAACCGGAAAAGTTAAGTTAGTTTATTGCTCTTACAACGCCCTTTTTTTAAATCAGATAAGTGAGAGAGAATTTTAGACATTATCCACTCATTGAAAAACAAATGTGTTCGTCATCTAATCTGAATCAAATCAAAAGTGGCCAGAATTTGATTTGTATCCAAAGATACCATAACTGAAAAAAGCGACATTGGCCACTTGACAATCGATTCATCAAAAGAGTTAGACGAAACAATGGTTTTATGTTAGGTTTTGTTAAACCTCCTAATGAAGATAAACTAAATATTTTCCTAATGGAATTACTTGTTACTAAGTTATTCATTTTTATTTTTTGAAGAGAGTTAGTTGTAACAGAAATATTGAGCTCGGAAAGAAATCGTGGTTAACTAAACGCTCTCACTACGCACCTTTATTTTAGGTTTTAAATTGTGGAAGGGAATTTTCAGGGGGCACAAACACTTATGTCTTTGAACAGAAATCGTTTAAAAAATGCTGTTGTTACTGAGAGTCTATCCCATGAGATTCGTCAGGGAAGCCAATGATGATGATCGCAGTGCCACAGAAACAAAAGTAGATTTAATAAATTACAACTATTCAAAAAAACTTTTTTTTACAAAATCAATGAATTAATTGAAAAACCGTCGCTTTTATGTGCATTTTTGAAGATTTAAAGAATAGTTAGAAAATTTAGAAGTAGTTTTGATCTGTTACGTAGTTCAAAAAGTAAACTGTAAAAATAAAGTCTAGCCTTGTGAATATTTGGATTGCAGATTAAAATATACGAAGAAATATATTTTTAAAAGTAGTTACATCTTAAGCTTCTATTATAATACATATATAATGCGTCCGAAACTACAATACTCGTCACAAAATAAATCATTTTTTTCTCTCAGACGTTCATTGTACTTTTTGCAGATATCATACATTTTATTGCCCTCTAAAAAAACCCACTGTGTGTGCCAAATATTTACCTGTCAGGAGTTTTGCTATAAATGAACGGCAATTTTTCACGAGTTTTAGTTTCACCTTGTGTGAGCAGTCATTAGTTTTATTGTCTCTATCTACTTTGAGCTGAATTGTGTTTTATACGGCCGAAAAAACAATCAAACACTTTGGTCTAGGGAGGCGTAGCGTCGTAGCATTTTGATACGAGTCTACGCTGCGTAGCAGTAACATCACAGTGTTGTAAAGAGATTTTTTTATCAGTTTTTAATCAGGTTACATAAAAATAGCATATTTTATAATTCACTATTTTCATTGGACAAACTGTGTGTAATAATTTTAAAATTAATTCTAATAATAATTCATTACAACTTTCAGTAATTTTTTTAATCAGAAGTGTTTTTTTTAATTGATTTTAAAAAGTTTCCAATGGCAGTTTCCAGTACAGTAAAGTCACATACATATTCAATGAACAAAAGCTTGATTTTGTAAAGTTAATCTGTATAATTTAAAATTTACAATATTTTGCTTTCTCCCAATCTTTAAAACAAGACGTGTTACTCTGAAGAAAGATTATAAAGCGACTGTTTTATAGACAGCGTATGTTAAATGAATTCATTTAATGTGATTATTATTCCCAAGCTTAGTATTATAAATTAAAGTGCTAATTTTATAACCACGAAAAATGCGCTATTCACTAGAAATAATCAAAAAGTAATTCCAAAATATTGTTTAAAAACCCTTATACAAAAATTATTTGTGGAAAAAGTTCAACAATTCTTTAAACAGTAAAAACTTTTTGATATTTTTTTCAATAGTTTTTTATTATCGAAAAAAGGTTTTGTTTGAAATTATATTTTTTAAATATTCTTTAATATCTTTAATAAAAAATAAATAACTATTTTTTTAAAACAGTGGTGTTGAAATATTTGATACCATTATTTTTTTAGGCTGAATAACATACTCCTGCTAGTATCTTCAAATGCCAGTAGCATAAGATTTTTAATTTTGATTTCATACTCTAATTTATATTATATATATTGCGTTATTCTAAAGTGTTTTGACTATTAATAAACTTAAAAAAAACCATTGACTAAACTTTAAAATTAAATAAGATACACGTCCAAGAATATCTGTCATCTGGAACATCAATTGTTCTTTTGGTTCCGGTTGTAAAAAATACACCCCAAAATTGTCTTACCGTTATGAAACACTTATTATGCATACCATATTTACTGATATAAATCAATTCACTGAAACTGACTAGTCTATTTATAACAGTGATGATAAATAAACAAAATTTTCATTATGTTGAAAATATAATGTATTTGTACAGCTTATAAAGTTTTTCGTTATTTTCCATTCTCTGTTTTGACTGAATGTCGTTGATTTTTTTATAAATTATTAAAAAATATTTTGTTCGTTGGTTACCTGCATTTGAAACACAAAATAGGAAGATTTTTTCAGTATAGTTTATGAATTAAAGTGGGCTTTAAAAAGCTTTTGTCCAGCGATAGACGCAAACAGTCTGAAGAGAAAATATTTTTTAAATATAAATTTTTCATTGAATAAAGTTTCGAGATCATTTATTAAAACTTACCCAGTAAAAAGCACAGATGCTTTCAAATTTACCACAGAATTGAACAGTAGTAATTTATTTTTTGTTGGAACTTGTCAAAATGTAGTCGAGTGTTAAAACGGCAAGAATAATGCCTAAAGTTGCTTTTGAATTGCTCGCCTTGTCTTAGTTTCAGATTTACGACCTTCATTTTCGAATATTTAAAGTGAGGCTACCTACATTTATTATTTTAAACTTGTTTGAAATCTTGAACATATACATTTTTACGGCAATTGTTCTTGTTCCGCTGAAAATATCTCTTGTTTTTATTTGCAACCTCATTAGCAAGTCATAACAAATATAAATGGAAAATTACTCTCTGTCACGAATCTATTACATAACGGAATTTCAAATCTCTTGTAGCAAAATATTTAATTATAATCATTTAATTATTCTCCCTTAAATAATATCGAGTTCCGACTGATACATTTGACCTATTTATGTTCTACTCATTCATTTTAGACACTTGAATTTTCTCTCAGACTCTTCTAACTAAATATTGAATTTAAATGAAGTTTAGAGGAATAAGCTTTATTTGAGTTTACTTATTATGAAGTATGAGTAAATAAAATGTTTAGTTCGGTGGTTCTTTCATATTTTTACTAAAATAACTAATACGGTAAAAAGTATTTAATAAATTAAGATTTGGTGGATAAAAATAAACCAAATGCTTGTTAGTTTTAACATAGATTGTTTTTATAATAATTTTAAATGTTTGTTCAGTTATATATGATTTATTGAGTTCTATTAATAAACTTTAAACATGCAAAAGGAAAATATGTAAATAAAGAATTGAATTTAAATACAACTAACTAAAAAGTTAGATATAATAATACAAAAATGAAGATAATAAAAGTTTTAAAAGCTGTATGCATTTCAAGTGTATAGTTAATACTACAATTAAATCTTCGTTCCATATTCTTTGAGAAGTAATAAGTTTTGAATCTGTTTTTGTTTTGTATTAAACTTTTCGTTTCCGATGCCCATTCACTTAATTATAACCACTCATCTTTCATTTTAAACTTGCAAGAGAAGAATGCCTAAAGAAATAAAAATAGTAACAGATTTATTATTAAAAAAAATCTTCCGTTGAAATTTGATCGTGAATATTATATCGTATTTCAAATTGATTGAACAGGTGATTGACTATGCGGAGAAAAATTTAATGAAATAATAACATTATAATGCAATTATAGTTAAATTATGCGCTAAAACAATATTCTGAATTTTGAAATATAAATTTTATTTCTGCGTTAAATTTCAACATTAAAAATAGCTATCATTTTTTTTCAAGTGTTATAAAGGATTTTTATGCAAGACTTTAAAGTAACATAATAAAAACACATCGTTACTTTATTTAAGTCATGAATCTTGATTTATCAAAACATGTTTGAATCATAGTTTTTCAAGTATAAAATAGATACCAACCGCATAATTGCAAACAAATACATTTTTTTTCACAAGGAGTTTTCAAAAACACAGCGAAGAAATTTATGAGAGACTCCACTTACTTAATTTGGTTCTGTTCTGGGTATTAAATTCAGAGAAGTAGTTCTTTCGAAATTACTCGATTAAAACCAAATGCCACTTATTCAACGCTTGCATTCTGCCGGTACTGCTTTACGGTTGCGAATCATGGCACCTGACGAAGACTCAAAAAAACCGTATACTGAGCTTCGAGAACAGATGCTTGCGTCGGATAATGGGGGTTAGGTGGTTTGATTTTGTGAGGAATTCAGAGATAAGGGAGCGTACAAGACAGCGTCCTGTCACGTCAGTGGTTATGGAGAGACGTTGGAACTGGCTGGGTCACGTGCTGCGGATGCCTCCGGAAAGCCTCAATCCTGCCTGCCTTTTCTTTCGACCGGTGGGATTCCGGCGTCCCGGACGTCCGTCGGGTACTATCCATAGGATGTACTCGGCGGAACTGAGGGATGCTGGCATGTCATGGGAGGAAGCAAAGCAATTGGCAGGAGACAGGGAAACATGGAGGTGCCGCGTGGCGGCCATATGCTCCACATAGGGAGCGAACATGGCTAAAGAAGAAGAAGTTTTTTCGAAAGTATGTTTTACTGCATGTTTGAATTTATTACACGAGATGAAATATTTATGATACATATACTAACCATGAAATCTTGAAGATATATTTATATTTCTTATATATGTTGTCGGCTTACTTTACCAAATAAGTATTTAAGTTTGAAAGATGACTTTGATATGGAAATGGAAAAAAATGAACGAGATTATTCCGATATGATTCAGTGTTTATAGATTTCCTTATAAATTTTTAATAAATGCATTACGTGGAGACAATTTCATCGCCTTTAATTTCCGTTCTCAAAGCTTTTCTCGATCGTAGATAGCACGCGAAACCATCGTTATTTTATAAGTTATATCTTAGAATCTAAGACTAAGATGATATTTATACTTTGTATAATGTGACAAAGGAAATATTTTTTCGATTATTCAGTAATTATAACAGGTACAGTGACAACTTTTCTCTAATAACATTGACATAATATAGAAGTCTACTATCAGAAGATGATTTTTTTTAACAACAGGACAAACAAACATCGCTGTATTTTTTGATATTAAAAAAACACTTTTGAGTCCAGCTCATAGAAAACGAATGACTATATTATTTATATATTTTCTCAAGTAAATTACGAACAATTTATTAGTCGTTCTGTTTTGTGGGGAAAGGATATTATAAATATCAAATGAGAAGTGATTGTATGTTAGATACTCGCATTGTATTTCGAAGGAAATAATAGGCTTAGGCTAATATTTCAACGGGAAATTCCCGTGTTAAAATTATTATTTCGTTATCGTTACAAAACTTCACTAACCAAATTAAAATTATATGCTCGTGAAAATGAACATACAGTACGTATAGCCAGAAGCGGATCCACGCACATGGAACATTTTTCATTAAAACTAGGCGTATCTAAAAAAGCCATAAAAAGTTGGCGAAATTTAAATTAAATTATATTTTCATTTCACGGCATCAACATCATAATGCGATAATTTAAATTCGCTCGAACAATAAATAAAAATCGTCTTATAATGGAAAATCAAACAACACGAATCAAGATAACAATTAAAACAAATTTCATTTTAATAATTTTAAAAACAAAATACGACATCAAATATATTTGTTTTTAAAAATATTTTTGTATGAAAATAGTGGAGAATACTAAAATTTGTAAATGTTCTTTTAAATAGTTTGTCATATCTCAAACTATGTTAAAATAGCGAAAAACGATAACATGTATAATAAAAATAGTTCATAAATTGAAAATATTTATGTGATGTAATCTAATGCTAATGCTCACAAACTTTAAAAAGGTTTGATTGTGAATAAATGAAAAATGAATTAATATTATCAAAATACGTAGGGTTAGGTAACTATAGTTAATGTATATTTTAAATATGCACACTAATTTTTTTTGCATAATTTTTAGTTAACATTGGCATATATTTTGTTATTTTTTTATTTACTTTTTACGTTCGTATTACATTTTTTTAATAAATCCACACTCTTTATTACTGTCAGCCAGTATGCGAATGGTCTTTTGAAATGAAATTTATTGTTTGTTTTATTCAATCGACGTGATCACGGGCTTAAATCCCTGTATGGAAACTTTCAAGAATGATTTTTCAATCGTGTTATGGATTTTTCTGCTTAAACGTATGGATAAATATGACGTTTACATTCTTTTCCGCGTATCCGATATAGAAATCGGAAAAAAATAAGATTTGCCTTTAACTAAACTGTTCAGTTTCCGAAAATAAAAGTAAAAGTATATAAATAACATCCAGTAATGGCAAAAAAATATTCTGTTAAGATGCCCTAAAAAAATCAACGTGTTTTATATTAGTAGACAATGTAGTGAAAAATATAGTGAATTGAATATTTTAAAATCTATTTAATCTATTCATCGGTTCCAAAGTGTAACAACTCAAAAAGCATAGTCTTGATATAATTATGCACCGAAATTTAAGGCCAATTTAACTAGCTACTGTACAAAAAAAAATGTAGATTTTAATAAAATTCTACTATCATCTAAAATACATATTTTTTTTATAATATTAATAATAGGAGAAATCAAAAAACTTCACAAGATTTTCGTACCAATAATTTGTATGTTAATATTAATGACCACTTCCATTCCAAAACAACCATAGATTACCACTTAACTATGAAACTGGTAGATATCGGTGTTGTACGCATTTCCTCTAGCTTTACTCAAAACAGATGTTTTTGACTATTGTTATAATTATTAAAAACTTAACAAATATTTTTTTAAGACGTGTATTTTATATTGAATGTTATTCAATTGATTTAAATTCAATTTACGATTATATTAAAACTGATAATAATATTAAATATCAGTACTTGTTTTGAGGCTACAAAAACATTACCACAGGCCAAACATAAACTACATAACGAATAATTTAAATATTTCTGCAAAAACTAATCATAATAGTTTATTCTGTGTCTAAAATGTTAATTGATCTGTCTCAATTAGGGCTCTTGAACTTCTGAATAATAGAGATCCTACTCTGAAACAAACGGGACGATGCTAATCTTTGTTCCTTACTATTTACCAAAAGACAAAAGTACGCTTAGTTATTTCCAAGCTCGCTTCGCGTAAATAAATCATTACAAAGAACTTGAAAGCATAATCATCCTATTAACTTTTAAAACTCATCGCTATCTTGTAGAATTTATCGTTTCTACAAGCAATTCTCTTCACTTTGTGTTATAAATTCAAGTAAATGGACTATTCAATCTCTTGCAGGTAAAAGTAATAATATTTCAAGTCACTGGATCTTTGAACGGTTAAAACAAAAAAATCTGTTACATTGTTTCCCGTTAAAATCTTCGTTTACAAAATATTAAATTTATTTTAAGACAATTTCGAATCCGTCTGCCATATTTTTTGTTATAACAGATTGTGTTTGAATAATTGAGTTGCTAATTTCTAAAAGTGAATTTAATTTATATATGCTTTCTTATTCGAATGTGATTTTTATATATGTATAATACAGTATTATTATAGGCGTGAGAGCTCTGCTAAGTTAGCAGAGTGTGTTGAGTTTATATCGTGGTAGGGTTAAGAGTGAACGTCGACGTTTTCAAATTATTATTTTAAATCCCGAGAAGAGTGTTGCCGATTGCCTTTTTCCACAATTCGGTATAAAGCTATTTCTAAAAATATGTGATACATTGACCAGATATTTAAATATTATTGGCTTTAAATTCACTTTTAGGGTGTTCAATGTCAAAACTTGGTAAACAAGCATTACTTTTAAAAATAATATATGCGTTTATACTTATTCCTACTTTTATTTATTAGATGAATGTATGGCTAATTAGTATTAATAACATAATTGTTAAATAATCGATAAATTAAATAAATATCGATCAATTAAAGTTATTTTACCATTCACCTTATCAATCTAATTCATCTCTTATTATATTAACCACAATAATATTAAAAACACTACATAATATATTTATCTCTCAATTCAAAGATTATGTTTTTATTTATTTGGCCATGTTTCAAGGATTATTTTTTTAATCATAATTTGTGAAAGAAAATTTAGCAGGCACTTTAACTGGAATGTAATTGTATATTATTTTGTAGCTATTTGTGAATATATTTTATTATTTTGATGGTTTTAATCTTTGGAGTGACTTTATAAATAAATATTGTCTTTCGATTCGACTTAAATGAATATAAGAAATGTCACATTGGCATATGAAAAAGTTAAAAGATTTTATCTTACTTATTAATAATATGTTTTATGACCAATAATGGTTTTTTTCTGATTTTCGTTTGAAATAAGTATAAATACTTTCTATAAAAAATGACGCTTGAATTTGTGTTTAAGAACTAAATCTATATTAAAATAAATATTTTAAATATAAATATATGCTTAATAAATAAATAAATATTTTTTTTTAAAGTAAAAAACCAACAAACAACACTGTAAGATGCTTTGTTAGGTGATAAAATAAAAGAAGAACAAATAACGTATTTGATATCTTTCACCTAAGTTTTTGTTGCAAAAACTGTGAAGATAAATTACCGGCCCATTGAAATACTGAGTCGTAGAGCGATTTGTGTTTTTTTCAGTTTTTTTTTACAAAGAAAGGTGAATATTTCATGACCCATATATATGGTTATACCCGATAAACTAATCTGAGCTTAAAAGAAGGGTTAGAATGTAATATATGAAATGTATTTAATCTTATTCCTTCATATTCCGGCTGTCCTTTCTCTTCTATTTTATACAATGCAATGAATACTTCAAATACGATCAATTTTTTTCTAGCGTTCATAAAAAAAACCCGTCATCAATAGTTAATACTCACTTAATAAAAGAACCAATGAAAATTTTTTGAAGAAATAAGAATATGAAACACAGTTCACTGTTATGATGTGAAATACATTTATTTAAAAAATATACATCGTCACTTTTCTGACAGAAGTTGATATGTTACAAAACTTACAAAGAGATTTTTTTATCAATTCTTTGTCTGGAATACCTCAATGGATGCGTTGATTATAACAGTTTGCCAGATAAAGCATTTATTTGTGGAGGCAATTATTGTTGATACTGATTAAAAGACAGACGTTTGTCCCTGTCTAATTTAAAAATATTATTTGTATCAGATTGTTTTTATGTTTAATTTGTTTGATATGTTTTGATACACTAATCTGTTATTTAAAATTTCGACTGAAGATGCTTGATAGAAATTTAATGTCAAATTTGAATTATTTTTATTCTGTACACTTCCATAAATTTTGTCGTTAACGACCCAGGTTTTGCCTTTCAGTTTGGTCCTTTCAGTCTGGTCAGTTTAAGTGTATCGTGCACTGGATAAAACCAGAAGATGGCGAAAGGCCGTTATCGGCAAAATTTATGGAAGTGTATAGAATAAAAATAATTCAAATTTAATCTATGTAACATAAAATGTTGATTAAGAAAAACATAATATTCCTTTGTATTTATTTCCACTAAGTGGAAATAAGTACAAAGAAATAATATGTTTTTCTTAATGTAATGCCTTTCAACCAATTATTGACACTGAGCACCACAGCACCACAAAAGTAAAATATTTATGTTAAATAAAGACTTTGTGTTAAAAGCTGTAAGTTTTTATTCGCTGTTTACTAAGAACTATTAATCTGTTGTCTACTAACTTTTGTCCGAACAGTGACGATATTATAATAATTCGGCTGACACAGCTAAGAAACAGTTGCTGTTTGTGGTGATTCAAGTCAAAAAGTTAAGCATTTCCTTACTTGAAATCAATATAGAAAATTTGGTGTGAGACATATACATATTTTACTCATTATCTCTAAAAAATGATCTGGGCTTACATATATGTGAACATATTCAACGTTTAATTTGGATTTGCACGCAATATTTCATGAATACGAACAGAATGTGGTATAAAAAAATAATCATCTTTATCGTGTATTGGTTTTTAGTTGAGATATTCACCATCACCTATATAATGATTTCACGAGAACACACTCTATCATAAGTAATCTGATTTGGAAATAGACCTATCGATGTGCAAAATTATGGTATAATACAATCAAAACGAAAAAACATTAATTATTTTTTTGCACTACAGAATTGTGTAATAAAGAATAAATTTAACTAAAATGACATCAGGTATATAATTTTGTATGTATTATTGATGTTTAAATGAATATTGAACATTTGTTTCTATACATGGAGCTTAATTAACAACTGTTTCTTTCGAAAAAAATCAGTTACCCTCTCAATTATTTTTCTTCACGCATCTCATGATGACAAATGCGACAATTTTTCAGGTAAAATGGACAGGCACTATACGGGCCGGCGTCGCGGCGCCTAGGTTTTAACATAAAGGGACGTTATTTATCAAACAGATTGTAACGACGTAGCAGTGACGCGTAATCAGTGATACTTTTCAATCTTTCACGGCACAGAGACCTTTGGAAATTAAACTGTCGAAAGGGAATTTAAAACTTTTTTCAACCTAATCATTAAACAAAAAAAATATATTGTATCTATACATGATGCCAAAATACTATCGAATAATATGAAGATTTTAAAGCAGAATTAATTAACGCTTTGATTATTTTAAGCCAAACGTAAAATTTATATATTATAACGGTTATATAATGGTAATTACTAATGATACAAATATTAGAAAGCGGGGGAAAAACAGGAAACTATTATTAAGCCTATTCACTTTATTAATGTAGCATTTTATCACTTTGACAAAAATTTCCCTAATTTTGATTATGCTTGTAATTACTTTTAGTCACCACTTGAAATTTATTAATCTTGGATGACTTTTTAATTATATGTCAGATGTGTTAAAAATTTTAATTCTGTGTTACTTTAGAATCACTTATAATATAATTGGTAATTTCTTTTCAATGTCAATTGTTGTTTACACCTTTTCATTGAAATTTATTTTTGTATATATAGCATTGTTAAATTATATTTCTTGTCAGTTGACAATGCTCGCAATGAGCGAAACCAGTCCTGACCTATCAAATAAAGTGGAATAAAGTACGAAGGAATAGTGAGTTTTTATTAATACAAATATTTTAAAAAATACTCGCTCACTTTTAAGAAAATTTCGAGTCGATTATGATAAAAAATGGTGTGTCAAAAAATATATATGCCATGAAAAATATAGTCAATATTATTAATTAATTCGATAATAAATGGTTTTAGAATACTTTATTCAATACCATTAGCATATAAAAAAAGCTTTCTGATTAAAAATGGCTGAGTAGAATGCAAATAAATAAATATTTTCCAGCATTCTGTGATTTAGAAAACCCTGATAATATGATCAAGTTTTAATAATTCTCATTTTTTTATAAATGATAGTTTTAAAAAATATGGTTGTGTTATTTTTTTGTGACTTGCCAATTCTTCATTTATTTAAGATTGATGAACGGATTAAAAAATGTGAGGAACCACTGAAATATTGTATCCGTCTGTTTTTAATAAACAACATATTAATTAAAAGCTTTATCTTAAAATATGGAAATGAGTTATTAGACTTTATAAATTATTAGGATTTATTTTGAAATATTATATCAATCATTAATATAAACCATGTTAATTCTTCTAAGTGATATTTTATACAGTCAATATTGCACTGTAGCATCATAAATTCTTTTTTTGTTTTCATTGACGAATAAAGTGAAAGTACATTTTTATATTTTTAGAGGATGCATTACTAAACAATAATATTACATGATCATGATTCAACGGTATATCACAAAAATACATGATCAAATTTATATATTAATAATATATATTTACATAGGGGAAATTAGAATAGTCAACCATATCAACAAAAGGAACGGCAAATGCATATATATATGACAGGGTTTTTGGTCGGCACGTTGGACGTGTCTGAAACTTTAAAAAATCTACAATATTCATTTTGACTGAAATTGTAGAAATATTAAAAAACATACAAGTAATACTCGTATTATGTAATAACAAAACACGAAATCAGTATATTTTTTTAGGTTGATGTATAAATATTTACAAAAAACCGATGTACACGATATGTATTGAAAAAAACTTCACAATCTGACTCCACCGAGCGCCAAACTATTCGGGAAAATTATTTGCAAGCGGATAATGGATTTGGAACATCGCAAAAATATTTGCATTAATAAGAAATATCCACAAACTCTGGGACCAGATTTTCACGAAACGGAATTGAAATTCCGAGGAATTTATTACGAAATTGAGCTAAGATATTGCGCGTAAAATAAGCGTAAAACAATTCAATTTTTTATATAGTTGCTTTTTTAAAACGAATAATATTGTAAAATAGATTTTTAAATGGCTAAACTATAAAATAACATATATTTTTGTTGACAACTACAACTAAATAAACAGTGAAACTTTGTTATATGTTTTTAAAAGGACCGAAAAAAAATAAATTATGATAAAAAAAACCTTTTAAAAAGTTGGCCCAGCGATTTTTTTCTATTTTCAATTAAACATTTTTACATTAATTTTTTCAATGTTACGGATCAAACTTTTATGTAATCTGGTAAGCTAAATATGCTTAAATATAATATCAATATTACAAGACAAAGAAACGTAACCCATAAGTCGAAAGGCGGAAAGGCGACTGAAATGGCAAACAATAATTATTAATTTTATTTTTATTCCATGAAGAGTGAAACAAAAATTCAATACTGGGCATCAAGTTTATTAAAACCTCTATTAATATTCATACTCCCATATTTAAAGCAATACAGTTAAATTATTTAACTCTGCCGTATTATGAATCAATCATTTAACTTGTTAAACTCGTAACAAAATATGGTTTGAAAACTGCCTACAATTAACAGTCTAGTAGCAGATCATTGATCAATCCACTAGTTCATTTGTGAAATTTTTCAAAAGATTGACAGCAAAGTAGACAAACGTTATAACCTATAATCTATTACCTTCACAATCATGACCAGAAAAATACATAAAAATCATTTTAAGCTGAAAGCAGTTTTGCTTGAAGACTTCTATTGATTTTATTGTTCTGTAATAAATGAAAAAAAAACTCATAAACAGCACTCAAAATTTAATGAAAATTACATTCTTCAGTTTAATTCATCTTGTATTGTATGTATGGGTATAGTATATTGAATGAAATAAATAATATAATAAACATATCAATGCATATGTGTGACCTCTAAAGCGATCAGGCCTTATTTTCCCCAACAATAAAAAGGAATGCAAATAATAAAACAACACCAATAAACGACACTTGAAGAACATTGACGCTTACTCGCCGTATGACTTAAAGCTTCATGAATATGATATCAAAAAAACAAAAAAAAACATCAGTTTCAGTAGTAGGAAGTAATAGCTCACGAAAGAAATTATTTCATAAATAAGCATTTATGTACTTATCTAAGAAAATTTTATACCAAAAATATTCTTTACTGAGCTTTAAATTGATTCAAGTGTCAGAAAATCAGTCCGTTAAACCGGTAAAATGCTAAGATTTTTCAAATAAATTAAACTCACAAATTTTTCATTATATGATGTAATGAATAATCATTTTAAAGATTGGATAACGAAGCATACCCACTAGTATAACTTCAAAAGATAAATATAATATATGCTTAAATTATTCGAACATTATAAATGAAATAATTCGCAAAACTTACAACGGCGCTTACAAAAATTTCAGCCGTCAGATTTTTATGGGAAGTAATAAGGTTTTATTCGGTATTTTCTCAGATGGCGGAAAAATTCCAATAATTCGCTCTCAGTCCCAATAAAGGCGGTATATAAAATAAAAGGGATAGTTTTTCATTATTCTTTCCTAGTTCAAAGAAAATCGCTTCACGGACAAATTAATAATAAGCCTGTATTTTTTTATTCGTTGATATTGCCGGGATATCACCGCACTCGGATAGGTGATATAAAAATATTCTTTTGGAATCGTCAAATAACGTTTTATTATGATACTGATTTTTGAAATTTCCTTTTATCGTTAATTTTTATAAATTATAAAATTTGATTAAAAAATAAAAAAATACTAAGTAAAAAAGACAAATAACAATTTTTGAAACTGCTTCAGCTTAGCTTTGATATGAATTGTTTTTCTTTGGATAAACTTTATTTTATGGTAAAGATATTTTCAGTCTTTCTATATATTTACGTTTGTACCCATACAATTAGTCAGGTCCGTGGCGCAGTGGTCAACGTCATGGGCTTCCGCGACGGATCTTACGGGTTTCAGTCCTAGTACAGACATATTTTTTTTAAATATAAAATTATTTTTGATAACTTTGTTACTCCACTTGTTGTGTTACAAATTGTAATCATATTTTTTTTTATTTTGTTATTTATAACTAAAGAATTATAATAGATTTTGAGTTTATTCGTGAACTTAGCGACGTTTTGTGTGATGATAGTTCTCAAAAAAGCAAATCGTCTGTCACAATTTGTAAAAACAAGTAGAGTGACAATGTTATCACATTTAATTTTATATTAACATGTTTTCAGTCGATTCAAATGTTCATTTTTATTTGAAGGCATAGATGTTTTTAATGTCTCAATTATTACATTTAAGTTACACCAGCCGTAAAAACTAAATGCAAAATTATTTCAAGCATAAGACACTCATTTCTTTACTCTCTACGTCATTGTAACCTTTTTAGCGCGGTGTGTTAAAATTCGTAAAAAACGTGAATTTTAATCATTTTTGCCTAGTAAATGTTTTAAGTTTTTGGACGATGATCGATAATCCCGGGATTGAGAAAATTAGATAAAGTTGAGCGAGGGCTAAATCAATTTTAAAAAAAATGTTCCAAATTCTGGTTTATTTTGGGAATTCCGTAAATTCCTAGGTTTTTCATTTTGCAAATCCTGGAAGAGCTAAAATAAAAGACACGAAATTATTTGAAAAATCCCAGGATTTCAAATTCGCCGAGCAAAAATTTATCAATCCCAAATTATATACGATTTTAAGTTGAATGTTAAAAAAATGTCAATGCCGAAATCCCGGGATTCAATGCCCTAGTTCTGATACATATAAAAATATCCATACATATGTTAAGCATAAAAAACGGACATGATATTATTTTCAAGTTAAATCTCTCTTTTTACACTGGCCACATAAGTTTCATTTTAACGAGAAATCTTTTATTCGTTATTGAAATTTTATAGAAAACTTTGCGAACACTTCAGAAATAGATCAAGCCGTACGTACATATACGAGGTCACTAGAAATGCAAAACTTCCAAAGTAATGCTTGGCAAGTCAAATGATCTGAACGCGGCAAACAATCTCTAAAAGATTTTTTGATTCTGAATCGTATTCAATGTTTTTTCGTTCATCGTAAAAATGACAAGAACGGCTCAGAGAATTCCTTTCGCCTTCAAACAGTCGTTGGTAATATCAACAAACAAAAAAATCAAGCTCGAATACGAAACGTCTGTCCTAGTATGTACCAGTAAAAACATTTTTGTGTCACGGTGAAGCGGCAACGTCCTAAATTACTTTTTCGCTTTATAAAAATACTACTTGAGTACACAACGTGTATGCTGACAGCAAACTTACTCTCTATGCTATAAAACAATATATTAATCTAAATAAAATTCTCGCCAGCAATTAATCGCTAGCAGACTACCACCACGTCAATTGGTCGCATAAATAATAAGGTATTTATATTAACTATTTGGTTATTCTACCCAGGGATGGGCTGGAGGGGGCTCGGAGGGGCTCGCGCGAGCCCCTTGTTAAGATAAGAAAATCATTCGTCTTAGATCAAATCATTACATAACTGCAATTTCTGTAGATGGTTAAATTTGAAAACAATTTGTCCCTTCATTTTTTCATTCAGCGTTGTAGGCTTCCGTATTGGACCTCACGGGTTCGAGTCCCAGTACGAAACAGCATTTATTGATCGATTTATCTATTTTATGTTCGAAGGCATGGGTGTTTGTGATGTCTTAAAATTGTCTCCCACTCTTACGATCCTTCAATTCAACTGGGTGCTACTATTAGTTAATCACTATTCCTGTCTTATCCTTATCATTCTATCCCTACTACTCTCTTCGGAAAAGAGAGGTTAAGCGACTAAGTAACAAGCAGTTCTCGTAGAAAAATAACTTTTGGTGAAATACTTTTATTAAGAGGCTACATGCTTGACATTGGGAGCGGACAAAAATGGATAAAAACAATGGATAACATTTACCGAGCCCCTTGTTAAGATATTGGCAGCCCACCGCTGATTCTACCTAACCTGATCGATTGTTGTATTGTATTTTTCAATATATGTCCATTTCAATGTGGAATAAACGGCCTCGTAATGGAAGTATCTCAATACGATTTTATATACAAAAGCTTAGGTGATCTAACATTTTTAAAGAGAGAAGAATAGAAAGGATAATGCTATAACAAGACTAGTGGTTAGCAAATCGCTCTTGTCATATATCGTTATATATCCCTTCGATCGGAAATCTATAAATCAATTGATATAATGCTGGTCGTACTGGGGTTTGAAACCGTGGTATTCGTCATAGAAAGCGACGATGTTGACTACTGCACCACGGACCCAATATGAATATTTTATTACTTGATAACTTCATATTGCCAAAATCCTAACTTTTTTTACTAATTTAGTGTTAAATTTAGTTATTAAAATACACAGTTACACCATTTCCATACTGATATTTTTTATTTCCTTACTGTCCGCTTACAATTCATCAAACACCAAATAATAATCGTAGGTTAAGGTAGAATTATTTATAAAAAATAATTGCCAATGATTTAACCGAATACATATCACTGCTTCTAGTGATCAAAGTAAAATATGTTAACGATCATTTTTGGGCATTAAAATTTTAAGCTTAATTTTAAGCGGTGATTTGGTGCGATAAATTTTCCGGACTATTTAAAATATAATTAATATATATTTAGGATGTAATTTGATTATTATTTACTGTCAGATAACAACACTTTTAGTACTTAAATTACGGTGCTAAAAATACTTCCGATACGTTGCTAGCTTTTTAGAAAATAAGTGAAAAACATGTTTTTTAAAAATATACGACCTAGGTTTTTATCGTCCATCAAAGGGTGGTTAATATTAAAACATGTTTTTTCACTTCGTTTATTTAGCACCGTAGTGGAAGTGTTCATTTTAATAAAAATAATACGCACATTGTAGAAATAATTGTAAGTTTCTATTCTTAATTGAAAAAAAAACTTGACAATGCCTTTTATTTTGTAACTAAATGTGAGATTTTAAATTTTATCCTGAAGCCAGCTTAGACTGTAGTATAGTAACATTTGATATTTATAGTAAGTATTGATTGCAGCCGTTATATAAAACAAACAATTAAATGTAAAACAAGCTTATTGTTGTTTTTTAGCTCACCATTTACGTTTGTTCGACTAAAAAGTAATATTTACTTTTTATTGTAAAATGTCTCAGAAATATCATCTTTACAAATGAAATATAATTAATAATATATAAAGAGAGTATGTACATGAAAGTTTTGCTTTTATAAAATGTTAGTAGCATTCAAAACATCGATTATATCTATTTTTTTCTGATAAAATACTCTGTTGAATTATAAAAAAATGTCTTAAGGTACAGCAAATAATGCTGTTTGGGCAGCATATTTTTTTAAGAAATATAATATGCTCTTCAAGTGTAAAAATCTTTAAGTGTAAAAAAAATACGCAAATTTTTCATTTATCTTCTTAAACCACTAACTAATGTACAATAAACCATGCTTGATATTACATTCTAAATTACTTTCTGTAAGATTGATTACGAAAAACTAGACTGCAATTTATTCTATGCCAAAGGCATTTACCGTAATAGTTTTTTTTATCCTAGATAACCATTTGCTGCATGAAAATTAAATGATCTTTTTTGTGGAAATAAATTTAAAAACCTATCTATAAATCTAAACATTTTTGGTTCAAACTAAGACGAAGATTTAGGTACACGAGACTTTGCTGATTTATTCTATCAAGACTCTGTGAAAAGCGGTTTGTAACTTTCTGTGAGTTTGAGCAATTCGGTGAAACTAATGTTACAATTGCAATTGCTTTATAATATAGTACGTGATCATTAAAACGAGAATCAAAACGACACTTACCACAATTTATGTTACAAAATAGTAATCAAGTAACGTTAATTAATTGCTTGATATGAGTATAAGTGTTTAGATTCATGATCTAGTGTAATCTTATACAAAGTTTTTATTGAGAATAGAAGCACACCAAAGTTTCGTTCTACTCCAACTCCCAAAATGCTAATATGGAGATTTTTATGTTTTTGATCGATATGAGCGTTAGTAAACAAAGGCATGTCTATTACGTTTTAACACCTTCTTACTTACGGATTGGGTAGAGAGAGGTTGAATGATGAATCAGTTTTCGTTTGATACCTTCTTTTGTTTGATCCATTAGATGTATTGATGCTCTTTGCTTAAAAACAAACTTTCCGGGTCAAAATATCTGCTTGTGACTGGTACAATGTCTTAAGCCACGAAAATAGCGTAGAAAAATGTTTTTATTGTAACCTAAAATTTTATTTAACACCCCCATGCCCATGATGTAATCGTAAATAGTTGAACCATTAAATCATTCAATATTTCTCTTAATATTGTCAATAAGTGTTTATCATATTAGGTATTCTAGCATATATACATTTTAAAATTATTTTTAGCTTCTAACTTAGGTTTAAATACTGTCAATAAACAGTGAAACTGAGATGCCATCATGGCAGGGAACGTGATTTTTTAGGATGGTATGTTACTGGTTAAATATCAACCTAATATAAACTGAATAATTGTAATACTTTAATAGTTTTTACAATTGTTATTTGTTTTAATATATTTGTGTTTTTGATAAAGTTAAGTAAAGACAAAATACTTACCAAAACCTATTGAAAATAAATATACATAATTTTTCTTTAAATTAACATATTTACTTTAAAATAATAATATAATAAAATACCATATTCATAATTTAATAATCAGTACTTTCTAGTTTCCTTCAGTGGGAGATCATTTTTTTACATTGAACATTTGAAAACAATTCCTTGCTGAGGACTTTTTTGCGATGTCATCAAATTTAAAATTGCTTTAAAATGCGTTTTATCACCGTCAAAAATTCAATATTTTCAGATAACAAATTAATAGAGATTTAAGACGCGTAAAAAAAATATTTTCCAACTTTCTGAAAAAACAATTCAATGGTCGCATTAGAGGCGAGGAATCTAAAATTTAATAAACGTAATTCAAAAGAATTTTTATTCAATTAAAATTATCAGTAAACTTAAATTAATGTTAGTAATGTGACTTTTAAGGTGTTAACTGTCAATATTTGGTGGAAATGTAATAGTTTGAAAAAAATAACAATCCTCTATGTATTTAATATGATAATGACTAACATTCCTCATGACGATAATTTTCAACTGAATTAGTAATATTAGTTTGCAATTTGTGTGTAGTAAAATTTGTGGGCGAACACGTTTCAATAAATTAGGATGTGGAAATGAAAAAGGATGTAACCCACGCTTAACAAATTTTACAGGACACAAAAAAAACGTTTTGTCATGAATTTTTACCAAGGCAAATTATGACATACACAACCTTGAAGTGCATAAAGACTGATAAACTGTTTTTGTCTGATATTAATTAAAATAATTTCTTTTTAAAAAAACTTTTTTTTAGTAAAAAAAAAAAGATTTTAAGACTCTTTTTATTTTAAAAAAAGCTAAATTTAGATACTAATTCGGCATTATTAACTTATATCCTTTTGAAAGAACGTGTATCAAGTCTTATACATTGTGATAATCGAAAAAAACTGTTTTGAAACAATGTGGGTAACGTTCTTTTTCCTTTCCACAGTCAAAATGATTGTAACAGTTGCATAAAAGTATTCACATGTGTTAGTCGTTTTCTGCAAATAACTGTAAAAAATAATCAAATACTAACATAAAATGCCGTAGGCAGTAGGTTGCTAAATTAAATTGATTTGTTTTAATGGCCGATATCAACATACCAACTTTGTTAGTGAATAGTGCACTGCGAATAATTGCCTATAAACTATAAACAGTACCTATAAAATATGCTGTATGCAGTATTATACCATAAAAAGATACGTGATTGATTAAATTGATATTTTAATACCTTTATGGAAGCAAGATAAAATTAGAACCAGTATACAATGTTTGAAAACTATGTAAGTCGGCTTTTGTGTTCTAGTGGTAAAACAATACACTAGATCAGTGTCTGCCAATCTTTTTTACTTTACGGCACATTGGTGAATGCGACTTTTTTCCGCGGCACACCAAATAAAAATGCATTAAAAAAAGGATTGTAGATGAATATGGAAAATCATGGTGTAGGTAATTTTTTTAAAAATGAGTCGTCTGGTATCACCCATAGGTGGTAATAATTTTATTAGTACGAAAGATGCAATTGATTTTTAGAAAGGATTCTGTCAAAATACGGCTCTAAATTAGATAAACCAACACTCTGCACCTAAAAGCATTTTTACGAGAGCTGAAAAACCAAATTTGAAAAGATACGTCGATCCGAACGGCAACAGGGTAATTGCTGTTGTAGCCAATCAAAGATATTGACTCTATAGCGATATCCAAAATGCTGACAACTCTAGTTCAGAAAATAAGGCTTTGTGCACAGAGCCGTTTTTTAAGCCTATTGAAATTTCCTCCTCTGTTAGTGCCAGGTGTGCACCGTCTAATTTTGGAAATGGTTAATGGCCCACTGTGTAAATTTAATTATCAAGTGATGAGAAATAAGAATACGCTGCGTGTATACACGTCGACTAGTATGGACGAACGTGTCAAATATTTATTTGAATATATTTAAATATATTTAAAAAACGAAGAAAATTTAAATGAGTAAGCATTATTTAAAATTAACAGTTTTCGGATTTCTTCCTTCGCGACACACCTGAGACTTCTTGCGGCACACAGTTTGGCACGCACTGCCCTAGAGCAGTGGTGGATAACCATATAAGCGCAAGAGGCGCACGTTTGGGGCCTCCAAATTTTGGGGGCCTAAAAGATACCTATATTATGTAAACCCTTCCATTTTAATTTCAGTTTTCAATATTCATTAGAATAATCTACAAAGAGGTTTGCAGCACTTTTATGTTATTCGAAAAGCAGAGCCTCCAAAATGTATTGTGCCTGCAACCTCCAAAGTACTTAATTTGCCACTGCCCTTGTGGTACGGTCTGGGTTAAAGTCACAGATAATTCATTATTAAAAAAAGGCTTCTAAAATTTTTCCTATACAGTTGAATTGTGTTCTCTAAGAAAATGCTTCCTGCCAAAGAAAAACTCGTAACATTGTTGAGTACTAAATAAACGAAGCTTAAAAAAATGTTTTTTTGTCGCTTTTTAATTTGATACATCCTTTTTTTTATAAAAAATGCCGAAAACCGGCATGAATCTGATTTTATAAAATATCGTAATTCGTAAAGCGGTTTTTTAAAAAGTCGGGATTTTTATAAGCCCTAACGTGCTATATTTGTAACAATTTATTTATAATTTCTTATAAAACGTTTAAGTAGCACTACAAAATCGTACGCTTTTTTCTTATTTTTGTTTTGTCTGAAATTAATTATTTCAAAGATAATTAATTTCATGATTTATTTGTATCTTTTAATAAAAATCAAATGTAAGCTTAATTAAATATTATGAACACGTTCAAAGTACTGTTTTTTAATTGAAAGAGTGGTAATTATACTTATTCTTTTTATTGTAATAAGAATTTTTGTTTCAATTAATTGAAATGATTTAAATTTACATAAAAGTTAATTGGAAAGTTTTATGCGCAAGTAAAACAATTCAAAAAAACAAAATTATAAAATTAAAAGCTTTAAATATAAATTTTTATTCTGCGCGGCATATCGTTGCTTAGTTTTAGTTTTTCGATGAACAAAATTTTAATCATAATAAGTCATAATATAATGTTTTGTAATTTTCTCTCCCAAAATGGAATGCCGATATTTTTAATTTTTAGCAAGATACACATTATAATATATTAGAAAATTTGTGCAGGATTATTTAAAAATTTCTATTCAGAAACTCTTTAATTTTTATCAATTATTTTTTTGATTTTTTTAAATTCATGATCTCCATAAAGAGGCATATCAAGATAAGTTTTTCTACAAAAACTGTGTGTTATAATACATCACTTCAATAAGTTAAGATGTATCAAGTATTAGTCGTAGGATGACTAACAAAAGAACAAATTTTATGTGAAATTCGACTTAATTCATCAAAATTGTTTGTTAGAAAGATGAGGCCAGAACAGGACCAGTGGTTGATTAATCGCTCCCACTACGTCCCGTTGTTTTAGAATTGGAAGAGTACGAAGAATTTTTTCACAAAAACTTATGTATTCGAACGGAAATCAGTCGACTGAGAAAAAACAATTCTTACTGGGACTCAAACCGTTGACCGTTGTACCACGTACCCGACCTAAAATAATAATGAAATAATTTATATTATATCATGTTCCCACATATAATATTATATCCAATTTGAGAGACTTGAGCATTAATCTTATTTTTTACATCAATTTATGAATTTTCTGTTTAACCACAATGATGTACATATGTTAGTATTCTTATTACCTTTTACCCCATTTGATTTTGAAGACTTTTTGTCGCAAGAGCGGTTACGTAAATACTGGTTCTTTCCTAGTTCCATCTTTCTATATTAATCTTCTTCAGAAAAAAAGAAGTTTAGCCTCCGAATAGCATCCAGCCCTCGTATAAATAACAACGTCTAATGATTCACTAACAATATGTATGGAATTGGAACTAATTTTTAAAAAAGTAAAAAAATTAAAAAGTTTAATTAAATAATAATAACATTGATTTGAATTTTAATATAAATAATACAAATAACTTATATTGCTTATATTTTAATGTTAGTCATGAAATTTTGTAGTGAATTCTGAAAGTGGATTTTTTTTAAACGAAGTTATGAAAATTTTTATTCTTGGCTAGTTCAACTACCTTTTAATAAATTTTGAAACAATTCATTGTTTTTATTTTTTAAATCAAAAGTTTTAAGCAATAAAATTCTCATACAATCAAAAGTCGCATAAAAATAGTTCACAAACTGTGTACAACATTGATTTATATTTAATTTAAATTGCCAAAAGACGCCGCTTTATGCGATAGTAGAAACTAATTAAACATAAAATATTTGTTTGCTCTCCACAATAAAACCCTAGTCTAGACAAATTCTTCTACTGTCAACAGGGTTAAAACATCACAAATAGGGTTTTACATTTTTACTTCTGCTGAGTTTGTTGTAAGTTAATATAATAATGGTGATTCCAAATCAAATTTTAAATTCAAATCTTTTCCATTCAAAGAGTATAGAAAACTATTTCGAATTGATCCAACCTTTGATATTACGTTAAGTTTTAATACTTAAATTCTACTCAACAGAGTTGGCATATTTTAGCTTCACAAACCTTAATCATAACAAAAGTAAAAGAAAGACAGTTGTCAAATTGAAGACAAATAATAAGGGGTCCTTGACATTAACATAAAAGCAGTACTTTAGATTTGAATTCACAAAATCATCTATAAATAAGAACAGAGCATAATGAATTAATGTATAACAATGATTGAGAAGACAATATGCATTTCCGTAGTTTGAAATGTTTTAAATTTAATTTACGTAATTTATTTTACTTAAAATTAAATCAATAGTTGAAACGAAGAATTTTCAAGTTAAGATATTAGCATTTAGACATTTCAGAAGTTTGACTGAATCTTTCAACACGGATGTGATGATCAAAGAATTTGTTTACATAATGATAATATATCATTAAAAACATACACCATAAATCTACTTACATATATGATATTATAAACAACATATTACATCGCCAAAAAAAGTGATATATTTTTTATTGTTCGTTATTATCTTCATACAGTACACATTCAAAATAGTAAAAAAAAATCATTCTGTCTTCATGTGTTGAATACACTTTAAGTCTTTCCAATGTTCAGAGTTTAAAGAATAATATAGAAAAATATGTTTTATTGTTTAATAAACTATTGTATTTATGCTGATCAACTTTGTCTGCGCTGTGTTTTTAACACATTATAGGCGGGAAATGTAAAAATACGTTTATCGGTTTTGATGGTATATTGACTCAATTTAATGGTTTTTTCAAAATAACTGCCGCGGAAAGTGACCCTTTTTGACAATAAGCAACAAACCTCAAAATTTATTATGCCCTGAACGTTCGTTCACACATAGTATTTTTTTTTGAAAGGCGACACATGTTTATCGAATATTTAGGGCATCAGATTTCACACTTCCAGTGATTGTTAATTTGTAGGAATGAAGATTTTATACTATAATTACTTATATAATTGTATGTTATGGATTCATGTTATTTTTTGTACAGAATATTTTGAATATTTCATATTGATAACAAGTGGAGTGCTATCTATTAAATTTATAACAGGTTTTTATATTCAGCTCAGGAAAGTCGTGAAATTATGATGTATTCAAAATGTTTTTATTTTATTTTTAATAATTAAATGTTACATATGATTTATTTGAATATTTCAGCCGGAAATATTGTTTGGTTTAGAAGTTGTGTTGGTTTTAAAAATGCAATATATTTTTGCGCTAATCACTAAAAAACGCCCGCTTACAAAGTGTTAATATAATATGCAGCATATTCGTTATGTTTATCATATATGGTTTTGAACGATATCTCATCTATCAATCTATTGAAATCTATTTTAAATTACAAATGCCAAAAAATAATTCCAACGACGTATGCTTTATTATTATTCACCACAATTCAAATATGCAAAGTTATATGCGATTCTATGAAATATAACATTTTTTTGTAATAAATCAGATATAATGTTTTTACTTTTTATAACATGAAAATGTTACGACTTGTTTGTTAGCTTACTACGTTATCGTTAAAAGCTGTGATAATAATAAGACCTTTTATCCACAAGAGCTTACCATCAACATAAATAAATGTTTAATTTCAAGGGAATTCTATTGTTAGTATACTATAAAAATACCTGGAATTTTCAACATTCGATAAACAATAAAACTTATCCGCAAAATAAAATGTTAGTCATATTGCAATAAAATAAAATTATTCCTATTCCAATGAAGGTTTAATTATGCAAAGATGTATTTTTATTGCGGCAAGCTGTGAAACCCTCAAAATCTTAAATTCAATTTAAGAAATATTTTTTTGCCAGGTTTGTGTTTATGATCATTTGAACTTGTGTATAATAATTTGGCATTTGTTGTTCTCAAACTTATGTTGGATAAGATGTCGTCAAATTTGCAAAACCCAGAATCTCCAATTGACTGGATAAAAACATGACATAGGTTGACTTGGAAGAGGGTTTGCCATCTTAAAATTACAAGAAAGAAAGTTTTGGGAACTGAATAGATTTTAAGGGGACTTTTGGGTATGTCAGCACTTTTTACTGGTGCAATAAAACTAAAAATATATAAATAAACTATTTACTTGAAAAATGTGAAAATAATTTACATACTTATGAATACCAACAATAAAAATAAAAATTAATCTTTTATTATCTATGTAATTTTAAAATATCAATTCTTTTTGACTGTTCATCGACACACTTTATGTTAATTCAAATATGTATTTATGATTCTAATTGAGAGCAAATGTAATTATTTAATTTTACCATATAACGATTAGCTTAACACTTACGGTGCTAAAAATACTTCCGATATGTTGTGGGTCCTTAAAGAACCAAGTGAAAAAACATGTTTTAACACTTACCACCCTTTGATGAACGGTAAAAACTAAGGACGTATATTAAAAAAAAAAACATGTTTTCCACTTGAAAAACTTGTTCTTAAAGGGCCAGCAAAGTATCGAAAGTATTTTTAGCACCGTAAGGGAAGTGTAAAGGATCTTCTGCCAGTCTATCAATCTTATTCCTTAAAAATTGTTGTCAGTCAATTATTATAATATGTATCGCAAATCGAAATGGATTGTTTTTGACAGGCTCAAAGCAAAATTTTGGCATTTAGTTTCGGATCATGATCACTTAAAAAGAAAAAAAATGTTTACGCAAAAAATTAAAAATTGAAAACCGTTTGCATCTTGAATACACAAGTGACTCAAAAAATCAATTTTATTTTTATGTGATTTATGTAAACAGTTCATATTGACAATGAAAAAAAGCATTGAAAACTAAAACAAATTACATTACTTTTACATGTTTTGTATTCAATGTTTTTTGCTACAGATGTCCTTGTATGTTTTTTTTTTGTGATCGTCTTCAAAGGGCGGACTAGTAAGCACAATAAATAAAACTTGAATACGTTGGATATTTTATTGAATAATCACGGCTTTTCCACATAAAGCAGCTTTGCATAGAGCTTTTCTAGGACGTCCCAAAAGTCCAAGCTTTTTTCAATGCTGAATAAACATATTGGATTTATGACAATCGATAATACATTGTTACGTTGTATGAAAAAAATTCGAAAGTATTTCTTCAATAAATGCATTTTCAATACATAAATATATTTTTCGATTAATATTTTTCAATTAAAAAGTCGTATTGAAAGTTATTTATAAAGCATTTATTTCAAGATTTTTGGGTAAACAACACATACTTTCACATAAATGAAATATTAAACCTACCGGGATCTCCACTTCTATACCCTATATAAATATAATCATAAAACCTTTGCCGACAAACAAATAAATATAATTCTTAAAACCACTCACTACTCAAATCTTTGGGCATTCCCATAAGCTTATCCTTTTCGCCAGCAATGGCTTTAGACTCAGTGATACATTTATTTAATATATAAACACGAAACATCCATTTACTAAGCGTCAGTTCAAGTTCATCCGTGCGCTTGAACGCCTGAAGATGCCGAAAGGCGAAACCCGGGTCGTTAGTGACAAAATCTGTGGGAGTGTACATAATTTGAACGATTCAAATTTAGTTAAAATAAGGAATTAAAAAAAACACTCGTAGACGTATAAACATATTATACATTTTCATTGAAACTTTATATATTTTTTAAGTTATATTTAGAAACATTGTTACTTTGGGAATGCTTTGTACAAATTCAGATAATTGGCTTCGGCAACACGAAGTAACCGACGTGCTCGCTTGTCTATTTCAGTTATTTTAAGCTGTGCAGTGTATTTCCACGAACTCTTTTATTGTTCAATTTAAAAAAATCCCGGCATTTTACACAGGTCAAACTTTCGCGAGAGTTTCCCAATTAAAAAGCACAATACTTTTGGGAATCGCATTTGCATTTTTGATTTTTCTGTCACGGCTTCTATTTCGTCTACAACTTAGAGCAATCTATAACTTTACCATTATAAACTTTTTCATTTTACTTGACAACTAAATAAAATTTTGTTCATTGTTTTAATTTTTTTTATTAAAAATACAACGGTATAGTTTGACTTAGTAAAATAAAAATTAGAACTAAGTATTTTTTAACCTTTTGCCTGCGTAAGACCGCTATGCACGTCGTAGCTGACATGCCCTCAGCGCGTATGACATGCATAGCGGTTTTGGGCGTTCCACGGAGTTGCGTTTGAGCCTCATATAACCGCTATCTCTAATGTTGTAGGGTTCAAAATCGGTTGAAAATATTACTGATTATATATATTATCAATGCCATCTAGTGAATTTGGTCAAAAAAATTGTCTGTGTCAAACTGTCAATGTGCGCTATTGCGTTACTAATTATAATAATTTAATAACATCGTAGATTGAATGTAAATAAGCGATCAAGAGCAGGTGAAGTTGAATATGTTCCGAGAATTATCATTATAAGCATGGCACGGCTGTGGCGCAGTGTTCTCGGTTGCGTGTGGCGTTGTTCTATAAAATGGCGACGTTACCCCGGAATCGTGTGAAGAATGATTATTATCGAATTAACAGAAAATACAAAAAATATATTGTATGTCATTATTGAAAAAAATACTATAGGTGCCAATTAACATATTTAATTATTTGAAAGAATATTACTATCTATATTTATAGTCGAAAGCGCGATTAACAAATCAGCAAAAAAGCTGCCGCGGACAGGGCTTGATCTTTATATTTTTTGACGCGGGCAAAAGTTTAATGGTAATATTCCTGCGTCTTGTGTGGAAAATATCGACGTCTTTTTAAACAATTTAGTATAAATTTAAATGAAAGACAGTTGCGAATTTTCTCTAAAGAGGCTCACTCAGCGGTGGGCTGCCAATACATTAACAAGGAGATCGCTTAATCTCCAAGCAATTCTCGGTGTTCCGGGGAAGGAGTGAATTTTTAAACACTCCTGTGCAATTATATGTATGCAATATCTAAAATAAGCAATCGATTGTTACTTAATACGTTTATAATATGTATGTAAAAATATGCTATTTACCGTAAGCTAATCATTATAAATGGTTAAAAGTTTACTACTGTGTATACTGAAGCGGTCGTAGATAAAATAAATGTATGTTAGAAATTGCAGCTATGTTCTAATTTGATCCGAGAATATTGTTTTTCTTAAATTAACAAGGGGCTTTCCAGCTTTACTGAAATTTAAAAAGAGGCTCGCGCGAGCCCCTCCGAGCCCCCTCTAGCCAACCCCTGGATAAGATTATACGTCACGGTTTTTTTTTTAAATAAGTTCTTGATTAACTTTTAGTCTAAATTTCTCGAAAATTTCTCTGATAATCGCTTATTTGAACACAACACCTGATGCGATGCTTTATTAAAAGTAATAGAAGTAGATTAGTTAATATGGGCAAAAAGTGTCACTTGGCAATAAAAACATTTATTTTATTTCTGTATTGATTTTATAAAAGCTTTTTGGATTTATTTAAAGGTTTGGTCGTGTTTAAGTTTTGACAATTTGGTGAAATCGCTTTAAAGGTCACCAATTCACCTTAAAATGAAAAAACATAATTTGAATTGAATTTTTAATATTTAAAAAACAAATGACGAAAAATAAAAACCTAAAAGTGGATACTTAATGAATTTTGAATTCCTGGCACGTTTTATTCGAACGGGGTCTTACGTTTTATTATTTAAATATCAATTGTATCAATAAAACAATTAAAAACAAAATTTTCCTTTGTACTTATTTTCGCTTTTATTTAGCAAGATCAGGACCGACTGACAGATACACATTTTTATTTAATTTTGTTTTGTATAAATACCACTGCTCAATGTTAATTCTTATCAGTTGATAATGCTCTTCGTGAGCGAAACTGGTTCTGATCTTGCCAATTAAAGTGGAAATAAGTACAAAGGAATATTCTGTTTTCTTAATATAATGCATTTTCACTAGGGCTTATACAAAAACCAACTTTTGAAAAAACCTGTTTTCGAATCTCAATATTGTTCGAAAGCCGGTTTTATCCGGTTTTCAATGTTTACAAAAAATTGATAATTCAATTAAAATAAAGAGAAAAAGTTATTTATTTATATACATAATAATACACAACAAAAAAAAAATTTTGGCGTTACTCCTCAAAAAATATGATTTAAGAAAACAAAAGCGTCTACTAATCGTTTTGTAACAAAATTTCCTGATATCGAAAATACCATTCCGCTGGGTAATGATGGGGGGCATATGGTCTTTAAGCCATCAAATAAAAGATCCAAATTTTCTGTCCTTTTGTGTATAGACTTGTTTATGGAAAATTAGGTTCAACCGGTTACGAAGATGAAAAACCGGTTTTTGAATGTCACAAATTTTGTCAAAAACTCGGTTTTTAACACCGGTTTTTGAAAACCAACAAGCCTTAATTGACAGTGAACAACCTAAAAGTGAATAAAACAGTAAAATCGACAAAAAATTAAATGATTTTATTCCGATAAAAGTGTTAGACATCAAATATCAATTGAATCATGAATAAAACAAACAATACAAAAGATTTTAGAACATTGAGCTTAAACTTAACTTTAGAATTGATGTCTGAGATATATCAAAGCACAAAGAATAGATAAGTACTATATATGTTTAATAACAAATTAGTTATAACTTTGAATCAAAAGTGATTTAATTCAACGAATACAAATAAGAAAAAGCATAATTTTAGAGTAATTTATAGTGATTGATTCGTATTAGGGTATTCAATATCCACTCCGGAGCCTTTTTCTTATCCCGGGATTTCAGGATTGATTAATTTTCAATCCCGGGATACCATGATCCCGGGATTAAGATTAGCTCACCGAGGAATTTAAAATCCTTGATTTGGTATACTTTTTACCCAGATTATCTACGAAAGTAGTTTTATTTTTTGCTCATCGAGGAATTTGAAATCCTTGATTTGGCATACTTTTTACCCAGGTTATCTCTGAATGTCGTTTTTTTCTTTTAGCCCACCGAGGAATTTGAAATCCTAGATTAGCTACTTTTTCCAAGCTTATCTCCGAAAGTCGATATTCTTTCCAAAATTCTATTAATTTTCGGGATTTGCTCAAAATTTCTCAATCCCAAAATCCCAGGATCGCGACCATGTCAGTCCCGGGATTTTGGGATCAGAAAATTAGACGGGATCCCGGGATTAGATGCCCTAATTCGTTTGTTCCTTAAAAATATTATCAGACTTCTTTCAAGAAAATACTGGTACTGGTATTTACGTTCTTAAAAATATAATAACCCAAAGTAGCCCTTATGAAATATCTCGAGAAGAGTTAGTGTAATGTTGTATTAAATTTAAAAAAATACTTAACCCGCTTTTTTAAGCTGAACCTTCATTATCTTTATAAGCTTGTAAAATTCTTTAGCCCGCATTTAGTTTAGAAATCACGCATCACCTTGTAATAAAACAAGAGATTTATCCGATACAAAACTGAACAAAGATAAGTACTTGCGATTCTGGATTTGCCACGTCATAAAATGGCCGTTGTCATTTTAGTAAAGTAATTAATTAGTGCGACGTGTTTGCGGATCATCATAAATTACTGAAATTCAGTACTGAAAAGTCACGTGGGCAAAATCGTGATTAATGTTTGTGCGTTGCCTATCACGTCGCGGCCATAGGTCTTCAACAGCAGTACCTAGTTGCATATAGCTCGACTCGCACAAAGTGATCGGCTAGTGCAAATTATTTTATTTAGGCACTTAAAATATACCTGCTATATACGTATATCACACGCTGTGGTTTAGTTGATTAGAGCTTGCTCTACCAAACAGATGGGTCTGGGCTCAATTCCCGGTAAAGTCAATGTAAAATTAAAATTTTTCAATTAAAATTTGAGACCTACGATGTGGGTGTTAGTGATGTCAATTTACCTCGAGTTTTTTTTCGTATGATCTTTCAACACTAAGATATTTGGCGCATTAGCATTAGCTGTAATGTCACATATTAAAAAAAATAAGCACTTTAATAATAATTTAAAAAATGTTATTTTGATTACAATTCCATTGTTTTTTTTTTACACTTTGTGCATTTTACTGCTTAATTAAAAAATCCAATTGCTTATGAAGTTATGACCAGAACTGATTAAAAAAACAATGTTTTGAAAAAACCTTTTTTGATAAACAAAAATTAAGAATATTGACTTTTACTAATTTGAATTTGTTTGCATAACATATATTTTTTAATTAAAATATTTTATTGTCTCAGAGTCAACATTATTTTATTTTAGGAATAGGAACTCACATGTTTTGAATGGTGACATGATGGATAAATAATAATTCACAGTATGAGGTATTCGTTAAAGCATTGAAATGAGTGATGAGATATATAGGAGGCACTTTATTCAAATAAAAATAAAATTCTTTATTAACTGGCAATTTACAAAAAATAATGAACAGGTGTTTTAAACTACTATCTAATGAAAAGATTAATTACAGTCTCGCACGAATACTGAAATTAAAAACTGAAAAAATGGATTTAAAAATATTTGTGTTGAAATAAATCTAGTGCCGAGAATCTTGTACCGTTATAAAATTTCTTAAAAGGTGGTGTTTGTAAGTAAAAAAAAATTCAATGGTGATTTCATACTATGATACTTATTTTGTAAAAGAATTTATGTTTTGATTCATCCTTCTACCTTGGTTTGCTTTTCTGCACGATGCACATATATAATATTCACGATGTTCGTTTTGTGAAAGAATTTATATATTTATTTTTAATCCATGTCCACTCCTAATGTGGAGCATATGGCCTCTTAATGGAGGTATCTCAACAGATTATTATTCTTTTTTTTCCAAAGAGAGTAGGGATAGAAGGATAGAATTAGGACAGGACGAGAGGTGGCTAATCGCTCTCGCTTCGCCCGTTGTTAGGGTAGTATGAGTGGGAGGGAATTCAAGACGTCACATACATACATCCTTGCCCTCGGACGGAAATCCATAAATGGGTTGAAAAATCAATCTATGAAAACTGTCCGTAATGAGATTCGAACCCGTGACCTGCGTGTTTTATATCAACGAAGTTGACATTCGACCACGTAGCCGGGAAAATATGATATAGTAAATAATATATTTTTTTATTCGTACTTCTGTCTAAAATTTATTTTGTGCACGATGCGCAGATATTGACACAAAAAATTTGAGAGAAAAAAAGAGCGACGACAGGTGATTCCATCACTTGGTGTAACTACAATATAAAGAAACTTGAACAGATAGGGATAAAGGATAATAAAATAATTTGTAGCATTTTAGATGATTTTTTTAAATGTTTGCACATGTTAGATAGATGTTATGGTGGCAAAGAAAATGAAAAACAAATGGACATCGATTTTGTGATTTGGGTGTACGTGATTCGATCTTTGTGTCATTGGTTATGATTTTATTGGAAAATGGTTTTTCTTAATTTTATCCTTTAGATCAGTGGTCTCCAAACTCAATGAGGATGTGAGCTACTTACAGAAATTGAAATTGTCTAGTGAGCTACCTATACATATTCCTTCTTTACAGTTATTTGATCATCAGCACTTATCGTACTATACATAGTATTATTATATTACTTAAAATAAATTAGAACATTAGATTTTTTAATAAAACATTAATTATTTATTTATAATGAAAAAATAAATAAAAAATCAGTGTGAGTAAAAATAAATATAAATAATAAATAAAATATTTTTTAAAAAATAGTGAAAAGAATGGCATTCACTTTTCTCCACATTTTTTTCAATTCTCAATGAGTAGGTACATAGGTACCTTGTCACTTCCTTCCGAATGTAATTATCAAGATGTACATCTGTGAGTCTGTTTTTATATTAACTCTTTACCACCTTCATAGTAGAAAACGTTGATTCACATAAGTAGGTAGAACAAAACAATGCCTTCATTTGATTTCTTTCTTATTTTCGGAGTTCAATAATAAAATTTTATAGGCAAATTTATAATGTTAGATGATCGAATAGCTTACGCGAGCTACCGGTAGCTCGCGAGCGACCATTTGGCGATCACTGCTTTAGATAATACGTTTTACCCCATTTGTTACAATTTAGCTTATCTGAAAGTACTTTGCTATTTCATCAAGCAGTCGATAATTTTAATCATGCACCGTTCTATTATACTATTATCCATAAACATACTATAAATTTTAATTACTTTCGCAGTTTATACGGCCGATATGAAATATGAATTCAAAATCCGATATTACCCCGCTAACTGCTCGATACAGTATTACTGCTTCTACAGTCTAATGGCTAATTTATGAATCCATTTCACCGATAATCATTTATTCCATATTGCAAATATTGATATTAGTCTATTAAATTGTTTCGAACATAACTATACGTATGAATATTTGAATTGTAGATTGACTGATCTCATATTTTGTTATAATATTAACTGTTTAATTTTATGAATTTGTTTGCGTTATAACTATTATAAAATAATGGCTGTGGAGTCGGGTCAAAAAAACACTTCAACTGCAAATCGATTTTTTAATGATTTCCGTTTAGCTTACAAAAATACATATATGTATGTATACCATCATATAATCTTTAGTTAGCCTTAACATACAGTGAAATAATTATAGACTTAATTTCGGCTTGAATATTAATTATTAAAAAACGAGTCGGATTCGTTAAATAGCTAAAGAAATAATTGTTGTTTGCCATTGTCAATAGTTAAAACTATACGCAAATATACAGAGAGAGTGTGTGTGTGTGTGTTACTATAAAATTTATCAACACAGACATATTTGTACTCTCTCTCTACGAATCGACTTACACTGAGAGTGTGTGTGCTACGTTAAATTTACCACTAGAAAACGACACCAAAATGTTGTCAACTCAATAACCAACTTTTGTCAATAAATAAAATATCTATCATAATTAACTACACAATCATATTTCAAAAGTGCTATTCCCGTGTGCGTAGCATTTATTTTGGACGGCCTGAAATACTCAACACATAATTGTGTTGGACGGTCTGTATACTCAAAGCCTTGATTGTGTTTATTATCACTTTTAGGGTGTTCACTGTCAATACTTGGTGGAAAGGCATTATATTAGTAAAAACACAATATTCCTTTGTAATTCATTCCAATTTATTTAAATAAAGTGGAATGAAGTACAAAGGAATATTGTGTGTTTATTATGACTGACGGTCCGAAGCAAGTGCTATGCATGAGAGAATAGCACTAAAAACCTCTTAAACTGCAACGACAAATTTTAGCGTGCTTTAACATTATCTTTCTTAAATCTGACTGAGGGTTCTGAGTAAAATATTATACCTTAACTGTCACTAAAACATTCACATTTGATACATTTATCAGCCAATCCATCTTTTTGCTTACATATTTTTATTATTATTATTTAACATTACCTATTTAAGTATAGTCGTAAAGAAATCAATGGGTTATATTAAATTAAATTGAATTGTTCTTGCACGAAACAGTCAACAAAAGCTATTTTGTTTATTTACGAGCATAAAAACCCCAGAATTTCTCCTTTTTATTGAAAAATAAAACGTATTCTTCAAAAAATACTCAATTGACGATGGAAAAATATGTCATTTGTTTAAGAAATGGAATACAAAAGAAAAATGTGAAATTGAAAATGAAGCCACTGATAAAAACATCGCAAATTTATTTTGTTGTATTGTTTTTCTGCTTATACAGAAGCTAGTAAAATATGACGTTACGAAATTTTTCTAATAGCAAAAACGTCTATCAAATCAATGTAGTATTTCGGTGAACATACAACATTATAGTAAACGGCAACTGGGTAATAAAACTTATTTACATATTACATCGATATTGGCCTAAACGATGAAGTTAATCAATGGCTGATTTCATCTAAACTGTCTTGTCTAATTAATGAGCATTCAGGTGTATAATTATTATTAATATTAATAGTATTCATTACAATATTATCTTGAAGACATTGTTTAAATTTTGAAGTAATCAGCTATAAGATATTTTATGGCATGTAATTTAGCAATAACTACTATAGTTTTTAAATCACACTAGGTTAAACTGAAGAGAAAATAAAACACAAAAACTCTTATGTTCAAATAAAATATTTTGTTAAAATATTTATAACTGACATCGACCTTTTATTTATTTGAAATCAGACATATTTGATCGCTAAGTTACTCAATAGATCACTTCTAAATCATACTAGAATAACTAAGCCACATAGGTTTATGCTTAGTTAGTTTGATTAAAGTAATATTAAGTACATACATAATAACTACATCTTTTAAAAACAACGAATATTATACTAAGCACACTGTCAGTTAAGGAATTGTATTCCTGAACTGCCTTCATCTTAAAATCAATGCTATCGTTGTTCCACGCTTAAATGTTAAGACCGAGACGTCATTATTTAAAAAGCTTTTGCCGTAAAAAAGCTTACTCGGAACACAGGCGTATTTCCATGGCATATTATGACATCATACCCGATTTTTTCGAGCTTTGTTTTGATTTCTTTCAAGAGCACTGTTTGCCTGTCTTTGTTGGATTTCAAAGGTATCTCAGTCCGACCCGTTAGTGCAGCTTGAAAAATTGCGGTATTATTTTTACAAATAATTCTGGAACCGTATGAAATTGAGAGGATCAAAATAATGATAGCATTCCGGTCAAATATAGGTAATTGAAAATAACTACCACATAATACATATAAGTTAATTGTTTTATTTTGATAGCGAAGTCATAATTCTTGTAAATATTTTTAAGTATTAAGTAGAGACAGAGATGTCCTATTAGAATCTGTAGTAAAAAGCTCACACCCTTGTATGGACGCTCAATACATAAGATATGTTTTATTAATTTTTGACCTGGCACTTAACAAGTCATGAGGGGCTTAAAGAAAATCGTTTTAACCCAAATTTTTCGCGCATTGATTTAAGCTAATATGTGAATTCTCCAATAACCATCGTATAAGCCAAAAAATAGTATAAACCAACATTCATCTTACATCGCGTGTTATAGCAGCCCATGGACCATTGGGATTGTATTCTGTTGTATAATAATTGACCCTTATAGCTTTAATTACGTGAGTATTGTTGACGGCTTTGATAGATCTCTCTGCGATTTGAAAAAGTAAAAATCTTCAATAGATAAGGCCTTTTGTTTGTCGAGGAATTATTTTGTTGTATTGCCATTAGAAAAATACCTGCATAACTTAAAATTTAAATGACTCAAAACTCGGCTTTGGGCTTGGCCTGTTTGTATTTTGAGCCCCTTGTATAAATTTCATATTTTTATTCATTACAACACGCCATCTCCATGTTTTTAAGTGTAGACTGTAGAGAGAACGATTAGCAGACGTCGTACTGTTACGCCCCAATATAATAAATTATTTCAAGTATGACTGTGAGACAATAGATTATTTATCTTGGAGAATCACCACAATTCAATCAATGAAATGGGAATAGTTCATTTAGAGAATTTATTTTGGTCTACGTATTCAATGGTCATGAAGAAGGTAAGAAAAGTTTGAGTAGAAATTGTATTAGTTTAGTTTAAAAAACTAGTATGAAAATCTATTAAAAATAAAACTTTTTACTTAAGTGTTTCATAAAATATTAAAAATGCATAATTGGTACGTTATAATATGATCTTACTATCTTTCTGAACTATTTTTTAAATCTTTTCTTAGCTGACAACTAGAAGGTCTGGCCTCCGAAAAACATTTATTATTATGAAAAGACAAGTGTGCATTTGAATGCAGTAAAAGTTCTTAATCAAAAGCCTAAACACTGAGCAATAATGTTTACGTCTGTTTGGCAAATTGATGAAAATAACAAAGCTGGTCTGTTTTCTGCAATGGCAAATTCTAGGAAATGTGAGTTTATTACTCAACCAAACGTGATATATAAGGTATAAATCATTACCATCCCGAACTTCATTGAAAAGAGAAGTTCAGAGTCTTGCTAACCACTAGTTGCTTAATATTTACCTGATAAATATTCTACAAGAATACCAAAAGCTCCGATAATTTAATATCAACCTCGTAATAGGTTTTTCTTGTCACCGTTTTCAACGAGAAGATGACGAGATGAAATAGGAGTATTTACTGGTATGCATTTACTTAACGCCCCATTTTCAATCAAATTTTATGCGATAGAAACGACTTTTTGTTACAATCGGATCTAAGTATATAATATATGGAATCAAACAAACAATTATTTTTTATCTCTAATATGTCAGTTTATAAATATTTTTCAATCGATTTATGGATTTATGTTTTATAGGATGAATGTCTGTGATATCTTAAATTTCTTTCCACCACATATCCAATCTTAAAAATGGGGCGTAACAAGAGCAATTAGCTACTAGTTCTGTCCTTATACTTGTACTGTTTTAAAAATAAGAGGTTGAACAACTAAAAAAAATCTTAGTTTACTCATAAAAACATGCGTCGAGCTAAAATCCCTTAAGAGTTTGTATGTCACACATTTTGAGCGGACATAGTTAAAAAATCAATCAAGTAGAAAGATAAAAAAAACTACTAGGAAACTGAAAAATATTTTAGAATAAAAAGAAACATGCTGTTATCTTTTCACCACTTCAAAGACAAAAAGCGAAGTGAAATTTAAAAGCAACATGTAGTTTCCAAATATGTATAATATATATTTAAAAGTTATGAAGGTGTTTGACAAGAGGAGAGTTAAAATTTTAAACTATCATATCATTCTGAAATATGTGCTTTTTGTGCTTTTATCATATTGCAAATGAGGTGGAAAGCTACAGATTATTTAAAAATGTTGTTTCTCCGTGATAAAGACAAAGAATTATTTAATTATAAAAAATGTTTTCTTCATTAAAATTTATCCAACTATAAAAGTTACCATTGTATAATTATTATCGCGGATTTTTTTCTTGTATTTAGAACACAAAGCAAATTTTTGTGCTGATAATTTATTTATCTCACAAATTAAGTTAAAATGTGAAGCTATTTTTTTAATGTTGCTTGGTGTTTAAATGTTTGTTTTTTAAATGTTAGGGTTAATATTTTTTTCTCTTATCTCAACAAAAGAAGACCTTCGCTTCATGAGAATCTTAACGCGACTGCTAATTCGAAAGCATTAAGATAAAACACTCTTTTGCGGAAGCTCGGATAGACATTAATCACTCTCGCTGGCAACTCTTAGATACATTAGTTTACTTTGTTGTTTCAAGTTCCTTTGATTGGCCATTTTTGTGAAACAGGGAAGTTTATTTATCATCATCACCAATATCTGACAGTCTCAAAGATGACAGCGTCCTTCAAAGTCTCTATAATTCTGGTGTATGAATAAGTTACCACATAATTCGTTAAGAGTTTCTATATAGGTCAAAGCAAACTAAAATAAAAAAATAAGCCATATAATTTTTAAATGAAACATAATTTTTTAATGTAAATTGCGCCTATATATTTACTGTAACGATGGTTTTGTATGTTTCAAATGAATTTTATTAATTTTTAATTTCATGTTCATAAATTAATTGTCAGTTGATCTTACTTAAAATTTATTGATAAATATTAATTATTTACTTTTTTGAAGGATTGAAAGACATATGATTTGAAATTGTAACGTATTTTAGAAAGCTTAAGAAAATTTTTCTGAAGATTGTATGCAGGAATACAACAATGTAACAAAAGATTCGTCGCCTTGGTTGTAATCTTAGCCATTGTTATATTAGCCAAGTAAACTTGTCACGAATTGACACTACAAAAAAATATTCCTTAACACTTATATTATACAGATATTGGGTAAAAAAATGTGTAATATAGTGTAGATAGTAAACTAGCAGTAAATTTTAATGTCAATGATAGATGTTTTAAGACATAATGATACCTTTTTGCTTACTCTATTCTATCTTGAAAACGAGACGTTGAGAAAACTATAAGTCTTACAGTAATACTATCCTAACTTTTATAAAAGTGGGGGAAGTGGCTAAAAAGAAAAAACAATAATGTAATTTATAATACGCTTTTAATTTTGATTTGATATGAATTTCAAGTTGAAAAATCATTTGGGTACATTCCAATAAATTTGGAATTAAAAAAGAAAATCATTTCGTAAATAATAAATGAGATGTTTCATTAGGAATTATTAAAATAATGTTAAAAATAGCTTGACTCAAGTGAACTTTGAGTACAAGTTTGCCTCTACATAAAGCTTATAAGTGTTTGATTTCCTGCTGTAAGCTTCGTGTGAAATAAAGGAAGATTTGTAAGGAAATTCCCCTCAAAAGAAAAAGGTGTTTTTCTCGCTAGAATTTTAATGTCGTATTAAATGACATTCAATTACTTAAATTGCGTTTCTAACAAAAACAGTTAAGAGTTATCCGTATTGAAATAATTAACGGTCACTTTTAATGTGTTCACTGTCAATCAATTTTTACAAATATACAATATCCAAAGAATATTAAACTTCTCAATTATTTATTCGTTAAATACTAAAATTAATAAAAACGAATTGATATTATAAATAATCAAGTGTCGAATTAAATTAACTAATGAATTATTACTACCTTGTTAAAGTAAAATAAATATAACGTAAATATTACTATTTTGATTATAAAACAATGTATTTAAATATTATGTTGTTAAGTTGATTGTCGAGTCCAATGGTGCAGCGGCTAGCGTCGAGGGCTTCCATGTTAAATCTCATGCGCTCGAATCTCAGTACGAACAGCATTTTTTGATCGATTTGTGTTGGAAGACATTGGTGTTTGTGCTCTCTAGAAAATTCTTACCACCATTCCGATCCTTTAATAACTTGGCGTAGCGAGAGCGATTAGTTAACCACTAGTCTTGTTCTACCCTTAACCTTCTATCCCTACTACTCTCTTTAAAAAAAAGAGAGTTTGACTGACTGAGTAATAAACAGTTTCCGTAGAAAAACTTTTGTTGAGATACCTCCAATGAGAGCGGATATAGATAAAAAAAATGTTTATTGCAGTATTAATATTTTTATCGTAATTTTAAAGTAAATAAAAAACCTTTCCGTAGTCTAGTTATTCGTTCTGTTGAATTCGACGTTAAAACTGTCAGTCGTTTCTTTAATTTAATCAGAGAGTAAGAACAGTGCTTTAGAAACACTTTACTATTTTTATGTTTTCATAAAAGACAAGTTCCGGAAGTAATGTTCACGTGAAGTATTAAGATTCATTAGTAAATTTCGGTCGACGAAATCCTTAGCTTTACGAAGAGAACTTTATAGTATTCAAATGACTACAGTTTTATGGAAAATTGAAAAGCTCTCCGAGCCATGTCGCATAATAAGTTTAAAATAGGATTTTCTTTATGAATGCGTCGTTTTAAAGCTTGCACTACAACAAGTGGTGCTTTATTGAGATAATATCATGCATTCTTTTTATATTCAACATACAAATAAGCTTTTTAAACACACATTAAATTTATTGATTGAATTGTCATTTAATTGGTAGAACTAAATTATAATAGGGTAAAAATAGCAACGTATTTAGTACTACAGTTTTTATAAAATTAGTAAATGACTATTTCGGCTTTGTAAACCATTTTGTTGATGAGTCTCATGACATGGATTTGAGTTCAGTGCCAACCGTTTTACGTCTTTGTATTATAATAAAGGTCCACAACTAAATTTATTAAGACAACTGGAATAAAATATCTTAAATGAATAAACAATTATCAATCCATCACCGTTGCCAAAACCCCTAATGTAATTAACAATAAATATCGGTTTAATTTACCCTAATTTACCTTGAAAAATCCCATATTGTTTATCGTTCTTCGAAAAACTAAAGTCATATTTAATAAATGTAATACTATAATTGCAATATGAATTAGAATGTTAGAGTAGATAACAAGATATATTGTGTATCTCTTTGGAGCCAGTATGTATAATTGAGCAAAATGTAATTTTAAACATAGGTCTGACGATGGCGAAAGCCGAAATAGATATTAACTAATATTATGAAAACTGTAGAATTAAATATTCAATTATTTTTATTCTCGAGCGGAGAATCCAAGGTGAACATTTTTCACCTTAATCAATCTCTTTTAACCCATTTTCATTTCTCTGCTTTCTTACACCAATCACTGATGGGTCTTGTGACACTTTATCCATTCTGTAATGTCGAAGTCTTCTAACGTTCAATTTTCCCTCAAACGGAATACAATGTGAGTTTTGTGGAGGCTTTCACTCAACCGTGCGTGATTTATATCGAGTCCAGCGTAGGCGTATAGATTTGATAAATCTTTAAATGTATGGCTCACCACAAAAGCTATAACTTTCATAGTTGTACCGACAACCCAAAAGTCATCTTCGCAGAAAGGGCATTCTTGCAGCTTCCAAGAATCTTCAGAGTTAAACGGCTAAATCTCAGATCGACACCAGGAACTCGTCTTATAGTTATAGCTTAGTAATTTTATTGAAAACATATTGTCCATTGATCATATTGAATACATCTCTTGTATATTCTCAGTATAAGAAATATTTTGTGTAAAAGGATATTATATTCAAATACATGGCATTTATGTTAATTTCATAATAACAAAGTGTTAAGTTCAACCGCTTTTTTCATTCATGTCAGTTTTTAAAATATTATATAGAATTTTGTCAAGTACCAGTTTTCTGATTTAATATGATTTAAAAAAAATATAAATGATTTATTTAACAACTAATTATACTGTTCACCAGATCATCATTTAAGGTTAACATGATTTTGATTTTTTTTAAATACGTACCTAATATATATCTGTAAACAAAGAATCATATTTTTTTTAAAAAATTGCTGAAAAATAATCTGCAAAGCATAGCACGAAAAGTCATAGATCGTTGCAAAGTGGAAAGGTGTGTTTGATATAATGATGATAAAACAACGGTGAATCCAGTTCAACAGATTTCATTATTTATTTTCTAGCGTTGCAGTAAATGTGTTTGCTTTTAGGGTCGTTTGAAGTAAATCTAATGAAGCCACCAAACATATGTGACCATGGTTCTTAAATAATTGTTGGAATTGTTACGTCACAATAATGCATATGTTAAACTAAAAAGGTTAAACATTGTTGAAATAAACTAATAAAGTCAAAAATCATTTGAATTTTACAATTTATTTGATAAACGTCTCCATCGCTAAAATGAAATTTGATGCTTGCGTAAGCACGTCTACGTTTTGCAATAAAAAGGGATATTGCATAGTTTTTATGATCCATTTAAACTTTTTAATTTAATCTACTTTAATTTTATCATAAATTTACTGTGCAGTTATTTATATAAGACTTGTCGGGTGAAGTCCCCGAAGACGCCAATAAAACAATTCTACCAAGCGCTTTGCACAGAGGCAGACTCTATTTCATATATGAAACAAACGCATACCAAGGAACGTTAAAATTCAATAATAGTTAATATATATCATGTTGTGGAAGCTCATTTTTAACATAAACCTAATTTGCCAAAATTGTTATTTCAAAAGTTATGAAACTTGTTTCGCGTCTTTGGAAGCTTCTTCAAAAAAAATTATCGTAAATTAATTTACGAATAAATTAAAAATTTACTTTAGTTTAAAGATTTGTTACACAACCTATGGGTTAACAAAATTATCAAATGTAGTTTATATTATGTCATTTTTCTTCTTAATCTTATGTGTAACTTTTTCAACTAAATAAATATTTAGATCATGGGCCGTAAATCTTTTTAAATGAGTACTTAAAGTAACCGACTTCTTGAGTGTGTTTTTTTTTTTGTAAAAAAATCAAGAAGTTTATCTATCAAAGTTTACATCCAATCTGGCTCTGATGTCCCTTAGTTACTTTCAAAACTACTGCAGCGGTCTCTTCTCATTTGAATTTAAATTGCACGTTTTCTATAGACTCAATTATTGTTGTAGTATTTTGCTGTAAATATTAACAATGTAGACTGTTTTGTAATTAAAAAAGTTTGTTTTGTCTTCTCTCGTTTATATTATTTTGACAAGCGGTATATTATAATTATCGTATGTTCTTTTTCAGTAAAACTAACGATTCTTTTTTTTTGCAATGTGGCAATATAAAAATGATATAGTTAACATATCCAAATTAGAAACAGGTTCCAATTTTATTTTAAACGTCTTAGCAACGATTTCTAAAGAAAATGTTTCTAATATACGTATAAAAAACATTATTATCTTCACATATTACCCGTATTTTGTTTATTGGCTTGCAAAAAAATTAATGATTCGAACAGCAATTCAAGCAATTTAATACAAACCCCTTCATAAAGATAGTACGGTTAATCAGAACAACATCCGAGGTTAAATTCCCTTGGGCAAATAAGCTTGTTTTGTTTTAAATAAAATGCACTAAAATATTTACATCTCGGGGAATCGCTTGAAACTTTGTCTTACGTAAAACACAATAATAATTTTAAAGTAATTGAACGTTCATTTTTCCAGTAAAAAAAATATGTAATTTTATTAGTAGCCACTTGGTTCACATTCATTTATTTTATTTTATACATTTCTTAGTGTAAATTACAAGATGATTTTAAATATATATAATTGTGTTCGCGTATTATAAATAAACGACAGAATTCGAAAGAGAAGGAGATTTGTTCCTTATATGTATGTACGCAGTAAACGTAAAAATATAATACAAGGATGTGATCAACAAATTGTGCATTTAGGTTTGTCATAATGCATTTTAAATTTCATCATTGTTTTAAACATGGTATCGATAGAAAAATAATTTAATGAATTTTCCAGTAATAATTATAACTTTTATAATAATACAAATAATACAAAAATACGTAATTTTGGAATTAAAGCACTGATTTTTTCTCAAGCTTGTCACCTGAAAAATGTTCAATCTCTCACATCGCAGATGCTTATCAATAAAACGTGCTTATCAGACAATCAATTTTTCAATTACTCTTTTGTAAAAGAGTAGTATTTTTTAATTGCAATATAATTTTTCGCCTTTTTATCGGAGCAACACATAAAATCTAAATTGATATAAATAATGGCCTTGACACAGTTGTCTGTGTGAATTTTCAGCATACGAACTTCTGCAATATATTAAGTTATTATTATAACGGGATATCTTAATAGAAGAGTTATTACAAACATTCAACATGTCAACTTTCATTTTCAAAGATGATAAGAATAATATAAGGATGATTGAAACATCATTGTTTTTTTGATAAAAGATTGTCTACAAGAGACATATCGTATCCATTGTTGATGGAAATTTGTTTGATGATTTTCAATTCGATATTTAAGTTTATTTTATTTAAAGGAACACTCACAAGTCTGTGAATTTCTGAATGAAAAGCGGCTAGCTTGTAAGAAAATGGGTGCATTGAATTTTAATGATAACTAACTTTCATAATTTTATAAATTCATTAGATAAAAAATATAAAATTTACTTTAGAAGTCGGAGGCAAGAATATTAACTTTCTTGACCTTAACATAAATATTAAAAACTCTTCTCACGAATTTAAAATATTTCAAAAACTGACATTCTCTGACGCCGTAATTCGTAACCTTTTGAACGAAATTACGAACGTAATTCATAACGATTCAAATTTAATAATGAAATTCCACCAAGAACTTTCAATCGAAATTTTAAATCATAACCACTTAGTAGTATTGCAAACAGTTTGACAACATCCGTGCACTTCAATGTTTGAATATATTGAAAGTCAAGACTCGGGTCGTTTGTTCCAAAAAATTATAGACGTGTACAAAGTGTTAACGATTTAAATTTGATAAATATTTGTTATAAAGATTTTATTTTGAAATTAATATTATTTAACGGGTAATAGTGCAAATATGAAGCTATAGTGCCATTGAGTGTAATATCATCTGGTTTCGGTGACCAACGAGGGAACTTAAAATGCTATTTAAAAATGAATCGTAAAATTAAAATATTATTAAGATAAAAATAAAACAGATACAATTTTGCATATCTCCAGTTTCTCTAGAGAATTAATAAAGAGTCGGGAGTGCTGCAAAATGACAAACTCAACTGCAAAAGTATTTTCGTATTAATTTGAAACTAGTTATTTATAAGGATGATAAATGATCATAATTCTCCCGAGAAGTAAAAAGTTTATTTACAATTTTCATTTAAAATAGTATACTTAAGATAAAATATTCTATCGCTTTTTTAAAGAATACAAATATATTTTTTAAGGATGCGTGCTTTCCACTTACAACGTCGGCACCTAACTATAATGTTGTAAAAGACATCTGTTTTTATGGATTTTGCTAAATTTGTACGTTTGTTAATTGTAGAAAAGTAACTATCGGGTGATACATGTTTTTGATTTCTTAGTGTTTTTCATATCTAAAATCTATGTGTCACTTATGCAGTTTTACACTATTTTTTTATATTAGACAATTTTCATGTTTTATCAGACAAAAGAATTAGAAAAAATGAACATTTTGTAAATCGAAGAACGACTTCGTTCGTTTTTTTCCAGACCAAAGACAATTTTGAATGTAGCAAACGAACTATTTTTTTTAGTATGGTTTTAACGATGTTTTACTTTTATAATGATCCACTATAAATTAATTACTAATTTGATAAAAAAAAACTTACTCACTCAGATATACTTTATGTATGTCAACCTTAAACCTTGATAACCCTATTGTTAATCTAAAACTCTCTCCAATAAACTCACTGAAGACATCTAATCTTCGATGTAATTCTTGTAATTTAAACAATAAAATAAAAATTTATTCAGTAAAAATACCTTAGATTATTCAGCTCTAATTTATTATATTTACCAGATTATGGCTCATATCGCATCCCTAGAACAACATTTATACAAACCCAAATAACATGTTGTAAGTAAATCGTATTACAAGTCCTCCAAATATGATTGCGCCTGAGGTGCCCCAATTGCTGTATACGTCACTGTTTGAAGTAGCAATACAACAATAATTTGTATAATTAAAAAATAGTACAAGCTTCAATAGATACACTATCATAAATACTGAACAGACAGTTGATTTTTTGTTTGTGGTGGATTTGTATTAAGAGTGCGATATTATATTATTTTGAGAGTGTAAAAACTTTAATACTATACATTGTTTGCGCTTGCAAATATTATACGTTCAGTTAAAAAAACTAGCATACAATACCTTACTTTCATTGTTGGTACAACTAATGGTCTCGGATAGGACTGTGTCGTAATTTTGAACGTGCTTCTACGCTTACAAATTTCAAATTTCGCTTTGAATTTGTATAGTTAACATGATACAGTAATAATATAAAGCTTCAAGATACAATATAATATATTGGAGTCGGTAAAATCATGTTTTCGTTACATTGAAATAATGTGTCCAACATAGCAATTTCCTCCCAATGAAAACATTAGGTGAAATTGAACGCTGAAAAATATCACATTTGTTTCTAACTGTTTTGAACATATTTATTTTTTGCTTTAGCGCTGAAAGTATAAGTTGAATGTTTTACTTTCAACGAAAGCATTATTTACTAATGAGAAAAAATGTAAATTGTAAAATGTTTTATTATAAATAACTCTTTAGCTGATAAATTCTATATGTACATATATATTTATTTTAAAAACAACATAATTTATTAAAGTTTTCCATCAACCCTCAATTCTTTCGGATATATATGTATTTGCATCATTTTTTTTACGGGTTACGAAATTAATTATCAACCACGCCACATGCATTATAACAAATGCTGAATAATTTGAAAATCCTAGGATTTTTATTCGTGTACACTTCGTTTAAGAACTTTTAACAATTTCCTCATTAACTGGTGCCACTGGGTATCGCATAATTTGCAAATCAAAAGCTCATTCGCTTAGAAGAGAAAAAAATATATGTACATTCGACAAAATAAGCTGTAAAATACACAATCACTGCGACATTGTTTCTCCGTGTTAAAATATTTGTCGGGTCGAGGTCAAAGAACAAAATCGTTAGCTTTGATTGTGGTTCTCACGAACTCGAATCCCAGAATGGACAGTTTTATAAATTGCTTTTGTAATCGATTTGTGGATTTTTGTTTAAAGAAATTTATATCGATGATGTTAAAAAATTTACTTCTATCCATCAATTTTTAAAAATATAATGTAGCCTGTCCTTTCCTAGGCCTATCTATACTCTCTTCAAAAAAGAGAGCTTGAGAAACTATGTATATCGAAAATTCACTATGATTGCTACTACAAACGTGTATCAATTTTAGATTTTTGAAAACGGAAAATATATTTTTAGTTATATTATATGAATATACATTTTAAAACATTGTATGTTGGTGTTTTTATAGCGCGTAAATAGACTTAAAAATATTGTTTTTTACCACTGGTGTACGTCAACAGTTGGATACAGTTTTTCCGCTGCTTTTATAAATAAAATATACATTACTGCCAAAAACATATTTTCGTAGATATTTTACCGATATTGAAAGCGGTTATGAAACGAAAAACCACATTTTCTTTAAACGCGGAGAGCATTTTGTAAGTAAAGCACCTATCTACCTATTACAAGCTTATTCAGAAACGACATTAAGTGTTGCCAGTAATATGTGGCCTTAAAAGATAAGCATCAGTATTTTCCTTACAAAATATCTCCTTCAAAACATTACTGTGTTATTCCGAGCAGACTTTTATCACGAGGTTTTTTACGGAAAAGTTTCAACAAGGTTTTTCTTTATCACGATGACGTCATCATTATATTTTTGAAGTAAAATGTTTTTTTTCATAATAATATGTCTATTTTACAAACCACACTTCTCTGCTTATAAAGACTGTCATTTTTTAAATACAGCGCATATCAGTTTATATATTTTATTTGCTGACTTTAAAAGCAATGAATAATTTCACTTTGAAAATAATATGCAATGATATTTACTTGTTAGGTGCTTTCTTGATGGAAAGGCATTGTATTAAAAAAAAAAATACAATTTTATACAATTATCTGAACCATTTTTGCAAGTATCATCGTGGTCACTTTATAAAACGGTGAAATCAGTAACCAACTAAATTTGTAACTATTTATTATCAGTGATGGATTAAGCACTTTGGAGGCCCCAGGCGCAATAAATTTTGGCGGCCCTGCTTTTCGATTAACATAAAAGTGCTGCAAACCTCTTCGTAGAATAATAATGAATATTGAAAACAGAAATTAAAATGTAAGGGTTTATATAATATATGCAATCTGTGAGGCCCCCATGATTCGGAGGCCCCAAGCGCGCGCTTCTTGCGCTTATAGGGTAATCCGCCACTGTTTATTATATTAATAAAAAAACAGTATTACCTCGTACTTTATTTCCACTTTATTTAAAAAGGTCAGGACCAGTTTCGCTCATGGCGAGCATTGTCAACTATTTATAATTATTAGTCAATGCGACAATTTTTTAAGTACTACCATTATTTTTGACGCTGCGGAGTAAATAATAATAGACGCGTACGATCTCCCATATATCAAGTGTCCATTCATTTCACTTTATCAAATTTAAAAATGGTGAAAATATCACGCGATACCTACTACAGGAGACAAAATTTGTCTCGAATAACCAAATTCTTTGGATTTAAAAAAAAAATATTCGCTTGACAATATTAAAGAAACTAGAGGTTGAATTCAAAACATTGACTTATGCCAACGGCTATTACCTTGACTGGTTTTTGTCGGGTACGTGGTGCAGCTGTCAACGTCGTTGGTTTCCGTAAAGGACCTCACAAGTTCGTTTTATTAATATCGATTTTTCTTCAAAAGCATTGGTATTTGTGGTATCTAAAAATTCCTCCCACCTATCCAATCACAAAATAACGACGTAGCAAGAGTGGTTTGCTTACCATCAATTCTGTCCAAGTCCGATCCTTTTTTCCTCTCTTCTGACGAAAAAAGAGTGATTGAGCAACTTAAAAACAAGCAGTTCTTGTACCTCTATTAGTGAGAAATATTGTCTACATAAAAAGCGAACACGGACAACGATAAAAACAGTCATTAGAAAATAATATTGAATCTTTTTTCAATATCGGATATCTTTTTCAGTTTAATATTATTATTTCAATATGAAATCAAATACTCACGCACTAAGAGACAAAAATATGCTTGTTTTATAATTTTAATATTATTCGATAATATTTTAGTAAACAGATGTAATATGATTGTGCAGAATGGTACTTAACATAAAAGAGAGACGAAACCGAAGTGTCATGTTGGCAAAAGGGAAATAATTTTCCTGCGGGCTTTTATTTGGAAGCTGTAGAGATGATGCTGCCGCAGTTTTTTAAGCTCACTCCCTTTCAGAGCTTTTGCTGTAGGCTGTAGGTGCTTGTTCATGGGCCGCGGAAGCTTTTTAAATACTGCCGACCTCTTCTACCAGGGGTCTTTAAATTAAATCAATTAGAATCAAGTTTTAGTTTATTTCGAAATCTTGTGATGTTCTGTCTGATTATGCTTCTTAAAGCAAAACACGTGACACAGTATGTAACAGAACAAATGGAGTTAAAAATTTATTGACATAAATTATAAAAATAAAAATAACGTAATATGAAAAATTGAAAGTGTATTGAAATCGACAAAACTCTATGGTGAAGTAAGTGGAAATGAAAAGTTTTACGGTATTGTTGTGGACGCTTATATTTTTTTTATTACCATGTGCGCTCCTTATGTGGAGCATATGAACTCCTAATAGAGTTTATCTCAACATACGTGTTTCTACGAGAACTGCTTGTTACACAGTTGTTCAACCCCTCTTTTTCCAAATAGAAAAGGAATATAAAGACAGGACTAGTGGCTAGCTAATCGCTCTCGATACGCCTCGTTTATAGAAAAGGATGGGTGAGTGGGAGTAATTAAAGACATTACACACATCCATGCCTTTGAACAGAAATTCATAAATCGATTGAAAAATCAATTTATAAAACTTTCCGTACTGGCATTCGAACCCGTGACCTTCGTAAAAAAAGCCAATGACGTTAACCACTCGACTACAAAGGCGGCAAATATTTACTTTCATAATAATATTATTAATATATAATATTAATAAATATAACATCGTTAAAATTGTAATGTCAGCGGTGCTGCACACGTTTAAAAACGTACGTTCCCCACTGAAAACATATAAAAGGTAAAAAAATATTGAAATAATTTGATACACGACGAAAAAAAACTGTTCAATTCATTTTTTTATTTTTTTATTTTTTAGCAGCATATTTTATTTTAACGACGCGTACTAATTCTTTGATAGCGTTTTATTAAAAATAATTTACTTCGCTAAAAAGTGTATCAAAACTAATTAACTGAGGTTTTTTTTCATTTTTATCTGCAGCTATGCGATCGAATTGAAAAGACTTGGTAACTCCTTCTATAGGCATCGTAGAAATGATTAATAGATGGCACAGATGGCTTTAGAGGCTTCATTATGAAATAATAAATTATTAAATTAATATTACATAAAACTTGTGGCGAGGGCAAAGTTAACATTGCTTATCCTTCCCAAATGTATTAATTTAACAATTAAACTTACAATTATTCGTTTAACGAATCAGAAGCCAAAGAACAAACTTAATTATATATGAATTTTAAGCTCTCATTAATATTACATATATACTTAAAAGAAATTATAAAATGACATTGGAATTTACTAGTACCAGTCTACGTAAACATAGATAATGTAAAATCAATTCAATGATTTCGATTTAAATCAAACATTTTTGTGAGGTGAGCATTTTTTTTTATACCGACGACCACCAAATCACATTTCCATTAATTTTGAAAGTTTTTTTTCTGATTTTCCGAAGTCGTAAAATTTTCCAACTCGTGACATCTACTTTTAATTAAATGAAGCTGGAAAAGTTTTTGAATAACATTAAGCGTACGCGTTGTTACTTTCAGAAGTTTTCCAATAATTTCAACAACAAAAATAAATTCAATAACTATTTGAAAAGGCGACACGTAGACAATTTTATATTTTCACAAAACTCTTTATTACATTTGGTAGGACTGTATTGTCTATTATAATCAATATAATCTTTCATTTACAACATCAGAAATATTTTTAGGCATATTTTGAAATGCTTTGAATTTTATGAAACCGTGAATGTTTTAACATTTTTATTCGTTTTTGGCCAACTTTTGGCGACAACAATACATATTTGTGAACTGCTTGTTAGGTTTTACTTTTTTATCTCTTGATTTTTTTACTTGATTTTGATGTATTGTGTACTGATTTTTATTTTAATTATATTTTAAAATTTAAAATTTCGACTGAAAGTGCTTGATGTAAATTTAATATCAAATCTGAATTATTTTTATTGTGTACACTTCCTTAAATTTTGTCCATAACGACCCGGATTTTGCCTTTCAGCATCTTCTAGTTACTGTTTCTGGATGTTGACAAGTGAAACTGCCTCCTGATATATATTATTGGATGCTATTATTGCAACAGTATTATAACATATATTATACAGTGGCGGTTCCTGACCTGAAATCTTGGGTGGGCTAGAGAAAAGCATATTTCCACTTCACTTTATACATTAATCTACAAGCAAATTAACAAATATTACGATACTACTGCAATGCATAATTTTTTATATAATAAAATCAATGCTAATGTAACTAAGAAATAATAGAATAATAACACGGAATCCTTAAATTCGTCTCTTTCAAAGTGAAATAACAAGTACCTACTAAAAGCAGTATAGAACTGTCACTTTCTGTCACTGAAAGTCAATACCTGTCACTTTCACACAATACAACGATATTGGTATTGTGTTTCAATGCATAAGTATGCGTAATGGGCTGAATCAGATCAGCCCCCAACGATCAACAGAAACTTGACAGATTGAAACACTATCCTTTGTGTTAATGACGTTTCCGTACATACAAATACAAAAAAAAATCTAATCGTGCTTGATTGCGCCCCAGTGTAAAGAAATATTGCATGATATTGTCTGTGGTTACGGGCATGAGGAATTTAGCCCCTGAGTGGTGTTGCCAGTGACGTGTTCCAGTTCCTGTTCCCTGTGAAGTATTTATAGGGTTATTGTTTTTTTTATGCCGGCTCACTTTAAAATTGTAATACAAAACACAATCGAGAATATGATTGTAGGTAGACGTAACATTGTCTTATATTGACAGAGGAAAATTAAAACAAAGATATTATATTCATTTGGGAAAGGTAAGTTACGCTAATAAATGTATTTATTTTATTCAGCGGCCGAATTGCTGTTGATTTTTATTCAGCCATCTAATGTTTTGGGTGAAAAATGCAGGTCGGGCTTAGCCCACCTAGCCCAGTACCTAGAACCGCCACTGATATTATATCACATTCTATGAGTGTGTGTGCGCGTAAATGTTAAAAAATGTTGACAAGTGCCAGTGCCACCAGATGTATCATTTAAAATGCTTTTAAACCAATAGTACATATAATTAACCTAGGTTGAAAACTAAGTAAGTAACATTCGACTATTAAAACTATACGGAGTATTCACAAAAAAAAAACAACATATTTTTGAATATTGTTTTGTATTCAAAGCAAGTCAAATATTGATATATATTGGCTGTATTTATTTAACATTATTATCCAAATTCTGCAATCTAAACATTCCTTATTAATTTGTATTTGTTTATCATCATCGATAGGTTATCTATCAAAACGTTGGTTCGCATAACAAAATTCTCATCTCAGAAAATCCGAGTCATTAGTTTGTATGTTTGATTCAAATTCGTAATTTAAGACAAACGCCTTCTGGCTAAATGCTATTTGAACACAACGATAAGGGGTGAATGATTACGGGTGAAGCTTTCAGATGTGTTTGACATGTATGACCTTGAAGAATATTGCGGTTTCACGGTAGTACGACTTGCCGATCGATCTCGATATAGATCAGCCATACTCAACCTTTTTTTCCTGCGGGCCGCATTCCGATTTTTGCTTCTCTACGTGGGCCGCATACTATACTACACATATGTATGTATTTTGATGTCAAGATAAAACTATTTTTTTTTATGTAAATATAAACATATGTATACCTTTATGTATTCATGTATTTTTCATAGTAAAAAATAACAATGAACAACAAATAAAAAATACGTAAAAAGTACACGAAAATACCAATGTATCCAAAATATAAAATCGTCAAACTTTTAACTATCTTTTAAAAATATTTGGTGACACATAAGAGCTGATTGGGCCGCGTGCGACCCGCTGGCCGCAAGTTGAGTATGGCTGATATAGATAGATGAATAGTATATGGGTGATTATGTCGAAAAAAAACAGACGAAACCAAGGTTTTAATATAATTTCCATTGAAATTCTATCTCATGTTTAATTCAACAGAAAAGTTTGAGCATAAATATTTTTTTCGCTGGTACCTGACATCTTTTTGTAAAACTGAAATTGACCATACTTAACTACTTCACATATATATATATATATATATACTTTTATATTGCTTACCACTATAAACTTCCTATAGTATGTATATGCAATAAAATGCTTTATAACAATTTTCGTCGTGGCTTACGTTAGATCAGGGGTTACTAACCCAGTGCCCGCGGGTGTCATGTCGCCCGCCTACAGATTCCGATGCGCCCGCCAACTAATTTATCAAATGGTTAAATTCCTAAGATTTTAAGATTTTCAAATTCGGTGAGCTAAAAAAAACGAATCACGGAAATATTTTGGGCAAATCGGTAAATTCCTGGGTTTTGAGATTTTGACAAAATATGGTGCTTGCCGCTCTACCAATATATTAGATTGCGCTCTAGGTTCAAAAGAGGTTGGTAACCCCCTGCGTTAGATAAACATTGTATGCAGAAGTGGGCTGGAGGGGGCTAGTAAGGGCTCTCTCGAGCCCCTTGTTAAACTTTACTCTAATCGGCGATCTCCTTGTTGAATCAAAAGCAAACAATATTTACAGGTCAAACCATTTCCTGTTTTGAAATGCGTTATATTATTTACGTTTGATGGAATTGTAGCAAAAATAATATTAACTGTCTATTTCTGCGTCAATTTAAAAATTCTTAGGTATTTAGATATATGTTTTAGCAATCGATATTAATTATTCCGCGTATTTTTTAATAGTATTTTTTACTTAATCCATATCGACTATGTAAAGGAAAAAGGACGTACCCCACACATAACAAACTTTACACGAGACCCAAAAAAGTTTTTTGATGATTTTTGGCCAAAAACAAATTATGAAATATACACAACCTTGGAGTGTTCGTCGACTGATAAACTGGTTTTTTTTATTATCTTAGCCTAATATTAATTACAATAAATTGTTCTAGAAAAACCTCTTATTAGGTGTTTTTTCATGATCGCAACTTTTGCAGGCCCTTCTTTTTTCAAACTTAAAAGCTAAATTTAGATATTAATTCGGCATTTTCAGCTTTCATCCTTTTGAGACAACGTGTATAAAATTTTATACATTGTGATTATCGAAAAAAGCGGTTTTTGAAAAAACTGTGGATTACGTTCTTTTTCCTTTATACAGTCGATATATTGATCATAGTGAATTTAAATTGCAAAATTGTAAGCTTCGATTAAAACTGCTAGTTAATGTATACATTGACTAGAAAATTGATAAATTGACGAGATTTCGTACTTTAACTATGACATATAAACGTATTATGTTGTAAGTCACTTTAAAATTTAAATTAATTTTCGATTAATGCACATTTTTTTTATTCGTAGTTTTACCGTCACGTTTTTATTTATTATAAATGATTTTCTTAAACAATGCATGCTTCATTATTTTATTTTTTATTATACACAAAGTAAAGTTTTGCCTTGAAATAATTATACAATCTTGGCACTGGCAAATAAATATAGCAATTAAGAAAAATACACATTTTCTAAAGATTTTTTTTACTTTGAAACTTATTATCGAATAGTAAGAATAGTAAGTTCCACTAGAAAAAAAGTGTCGGAATTTGCTCGTTTGTACGCAGTGTGACAAACAAGACTGTATATCATAGGCAGCCATCTTTTCCAAAACTAAAAAAAATGTATTTGCTTGGTAAAATGTTTTCTGGAATATTTTCAGGCTTTGAATTTTTTAAGGTCGAACAGATACCCTGCAGATTTGGGGTGACATTATTGTTATCTTCTCGTCAACACCAGACAGGTGGCATTTATCAGTCTAAGGAAAACAGAAGGACAATACCTTAGAATTTACATTGTTTGCCGTCGTAAATTATGTCGTATAAATAATCTTGGAATATATTTCGCAAATCTTACATAAGTAATTTATTCATGCTCATAAAGGTAAATTTTACTTCTGTACTTATAAAATATGAAACAAAGAAATCTTACGATGGATAGACAAAAATTTTGGTAAAATTTTGTATTTTTACATCTCTAGTTGTGCTAATTTATTTTTATTACTATTATAAAAAATAATTAGTCTCATAGTCAAATGGTTTATGTTTATTAGCTTTCGTCTACTCTAATCAATTATGGAAGTAATAATTTTTCAATCGATTTATATTTTTAGACCCGATAAATATTTTATTTGTGTTAACTAAATATTAGTGCGATGCAAATACAAAAGTAATAAAATAATATAAGCTATTCCTTTAAAATTGATTTTTCATCTGGAATTAAGCAAACATGCTTTTTATTAAGTAAACCTTGTTATCTTTAATAGATTTTGGCTGTGACTTTGTGGAAGTTCATTTTTAATATTAAATTAAATTTGTTATTTCACTTTTTGTGCTACAACTTGTAGCTCGTATTTCGCCTCTTTGAGAAGCATCACAGACTATCGCAACATTTACAATATAATAAAAATTGATTCAAATATTATGGTACAAAATAAAAGTCGGGGTTTGTCCTTTTCTCGAGAACGCAGGAAGGGGGTAACATACAAACTTTGATAGTAGTAGTTAAAAAATAATTATTTTAATTATGTGTGCCAAAGCTCAATGGAATAAGTTCAACTAAGGTGATCCACCTATATTATTTAAATATATATTTATACAAAAAATAAAATTTTAAATAAGATAGTTAAACTTAAAAATAGTCTGTTTGATGTTGCTTCTCAAAGAGGCAAAACATGTGTCACAATTTATAAGACAAAAGGTGGTAAAACGCTATGTATGTTATCAAATTTAATTTTATACATAACATTGTTATTAAAATCTTGTTTATTTAAAGTATATTCTGTTTTATAAACAGAATTAGTATCGCAACCACGTATGAACTTTCCACACTATCGTATTGTATGATAATAGTCCATAATTTTCTTATTTAACAAAGCCCCGTGAAGTTTCTTAGCAAAGGCTCTATCCTACATACCATAAGGCATGATAATGTTATAATAAACACATGGCTTTTGACTGAAAATGTTTTCGGGTGGGTGCTTTAGTTCTGTATGTAGTGTTCTTCTCGATAAACAATGGGATGTTTTCTGAATGAGAGATGCAAATAATTAGGGCTCCGGCAGTCCATAGTAAAATTAAATGAAGCATTCACTAAAGACAAAAGCACTTTCAAAGAAAACTATCATATTCCGACAAAACTATTAAAGCAAAGGGTTTGAAATGGTCAGCAATGCTTTTAAGAGTGACTATTTCTTTTATAATCACTAAGCGTTTATGTTTATATGAAACATTTGTTTTTTTCTGCAATTAACTGTTTCAAATTCTACATTAAAAATAACCGCACGAAAATTGAACGATTGTCTAATAAGACTCATTTTAGTAAATCAATGACGTTTATTTTTCCATACTTAATTGGACTGTGTTTATTTATGGTGATTTTCTGTACGTTTGTCTGAAGTCTGAATAAAAAAATGTTAATTTGCAGATTTTTCTTTACTTGTGTCTAAATAAACTGTATTTCAAAAAGCTATTTTTCAAATTAAAAAAACACTCAAACTGTAAAGTTCAATAGATTTCATGTAATGCGTAAATTCGCAAATACTTCAAGTAAAATAGAACTGAAATATTTAGGCAAAAAAACAGTATCATTGTTTTGTTTTGTAGGTTAGTTAAGAACATTAGCAAATATTTCGCAAACAAAACAATAAAAAAACATTACATTTTAAAATCAACAGCACAAGACAAGTTGTTTTTTCTGTACATTTAAGTAAAATAAAACATTTGAATTTTTTAATTTAAAATTTACAGCAGAAATAAATTAACAAGTCGTTCAGCACATTTTTTTTTTGACTGGAAACCCATTTTAAAGCAACTTTCCATTTATTGAATGAGAGATGAAATTAAAGTTAAAATAAGTTTTTAATAATCAAGTAAAACTAAACGTTAAGTATTAAATATCATTAAAAATATATTGTTGTACATATTATACACACGTTTCAAGTTTCCTTTGTGAACATTTCGTAGAAGTGATAGTGTCACTTAAACCAAATGTGTTTAAAATTACAAATACTTTATGTATAATATAACAATCATTGTTTTTAAGTGTTATGCTAGAAATTAAATAAATACTTAGAATATTGAATATTTATAATAATAATGAAACAAACTGTATAATATATCACCATCATTATTTGAATAATGGTTTTAAATTCGCGAAAAACTCATAAAACAAAATAAGTTTCAACAATAAAGTAATGCTTTTACTTTTTTCCTATAGATTTCGCATTAAAAACTTCACTTTAAGAAATCCAATCAAATATTTCAGCATAAAAGCACTTTAATACTCTTCCGGTTATTTAAATCAAGAAGGCTTTGTAAGAAAAGCCTCCAAAAGCACTTTACTGCATCATTAGAGAATCTATTATTGACTGGTATTGTGTTTAGTTGTGTCGTGTTCGCTGAAGAATTTAAGCACAAAGAAAATTTTAAGGCGATGCTACGGCCAAGTTTTAAAAAGAAAAATGTGATTGAATTTCAAATTAAATAAAACTCCGTACAAACTAAATTTAACATTATTATTTATCATGGCCGACGCCTGACATAGTAAGCTCGTTGCTCGAGCAAAACTCTTTAACTAGACAGCCAAACTTTTGAAGACATGAAGTAAATATTTGTCTTTCGTAGACCACTGATTTCTTTGAAAGTAGTTTCATTAGCATAATCATAAAGTGCTTGCAACAAACGTAGGTTTTAATAAATTGTTTCGACTCCGCGTGACATATATTGTATTTAAAACACTACTGTTTTACTGCGATAAACTACAAAATACTACGCAGCAGTGCCACCTGTCATTATTCTTGTATGCGTCTTGGTAAACAATTCAATAAGTTCACATTTAGATTTCATTAAATAATCTATAATAATGTGCCCCACTGTGGTCTAGCTGATTAGAGCAGTGCTTCCCAGCCTTTTTCATGCCACGGACCCCTAAATTTTAAAACAATAATCTGCGGACCCGCAATTTTTTTTTCATACTTTATCACAAAGAATGTTGAAAGAATGAAAAACCTGCGGACCCCAGGTTGGGAAACACTGGGTTAGAGCATGCTTTACCGAACAGGTGGGTCTGGGCTCGATTTCCGGTTAAGGTCAATGACGATTTTAATTTTTTTATTTTAAAATTTGAGTGCTGTGATGTCAATTTACATCGAGTTGAGTTACAATTACTTCTCATTGATTTTTTCTCGTATGATCTTTCAAACTTAAAATATTTGGTGGATTGGCATTAGCTGTAATGCCAAATATTTTTTTTAATTAAAATTTAAATAATAAATTATTTAACTATAATTTGACATAAAAAAAAACGTTTATAGCAAATTAAATTGAATATGTGTTTTTGTTGATTCACACGTCTTTTAATAATCAAAAATAAAACTTTGCTTTAAGCAAACCCGCTCCAAATGTAAAGCATATGAACAACTGAACGACCTCATCTCTGCAGAAGTGTTACTACTAAAACGGCTTGTTACTCAAATTGCTCAACTTACAAGACAAAACATACTTATGCCTTGTCACAATATATCAAAAAATAATAATGAAAATATATGAAAAGTCTACTTACCTATCTCAGATTGCAAGAATTCCAACGTTGAAATTGAAACTGTTCTTTAAGCTTCAATTTTAAGTTTTAAACGTTATACTGAAACCGTCTTAGATAGTATACATGTCAGAAATTGTAGTCACGTACTTATTTAACAAGAGGCTCACCGTCTCCCACTATCTATAACAAAGGGATCGCGCGAGGCCATCCGAGTCCAATCCAGCCTACCCTGCTACAACCTTTCAATACCGAAAAAGATATATGATATAATCTGCCTTGTATGAAATTTAAGCCTGCCACATTTTTTCGTCGAATTATATAAAACTATATTGTTTTAAAACTGCCGCCTGTGTGGTCATGTGGTCAACGTCGTTGGCTTCGGTTACGAAGGGCACGGGTTCAAATCCCGTTGTGGACAGTTTTATAAATTGTTTTTTCGATCAATTAATGAATTTCTGTTCGTAGTCACGTAGTATGTGATGTCTTCAATTACCACCCACCCTATCATATGAACGGGCGTATAGAGAGCGATAAGCTAACCACTAGTCCTGTCCCAGCCCTATCCTTCTATCCCTACTCTCTTTGAAAAAAAAGAGGTTGAGTAACTGAGTAACAAGCAGTTCTCGTAGAAACACTTCTTTTGCGATAAACTCCATTAAGAGTCCATATGCTCTACATTGGGAGCGGACATGATTTGAAAATATTCTGTCGTAGATTTTCCACCTGCTTTAATATTTCCGTTCAAATACATTAATAACCTACTGCCTACGGAACACCACATACTAAGCACAACGTTTCGGAACTCACTAGCCTATGTTCTGTAGAAATTATTCGTTTTCTAAGTCATGAAATAAAAAAAGTAACAAAATGTACGTTTACTCCTTTAACACGGATATATTGAATGCTATGAATAGTAGTTGAGCTTAAGAATATTTTTAGGGTTGAAAATAGATCTTCGTTCTTAAATGATTACTTTTGATCACGTAGCTTTGTAAATAGTAATGTGACAATGTCTAATATATCATATTTTTGGTATGATAATTGGAAAAAAGGTAGTTTATTATTTTTTCTTATTTTAAGCTACTTGTAAGCAATATACTATTTTCTATTCAGTCTAAAAAAATATTAAATAAATAGATAGAGTTCTCTTTAGAAAATATAACAACGTGTTAAATTTGATTAAAATATATGTTCATTTTTTATAAATATCTCCACAATAATAATAAGGTATTGTCTTAGTGTATGTAGATTAATATGTATATAGTGGCGTATGACTAAAACAGTGATCAACTTTATACAATAATTTTTTGAAAGTAATTTAATATTTTTACCTGTTAACAAAAAGAGTTCAGTGTCGATTTTATTGACAAAGGGTGTATGTTTATTATCCAAAAATAATGATCAACGAGTAAAAAAGTTAACGAAAGATGATAACACTATTTGTTGGGTTCTTGTGGGCTTCCGTGCCGGACTTCGCGGGTTCGAGTCCTAGTACGAACATAATTTTTTAATCGATTTTATCAATTTCTGTTCGAAAGCACGGGTGATTGTGATGAATCGGGTGTAGTGAGAACGATTAGCTTACCACTAGTTTTGTCCTAGCCTTATCCTTCTATCCCCTAATACTCTCTTTAAATAAGAGAGGTTTAACGACTGAGTAATAAACAGTTCTTGTAGAAAAAATCTGTTGAAATATCTCCGGAAGGAGGCCATATGCTCCATATTGTGGGCAGATAGATTAAAAAAATAAACTAACTAAAAAATGGTGTTAGTGATAACAGTGTATCCAGGGGTGGGCTGGAGGGGGCTGGGAGGGGCTCGCGCGAGCCCCTTGTTAAATTTTATTAAGGCCGGCGAGCCCCTTGTTAATTTAAGAGAAAACAATATTCTCAGATCAAATGAGTACATAACTGCAATTCCTGACGTATATATTATCTAGGACAGCTTCAGTATACACAATAGCCATTTACATAGATAAGTTCATAGTAGATTGCATATTGTTACATATTATAAGTAACAATCGACTGCTTGAAAGCGAGCCCCTTGTTAATGTTTTAGCAGCCCACCGCTGGTGTATCCAAATTATATTCTTTACAATATTATTAAACAATCTTATTTGTTTAATAAACAAAGACATGGTAGAAGAATTTTAAATTCTAAAACAGTTTTTGCGTATTATTATCGTTTGAGTGAGCACCTAAATCACCTTCCGGAAAATTGCGAGACTCTTTCTTGGGCTCCGATAAAGCGCTTAAAATTAAGTATAATTTCACTAAATCTTATTTTCTATTTGGTAAATGTTTCACGTAGTTGAAAATCTTAGAAATATTTAATTTAACGGTATAATAAATATTTTTGAAGATTCAATATAAAAAAAAATAGTTAAAATTAAATTTACATGCATAAATTAACTATAGTTCACGTGTGAAAACAACATTTTAAATTGATATATGTGTCTTTATTTTATTTTAGTTCAAAATATTTAAATTGCTTCTTTGCCACTGGCTATCGGTGTATATTCAGTTATGTGAGCTTTGTCTAAATTCTGAATTTTTGGATGTCATTATGAGCGAAACTTTCAAAGAATCTTTTGGTCATTCTAGATAATAAGAAACCTTCGTAATCCTTTCGCACTGCGAGTGACCACTAGACTTTTCAAAGTCATCATTCCAACGAAAAATACGGGCAACGTTTTAAGTAATAACGATGAAATCACCGTAACCGAATGATTTTTTATGTTTTCATTTAGTACTTATCTCCTTCTCAGAAATTAACATTTAAAAAAAAATAGAAGACAAGAAAAATAGCAAATTTTGTTATATAACTGAACACTATGTTATGGGTTTCTATTTCAAATGATACATGTTACATACTCAAATACCATTAATCTATAAAGCATTTGTTTCATTACGCTCAACGTAATATTTTCGATTGATAACTTAGTTTACCCACAACATATGGATATTTTTTTTAAATCCATTTCAGCTGTAAATATTGAGATAATGACTTCCTAATAGAAGATTCTTAATATAAATATTTCTACAATAACTGTTTGTTACTCTCTTTTTCAAATAGAGTAGGTATAGAAGGATTGGACAGCACTTGTGGTCGACTAATTGTTTTCGCTACGCCTAGTTATTTAAACTTAGGAAAGGAGGGAATGTTTTTTTGGACATCATAAACACACATGTCTTTGAATTGAAATTGATTTTCAAAAATGCTGTCACAGAACCCAACAACGTTGACTGCTGCACCACGTATCCGACTGTGGAATAACTAAGTTTATGATTTTTATTTAATATTAAAGTTATATTATATTTCTCTAATGTATGACTACCGCCTGTGTGGTCGAGTGGTCAACGTCGTTGGCTTCGGTTACGGAGGTCCCGGGTTCGAATCCTGGTACGGACAGTTTTATAAATTGATTTTTCAATCGATTTATAAATTTATGTTCGAAGACATAGATGTATGTGTTTTCTTGAATTCCCCCCTCCCACTCATCCTATCCTATGAACGAGGCGTATCGAGAGCGATTAGCTAACCACTAGTGCTGTCCTAGCCTTATCCTTCTATTCTTACTCCCTTTGGAAAAAGAGAGGTTGAGCAACTGAGTAACAAGCAGTTCTCGTAGAAACACATCTTTTGAGATAAACTACATTAGGAGTCCATATGCTCCACATTGGGAGCGTACATGGTTAAAAAAAATGTATGACTACTTGGTATGAATTGTAATGCATTGAATTGTCTTCTTATTTACGATAAATAAATATTTACGTTTTTTGTTATTAATTTTCCCGAAGCCAATGCTATAAATCCATAAATCAAGGTAAGGTTATGTCCGTGCGGTGAGTCGAGCCCTGATTTTCGCAAACAAAATCAATTTTCCAAAGTTTTACTACTCGATTATGACAATTGCAAGAATGTTCAACGTGTGCTCAATAAAATCCATATATAGATAAACTTCTTGAATGCTCCTCGTATGCTGAATACATATTAATTAAAACATCTTAATAATAATAAACGATACATCCACAATTTGATCTCCCGATAAGACCTTGGCGGTATGAACGATAAAACTCAACATTATAGCGCGGATACAAATAATGTTATGTCAGTGAAGACATTCTGAAAAATTTCATAACTTTGTCGGGTCATATGACGCAGCGATTAGCAGTGTGGGCTTCCGTGCCGGATCTCACGGGCTCGAGTCCAAGTACGAACTGCATTTTTTCGATCGATTTATAGATTTCTGTTCGAAGGCGTGGGTGTTTGTGATGTCTCAAAACTCTCTCCCGACCTTTACAATCATTAAATAACTGGGCGTAGTGAGAGCGATTGGCTAACCACTAGTCATATCTTAGCCCTATCTTTCTCTTTGAAAAAGAGATTTTGAGTAAATGAGTAACATGCAGTTTTTGTAGAAAAAAATTCTGTTGAGATACTTCCATTAGGAGGCCATATGCTCTACATTGGGAGCTGACGTAGATAAAAAAAACGACAATAATAATTGAAAGTTTAAAATCGAAGGAAAGTGATTTCAATCAACTAGAAGTATAATTAAAATTATTCAAACTAAAACGCAAACGTCTCGTTTGATGTTTCAGTGTGAGTATAAATTAATATTTTGATACGAATAACTAAATAGGGACAATTACTCATCATTATCAACTAATTAATTTAGTTTCGAATGAACCTAATAATTATTTACAGATAATAACTTTGTGTTATAAATTATACACTATGAGAATGTTGGAAATTGTGTATTAAATATATTGATACAAATAACTGAGTAAAAACACTTATTTTAACATCGTCAACAACATCGTTAGCTTTGCTTGCGGAACTCAATGGTTCGAATCCCAGTACCTACAAACAGTTTCAATCAATGTATGTATTTCCGTTCAAATGCATAAATATCCGTGATGTATAAAGTTCCCTCGCATTTATCCGACCCTAAAAACGTACGTAGCAAGAGCGACTAGATAACTACTCACTATTTCTTTATATCTCCACACCCTTCAAAAAAAGAGGTGTAGGAGCTGAAAAACAAGCAATTCAGGTAGAAATATATATGTTGAGATAAACTTCATCGGGAGAAAAGCTTATTTTTATAAACCGGTTATCGAAAATTCACAAAAAATAATAATTAAACATAGGTGTTCCTATTCGCCGGCGGACTAATTATACCTGATCGTACTCAAGAAGTATATTTGAGTCAAAATGAATAACAAAAATATTTTCAAAATAAAACTAAATATAACGTATTCAACGCATTCATTGATGTTTCCTGGATATTAAGGTATACATTTCATTTCGTTTTCTTGGTAAGCAAGGCGGTTTCAAGTGAAAATATGAACATTTTTAATTAAATAATACAAATATATTGAAACCGAGTCACTACGTTGTAAATCAAAACCGGGTATTTAAAAACCAAATAACTCTTATTGGGAGTACATATGCTTCATATTAGGAGTGGACATAGTTTTAAAAAAGTATATAGCATTTTTATGCTGTAATTTAAAGTTTCAGTTTTCATAATTTGATAGAGTTGGTGGGATGAAATTTAAGCATTATATTAATTAATGCTCTTGTTTAAATATCCTGAAATCGGTTTATCAAAGAAAAAAATCTGTTCAGAGACTCTAACCTTTCACCACGCATTTCAGTAGAACGAAAGCTCCATAGCATTACTAAGTGACCACAGGTACCATCATGGTTTGTAGTTATTTTAAGTTTTTTTATATTAATCATGATTCATGGCCATAGACTAGATGCATTCGCATGTTTTCAAACAGTTTACTATTTTCTTAAAATTCCAATTTGGTAAATTGAATATTGACTTTCCTTATTTTTCTGGACAGCTATGAATTTAGTCAAAACTTTGACAAGAAGCGATAGAAATATTAAATTCATAAAAAACATTCGCCCGATTCTGCAATTAAAAATGAATTGGGATCAAATTGAATAGTTCTACAATTCTTTGTACACATTTGAATTTCCGGTCAGAGACCACATCCGGTTCATTTCGACAAACATACAGGCAAAGAATAAAACGAATTTGTGCGGTATTGACCGTCACAAAAAGTAAAACCATTCGGCATTAAGTGCTTAATAGATTTATTCGTAATTAGTATTGTAGACATAATGCGGATGGGGATGAAAATCAATTACTAAATTACTCAACCCAAAATTATTTGGGTGGTAACTTTAATTGGCATTCGATAGTATACATTATTATTATTTATTTATTTTTTGCTTTGCCAAAATAAGCACTGACCATGAAATATATAAAAAGAAAAAATATATGTGCTAAGCTTTATCAATATGAAGTAAGATGACAAAAAATACAGTGTTTTATTTAATTTTATTACAGTATAATGATACTTGGTTAGTTGTTTCTTGCAGAAAATCAACCAGTAGCGCGCGACTACATTCTTATGATCTTTGTTATAAAATGTAAGCTAAAATTTGAAGAAATGTATATTCGAAAATGTGAAAATGCCTTTTTTTTAAATGTCCATGTCCGCTCTCAATGTGGAGCATATGGACTCCTAATGGAGTTTATCTCAACAGAAGTGTTTCTACGAAAACTGCTTGTTACTCAGTTGCTCAACCTCTCTTTTTCCAAAGAGAGTAGGGATAGAAGGATAGGGCTAGGACAGAACTAGTGGTAAGCTAATCGCTCTCGCTACGCCCGTTCATAGAATAGGATGGGTGGGAGTGGGGAATTGAAGACATCACATACATCCATGCCTACGAACAGAAATTCATAAATCGATCGAAAAATCAATTTATAAAACTGTCCGCACCGAGATTTGAACCCGTGCCCTTCGTAACCGAAGCCAACGACGTTGACCACTCGACCACACAGGCGGCTATTTTTATTTTACTCATTAAATATATAAAGCTTGAAATAATTCCATATGCTTAATCATTTTGCCAACTATTTATATATGTAAATATTGCAGTGAAAATGTATATGAGAGCTCTGGAAACAAGGACAGCAGTTTCCATATTTTATTGAAAATAAGATAGATCGTTTAGAGTTGGCAAAGAATTAAAATCAAATTCGTAAAAAAGAGGAAGTTTACAAATTACTGCAAAGCAAACACGGAAGTTATTAAATGGAATACAAAAATAATCAAGATATGTTAAATAGCAAGATAATACTGATAATAAAATTTAACATTACCCTTTTCAGATGTATTATTTACAATATAAAAGTATGAAAACGGCTCCCTCTGTTTCCCAAACTCTCATAATATGTTCTATCTAGAAAAGTTTATTTTGTAGAAATCCTCCATATCGACTGTGGAAAGGGAAAAGACCCACAATGACCCACAAATTTTACAGGAGAGACAAAAAACGTTTTTTGGTGATTTTGGTGAAAAGCAAATTATAAAATATACACAACCATGAAGTACAAGAAGACTGATTAACTAGTTTTTAATTGACTTTATCTAATATTAATTAAATTTATTTTTTAACATAAAACTTTTTTTTTAAGTCTTTATTCCTAATCGCAATTTTCACAGGCCCTTCTTTTTTCAAACTTAAAGGGTAAATTAAGGTACTGATTTGGTATTTTCTGCTTACATATTTTTGAGAGAACGTGTATCAAGTTGTATACATTGTTAATACTTTCGATGGGTTCGGCGGTAACTTTGTGGAAGTTCATTTTAAATATATACATGTAACTTTTAAGGTGTTCACTGTCAATACTTGGTGGAATGGCATTATAATAAAAATAATAAAAGATTTTTAATACTTTTTCCACTTAAAATTTATTTGATCAGGACCGGTTTCGCTCTTCACGAGCATTATCAACTGATAAGGGAAATAAATTAAATAGTGTTATTTATACAAGTTAAATTGAAATAAAAAGGTGTGAGCAATTACTAACAAAGAAAGCGATTTACAAATCTTAATGTATACATTGTATGTAATATATACATTTAATGTATACATTGTGATTATCGTAAAAAATCTGTTTTGAAAAAAACTAGGGTTACGTCATTTTTCCTTTCCACAGTCGAATGTTTGTGTATCAAAGATATTCGATCTTTGCTATTCTACTAAAAGTTGATTGCATAGAGACTATGCTCTACAAGCAGTCTTTATTGCGAGAGAACATGGCCTAAATAATAACCAGTAATTAATAAATTCGAGTAATTTTAAATGTCTGTAAATTGTATAGTAAAATATGGTTGAGGGTACCTTTGAAGGCTTGAATGATGACATCTACCTTTGGAACCGTAACTTTTAAGTTCTCTCATTATCACGCAATAACCTTTGGGTTGGTACACCTTTATGAATACAAATTACCTAGCGGTGTACCTCACATAGTATGCGGTAACGCTACAAAAGACGCACAATGTAATTTGTTTGTTTAAGGGTGAAATACTCAACGTATATTTTATTGAATGCGAAAAGGGATCCGATAAACAAATATAGAATGTTTGAGAATCCAACTTAAATAACTAGCAATTGTCTTGGAATATTCATTGTTTAACATCAATTTATTATCTGTCATATTTATAATGTAATAAGTTTGATTGCTAGTCTTATTAAACCCATATTGAGTTTGTATGTTTTATTCCGTTAAAAACGTCGGAAAGATGAATTGAAATTTATAAATTAAACATAGAAATAGAAAGTTAAAAATAGCACTGACCTAGAAATAGCAGCCAAAGTGAAAACATCATGTTGTTACTGTTTACCGTTTGGGAGGAGCTCTTGTGACGCACAGGAAAACATACTCTACGTTTAGTGTTTTGAATATTTGGCCGTTTGATATTATCAACAGTGGTCAGAGAATGACTTCTATAATTTCTATGTCAGTGTAAGTTGGTTGTTGCGATCTTTTAAGATATGTCTGTAATAAATACACATGTTAATTTATAAGTGTTATATTTTAAGTCCAACCAATGCTTCATTTGATTCACAAAAAAAATCACTGGGTTCCACAAATTCTTGAAATATTATTTTTTTTCAAGTTGAATGAATAACTTTTATGAATACATTTTCTCAGTATGTACTTATCCTACCAAAAGTATTTTTTTAGTTATAACAATACTATTTTACTTTCATATTATAAATTATCAAGAAAAAGTAATGTTGAAAGGATAAATTTTCAATCACTTAGTAAATTAAAAACGTTCCATATACCTAAAATACTTTTTTTATGTATAATATTCACATTTCAATTTATTCTGCTATTCATATTTACATTATCAAAGAAATATTCTAATAAATTAAAATGTTTTATAAACTTTACCTACAAATATCTCTAAGTGATATAGGAAAGTGAATTCATCGAGTTGTAAAAAAATTCTATTTTGAAAATGTATCATTTGACAACTGTCCATTCTTTGCAGTAAAAATAATTTTAACGACTGTGTTTCAGGCTTTTTTACGCTTTTCATATTAATGCTCTTGGATAACCTTCATAACATTGTCAAATATCATTTTTATATTTCATAATGTAGCATTTGGTAAGTCGATTATCTCAAATTTAATGGACATTAAATATTGGATTTCTTTACTTTTATTGAACACTTTTAAGTGAAATAATATGCGTAATCGTTTTATTTTATAAATATATTATATTTTATTACTATAAAATAAAAAATAGATTTTTTATTTTATAATAATGTCTATCAAAAAACAATATATGTATTCATTTGTACTTATTCTTATTTTCAATATAAATAACACTTACATTGTATTCTCTTATCAGTCAATATTGCTCGATAAACTGGTCCTGATTTTATTAAATAAAAGTGGAAACTACTACAAATGTGTATTATACTTTTTTTAACACAATTCTTTTCCTCTAAGTATTGACAGAGAACTCCCTAAAAGTGAATATTATCTTTTTGAACGTATTACAATAATTATACAATACTTGCAAAATTTTGCTTTTAATTCTACATTATTTTTAAATAAGTAAATTTCTATTAAATAAATATTTATTAGTTAATATAATAATTTATAAATAAAAACAATACTTACGCTACGTCTCAACTGGGCGAAGTCACTGAGAACGCGATTGGAACACGGTTTAAAGCGAATCAAAATATCAAGTTCCGTGCATGTATTGTATCATTTTAACGAGAACAGCAATTTTTTAATTCTTATAAATGCAAACTAAAAACAAACAATAACTATTTCTCAATAATTACTTACATTATTTGTGTGAGATTGACATAAATCCATATACATTATAATTATCAATGTAACATTCAATTTCTAGGCTATGGGCGTTATCCTCAAAGCTATACATTTTTATTTCTGTTAACTCGGAACAAATAATTTGTTGGTTACCAGTATGGTAATGGTATATTTTTAAGATAATGGTAAATGCAGCGGTCTACAGCAACATATATAATTAAGACTAATTATTAAGTGACTTATTTACAAACATTCACGAAATTGATATAATCTAGCTTTAAATACTTTTTAAAACACCTTAGTTGAGTAAAACATTCCTTTTTATTAAATTCCAATAAAAAAAAATGTAAAAAAATTAACAGGGAATTAGTTTCGTGCATAACAGTGAACTCTTATTTTTTTCAATAATTCTTTCTGCATCTCTCAGCCAAAACGCACTATTTCTTTTTCAAAATTTTATTAAACGTTAACCAAATCAAATACTTTGATATTAACATTGAATTTTTATTTTAAGATTACTATGTTGCCTTATGTTTTAAATGAAAAATAATAATATTAAAACTGAATGAAGTGAAAGAAATGTTTTAAGCAAATCCATGCATTTTCATACAAATTCATAAATTAGTTGAACAGTGGATTTATAAATATTTGCAATTGTAAATTCGAGATCTCGATTGCCAAGTCGAGTAGAACGAAAGCTCAAAAATGTTTGTCAGTCGTTTGTTTGCGCGACAGTAAAACATAATATTAATAAAAAAAATGCATTACTTTAAAAAATATTATTTAAGTCAGTGATTACAAAGAAATCACTAATTACAGTAAAAAAATGTTATTTTTATTTTTTTCTGTAAAAATGTTATAAGAAAAACCTACTGTATTAAAAAAAAAACTATGTTTTAAAGCTAAAAATTCAGATTTTCGGAAAATTTCGTCAATGCTTGCTTCATTTTTTTTCTTTAAATCACTCCTCAAAATTCATTCCTAATGTAAATACGGCTTTCTAGAGGAGTTATCTAGTAGGAGTATGTTATTCAGTTGCTCAACTTTTTTTTCAAAGAGATAGTAAAGTGCTAGAACAGGACTAGTGGCTACCTAATCACTCTCGCTACGCCCCGTTATTTTAGATTTGGAAGGGTGGGAATGAATTTTTAGACATTAAAAACATCTTTAGACAGAAATCGATAAATCGATTAAAAAAGTGCAGACTTGAACCCGTAAGATACGTTGGCCACTGCTCTGCGGAACCGACAGCATACTTTAAAAAAAATATATATATTGTGTTTTATTTAAAATCACATAATAATATATAAAATTTGAATCGTTATAGATGTTTCGTGTTTATATATTAAATAAATTTATCACTGAGTCTAAAGCCATCGCTGGTGAAAAGGATAAGCTCATGGGAATTCCCAAAGATTTGAGTAGTGAGTGGTTTTAAGAATTATATTTATGAGCTTATCCTATTTGAAGGATTCAAATTTAATATTGAAATCCCACCAAGCACCTTCAGTCGAAATCTTAAATTATAATAATGTAAAATAAATAGTCATAAAATACAGTTTTCTTCATATCGTTTAGTAAAAAAAGTATGTTTTATTTCGAATTGAGTGTGCCTTCTTACTTACTTAACAAAAATCAATCAATTTTGCCTTCTTTCATCTGACTTAAGGGACGGAAATTGAATTGTTTTCCATTGATCCCTTAATGACTTGTATTGTTTGATTGTTGAAAGTCTTTCAGCAAAACTAATCGATCTTAGCAATTAATAGTATTTTTATACTCAATTGAAATATTCAACCTTTATGTATTATATATGAATCCGATTTATCTTTACCTGTAAGAAAAATATATATACAATTATAAGGATTTATTAGCTTGGTGAATGAATTTGATTGATTGGCACAACGTTTATATTTTTATACTTGCTCTCGTTTCATGTCAATAATAACGTACAATACGACATATTACTTTTGTTTTACAACTCTCAGTGGAGCTTTTGACAGGAAACTACAAAACTTTATCAAATATATAAATAACGTTTACACAGCATTTTCTGGACGTGATTTTATTACTCGTACGTGAGGAAATAAAGTTAACACACATTTTTTTAAATCAGAAAATAAATCTATCAATATCAGTCGAAAAATTAATAATAATGTTAATATAATTAACACATATTTTTTTACTAAAAACAGTTACTTACCGTGTTCACTGTTTTGGTGGAATGGTATTATAATAAAAATAATAAAAGATTTTTAGTACTTTTTCCACTTAAAATTTTTATTTCAATTTAACTTGTATAAATAGCAATGTTTAATTTATTTCTCTTATCAGTTGATAATGCTCGCGAGGAGTAAAACCAGTCCTGATCAAATAAATTTTAAGTGGAAAAAGTACTAAAAATCTTTTATTATTTTTATTACAAAAAAAAAGTATTTTATATTTACATTTTTACTACCAATTGCGTTGTGGGAATGTCAGGTAAGTTTACTGTAAGGTGAGAAATAACTGAGTATTTACTTCTACAAATATTATTTTGTTATGTATTTGATAGCTATTTTAGCGTATCCCTTCATCAGAACCAGTTTTGTAAATAGTTCTGATTAAGGCATACGCCGAAATAGCTATCAACTATATAAAAATATATATTTATAGAAATAAAAACATTGTTATTGTGTACTATGTTTGACATTTTTTTATCATTTTCTGTACACTTTCAGAGTAACTTTATCGTAAGATTTGTAAGGAAAATGAAAACTATCAATCAAGTTCATTGAAGATGAGTTACAAGTAGGCAAATCAGGTGTCTCTTTAAAAGCTAAATCTGTATTAGAATTATATTTTACAAATGAGTTTTCACTAAATTACTAACAAATGCAACAATTAAACATATACATTTTTAAATGGAATTGTATAATGTATACAACTTACATGCGCTATTCATACTGATTCCAGAATTTTATATACTTTATCTTTAGGATAGGATTCCGCTCATCGTGAGTATTTAAATATTAAGGTGAGAATGGTCAATCAAATATTCTCGCAATAACCAAAACTGATCATTATCATCGAAAAAGTATGTAGAATTAGCGTAGTTATATTTCGATTAATAAAGTGTTTTTCCTACAAGAATGGACAGATGACCAAAAATCTATATATTAATAGTCGATATGATGTCCGTATGATTGCATGATTGCATGATTGCATGATTGCATGATAGTCCGCGAATAATTAAAAACGTAATTGCACTTAAAATTCATATGGAAAAGTTTCACCATTTTTAGTTCACTTTTGGTTCACAGTTTGGTTAACTTCAACTCTTTAAGACTCATATATTCTTAAAAATAAGCTCTGTTTGGCGAATTAGTAAAGTTAATTTATTCTGATTAATTTGATTGTTACATGACGGATTTTTTTTTTTTTATAATACGAAAAAATCCTTCAGTTGGGGCCAACGGGCTTACAGCTAGTAATCATAAATTGTCTATTTCTCGCGTACACTTATTTGATAAGATCTTGATGTTATTATAATCGTGTTTAAGCTTTGAATATTTTAACCAACTTTTCCTTACCGAGAACTCAGTGGAGTTAGCAAAGCAAGTTAACAGTTGTTTATTTACGTTTACTGAAGGTCCTTGACAGGAAGTCAACGCTTTGTTATCGGATGTTGCTACGTTCCGTTTTCTTTGAATTAAGGCAATACGTCACTTTATTGCACTTTATTAACATTTAGGCCTAAATTTAATTAAAATATAATATAATTAATCTTGTTTTAAATTTTATACAATATATGTACATATGTATATATAATCTTTTAAGCTGACATCATTTCGTTTTATGTGATATAAGTAAAGATTATTTTATTATTTAACATTAAGCTAATTATTTTAATAAAAACAAAATATTCCTTTGTACTTTATTCCACTTTATTTAATAGGTCAGGACCGGTTTCGCTCATTGCGAGTTCAGTTGACAATGCTATTAATTAAATAAAGTGAGATAAAGTATAATTTAAGATTTCAACTGAAGGTGCTTGGTGTAATTTCAATATTAAATTTGAATCGTTCAAATTATGTTCAAGTTATGTCAAATTTTGTCAAATTGTTATGTCAAGTTATAAAAAGTTATGTCAAATTATGTCAGTTCAAGTTCATCCGTGCACTTGAACGCCTGAAGATGGTGAAAGGCGAAACCCGGGTCGTTAGTGACAAAATCTGTGGGAGTGTACATAATTTGAACGATTCAAATTGGAATAAAGTAAAAATAAATATTGTGTTTTTATTAATATAATGCCTTTCCACGTATTCCAAGTATTGACAGTGAACATCCTAAAAGTGATTAAGCTAACTGATTATTTTACCTTTTTTATTTATATGTTCTAACAGTTCTCGTAGAAAAACTTCTGTTAAGATACCTCCATAAGGAGGCCATAAACTTCTCATTGGGAATGGACGTTAATAAAAAAAATATATAAAAACTCTATGAGATCGGTTAATATACGCATAAATGCCTACATATTTGCAAACCGAAACTAGAATTATTATTAGTAGTGTATCAGTATTTAATTGCAAAACTAGCAAATGAATTTGATAATTGTTTTTTTGAACTCTTATTGATGTAAAAACTAAGCCACGAAAATACCAAAATAAAACTTACATGAGTTTGTATTTGTAACGATGTGAACTTTGTGAGACCCACATTATTTAGATGGCAGAAAGACTATTTTTCCAATTGTACAAAAAGATGAAATCTAATTGAGATCCTAGGCATCCCTAGAGATAAGAGCCCACTACCGTCCAATACCTAAATCCTTTATGTGGTTTTCTAGTTAAGCTTTAAAGCCCAAATAAATACCCCACTTCTATTATTTGAACGTTTAGAACTTACCTTTGTGGGAACTTAAATACGTTCTAAGTAATTAGAATCGCTTTAAGTTTCTTTAGATAATTTTCGACTTACTTTACAATATAAACGACTTTTTTGTAAGTGTATTTTATTAGAGCGTAAAACTTGTAGACAAAAATAAAAGTTATTTTACGAATAAAAACGATTTTTTTTTAGATTACGGCGTATTGGCAATTTACTACAAAATTTATAAAAACCTTCATTATCTTAAGTTTAATCAAAATAATAGTTTTTCTTAACTTGGTAAGAAAAGAAATATCAAAAACTTATTCAATAATTAAAAACATTCAATTTAAATACTTTAACTATAAAATCTTGCCGCTAAGATACACTTTAAAAATGTCCGTTCCCAACGTGAAGCATATGGTCTCATAATGGAGCTATCTCAACAGGTTTCTTTCTAGGAGAACTGCTTGTTACTCAGTCGCTTAACCTCTCTTTTCCGAAAAGATTAGGAGGGATAAGAGAATAAGGCTAGGACAGGACTAGTGGCTAACTTCGCTCTCGCTGCTACGCTCAGTTATTGAAGGATCAGAAGGGTGAGAGGGTATTTTTAGACATCACAAAAACTCATGCCTTGTTCGTACTGGGACTCGAACCCGTGAGATCCGGCACGGCAGCCCTCGCTAACCGTTGCGCCATAGAACCCGACATTGACACCTTTTAACTTATGTTAAATATGAAGTTTATATATACTATTTGAAACAAAAAAACTACATCTTTAATGACTTGCTGTTTTATCACAGGGCATATCCCGATTCAAATTAATAAATTTATGAAATTTTAGAAAAATGTAGTCAAACTCTTATATCACTTAATATTTATGGATAACTGCGCTCATTAATTTTTCGATTCATTTTCGAACATTGGCTACCCAAATTTTAGTCAAAAAAATATTTTATATAGATTATTTAAAAACGGTAAACTATTTTTAAGAAAGTATCATGACAATAAAAATGTCGAAAAAAACATTAAACACTAATTAAGATTTTATCGAAATCTATAAGGTGTTAATAGCAGAATATTCTTAGTAAATAATGTTTTAAGACAGGCCATGCCCTGTGTTAGAGACTCTTGCATGGGATCCATTCCCTTTAATTAAAGATAATATCGTTATCGGGATCAGTTCTTTGTCTTCTTGCCGGATCACCGGTAAAATTTGCCGCACCCTTAATTGCCTAGTTAGTAACGTAATTGAGTGATTATGGTTAATTCCTACGAAAAATATATTCTTTAAATAAATTTCAACCGTCACACATAAAATATAACTTAAAAATTTAAAAAAAATATATTTTATATTCCAGTCTTAAAAGGTATATTTTTTAAACATTACAACAAAATATAAAATTAAAAGATCGAACGAACTTAAAATATATTTTTTATATAATTACTAATATGTTACTGGGCTAATAAACAAAAATAACTTTAATACACTTTAAAATTAAGTGTTGAATAATTATAAAGACGGCCTCCTGAACCGATAAATTGATTTTTAAGTTATTAATATGTGTATATGTAACAGAAAAGGTATATTATCTAATTTAGAAGTAATAAAAAAGTTATATTGACGAATAGTGGAAAAAATCAATGGATAGGATTGAAATTTATTGGATTGCTTTTTGTAATAATTTGTAAGATTATTTTTTAGAGAAATTAACTTAATAATTACTTGCAAAAAATGAGTTTCTATTAATCACTCATAATTTAACGACTCGTATGCTTATTACAAATATTAAACTTTACGTTAGTTACTTAAAATAAAATAATTTATAATATGATACATAAACATTTTGGATAATATCCTTTTTATTTATGATTCAAAGACAGTTAAAGCGAGCAAATTATATTAAATTCAAATAATATTGAATCATTTAGAAAATATATTTTTTCTTAAATATTAATTTCACAATACTCAGCAAGCAGATGTGTTTCGTTTATACGCATGATATATTGTAAAATTCTTATATAATTTTTTTAATGACCAACCATAATATTTTTTTTATTATTATTAATAGTTATTTTCAACGGAAAATTGAAAAGAATAATTATTTGGCATGCTAAATATAAAATGAACAGAAATTTGTTAGTCCAGATTGTTTATTCAAAATGGCGACTTACTGCTTGCAGCTAAATTATTAATGAATGATATCTAAAATTAAATTTGAATTTTCTAAGAGGTTTCGATTGGTTATTAAAAAAAAAAGTTTAAAACGATTATGGTTTTTCTTTAATTCAATAAAAGTAGTCCTTAAATAAAACAGTTTTTCTATCAATTATGGTTTTCCAAAGCTTACGAATTTATCCGCTAAACTTATTTTAGCGCTTTTCTCATTGCTCGAGTACAAATTTAATTTTCCACATAAAATAAACATTTAAAACCTTTTACTTGTAAGTCACTAAGAAATTGAAACGAGGGGGCTTAACCCCAGAAAACTTAATATTCTGAAATCTAGAAAAACGATATTTTAATGTTATTATCACCACCAAAGGTTTAATGTTATTTGTTTTTTAACATCTATCACGTTGACAAGAGAACATTATAGTGAGAAAGTATATCGAAAAGAAATCGACTGTCAGTTTCAAGTTTCACCGAAAGCATACATAAATAACAGATAATTTACTTCATACGTCGATCAAACAAACTCCATTGTCAAGCAGAACGTTGAAAAGTTTCCACGAACTGAAAAATACATATCGAATAAAAGTGCAATTTTCGCATTAAGATTTACAGCTTTGAAAAATGTTTTTATTTATTACAGAGTATAGTTTTTTTGTTTGTAATAAATCATTCAGCTATATTTTCTTAGAATTAGTTTAAGTAGTAAATTTAAAAATGTCTTTTTATACACACACTTAATTTTCTTTACGACTTTACTTAGTGCTCTATTAAGCACATTAGATTATCCTAAAAATGAGGCGCCGAGATGCTAAGTGCACTCCGGAGATTTATTTGAGTTTTGAGTAAATCCCGAAAAACTGTTTTGGGTGTATATGTAGTGATTTTAAGTGTTCAAAAAGTTATTTTATATCTTCCGGGAAACAAATAAAATAAAAATAAAATCTCTTATTCAACTAAAATACCGTACAATTGTCAATACACGTCTTTGATTTATCCCGAGATCGTATTTTGGCGTTTTTAGAGCGAGTTTTGCAAGTCGCATTAATATTCATTTTGATTTTTTGAAAAAAATAAAACTTTTTTGATGTAGCGCAGAATTGCATTCATAACTAATTTTCGTCAAAAACCGGCCAGAGCGGGTTTTGCAACTTGGCGATACAAATAAACTGTTTACTTTAGAACAGTTAAACTAACTTACTCGTATTAATAAATATGTCATTGAAGAAATAATAAAATGTGTGGTGGGAAATTATTTAATATATTTTTATCATTTAAAATAACGTTGTATCTTTCAAAAAACGACTTCAATCGAATATTGAAGAATTTGTAAATCACATTTATACCAATTAACCTAACAGCCTGTAGCAATTATTTGCATCATTAGGTTCCAATTATTACAAATGATGATTCGTTATTTTTTGTGAAACTGAAACCAGCTTTACATTAATTGATTCCGTTTTTTACTTCATTTTATTCGATAACGACAAGATGGCTTGTCCCCATTTATATGATAACTTAAGCTTGGTTACATTTTGTGTAATCTAATAAATTATTTAATTTTAAACTACCGATACAAATTCACTTATAATATAAACACTTTATTTTGCAAAAATAATAAACAAAATTGTTAAAGGTTTAAGTAAGAACATGAATTATTATTTTACATAAAACTTAATAAGAGTATAAAACACTCCTTACGTAAGTATTGTATCTTCAATATCTGAACATTACAAGAAAGTAATTCAAAGTGAAGAAATTTTGATTGTTTTTCACTAAATTCTGGATGTCTAATTTAATACAAAACGACCAAAATCTTGATTTACACTAAGCTTTTGTCCCTTGCCACTCTCCTGTAAATTGCGTATTTATAAGTTAAAACAATACTTTTCAATAAAAAAATATTTTTCACCATTTAGAAACTTTTAGTTGTACATGCTAAAAAAAATCAATTGTAATTGTACAGCGTTAAACAGAAGAAGTCTTAGTGAAATTTTTCAACATAATGGTGAGAAAATTTAAATTGGGTGATAATATATATGTATAGCCACTGATACTTTTAACAACAGTACTAATACCACTATTTTTCACTCACAGGAAGTCATATATAACGTAAAAGCCAAAGGCTAAACTCGTTTATATCAAAGCTCTTCAGCTGACAAAGCTTTCAGTTTCCTGACCATGCAGTGTATGCTTTAGAATAGAATGAAGTCTTCTAAAGTAAACATTATCAGCTTAAGTAAGAGTGCATACCACTTTATTCGTCCCTCTTACACTTCAAACTCAAAACAGTATCTATTACTCTAGCTGTATTAGTTCTACTTTGCAATTATTTAAGGTAAAAATATTGTTATGAAAAGGTAATTTTTTATGGCAATATGTATGTAATTTTTTAATGCTTAACCAAATTTCTTTTAGCAATACTACTACTGTATCACACTCTTGAAGCTCGAATATAGTTTTAGATTTTAACGCATTTGGCTTTTTTTATCGAGGCTAAGTTAATAATCCTGAAATTCTGAAGAATATAAACTTACATGCTCCCAATTTTTATCTACGTAGACGAAACCACAACGAAACAATAATTTATTATTTTTCTTAAAACTTTTTTTTTTACGTCGGTCATTTGAGTTACCAGTTGCAAGGGTTGTTCGGCTAAGAAATACTCAATTTCATACATGTGTACTTGTGGCGAAATACGTGTGGATTTTCTTTTTATGTCAGAGGAATGGGAAGAGCTGTTTATGTTGGTTCGACCAGCTGTCGTACTTATCAGCCACGCCAGCATGGTAGTCAACAAGACAAACTGTGTGGCATTTTGTCAATTTGTCGCACAGTGAGCATAATGATTTATACAGACAAGAGTGCTTCAGGGTTGTCAAATTCAGTAATTTATTATAATTTTTAAAATATAATATATGTATATAAATTGTGAAAACCCTGAACAAACACTCGACAGTTAATGACGAATTTTTATTCGGTGTATATAATATTGACTAAAAATAAATATGTATTCATTGTTGAGTTGAGAAAACAAATAATTTAAGCCAAATCATTGATTGAATTGACATTTGTTTAGTAGAACTTCATTGTAATACGGTAAAAAATAGCAAAGTAGAAGAACTGTAAAGAACTAGAATAGTTCTGAGGAAGACATACGCCGAAATAACTATCAACTGATTTTAAAAAAAATGTAGAACTAAATAATTTGCTATTTTTTATCGTATTAGTCAAATTAACTTTTATACCATTTAAAATGGTTCTAAACCGCTGGCGTGAAGCACTAGATCGAATATTTCGCGTTGGCAGCTAAATAGTTTATTTTCATGTTACGAGAAGTAAGTATTTCATAGCCTTGATCTGTATTTATTTTAGTCTTGAAAACATAATACAATAGAATCACGCAACGCCATTTAATGGCATTGTAATATATTTCTAAAAAACACACGTTTATAAGTTTCTGATATTATTTACTATATAAATATGAAAGTATTATTATAGGAAGAATTTTATTTATAACAGTATTACACGAAATAAAGTAAAATTATTGCTCATCGAATTATAATTTAACGAGGATCCATCGTATGTTATCCAACCTAATCTAATATTTTACTAATGTTTTTATTTTAGCAAAGTAAAGATGATATCGCAGTATCTACTTGTACGTCAAGCCCCATCGTAAACATATCGACTGTGGAAAGGAAAAAAGGACGTAACCCACACGCATCAAATTTTACAGAAGACACAAAAAACATCTTTTGATGATTTTAGAATAAAAGCAAATTATGAAATATACACAACCCCGAAGTGCCCGGTGACTGATAAACTGGTTTTTTATTGACTTAGCATAATATTAATTTATTACTAATTCGGCATTAGTTTAGATACTAAATTAAATTGTATTTAGATACTAATTCGGCATTTTCAGCTTCCGTCCTTTTGATAGAACGTGTGTCGAATTGTATATATTGTGATTATCGAAAAAAAGCTGTTTTTAAAAAACCGTGGGTTAAGTCTTTTTTCCTTTACACAGTCGACATATATTTAAAATTTATCAAGCGTTGTGTGGGTCACCTAAATAATATTCAATATTTTACGTCATATCATCGTTTTGATATTGATTTGTAGGTGGTTCAAATCTGATAATTAATTATTTGAAAATTTCAAGTTTAAGAATTTAAATCAAAAACTTCTTCATGTGTATTTATAGTAATTATAAACCATCCTCACAATAAAGGTTTCCAACCCAGGAACAACTAGATCCCGTAAACGCGCAAGTTTAAAAAAACCAAAAACTGAGCTATTTTAACGGGTACGGATACCAAAAATATCTTTTGGTACATTTATATTTCGCAAAACCTCTGTATTCATATTCTGTATTAATTTTGAATTAAAACATTTTTATGTGTATCAGTTATTAAATATTAGATATTGGCAAACTACTGCAATCAATTATTTTAGCAGGTATTATACAATATATATATACATGTAATAATACATATACATACTCGTATACAGGACTGAAGCTCCTCAGAAACATCCACTAAATGTGCCTTATCCAGTTTCAACGCCCTCCCAGTACACTTGATGAAACAGGACGTCGTCTCGTCCATTACCTAATCTCCGAATCCCTCACGAGGTTAAACTAAACTCACCTCTATTATCGGTTGCAAGCGTTGGTTCACCGTTCTTTTTAAGGTGATATAAGTAAAACCACAATACTAAATCGATAGTGTTGAACGAATGGTATAAGGTTATAACTAGGGCTTATACAAAAACAGACTTTTGAAAAAAACGGTTTTTGAATGTCAATATTGTTCGAAAACCGGTTTTATCCGGTTTTCAAAGTTTTAGAAAAAATGGATAATTCAATTAAAATAGCGAGAAAAGGTTCAATTTTTTTATGTTGTTTATTTATATACATAATGCACAACAAGAAATTATTTGGTGTTACTCTTCAGAAAATATGATTTAAGAAAACACAAAGCGTCCACTGATCGTTTTGTAACAAAAATTCCTGATATCGAAAATACCCTTTCGCTGAGTAATGTTGTGGGGCGCTTGGTCTTTAAGCCATCAAAAAAAGATCAAAATTTTCTGTCCTTTTGTTTATATACTCGTTTGTGGAAAATTCGGCACAACCGGTTACGAAGTTGAAAAACCGGATTTTGAATGTCACAAATTTAGCCAAAAAACCGGTTTTTGATAACCGACAAGACCTATTTATAGCTACGGGTGGACTAGAGAGGACTTTGAAGGCTCGCACAAACCCATTGTTAATTTGATCAGCGACCACCTTGTTAAATTAAGAAAATACAAAATTCTCACATCAAATCAGAATCTAGATGCAATATCAAATATGTTTTTCAAAACGATATTTTGAATTGGAGCTAAAAAAGTAGTATGTACATGCCTATTTTTGCGTCCATCTTATTTATTGTTCCTGCGTCGATCTTCATTCTTGCAATCTAATGGAGACAGTTACATGTTTCAGCATCAGTTAAGTAATGACATTTATAATTATGTTACGTTATATAGCATATTTTTTACAAAATAAAAGTTAATTAAATAATATTCGATTGTTTTAATAATTATTGTGTATAAATGTACGCAATTGTCGGTGCCGTGGCGCAGCGGTCAACGTTGTTGGCTTCTGTGACGGATCTTACAATTCAACTCCCGATACAAACAACATTTTTCAATCGATTAACAGATTTCTTCTGAAGACATGAATGTTTGTGACATCTGAAAAGTCCCTTATTCCATTTCAATCATAAAACAAAGGAGAGTTGTGAGAGCTATTAATTAACCATTAGTCTTGTCTTAGCCCTTTTCCAACCACTCTTTTCAAAAAAGAAAGGTTGAGCAACTGAGTAACAAATAGTTTCCATAGAAAAACCTCTATTGTGATACCTACATTGGGAGCTGACATGGATTCAAAATAAAATTGTATAAAAATGAAAAAGAAATTTGACCTCTCCCCAAGCCACAGCGAACAGATCTGAGATAATTCTAACCTCTTGTTTACGCATTGGCTGCCCACCGTTTGTTGTATTTGACTATATCTGCGTGTTCCGCACAGTAAGCATTTAATTAAATATGGCTGCAGTTATTTCAAAGCGAATAGCGACCTTCTTTGTAGTTCACATGCGTTCTCAGTATAACCAGATTGCAGTCCTGTTCTGATGAACAGTAAACATACATAGCTTTGAATAAACTTCGTGCCTAGTAATACAAATTGAAAATAATGACGAAAAACGACCACTACTTAGATTATTATTTTTAGAGGTGTATTAATATATAATACTTAATAATTTCGTATTCGTAAGTTACAAGCTTGACAAATATTCACGTAAGCTAACCGTTTGACAGATCTTGATTGATATCGTATAAGAAATAAGAATGTCTAATGAACAGCAATATGGCATGTTGATTTTACTTTCGTGATATCCGTCTAAGTGGCCAACCGCAACATTTACTAGTATTTTCTCAGCGTAGAAGTCGAATATCCACCAACAAGTTAAAAACATATTACAATATTTGTAAAATATAATAAATCTGTTACACTGATAAGAAAAACCTATATTAAGATAATTGTTGTATCCTAGATGAATATCAATACCGATCTTAATTTTACAAAGGTTGATGTTGCGTGCGTATAACTATAAAAGAACACGGAATTACAAAAAGAAAAAGGCAAAATGTAAAGAAGCCTTTGGGGACAAGGTATGTGTAATGTATATTGTGTTTTAGTCACAAAGATTTATCACTGTCTTTTTCAATACCCCATGCTACAAGATTAGAACTGTCACTTAACATAGAATCAATGCGAACATCCGTTTCCTTTTAATCATGACACATGTCGAATTGTCTCGAAGGGGAAATCCTTAATTTCGAGCATTATACGTAAATTTGTGCGATCAAATTGAGTCGTTTAAAATAGATTTAACTAGTTTTTACTGTAAAATTTAAATTAACACAATTTTAAATAAGTTTTTATTAGCTTATAATATCGCTATGTGTTAATGAGTAATTTTTTCTTTAACTTTTCCGGTTCTAAGCTCAAGAAATGCGACCACAATACCCACATTTTCTTAAATATCTATCTTAAAATGGGTGATACAATGTTTATAATTAAAGTATTCTTATATCATAGTTTTTTGGACCTTTTGTAGTTTATATAAATACGCGATAACGCGATAAGCGCCCGCTTATCAGCGATCGTTCGTAAGATAACTGGGCTGATCGCGTCAGTTGCAAATTCATATTTGTACTGGAATGACGTCTTTTTTACGCGTAACTTAAAATATGATTATTTATTAAAAAACCACGAATTTTTATAAAAAAAAATGTATGAGGAATGATGCAGAGAGATATTTTAAAGCCCTTAGACTATTTTTTTTTTTGAAATTCATAAGAATAAGGCCAATAATGAGAAAACCACTGGGGTTTCTAAACGACCTCGATCAGCAGAGAAATATTTTTCTAGTCTCCTAGCCGCGAGAGTTAAACAACTATGAGTATTTTTTTATTTCGTTTACTATAATTTTGTAACATACGTGGTAAGATATTTGATTATTCAATTGAAAATATAATTCTGATGTTTGGAGTGTGTTATAATATACTTCATTCATTTATACTTACCGTTGATGGTAAATTATTTTCAAAATAGTTTTTATCGATGCGATCGTGCTTTTATATTATGAAAGAAATTTAAATTACAATGAGTTTGAATACAACTTCAAATAAGCTACTAAAGGTAAGATCTTTCAATTTCCGGGAAAACGAGTATTTCAATACATCACGTTGTAGACCCGACTCAAATATTAAAAGCTAGTAGATTGCAAACATAACTTATTACAGCTTCAAGCATCGTAGTAAATAATATTGCAAAAGCGGGTTGGCATATTTTATAAGCGAGGCATTTAAATATATATGCGAGATAACAAATAAATCATAAAAAATTTACCTAGTAAGTAAACGAATATAGAGAAAATTAAATGTGTAACTGAATTTAAAAAATATATTGATAATTATTGGGAGCGTTAGTTTAGTCGATTTTAACAAGATAACTTTTGTGTTGAATGTAACGTCACTCATGCAATATCAATTCTAAATGGAAACAAATTAAATGGTCATAATTTAAATGAAATTTTGTCAAATAAAAATAACGGCAGAATTTAATACCAATTATAATTAGTTTTTAAAATTCATTAAATTAGATATTACTGAGCGATATTATGACCATGTAATGTTAATTCTGACCAATGTTATTTAAATTCTGACCAAAAAAATACGAACCATTCTAATTGTGGGTATGTATAATATTTAAAGATATACTTATTTATCCAAGTGTTTTTAACTAATAAATCACTTACGGTAATATCGGCATGTTATTTAATGTATATTGTAACATTAAAGGAAAAAAATAATTATATGATTTCGCTTAATAAATAGCTTTGATTAGATTACCAATTGAATCGAACATAATCATTCCTGATTATTCAAAAAAAAAAAACAGTATTTCAATCCAATAATTTGTTTTAAGTATTTTATAGTTTAATTTTACTTTTAGTTAACTAATATTCTGGCCAACAATAGAAGTTTACTAAATATTCACCATTTCGGGAGCTAAAACGAAATTGTGATTTAACATAAAATGCAACCTTTAATTTGGTCTGTAAATAGTGATTTATTTAAACCTCAGATAATGGAAAATCGATGTTAGGGTGATTTCAAGCATAACGTTTACAATAGGTAACTTTTGGCAATATATTCAGAGGTATTTAATAAATTTTATTGGAAAAATAGATCAATATGTTTCTTTTCTAAGTTGATGAAAATTAATGTTGTTGTGGATTTAATTTTTTCTATGAAGTTTCTAGTAGCCAAATGACCACTTTAAAAGTGTCATATTTTACCAAAAGAGATAGTTAAATGTTATTATTTTTTGTTACATCACTACCAATAACACCACTTTTACAGAAATGATTTAAGAGCTGTAAATCATTTTAATATCATTTATATTAATTTTCCACAAAATATTTCATTTCGTCTAAAATATTTAGCACGTGTTTTTTTCGTTTAGAATACGGTAAAATGAAGTACTTGTGAATGATATCTAGGAATGACTTCAAGCAATAATACTAGATAAAAAATGATAGTATGGAAAAAAAAGCTTTCTCCGTATGAAATCCTTAAGACATTTAATGCAAAGTAATAAGCCATTGAAACCACTCAGTTGGCTTGGCCAACTGATCCATCCATGCGATCGACTGACCTTTTTCATCTCAATATCGATCTCCATACGATTTTCGGAAATGTTACCAGACATATTGAAGCATAGAGTGAAAGTATAATTTTAATTTTTGGCTTGCTTTTAAACGTATTTGAAATGAAAACTCTACATTGAATATAAAAATAGTAAAATTGTAATATGTATTATTGAATAAAAATGTGTAATAACATTTCAGTATTACCTTACCGCTGTTTGTTGTAGCTACATTTATTAAATTATCACTATTTGTCATCATTTATTCTACCCGAAAATCCCAGAAAATTCTTCTCTGACCCAACGAAAGTTATTACGGCCAGGATGCTCCGTAATTAATCACGGGTGTATTAATTTTAATCTATTAAGAGGTATTTTCTACAGTGTTTTGTATTTAATTTTCTAACTAAGTATATATAATCCAAAATTTAACAGACGAAATATTCATATTCACATAATATTATTTTATGAACACACGTAGGGCATTCATTTCTGGGATATTCTTAATACCGAGCCCAGGATTTCGAGATTTACTATAACATGTAAAAAAGTTAATTTTAAATCAAAATTATTCTCGATTTACTATCATATAGTTGAATAACAAAACAATTTCCGACAGTGTACTTCATTTTGTTAGTATTTTTTTTTGTACTGTTACTCAGTTGCTCAGCCTCTATTTTGGTAATAAATATACATACATGTTTTTAAATAATATCAACATATATAAATGAATTGTTGTCTTGATTTCTTTCATGTTTTGTAGCAGCCGTATACAGGAACGGGCAGTTTTTATTTTATAATTTTATTCAAAATACAGTTGCAATCATTTGTTTTTGGGAAGGAATAAAAACACGGGCGCTTGTGTCATATTTTCTATTTGAATTAATTCCAAAGAACTCAGATTTTAGAATTTCTATCGCCATGGTCGTTAGGTGTAATGCCAGTTGTTTTTGTATTAAAATTAGGAATACATACAAAAAAAAATAATGATCAACTTCTTGATACCGGGATTGAATGATTGTGAATTCCGAAATTCTGGGTCCGGGATTGCATGCCATATATAAACACAAGTCAGTATATGTTCGAACAGGGTTTGTTTTAAATTTCAACGTTAATATTTACTTAGAAGTTACTTTCAAGGTACATACTATTTAATACCACATTATTTACTATATTTTAGGACTGGTTGCATTCGTCGTATTTCGTGCTTCATCGTTATAATAATCAGTTGCATGCTCGCGATGAGTGAAACCGGTCTTGATCATTGATAAATACTGTGTTATTAGTAAAAAAATGTTTCATTTTTTTACTCAATGTTTATTTTGTTTATACACGAAACAGGTAAATATTAATTATTACAATTATGTTATCATATCAGTGATACCTCATGAAGTCACAGTGATTGGAAGTTACACAATGTTAATTAATTTAAAATTGCTCAGTTAACTAAATAACAAAATAGGATCTCTAACCAAAATTTGTTCTCGAACGTATATACGTATTGTATTTTTTTATTAAACTTACAACAGATACGAAGGGTAACCAAAAATAATATATTTTTACAATTCGAATGCAAAAGAACAGTTGAAAATCATAAAATACAAGTTTAAATAATATTTAAAAAAGTTATAATGTACTTGGTCGAGTATTTATATAGCTAAAATCTTTTTAAAAAAATGATGAAGCACTTAAAGTTTATTTGATAAAAATAGATATATATTACATGTTCCTATTGAATAAAACATAAATGTAGAAAATAATCAATATTTTCGATACACCAACCAACCATAAATTTTTATGGTAATCTAATAAATATTATCAAAAATTTAAAATTCTCAACAAGCTGTAGCCCGTTCAGAAAACTCAAATAATAATATGATACTTCATATTAATTTTTATAATTAAAAATGGCTAAATAATGGAAATTATAGCTGTTGTATACGACTGCATAAATAAGAAAAATTCTTACCTGCGGTGATCTGAAATATGTCACACCCATTTTCATTTCTTTATTATTGAAATCCAGGAATCCTGTCATATTGTATTTGCTAAGATTGTGCAAAGCCTGATATTTTACTCTTGGGGTTACAACAGGTAAAAAGGTGGTTAGCTTTGCAATTTTTTTCTAATATAAGACGGAACTTATTTGCAAACCTAAGAGTAAACTGATTCGAATTCCTCTAAGGCAATATGCACAAGAAAGACTGATATTTTTCAACGTTTTTATTATTTTCTAACTTTTGTAATATTTTTATTTATAATCTCAATAAAATTATTTTAAAGTGACATTAACGAAAATTTAATGCGTTTAAGTTAAAGATTTATATAACTAGTTTTATTTCACTACAAAACAAAGAATAAAAGTTTGCCACTATTTTTAAAAGTTTTATTACTAAGGTATAAATATTCTTAGCTACTCCAGTACTTATGCTCACCACAACCATAATGAAGACTTTTCAGGTTGTACAAAAATAATATATTACTTTTTAATTATTTGTAGAAAATTTTAATGTATTTTTTTGTATTTTATTATTTGTATACTTATAATTGTAAATTGTCAAAACAGAAATTAAAAACAAAACATCCCTTATTCGAGCAGTCGTTATTTATTGATTGATATATTAATAAATTGTTATTTTATTTAAAAACTTTTTTCCATTATACAAAATAATGATTTAAATAGTTTACGTGAAAGGTATGGAGTGTAAATCTTGAAGAATTCTGCGAAAATTGTTTTCCGAATACATAATTTAATTCCAATTTATTTAAGAGAAGAACAGACTTCACTTTACTAATTTGATGTAGAATTAAATATTTACAGCGAAAGCGATAAAAAGATTCCCGCATGAGACTTCAAATTATTATAAGTCATTTTTTTTTAGATTGAGTTTCGTTTACCAGTTAACTTAAAAAAACAATTTATGAATGAACTTTTTGAGCATTGTACTTTTCGAGCACCGATCTACGCGAGTATTTAAAATATGAATATCTTCAATTAATAACATAATATTTAACACTGAAATAACTATACTGAATTTTTAGATTTAGTATGAACTAATGATAACTAAATGTTTGTTACAAGTTCCACTAGTTAATTTACGACATCCTTTATAAATACGAAAGTAAATTACGTATAAAACTCGTTTATCTATTCGCAAATAGCATGAAAGTTTGAAATTAATTTGAATAAGACATCGAGAACTACGCGCTGCTCTTTCTGCCTTATTAACTTCAATTCTTTCTAGTTCATGGGAAATAATTACGAGAAGTAATAAATTTTTTCTTGTCTACCATATGCGCTAAATTAAGTTACATTTGAAAAGCTTGCTAGGAAAACGGTTATTTAACCGTTTCGTAAAATTATGTTACATTTGTAACATAGTTTTTATTTCATAAAAATAACCCCCAACAGAAGACTTAATTGTATTTTTTCACAGCTAACTTTACACGTACGCCGCATAATCATTATATATTTTGACAGGTAATACAGCAAGGCTAGCTTGTGAAAAAGCTCGATTGATTCTACGCAGTAGTTTTTGGTTGGTACCTTTTTAAATATGTAAAGTGAAAAGCAGTATTTTCGGCATATTTTACTTTTTTACTACCGAAAAGGTAGAAATACTGTTCAAGCAAGAAAACAATTATCTGATGTGTACGGAGAAGATGTATTGACAGAACGCCAGTGCCAAAACTGGTTTTCAAAATTTCGATCCGGCAATTTTGATATTAAATATGCACCACGATCTGGAAGGCCAGTTAAAGCTGATGAAGACACAATAAAGACATTAATTGATGCACTGGCGAACAACAACTCGTGAGATTGCTGAAAGATTAAATTTATCAAATTTCACCGTTAATGATCATTTGAAACGCCTAAGTTCTCATACACTCCTCAAAGCTAGAAAAAATCGAAATTACTTTCTCTAACAACGTGTTATTTTTCTCAAAACACAGTATTCTCCCCACACATGACCACAAAAAATGAAAGAATCAATTAAACAACGATGACTTAGCGATCTGGAAACCAAATGTCCTGCTGGGTAATCAAGCATATTAAAAACGAATACATAACCAATGATTTTTATACAAAATAAATGAGTTGAATGAATCGTCTTGAGATAATAAACAGGAAAAATCAGTCCATATAATTGCTGGTATAACCTTATTCGCTGTAAATACACTGGGTAATGTCGACAGTTTAGTAATATAAAATTCACATACCACGTACAGCTCTTTTTACGTTTATTTGATACCTTCCATCAGCCTCTTGACTGTTGGCGTTTATTCATTACAGACTTTGCAGAAGCGTTTATTATTTTAGCAGCGACACTGCCCTCGGCGGAATTTTTTCTCACTTTGGCTCTTTTTCCACCTAAGATCACATTTTTACCCGGAAAGCATGCCGGGCCATAAATTACGTTGATAAATTACTGCTGCGTCCCTTTTTACTTAATAAATTTACATTAATGCAAGGCGCTTACTGTTTCGTATACAAATCTTCAAAGAATAAATAGAATACTGAATTGTTTATTTTCCCCAAAGTCAATATACATTACTGCCTATCATGCATAATGAAATTGTAATATTTCTCGTTATTTAATAATATAAAGCTAAAACGGCATACTTTTCAAGGGGTTAAGATCTTTTGCGTTTGCAGATACTACATATTAAGCCCCTGCTTGTGTAATTAAGTGATAAGTAGTATTTGAAATTATTAATATTTTTTTCTTTACCTTAAATAATATTTTGAATTTTTATAAACTCGATTCTAAATATTCTTACATTTCCTCAATAATACCAACTCATTTGTTTGGAAGATGTAAATCACGACGAAAACAAGTAGAAGAAGGTATTGAAAATCTACACGTGTCACAATTAGTGCTTACTGCTTTTTAGTATATTCCTATATTTTGGGGATGAAATTAAATATAATATTCAATATCGAAGCCTTAAAATATCTATGCGTTTGTATATCATGTCATTAATTGAGTTACGCAATATAACTTATTTCAATGTTTCCAAACGTGTAATTAGCAGAACACCACTATTTAACCATCTAGAGAAAACACTTATATTCTCTATTAATAATGATTAGTTTCATTCGATTCTAATTTAATAAGTCAATAATGGTAAATAATTGACAAGAGAAGTCTCTATTTAGATGTAAGTAAATAATATTTTGACGCTTAAATAATTAATGAGACGTTTTAAATTTAGCTCGAATATAATATATACAGCTCGTTGATGGTAATAAGTGCTCCATTTAATTTAGTAACGAATAATTATGGTCGATTGATACAAGATAACTTGTGCTATGTAAATATTAATCGACCTTGTGTTAAAAGCAAGTGTGCAAGTTACAACATTTTTTTTCTCTTTCCCATCAGATTATTTTTCTTTTTAACACGATTGAGCACATTAAACATTGTTTTTGTAGACGCGTACCTGACTAACTATTTCCAGGTCTTTTTTGTCTTGTCATATAAATGCATCAAGAAAGACGGCCGGCAAATTTATACTATACACGCATATTTTTGCCGTAGCCAAACAACTTCTTATCATGTTTATTTTGGCAGCCAAGAGCTCAAATTTCTAAGTGAAAACTAACAAACTAAAATATTTTCTTTTTATGTAGACTAATCCGTCACTACCCCATTACCTCTGTAAAAATAATACAGTTATCACAATATGAAGCATATTGACTTCTAAATGAGTTTATCTCACAAAGTGTTTTTCTACGAAGTAACTAACTACTGTAACTAATTGTCACTCAGTTGCTCAACCTCTCATTTTCGAATAAGTAGACGTAGAAAAACAAACACAGAAAGAAGGAATGGTTATCTAATCGCTCTTTTTGTGTATCATTTATAATCGTGGGAGAGAATTTTAGCTATTGCAGATATCCATGCTATAGTTGATTGAAAAAAACCGTCCTTACTGACATTCATATTTGCAAGCTCTGCAGCCTAAACCATTGACGTTCATCACTCGACCACGGACTTGGATTATAAGTAACAATAATAAACGTGTCAAAAATCAAAAACTGCTTGGTTCTGTGAAGGTTGAAGTCATGTCAACAATATTCCTGATACCTTTCCTCGCGTAATTCACAAAACCAACGATTCTTAAAGATAAATGAATTACTAAAGCCTGCATCAAAGATTACCTTAAGTAAAGTTACTTTTGTCGATTAAGCTTGAAAAATTACATGAAATCTGAAAAAATCATAAAGAAGAGTTCGCAAATAATAGCTATGAAAAGAGTGGAATAGTAAAAAGTACCATCGGTATTACGAATAAAAATGCATATTTTTAGACGTATTTTTGTGTTGTTTATTTATTAAGCCGGAAAAATAACTATAAAAAATTATCTTATAATGCATCGTTAATCATTGACGAAAAGACATTCAAGGAAAAAAGTGTATAAAAATACATCACGAACAAAAGTGAAAAAACAGCAAAGAAATTTTTTAACAGCACTTTGTACAGTTAAACAAATTTGTTTAACCGAATCATAGTTGTTAATTATTATTTAAATGATACTAAAAATAAACAAAGCATATGTTACTGCTATCGAATTATCAGATAAGAATGTTCTCAGTAAAAACCAAGAGCTGCTTACTAAATTCAGTTTTTTGACAATGCAGTAGAACCTTGATATAACTGACTAATTTAGGTGAGGAAGGTGTCCTCTAAAGCCGGAGGTATGTTATAAAAAAGTTGGTTTTGTAAATGAGTTTTTTTATGACGAAAAAAAAACGACACAATAAGCCAGTAAAGTCTTTATAAATGGATTGAAAACATAACGTTATTTTAAACAGTACTGTGGTTGGTATTTGAACTTTAATTCACATAAAGACTTTCTGTTATCAAATGGATATAAAAAAAACATTATTTAGGCAAAAGAAAATGAAAACACAAATCTAATTAACCCGTCTTCAGGTGATCAGATGTTTTTTTGCGTTAGTGATTTACAGTTATGGTTCATATCTGTTATGAAAATTAAGGTAAGTATTCATTTTCAAAAATACATATCTAAAACAATACTGTTGATAAATATTGTAATGAATTCATTGTTCATAATACGGCCTATACAGTTCTATATATTGTGCATTTAAAAAAATAAAAAATATCAATGGATATGGCTTGTTCGCGTGCTGTCGATATCTCATGGGAGATTAAGCCCGATCTGTAATTTCTGTCATTTTCTTCTAGCTTAATTAAGTCGTTATAGAAGGTCACATAGAAAATGACTTTAAATATATAATTAAAGTACTCGGCTGTCACCGAGCACCAGGACAGCTGGAAAGGAATGGAAAGAAAACAAAAAGATAAGTCCGAGATAGTAAATCATATGGAAAGTACATAAACAGAAAAAAGTGCTTATGCATTGAATCCATATAATATCACTTATTTTATTTGTATAATATTAATATCACCACAAATGATCTCACTGGCTTAATACTACAACTAAGTAACTTGATTTTCAGTTTTATTTGAGATAAATTTTGAATTTTATCAAAAATTTTCTTCTATAAAATTAAATTGTAAAGATTTCATTGTTACCAAAAATACAAAGCATTGTTTTTATTTGTATTTTAAACAAATATTATGGCTTAAAATATAATATTGTTAAATTTCATTTTCCAAACAATGGTCAAATCAGAGTTACCTCATTGTAGTATTGAGGTAGCAATATGGAAAATATCATTTAAAAAATACATTGTTGATACTAAATAATAATTTATTGTTATTGAAAACAATATTTACAGTAACAATTTTTTTTTAAATATATCAATAATTGTTTACATACTCTGTCAATAACTCAAAGACTATTTCATTACATTAAAGGAATAATTTTCTTGGAAACGTACGAAAAATAGATAAATCTGATTCGTTTATTCCATAAAAAGGACAAAAAATAATAGACGTGCCTTAAAACTATCGTAAAGATGAACGTTTACGCCAGGAGACCGAAATGATGTCGTTTGAAGTGAGCTCGCTGCAAATACAATTTGTATTTTCTTCATTATTATACGAATGTTATTTTTTATATTTATACAATTTCCAAGTTGATATATATATTTATAAGTGTGTTTTCTATCTCAATTTATAAAAATGAAAGCACAAATAAAATGTCTATCTCGGCAAACTTCGAATCAAATCTTTTCATAATTTAACACTGATTGACCAAATATTTTTAGACGAGCCACTTTTTAATTTATCTCAAAACTCTTTTGTTGCTTTATCATCGGGTCTTATGGCGTAGTAGTTAGCGTTGTTGGCTTCCGTGTCAGATCTCACGGGTTTGAGTACGAGCAGCATTTTTCTGTTGGAAGGCACGGGTGTTTGTGATGCCTAAATAGTTCTTCCCACCCTTCCGATCATTTAATAACTGGGCGTATCGAGAGCAATTAGTTAACCACTTTCTTTATTTAACAATCCTTTTATCCCTGCTACTCTCTTTGAAAACAGAGAGGTTGGTAGACTGAGTAAAAACAAGTTTTGGTAGAAAACAACTTTTAGGGTTTATACCTTCTTTAGGAGGTCATATGCTCCACATTGGGAGTGGACATGGATAAAAAATACCTAAACTTACCTAAAGTAAATGTATTTTACATTTTCATTTTTAGCTTGTTCTGAGTTGTAATTTTTTTGTTTTTTTCATATTTTATTTGCAATGTATGCAACATATATTCAATAAAAATAATATTAACAAATTATAAGAGTTTTTTGCATTTATTAATCGTCATACGGACATAATTTTATTTTAAAACCTAAATTAAGCTTCTCTGCATCTCTCAATTAATTGCGATTTTTTTTCCGTCCTTTCATTATTGAGCTGTGAAGGTAATATTATTATTTATTGATTTTTTCAATTAAAATCTTCCGCAAAAAACAATGCTTAAAGCACAAACATATTTTTTTATTTGATGATGCTATTTCATATATTTTCCATAAATGATTCAATATTTGTATTTTATTATATTATAAAGCACATTTAAGCATTGCTTTTAAATTATTAATTGAGATTTAGAAAAGTCTGTATTTACAATGTGGATTTGATTATTTCTGACGTTATTTTTAATCGAGTAAATAATAAAATATATCCACAATTTTTAACTTTCATAATTATTTATTTTTTGTTTATTTCGATTAGTATACATATAACTGTATATCCCTCCCTAAATGTAAATCAGAGTGTTTTTTTATAAATATAATGGCTTTTAAGCAGCAGTAGGCTGCCAATACGTTAACAAGGAGCTCGCTTGATCTCAAAGCAATTCTCAGTATTGTGTGAAGGAGTGAATTTCTTTAATACTTCTATGCAGTTATATGCAATGCATAAATAAGCAATCGATTGTTACTCAATTCATTTATAATATGTAACAATATGCAGTTTACCGTAAACTTATCAATCTAAATGGCTAAAAATGTATTACTGTGTATACTGAAGCTGTCGTAGAAAATATTTAGAAATTGCAGTTATATATATTACTTAGTTAGTTAGTTAGTTACTAAAATTTAGCAAAGGGCTCGCACGAACCCCTCCGAGCCCCCTCCAGCGCACCCCTGCTTAAAAGTAGCCAACCAGCTATTTGTGGTCTATCTTTTCTACTTTGTTCACAAAAGTCTGAATTTAAGTTTTAAGAAAATCAATACTTTGTATATCAAAATAAAATTAATATGAAAAAATATACATCAATACAAATCTACGTCATTGCATGGTTAAGGTAGTCAACATAAAAGTTACTCGTCTTTAAAAAGGAAATATTTAAGAAGAAGATTCGGTAATCTTTTTGCTTTCGGTCTACCTAAAGAAAAGTTTTGCTTTACCTACTTTAATAAACTTAACTGGCGTGCATTTAATTTTCTACCGTTTGTTATAAAAAAATATCAAAAAGTTTTAACACAAGTCATATAATAAATATATTGAAATAAATACACCATGCATTTATTTCTCGATTTACAAAATAGATTGAATCGTAAATTTGTCGAGTAACCATACCCCATGTAAACTGAAACAATTGATTAGTCTTATAATAAAATAAAATATTAAATCTAAAATAATACATATTAATAATAATCTAAAATAGTTATAATTAATAGACGCAAATTATCATACAATAAGAACTAAACCAACAAAACATATTAGCTTTACAATATGCTATCGATATATGAATGCACAATTACCATGCCTACAGCCGAGTGGCCACGGATTATTAGTACAGACTCCAGTACAGACGCTTTTTAAATTGTTTTTTTAAATCTATTATATATTTGTAATAAAAAACAAGAAATTTTACATTTTCTTTACACACTAAATCCTAAAACGAGGCAAAGCGAAAGTGATAAGTCAACCACTTGTCCATCTTACAAATAAAGATTGTGTTACTAAATTACAACCAGTTCTCGTTTCTGAAAAAAAACAAAAACCTTATAATGCTAGGTATATTTAAAAAAAACACATCTTTAACATTTGATTCTGAAGAATATTTTTATTTTTAATGATTCATAAAAATCTTCCTCAGTTTATTTTGTACTTTATCCACTTCTTACTTGTAAAATATGGCCACCAAATAGTTCCTCCATGATTCTTTGTCCCCAACAGTCTCTTAGCTTCTTTTCATGTCATCCCAAAGTCCCGTAGTTTCACTTAGTACATCCTATATGGACGGTCATCAGTGGTCTTCCACGACGCGGAATCTATCCAGATGGTAAAAGAGACAAGCAAGATTCAGACTCTTTTGAGCCATACGCAGTACATGCCTAACCCAGGACTATTGTCGTTTTTTTTTCCATGAATAATAAACAAATAAAAAATATTTAAAATAAAACTGTTAAGCCTAAACTAAAACACAAACATCAGCACATCAAAATCAATTATTTAAATCAATTTGGTGCTATTAAGATCGAGGTAGAGATGTGTTTAGTCTATTTTAATAAACAATATTTAGCACAAATTTAATAATGTAAATCAAAAATGCTTTTTTTATGTTGTTTTGGTTAATCTACGGTAACAGTAAGCGATAAAGTAACTTTTTTATATTGTACCAGGTACGCCACAGGGTGAAATTAATGAAAAATTAAAAACGTTTTCATTATGCAAATACTCATAGCTCTGGCAATTTATATCCTTGTCAGTGTTTTTAGACATGTCTCAAAAAGAGGCAGAAGAAAATGTCTTCTTATTTTTATGGCATGACGTGACTGACTTTGCGTCATTAAAGCGAAATTACGAAACCTTAGTATCGTCAAAATAAAAAGTAAGTAAACTCATTTGCCAACAGCAATCTGCTACACGATGAAGACCTTTTAAACAATTTAAACGTAGGTTTATTAAAGTCACCGTTTTTTTGTGAACTTTAAAACAAAGTTTTTCACTTAAATTTATTCTCCAAAACTCACAGGCTTAAATTCTGCTAATTATTTTTAACGAAGTCGCCGTCAATCTGAAACAAAATATACCTGACTTGTTATATAAAAATGTGCATGTATTATATTATTCAGAAGTTATGAAATCTAAGAAATCAAAATTAACTCTTTGCAAGTCGCTGATACCTTAAAACAGGGTTTCCCAAATATTTTCTGGAATGGAACACTTCGTCCGGAAAATATACCGGAACACTTAGCTGAATTTTTAAAAAAAATTTAAACTGTTGCAGCTAGGGTTTCAATTCCCGAAGCCATTTTCCAATCCCGGGATTTCGGGATTGATTAATTTTCAATCCCGGGATTCCGGGATTCCGGGATTGGGATTAGCTCACCGAAGTTTAAAAACCTCAATTCCCTATACTTTTTCCTCAGATTATCTCCAAATCTCGTTTTTTTTTTTGGCTCACCGACGAATTATAAATCCACAATTTGCCAATTTATTTCGTGTCAATTTTCGGGATTTCCTCAAAATCTCTCAATCCCAAATTCCCGGGATCGCGAACATATCAATCCCGGGATTTCGGGATCAGAAATTTGAACGGGATCCCGGATCCCGAGATTGAATGCCCTAGTTGCAGCGTATAAAACCATTCCATTTTTTTAGGAACACCTACTCTGGCTCTGCGGAACACAGTTTGGGAAACCCTGCCTTAACGGGTCAACCTTAAGATTTTGCCAGGTCCACGGCCGTATTTTTAACGTCACTGGTTTTGGTCACAGAGATCACGGGCACGAATCACAGAACGGGCAGTTTCATATGTATTTTTTAATCTATAATGGTGTTCCTTTCGTAAGCGTTGATGTCCAAAATTCCCTCCCACCATTCAAAGCCCAGTCCCACTATCGCTATAATCTATCCAAAAACTCATTTTTAAATATGAGAATTTATGCAAATGAGAAATCAGTTTTCTAAAAATAATCTGTTGAAAAAAACTACTTTGACTACGGCGTAAATAAGCGCGAATCGTTAACTATAATTAATTTAACAACCATTTAGCATACACATTTATATTCAAAATAAAAAGTTCTGGAAATTCTTTAGTAGATGCAAGTTTACAAAGGCAAAGTCTAACATGCCGTGTGCTAAAAAAAACTAATGAAAAGGAAAAAAGTAAAAAATGTATTGTAACCTGCACAGTTACTTTGTAAGGATGATATCATTGTACTTCGTATACTGAGTGAACGCTGTGGGGTATGAATTCTCTCGTTTTGCACAATGGTGAAAGAAATCTTTCAAAAACCTCAGCAATGCTTTGTGTTGCAATTGCGTAAACATGACCGAAAAGTCACGTATGTAATGCACTGAAAACGGGTAAAATATCACGCGTATAAATATTATCACCGATAATGTATTTTTTTTAACCATGTCTGCTCCCAATGTGGAGCATATGGACTCCTAATGGAGTTTATCTCAACAGAAATGTTTCTACGAGAACTGCTTGTTACTCAGTTGCTCAACCTCTCTTTTTCCAAAAAGAGTAGAAATAGAAGGATAGGGCTAGGACAGAACTAGTGGTAAGCTGATCGCTCTCGATACGCCTCGTTCAAAGGATAGGATGGGTGGGAGGGAGGAAATCAAGACATTACATACATCCACGTCTTTGAACAGAAATTCATAAATCGATTTAAAAATCAATTTATAAAATAAAAGGGATCTGATGGAAAAACAGATGTTTGGGATTTACAATTTCGTAGAAGTTCCAAATACAATGTGTTTATATATTGTAATATAACTGTAGCAAAAGCAAATTACAAAATATTAAAATTAAATGTCACTTTTTTCACTATTTCACAAAGATACCGATGTCTCAATAGGACAAAAAAAAGGTCTAAAAGCTGTATTGTTAAGTTACGGTGATAAATTTAACCTGACGGCGGAATTATTAAACGTTTTGTTAAAAAACGCAATTTTTACTAGATAGTGCGTACTTTTAAAAGGCGCCGAGTGTATGTAATACATAAAAACATACACACATACATGCAAATATTTAATTTTAATAAAATTATAATTTTATTGAAGGGGAAATAAAAATCTCGAGTCCCGAGATTTTCCGGGACTTTGATTTTATCACGCCTCAAGTCCCGGGACTTTGAAAACCCCGAGATTTTAGAATCCCTAGTCGCGGGTAATAAGTGAAATCTTTTTTACCCGACATTAAATCGTGACTTGTTCGCTTAGAAATCTCTCAGCCAATAAAAGGCGAGACGCAAAGTAGAATAAGCGATCACTCACATCAGTCAACATTTTAATGTTTCGCTTAGAAGCTTTCACGTGACGAAATATTACATCCAACTCACATTACTCAAACATAACTAAAGGAAACTACGTCATGTCGTTAACGACTCAATCAGTATTTTAATGGTTTTATGACATCGGTAAACAAACTCTTCGATAATATAAAAGTAATATTAGATTCCGAAGTTTATTGTGCTGAAATATTTTACAATCCAATCGGTACAATGAATGAATCTTTAAAATAAAAAGAATTGATTCGAATCTATGATTTATTCAGTCACTTGCACGATCAATTTTTGGTCGATATAATCATGTTGACGACCGGTTTATATGTATTTTTTTGTAGAATACAGAAAGCATTGTCGCGCTATCATTCGAATGGTGCCGATTGACAATAATTATTGGAAGTAATAAATTACATCAAAGAAACGTATTTTAAAATTATCGTGTTATCTAATTCGGACAAAAATTATCTTAGCGAGATTGTAAAATAAAATTCAATGAACGTGAATTTTCATGTTATAAATAATCAAAGGCGATGTCGGGTTCGTGGTGCAGTGGTCAACGTCGTAGGCTTCCGTGGTGGATCTTACGAGTTCTAATCATAATACTAACATTATTTATCGATTTCCATTCACAGACTTGGGTGTTTGTGATGTCTAAATGTTCCAAGTAGCGAGAGCGATAAGTTAACCACTAGTCCTATTTTAGCCTTATCTTACTATCCCCAATACTCTCCTCGAAATATAGAGGCAGAGCAACTGAGTAACAACCAGTTCTCGTAAAAAAATCTTTGTTGATATACCATCATAAGAAGGCCATATGTTCAACATTGGAGGCGGAAGAAATTTAAATGAAATTTTAGACATGGGAAGTATTCTTTATTTGAAAAACTGGTATAGATAACCATACAAATAATCCTTAACCACCTTCAGGCTTATTTTTGCGTCGGTAAAATAATATTTTATATCGTGAAACATACGCTGTAGTATAACCTTAACCAGTTCAATAAATAATATTTTAGTTAGTCAAATTTTCTGTGGATGAAATCATGTTTCCATGTTCACAATATGTGTACATTTTAACGATAGGCTTATGTTTAGTTTAGATAATAACATTTTTACCCACTCTGAAAAGGGATACAAGTGAAATTTAAAACGCTCTTATATAAAGCACCTTTATTTGAAATAATCCTTTAGTTTACGAGTCAAGTTCATATTATGTTACATGATAGGAAATAACATGATTATAAAACAAATACTGTTATAAAGGTGAACACGAAAATAAAATCGATGTGCCAAATCGCTCTGAACCCATAAATAACCCATTAAACGAAGCTTGCTCTTCTTCCTCTTGGCGTATATTGCGGTTACAGGTTATGAGTGCGAGCTGAAAAGGATTTGCGAAAATCCGTTCCCAATTGGAAGAGGTTAAAAAATATACAAGGAGGGTAGACGGTACTTATTTATTATGGGGTTTGATGTGCCGTATTTTTTTCCACACACAACTTGTACAGGGTACGCAAACTATTTGAAATGCCTCACGAAGCACCTTCGAGTGGCTATGTAGATACTTTTACAAGGGTTGTACGTGATGTTTTTAGGGGCACCGCAGACGCAGTCAAGCCCAGCATAGATATGCTCAATTTAGGATATTATGTGAAATATATTATCTTTTATGTCATGAATAAAAAGGTAAATGTTCATCAAAACATACGAGTAGGATTGCTTATTTTCTTCTGCAACCAGACAAGCTTAAAAGTGGTATATACATAAAATACATTATAATAACAGACGACTGCATCATTTGTGTAGGATGTGATAAACATTGTTAGTATACTGTCGCATTTATTATATGAATTAGTTGGGTGAAAAACCAGAACTTTTCTTCATAAAAATATGTTATGTCTTGTCTTGTATTTAAGCGAAAGTTTCTCAACCTTTTTGGACCCATGGCACCTTTTGAGTCTCATATTTTTTTGTAGCTCCCAAACCAGTTTTTTTTTATATAAACGTATAAGTTTTTCGAGACACGATTATTTCAGGACTGGGGCAAAAAGTGGGAAATTGAAAGATTCCAAAATAATTTATCATTCTTTGAAAATTTTTCTCTCTGGCAGATTTCAAAGTTGTTTCCCAAAATAAAAAGACGCGAGACCTTTTTTTTAGCTCTTCTCGAAATTTCAAAATATTTTGCCGCTGCCTGATTTAAAAAACCTAGGAGTTTATAGATTTGGCCGTGACCCTTAAAACTCTGCTAAAATTATGTTTTCTCTGTGGCCTCCGGTTGAGAAAGCGTAGTTTTAAATAATTTAACAAAGAAAAAAATGTATTTAATTGAACCAATTTATATAAAACTTTGAAATAGTTTAAGGTTTAATAAATAAGCACTCTACTCTAGCAAGTTTTTTTTAATAATTTCATTTTTATTTATCCTTCTTACGTATAACTATTTTAAAAACTTTCCATCAAGAATTGGCAGTAAACCGTTAAAATAAACTAACAATTTTTTACTAGTTTGAATATTGAAAGTTAAAATGAATTAACATTATATAATGACACTTTTTTTCACACAAATTTGCTATTTAGTTATTTGTTGCATATTTTCACTTACTAGAAGTAATTGAAAACGTTCAACGGAAATATAAAAAAAGAAATTGTTTTTAGCATGACATTTCAAAAGAATTGATTAATGTATACAGCTTTTTAATTTATTGTTTTCTAACTTCAAAATGGCCGCGAACCTGAAAACCTTTTTACATGATAAGTAGGTGTATTGTATGTTTTTTTTTAACAACCTTTTGTCGTTTAAAAAAGAAATAATCCGTCATGTGTCCTTTGAAATGTCTGCAAAAAAATATTTCAGCAACATGAAAGTTATCCAAGTGACCGTAATAATTTATCCTAGTTTTGTTCTCTCGTGTAATTTACACAGCCAATTCAAACAACTGTGTAAATCTGGAATGAAACTTTTAAATAAATGAATACATTTTACACTCACTTGCCGGGCTTTTGTTCTCAGCCAGCCCTTCTCAAAAACTTTTATATTTTGATTTCTTCTAATATAAAAATATTATATAATAAATAAAAATAATTTTCAATTTTACAGGTGTATTAACATTTTTATTCACATAACATAACCTCGATAAGACATTACATCACAGACACCCTTGTCTAAGATCTGAAATTAAAATTTAATACTGACCTTGCTGGGATATGTGCCCAGGCTCCAGACAAATGTGATCGACAGAGAAATTCTCTTATCTCTAGACAAGGGGTCAGCAAACTACGATTAGCGATCCAAATGGCTTGATGCCTAATTGCCATGCTCTCCAAATCCGACCAGACGAATGCGTTAATAGAGTAACAAACTATCTTAATGATTGGAAATACTAACATCGAGTCACAGATTGACGACATATTGACTCAGAAAATTAGATTAGATTCGCATTAGTACAGCGCTTGGCAATTTCGTGGTTCGTCAGAGAATTTTGGTAGTCCTCAGAGAAATGTGTACTTTTTAAATTTTTTGAATCCATAGCAAACTACCAAGAAAAAATAATGTTTTACGCGAATGAACGATCTGCGAACTTATCTCAATCTCGTAAAACTGTATATTTTTTTCCAAGCATTTAAAGGTGGTCCGCGGGTTTGAACATTATGAATTTAGTGAGCCGTGAGATCCTATAGTTTGCCAACTGCTTTATTAGTAGACCATATTATTAAGATTTATAACATAAATAGTTTGGATACATTATTTGTATAATCATCTCAATAAAATGTGGGTGAAATTGCATAAAAAATAATATTTTCACAACGTAATAAGACGGCCAAAACTGTTTTTCCAGACAAGAATAATCATTCGTATTTCATTGAGTTTGCTTCTTGGCCCATCAAGCTTGTTTTTTTACGATCTGGCCTTTGACAAATAATTTTTCCGCATCCTGCTGTGGACCACAAAAGACAACTTGTGAAGAGCCTCTAAAACGTTTAAACCAATTAACAACATATTAGACATTATTTATGATTTATTTATAATTTTATTTATATTTTTTTATCTCCTCGTTCATGCAAAAGATGCTGTTAACCAAATTAGTAAAATGGAAAAAAAGGATGTGATCAAGAAACGAATAGAAACTACCTAATCACTTACAAAAATTTAAGGTTTCAGGGCCTAGTAAGATATGGTAAAGACTAGAACAGGGGTGGGAAACCTTTTCTTCAATAAAGGCCGCATTAATTTTTCTGATTCGACACGAAGGCCGAGGGAATTTTTGGTCGGAAACAATTTCATGCCATTTTCTAAAGCCCAGAAATTTGCGGATTTCCCAAAATTACCAGCGTGGGACCTTTTTTTTAGGTCTTTCAAGGATTTTGACATCGATAATCCCAAGAATTTATGAAATTAAAAAAAATACAGAATTAGAGAATTGGCCAGAAGGCCGCACCAGAGTAGCCAAAAGGCCGCAGGTTCCCCACGCCTGGACTATAACATCTAATTCTGGACATTTTTTACAATCGTGAAGCCAAGGGATTACCGAATTTTCCAAAATGAAAAGACGAAAGACCTTTTTTTAACTCATCCCGGAATTTCAAAAATATTTTGTCTGGTTGCCTATTTTCGAAAATTTTTCGATAATTTTCTTCACTTCTTGTTCTCAAACCCGAAATCTCGGGATTAGTTCAATCATAATCCCGGAATTTGAGGATCACTAAATTGGACGGGATCCCGTTCTAATCTATCATATTTCGCGACGTAAATTCACAAAACAATGTAAATTTAGCTCTCAATTGAGTATACCAAAAGAACAAGACCATCGATGACTCGGACGCGGGACCTGATACCCGTATTAATCAAACACTTTATTGTAAATTTATTATTACGTGGCTTTATGTCAAGAACTTCAGGGACTGTTTGAAAAACACTGCTTGGAAACAGCTTTTAGATGTAAATTATTGTACTTCCTTTACATTAAAAATTCAATTTACTCGTACGTTTTAGCCGACAGCTGGGTTAAATATATTTGCATATTTTTATTATATTTTATGATACCTGACACCACTAGCATCAGAAATGATGACAGTTTTACAATAATTCAAATTGTATTTTTGTATCATTGTGACATATGATAACATATTTAAGTCTATTGATTGTCAAAACTCCATTTTTAATACACAAAAGCCCACGTAAGATTTGTGTCTCTGATCTGTGAGACATGGAAAATATGTTTTTTTAACGCGTTGAGTTCTGGAATTATGTTTTCACGAAGTTACGCTATCTTTTGAAATAGAGTATTAACTTATTGAAGTTTATATGACAAATACTCAAATGATTTTAAAACAGTCAATCAACGATTACTTTTATAAAAAATAGTTACTGATTTTATCACAACGCATTTGATGCGTCAAATTTGCCCTTCTGAAGACCACGTGATGGTACAGTTACCGTGTCCACTTTGAACTGTTATATTAAACAATTTGCAAAACATGATGTTAGTTAGAAAAATAATCAAATATATTTTGATTATAAGTCCTGTAGAACCTGCGAGGTAATCGCCAAGCAAAAAAAGACTCGGTATAAATTCGGCGACTTAGTCACAAACAGTTCTCGTAGAACTACTTCTGTTGAGATAAGCTTCATAAGAAGTCAACGTGCTTTACAGTGAGAGAAGATATAGTAATAAAAAAATAATAAATTGGTTTTGAGCAGTTAATTTGCACAATTCACAATACATAAAAGTTGATAAAATACAGAGCGTTTAATTCCGTCACCATTTTGACAAAAAACGTTGAATCAAGAAATATGTACGTGTTTTCAGTTTTCAGCGAAAATTATATTTTTTTATTTCTTTCGCCAGATATAACACACAGCTGAATTTCATTGAATAAAATACGAAACATTCACAAATGCTGAAAAATGCAAAAATCACAATTGCACGTGAAGTAAAAAAAATCAACTGGAATTTTATACCTCAATTCACAAACGTCTATTGCACAACAGTTTTTAATTTAAATAAAATGTAAATAACAGATTATTTGATATTATATACACAACACAGAACTATTATTTTCGAGACAAAAATGTACGCCAGAAAACAGGCGATTCGGTATTTGTATAAATCAGCGATCTTATTTTGGAATATGTTGTGTTAAATTAACATAATGACTTCATAGTTTACTAGATTGTTGCAAAAAATACTACAAGATCTTCAGCCACTTCGCTTTGACAGCCATTATTATGTTTCAACGAAATGTTCTCTTTGCAAATATTTTGGAGATTTTTTAGCGTATCGTTATACTCAGGAAATGAAAAAGATATGGTCCTTTTTATGATTTTGGCAACTTCTTTCTAACTGTCAAAACGAGGAAAGTGTTTCAAGAGACATATATTTGATTCATAAAAAAGAAAGTGAAGTTTTCTCGTGATAATGAGATTGTATAAAATATCTTGTGTTCTTACACACAAATTTTGCTTACGACTATTACACAATACTGCAATTATTATAATAGAAACATGGGTACTATTTTAGTCAAAAAAATACATGCATGTTAACTAAATACGACCAGCTGATGCCCACGGGCTTGAATCCCTGTCCGTACGTAAAAACAAATATTCAATGTTCCCAGTTGTGGACGTATGGTGTTTACAATTTTTTCATATCTCCCCAATTTCCCGATCTCAAAAATAGAGCTTAAGACGAGCAATAAGATAACCACTGGCCTCATTCATTTACTATTACTTTCCCTGAAGATTTTAGCGCCTAAATGCCAATCAGTAGAAAAACAACATATGTTGATATGCTTCATTACGAAGCCATATGCTACGGATAAAAAAGGGGGGTTTGAAAATAAAGCCAATTTTTATCAACCTTTTAAATTCTCACAATGATTGATTGGTCACTTTTAAGGTGTTTGCTGTCAATACTTGGTGGAAAGGTATTATATTCAAAAATATAAAATATTCTTTTGTACTACTTTTATTTTTGAAAAATCAGAACTGGTTTCGCTCATGACAAGCATTATAAACTGATAAGAAAATACAATTTTACAGTGTTATTTATACAAAACAAAACACTCGCTTTTTTCGGCTCAATAGCATTTTTTTTTTGATAGGCCTCACTGTCAGCTTGTATAGAATTGAATCAGGTTAAGTTGACTTGTTTGATGTTAAAAAAAAAATTCAAAAATACAAAAAAAAATGAATGCAAATTTTAACGATAAAGTTTTGAAATAATCAGTTGTATTGAAGAATATTTATTAAATTTATCTTAGACATCGATCGATAAACGAGAAATTTTATTTTTCATATAACTGCGAAACATTCTGAGTTATAGAACTTTAAAACCAGGGAGTTTAATTCGTTAGATAAACATGCCTTGATTATTTTGTTTACATTTGTTAAAAAAAAATACATAGGTGACATACCAAAATTAATTTTTAATATGTTTGCCGACCCTGACAAAATTGCTTTCGTATATTGATAAAATAATCAATTTCATGATTGCATTTAAATATCAATACCCATCATATAAAATAACTCTCCTATAGCAACATTATCATTAGGCATGGGGAACGAAATGTAGCCTAATACATATTTTATTGCGTTGCTGAACTTCCATTGTTAAGCTAAATGGAATTAAAATCTTTTATTCTGATTTGATTTTCATACACACACAACCTGGCGCAATACATGCTGCCATACAAAACATGGCCACAATATTTTACCGGAAAATATTTACGTAAATATAATATTTGCCTTTTGTGGGTTTTCAATAACGGAGTTAAATTAACTTGAAACCCTATACACTTTGCTACACACTAGGGCTTGTCAGTTTTCAAAAACCGGTTTTTCAACATCATAACCGGCTGTGCCGAATTTTCCATAAACGAGTCTATAAAAAAAGGACAGAAAAATTGGATCTTTTATTTGATGGCTCAAATAAAAGATGGCTCTTAAATATAAATAAAATAAAAAGATAAATCTCTTAAAGATAAAATAAAAATTAAAGATGGCTCTTTTATTATATGCCCCACATCATTACCTAGCAAAGGGGTATTTTTGATATCAAGAAATTTTGTTACAAAACGATTAGTGGACGCTTTGTGTTTATATATTTTCTGAAGAGAAACACCAAATAATTTCTCGTTGTGTATTATTATGCATATAAATAAACAACATCAAAAATTGAAATTTTTCTCGCTATTTTAATTGAATCATCCATTTTTTGTAAAACTTCGAAAACCAGATAAAACCGGTTTTTTCAAAAGTCGTATATTCCGTACCGTTGTATAAGCCCTACTACACACTGTTGAGCTTCTAAAGTGTTTACAGTCTTTATTAATTCTTGCAACTGTAGTGGATTTATTATAATTGGCCACTTATTTGATTTATTTGCAGAGCTGTTACTTTGTGTTTTAAATGAAAACACAACTGTTTTAAGCTTATTAGTTTGATATTTTACAGTAGTAGCATTCAAGATTTGGAGAAATGAAATATATTATTCAATGTTCTTAATGAATTCATGCACTTAAATCAACATAGTTTTAAAATACTCGGGAGGAACGAAATCGGTCCTGATCCTAATAAATAGTACGAACAGCATTTTTTCGATCGAATTATCGATTTCTGTTTGAAGGCATGGGTGTTTGTAATGTTTAAGTATTCCCTCCCAGCAACGTTCCCTCTAATTTTTCTATTCTGTGTGCGGAACATCAACTTTTGTGAGCAGTAAATTTTCAGCAAAATAAAAAGTGTGCGCAAATATATTTTTTTTATGAAACAAACTTTACAATTATTCTATGTGCAGCCTTGTGCGGGGATGAAAAAATGTGCGCGGGCACACCTTAGCGGGAACATTGCCTCCCAGCTATCCAATCCTTGATGAATCCGTGATGTCTTAATTTCTCTCCCACTAGTACTGTCTTAGCCTTTTCCTTATATCCCTACCACTCTTTTGAAAAATAGATGTTGAGCGACTGACTAACAAACAGTTATCGTAGAAAAAAAATGTTGAGAAACTGCCATTAAGAGGCCATATGCTCTACATTGGGAGTGGACATGAATTAAAAAATGTACAAAATAATGTTTTTAAAAGAGTGCCTTTTCACCATTTCCCCCCTGTTTAAATTATGGATATGTAAACAAAATCCCGTAATTAGAATATTTTGAATTCCGTTATCTTAGGATTACAAAAGGTTCCTAGATTGGATTCCCTAATTGTCACTGAACACCTTAATAGTGATTTTTCACGATCGTTTTTATATTTTGTTTCGTTGCACTGAGTGGACTTTTAAATATTCCTTTACAATTATGAATATATTTACTATAGGTATGTGAAAAATTGTTTTATCTATTACTCTCATTTGCATTCAACATTGTGTCTACTTTTTGGTGTGGTACAAATTTTTGCAAATTGTAATGCTATGCCAAAAATAATTTCAATTTTACAAAATAATGGCTTGTAATACAAATGAGATCTAGTAGATATATTTGATGTTTTTTTAATGATCAAAATTAAACTTTGCATGACTCAGTAAGAGTGTGAGGTACCCAATTTTCTAAGGTTAGCTTTAACTAAGCTTTTTTGATGTAGCATATGGAGCATATGGACTCTTAATGGAGTTTATCTCAACAGAAGTGTTTCTACGAGAACTGCTTGTTACTCAGTTGCTCAACCTCTCTTTTTCCAAAGAGAGTAGTAATATAAGGTAAGGGCTAGGACAGGACTAGTGGTTAGCTAATCGCTCTCGATACGCCCCGTTCATAGGATAGAATAGGTGGGAGGGGGGAATTCAAGACATCACATACATCCATGCCTTTGAACAGAAATTCATTAATCGATTGAAAAATCAATTTATAAAACTGCCCGTACTGGGATTCGAACCCGTGACCTCCGTAGCGGTAGCCAACGACGTTGACCACTCGACCACACAGGCGGCAGATAATACATATATAATTGTTTGGTATAACTATGTTACTGTAAGGAGCGATGTTTTAATTCACAGTATTATTTTTTTCAAGTTCTCTCATCAAAATCACAATGAAATTTTAAGCTCTTATAACTATAGTAGACCATTTTCACAAACGAATTTTGTATTGATTAATCAATTATTAAACTCTCATATAATAACATTTTTTTAGCTTCGTGCCTGTAGCAGAATTGTCCTGTTTACTAATTCCGTTTTTATTTTCTTTGCAGGTAATGGGCGGTAAGCGCTGCACCCGCAATGGATTACCCCGCTCCACATCTCAGCCTTTCTAATTTCCACCGTGAAAACAATCAAGATTCACCGACAAAAAATGTGCGCGAACACCTTATCGGCCCCGACGCCTTGATAAGGTATCCAAGGAATCTTCTACAACCGTACGGGGACGGATCGTCGTCTTCAGACGATCTGAACCAGGTCCATTTCAATGGTTGGAACTCTTTCGCTTCATCATATTTCAACTTTACCACATTTGCGTATTTCACGTCGTCTGTCAAACCACCTAAAATCAATGACTACGATACGAATTCGTCTTTTTCTCAAGATGTGATAAGTGATGATAATTCTTCGTCGGTCAATGTTTACGATGCGAACAACGGTGAAGACGCTGAAGAGGCTATAAATGTATTAGCCTTTCATGACCTGTGTCTTGTAGGATTGATCTGTCTGTTAATTGTGGTGACAGTTATTGGCAATACCCTGGTAATCTTAGCCGTTCTTACAACTAGGAGACTGAGAACGGTTACCAATTGCTTTGTGACAAGTCTAGCGGTTGCTGATTGGCTTGTGGGCATCTTTGTAATGCCTCCGGCGGTTGCGCTTCATCTCATGGGTGAGTAACAGACTATTTTGTATTGATTAACTTAATACCTTAAACATTAACAGTCTACAGCGACATCTAAAATAAAAACAAATTATTAAATAAATTATTTACAAACATTCGTGTAGTTGATAAAATCTAGCATAATAGGATTTTAAAAACATCCAAGTTGAATTGAGCATACTTTATTATTATATTACAACAAGATTATTCAGTAGAAAATGAATATGAGGCCATATATATAGCGTGTTTAGACAGTGAATATCTATTTTTTTCAATAAATAATCGTATCTCAACCAAAACGCACAGTTTATTTTTTTAAATTTTAATGAACGTTAACAAAATCAAATACATAGCTATTAACATTAACTTTTTTTCAGCTTTTATTGGAAATACAAAGCTTATTAAATTTTGAAACAGTATTTGTGAAATGGAGAATTGTTTAAGTTCTTTTTTCGATATTAAAACACATTTTAATTTATATTGTTTTAATAATAGAATATAATATATATTTTTTTAAATAATCGAAATACATTATTTTATTGAAGATGTTCACAATCATTCATCAAATATATTATTTAACTGAAAAAAAGTCTTGCGGTCGAGTTCTTTCTAATTGAAAAAAAACACTGTCTAAATTTATAATTAAAAAACTCTAAGGCCATTAGTATTGACTAGTAGTTAGTTGATCAGTTTCACCACGCCCCGTTTTTGGAATACGTATTTCATAAATTGTTTAAAAATTAGTTTATGAAACTGTCCGTACATTTTTTCATTCGACGACTTATTCTATTTTTTACAGTATTAAAAATCGTATTTAATCAATTTCGTCGCGTTCTGATAATGCTGTTTGGTTGTGAATTTATTTATAAATCAAAATATTAAATGAATTTGAAATCTTTATTATATTATCGAACATACAACTTCACTGTGTATAAATCGTACTGTTACGATAAACATCCTGCGGAATAAAAAGTCTTTAAGCACCCTTAAAAATATCTCAGTCCATAAACCTACCCTGCAAATGGAACACATTTGTACTTTAAAGATCTTTCAAAAGACGTTACATTTGTATCTGCAGTGCTTTTAATGCATACAAAACCAAAAAATTTTTACAGAAGCAAACAACTTTTTTCCGAAACGATGATGTTTTTTTTTCTTTTGTCGAGGAAAGCTTTTTATTTCGCATACTTATTTAAGTGTAAAATGTTTGACGTAATATAATCAGGGATGGGCTGGTGGGGGCTCGGGGGAGCTCACGCGAGCCCCTTGTTAAAATTTGGCGCGGCCGGCGAGCCCCTAGTTAAGATAAGAAAATCATTCGTCTTATATCAAATCATCACATAACTGCAATCTCTGTAGATGGATAAATTTGAAAATTAGTTTTCGTTTCATTTTTTCATTCAGCGTTGTAGGCATTCGTGAGTCCCTGTACGAAAAAACATTTTTTCGATCGATTTATCTATTTTCTGTTCGAAGGAATGGGTGCTTGTAATGTCTTAAGATTGCCTCCCACTCTTCCAATTCTTCAATTCAACTGAGCGCTACTATTAGTTAATCATTAGTCCTGTCTTATGCTTATCATTTTATCCCTACTTTCTATCTATCTTTGGAAAAGAGAGGTAGAGCGACTAAGTAACAAGCAGTTTTCGTAGAAAAATAACTTTCGTTGAGATACCTTCATTAGTAGGCCATATACTCGACATAGGTAGCGGACATGGATAAAAAATGGATAACATTTACCGAGCCCCTTTTTAAGATATTGGCAGCCCACCGCTGAATATAATTGACACACGATCAGCAAACTTCGTGTTGTTTTCTTTTTGCGCAAAAGTATATTATAACATAATACTTAAAATCAGAGATATAAGATGTTTAGAAGTGTGATCCAAAATATATATTACATCTGTATCAAAACTACCTTTTTACTAACGAAAACTGCGATTGCTATTCCAATATTATATAATATGATAGTTGTGAGCACAACAAAGACTTGAAACAGTTTGTATTACAATATAAAATACAAACTGATAACTTTTTGATTTAATTAGATGTGCTACTTGTTTTGACATGGGCTTCACATCTCTAAGAAGCATCGTCAAACTAGGGATTGTAGTAACGAAACTACCGAAATCGCTCTCCCGGTATTCATGGTGTATTTCTTATACCGAAATACCTGTTTTTAAAGAGGAAAAATACTGATATTAAAAATGAGCCAAAACCATAGTTTGAATGTATAGATAACTTAGTATACGTATTTCAATAAAAAAAATTGCGATGAGTTGAAACTTTGAGAATTTTTTACATAATTTTAACTTTTCCGCTTAAGAATTATAACCCAATTAGTAAATAATAGCTAAGATACTGGAATGTTTCATATAGCAAGTAAAAATTGATAGATATATGTTTTTGATAAATGGTGAGTTTTATTAATTCTATGGAAAATTATGTTCTAGAAAATAAAGATGTTAAGCTTTTACGATTCCTTATTACGAGTATATTGTTTCAAATATGCTTAAAAATAGCCATTAAACAGCTATCGATAAAATAAAAAAAACCCTTGTATATTTAAATACAAACCATTTTTACACTCTACGTTCTCGCTATTAAAAATAATCTTAAAATAAGAAAAAGCGCACAGTAAATATTAATTTACACATTTGTTTCATAAATAATTCAATTGATTGTGACAGCGTAATAGCTTTCAAATAGTATAGTTAATTTTCAACGATTTTTATTTTCCGGGGAATAACAAGACGCGTAATAAAATACATTACTTACATGCGTAAAATATATATTCTTATAGCTGCCTACTTAAAGCCCCTGCAATATGTTTGCTCGAACACATCATTTATACAACAGATCTGAGCAGAGTCGGGTTTTACACTACCACTACTTGCCTATTATGTTAAGTCAGGACAAGTAGATATATATGCATTTAAATTCTCTGCAGACAAATTCACAATCGTTGAAATTGCAGAAAAAAATGTCCCATATCCTAATAATTTCTGTAATACAAGAATAAATATAGCAAATAAACTGTTGGATTTTGTAAAAATGTTAATGACTTGATATTAAATAAAAAAATCACTGTCATTTAAGACATTGGTTTTGTATCTGTCTATTCAATGATGCAATGTAGAGAAAGATTTTTTTTTATTACCATATCCGCTCCCAATATGAAGCATATGGACTCCTAATGGAGTTTATCTCAACAGAAATGTTTCTACGAGAACTGCTTGTTCTTGAGAGCAATTGCTCAACCTCTCTTTTTCCAAAGATAGTAGGAATATAAGGAAAGGACTAGGACAGGACTAGTAGTTGGTTAATCGCTCTCGATACGCCCCGTTCATAGGATAGGATAGGGGGAGGGGGGAATACAATACATCATATACATCCATGCCTTTGAACAGAAATTCATAAATCGATTGAAAAATCAATTTATAAAACTGCCCGTACTGGGATTCGAACCCGTGCCCTCCGTAGCGGTAGCCAACGATGTTGACCACTCGACCACACAGGCACATTATTTCAAAATCGCCGACCAAAAATGTTCTCAATCCCGAATCCAATCTTAAATCAATTTTATGCTGGGTGTTTATTTATCTAAACTTTATTGAAATTATGTAGCTGGATACCTTTGTAATTTATTGTAAATAAAGTTTAGATAACAATAAATACTATTTATTGGATATAAATTTTAATACTGATGAAGAAACTAATAAAAGAAAATTTGTGTGTGTAAAAAAATATAGAAATAAATAAGGTGGTTAAATAACAAATAACCAAACCAATTAAATAAAAAAATGCTTGTTAGTTTAATATTTGAATGAATCAATCTATTACAAACGCTCCTTTGGTGTTTTTGCTATCACGCACCTTCTATAATCAATTACTCGTAAGAAAATATTTTTCAGACACTTTATTTGGCGGATTATCCCAAAGGATATTGAAGAAAACCCAAAGAGATTAATTACTTCTCAGTCAATTAATCTTGATTGGATGTAAACAATCAAAATCACAAAACAATAGAATGTTCGAGAAAGATCAAAAGCTCTTGGCAGAAGTGTTAAGTTGTGATGGATTTGTGGACGTCGTGTATATTCGATATATTATTTTTTCTTAATGGAGTGTGAAGTATGGTTCGTAAGTTTTTTTAAATTATTTCACATAGTTAGGTGGAAATTTATTCTTAAGCCTGGCGCTAGTTACTTACTTACAGTTGAAGTGTGAATTGCGATCATAATTCGTACCGAAAAGAAAAAGGAATTTATAAATAGGTCCGTAAATTAAAATGATTTTCAAAAAGTGATTCAATTCATGGCGATACGTAATAAAGCAATGGCATAAATAAGATAGATAAATGTGTGACTATTTTGGAACATCTCGTCAAAATATCGTTGGCTTAATTTCAGTGGCGGTTCCTGACCTAAAATCTTGGGTGGGCTAGAGAAAAGCATATTTCCACTTCACCTTATACATTAATCTACAAGCAAATTAACAAATACTACGACACTACTGCAATGCATAAATTATTATATAATAAAATCAATGCTAATGTAACTAAGAAATAATAGAATACGGAATCCTTAAATTCGTCTCTTTCAAAGTGAAATAACAAGTACCTACTAAAAGCAATACAGAACTGTCACACTGAAAGTCAATACCTGTCACTTTCATACAATACAACGATATTGGTTTTGTGTTTCAATGCATAAGTATGCGTAATGGGCAGATTCTGTTTAGCTCCTAACGATCAACAGAAGCTTGACAGATTGAAACACAATCGTTTGTGTTTGATGACGTTTCCGTACATACAAATACAAAAAAATCTAATCGTGCTTGATTGCGCCCCAGTGTAAAGAAAGATTGCATGATATTGTCTGTGGTTCCGGGCTTGAAATAGTTAGCCCCTGAGTCTAATACATAGGTGTTGCCAGACTGACGTGACGTTGCCTGTTCCCTGTGAAGTATTTATAGGGTTGTTGTTTTTTTTTATGCCGGCTCAGTTTAAAATTGTAATACAAAACACAATCGAGAATATGATTGTAGGTAGACGTAACATTGTCTTATATTGACAGAGGAAAATTAAAACAAAGATATTATATTCATTTAGGAAAGGTTAGTTACGCTTATAAATGTATTTATTTTGTTCAGCGGCCAAATTGCTGTTCATTTTTATTCAGCCATCTAAAGTTTTGGGTGAAAAATGCAGGTCGGGCTTAGCCCACCTAGCCCAGTACCTAGAACCGCCACTGCTTAATTTTAAAAACAAAGTTTCTTATTTTAATAAAAACACAGTATTCCTTTGTAATTCATTCCACTTTATTTAATTGGTCAGGACCGGTATCGCTCATGGCGAGCATTGTCAACTGATAAGAAAAATATATAAACAGTGTTATTTATACAAAATTAAATTGAAATAAAAGGTGTTAGCAGCAATTAACAATGAAAATAATTTACAAATTATACTATGAGTGACTCTTCAATAACACAAAATTAAAAAACTTAACATCTATAACATTCAATTAAAAAAATAGTAATGTAGAATTTCACTTCGTGAAAATTTCCTAAATTTTAATTGTGTTTATAATTGCCGTCATTCACCACTTATAATTTATTAGTCTTTGATGATTTTTTAATCGTATGTTATAGGTGTTAAGCATTTTAATTTTGTGTAATTGTAGAGTCACTTATACTGTAATTTGTGAATTCTTTTCATTGCTGAATAGTTGCTTACACCTTTTATTTCAATTTAAATTTGTATAAATAGCACTGTTTATATATTTTTTTATCAGTTGGCAATGCTTGCAATGAGCGAAACAGTTCCTGACCTATTATAATGCTTATGAAGGAAATAAATAACAAATAAATTGGTTATATATATTTCACTGAATTTTACATTTTGTGCCAGCAGCTCTATTATTATTATATCTCTACTCTTTAGTCACACATGACGGAAGATTTCGAATTCTCCCGAGTATCGGAATTCTTCGAGTAGGTAACCAGTGTTTACCATTCACTCCAGTCTTTTGTTATTCGCGGCTTAGATTGAAAACATATTTACTATACAATATTATGATATCACGCATAAAGAGAAAAGTGACAGGCAGTCACGGCGTAAAAAAATAATTGATTTTTCCTTCTAAAAAATTCGGGCTTGACAAGAAAGAAGTACACGTCCTTTATACTAGTGCAAAAATTGTATTTTTCCTTCGCGAATTGCGAAAATAGAGTGAGGGCAAATATTGTAATAAAATATACAAAAAGTAAATTTCTCTCGAGTTGACAAGGTTATCTGGATATACGTTTTTTTCGAGATTTAATCCCATTTTGAATTGTAAAAAACCCTGCCAATTCCATTAGAAATTTATGAATGAAAATAAGGAAAACTTATTCAGATTTGTTTACAGTTGTTTAAGCAGTCGTTTCAGAATATTATAATAGTTATTATCAATTATTACCCTAGTAGTTTTTTAAACTTCTTAGTCAGTATCATATTCTTGATGTTTACTTATCAATGAAAAGAACTTAATTTCTAAATGTTTTGAGGCATAATCTTAAACGGTATTTTCCTACATTATTTCAGTTTTGCCATTTTTCTGTCAAACTTACTTGCGTCATCAGCCGACCTACTTGAGTAAACTAAAATAATTCAAACGTTTACGAAAGTTTGTTTTTGACAGATGTGATTTAGTGACGTTATTTATTTACTTAGCAACACGTGACAAAAAATACGATTCAATATGTTTTTCTCTTCGTTGACATTTCATTCAAAATAATAGTAGTGATATATTTCCGCCCAATTCAACACAAAAAGTGTCAGAAAAGTAATTTACTATGAAGAAAGGCAGTAAATAAAAACGCTTGTCAAGAATCAATAACTTTAAAAGATTTGACGACTATTTACTGACAAATTATTTTCAATATACAAAATTAGAAATATTCATGAGTTTCATCACTAGTTACGTCACTAGACGTCATTGGCTTAACCAGACACAATTTTAGAGAAGTATCTTCAGACTTAGGTGCAATTTAGATTTTAAAACAAACATTTTTTATGTTTTTATAAATATTATAAAAATCTGTAGTATGATATAAAATAATATGCTATAAATTGAAAAAAAAACAATACTTTTCTCCAAATATCGAAGGAGTTAATCGATATGTATGTGCTAAATAAAATATATTTTGTTGCGTTTTCTCAAATATATCTTTAATTTAAAAATATACTTTTTACGGTAATTCCACATATTACAAACAAAACCTGTCCATATCTCAGAGTTTTTTTTTTAATAAAGTGCCTCTATTGAACACCTTAAAAGTAATAAGAAAGAAATTAAAATTTAAAATTTTGCCATTAATTTCAATTAATCTATACATAACTCATAAAACCATTCTCGCTGAATATTATTTATTAAATGGACAATTTATTATGCTGATTTTTATTTTCTTGTTAAAATTACGTATATTAAGCTATAGTAATAACGATTTCATCGATATATCAACCCGGTATATATCGACTCGTAATCGGCAGAAAATAGTAAGCGACAATTCATAAATTTTACAGAGCAATGTTGTTTTTTAACTTCCTCTCGTAATAAACTTGTAAAAAGATACTTTAATTGAACTTATATTACTAACCGCATTTAAGGAATTATTTTTGCAAACTTATTACGAGCTGAATTTGTTATGATTAAAACCTAACCATTCCTGTAAAATTTATGAACTTTCGCTTAAGTTGTTTTGTCGATTACGGGTCGATAAAGCATGTTAAATTTTAACTAAGCCCCTATTAAAATTTCTCATATAAAAAAAAACATTGTATTTTTGACGCCATCTTGACATCATTGTTAAAATAAACCGCGTGGCAATAGTTATGTAAATATTTCTTTATTTTTTCTTATATAAATATCTCATTTTTTCCATACCGCAAACATGGTGCATGAAATTACTCCTTACCCTATTTTACCAAGTTAAAGTAAAAAGTTCTACTTTTCCTAAAAAAACATATAATGTAAAATAATAAAGGCTTGTGTTGAGCAACTCCACTTTAAGTGAACATAATGTGTGAAACCATATTTTTGAGCGGTGCATCAGTTTGTATTGCATATGTAAAATAAGTGTCGCAAACTAACTATGTATGCTAATATTCTCAGTCACAGGTGTGATACTTGTAACAAAGTTGTTGTAAATTTATTGCCTGCAAGCTCTGGTCTTCTTCAAACAGAGTAACTACGCCGATCGAATTTTCGCACAATTTTCACGTGTGCATTGTACACTATGCCTTTGAAACTACCGCAGTTTGAGATTTAATGCTTTCCGTCGTTAGTCCTCCAAGAACGGGCATACCTTTTATGTTCCATAACAGGTTTCCACTAGCAACTACGACTATTTATTTTTCAAATATGAATCCGTTAACCGATGAAATCATAAACTTAATAAAAAAGAAACTGCTTGAAACAGTAAAGAACAAGTAACACAAAAAACAAATATTCAAAAATCGCTCGTGGTTTACTAACCAATAAAAAATCTTATTTTCATTTTTTTCGTAAACGTTGCAAATACTTTAAATTGCCAACGTCGCAATATTGCCTTTAAAAAATTCATAAAGTAAACAATGTCGTAAATACACTGTATTGGCAGACGTGTAAAACAATATGTAAAGGCTTGCTATTACTTGCTAGTCATGTCAAAACTGATTAAAAGTTAGGGAGGAGGCATCCTAAAAACAATATAAGTAATTGAAAGCATATATTATATGACAATGAATAAAATAGTTAACATTTAAAAAACGGAAGAAATTTTGCATCTATAAATAATATATTCATACAGGAAATCGAAGAGATGGTTGAAAAGCGTTCTGTGAATTAAAGAAACCTATCTCGGACCTTTTATGTTATCCCAAGATTTCGGTATTAACAATCTTTTAATTCCGGTATCCCGGGATTGATCATTTAATACAATTTCACGTTTTTATTTTTTTACATAACCCTAATTTGTTACAAAAAATAACTGACATTACAGCTATCGTGACAAAGATCTTAAATGATGATGCCGGGATTAGATGCCCTACTGTGAACGTCATGCGGGTTTGAATGGTTAAGAAAGTTTTATAACATTTTCTGGTCCGGATTTAAGCCACACTGAATCTTAACTTTCAGTAAGTAATTGTCTTTTTAGAGTTAGCTTAAATATAATTAATATTGGTATAAAAAAAACACAATTTTATACGTCAAAAACCTTTATTCACATCAAGTAAAAAAAAACAGTGCTTGAAATATATTTATATTTTTTATCAAGTTAATTATTTCTCCGGGAGGGTAAATTTTTAAACAGTTGAGAGCCATACGTTGTTCCATACTAAAAATTAAAATAATTTGTTATATACACGGTGTAACGATAATTAATTTTGTAAACTTCTTGTATTAAAAGATTTAAACAATTGTTTGTAAAAAAGAATTCGAAAAAATCCAGCCATTAAATAAATATCTGGTGTTTTTGGTAAGGTAAAAATACTTTAATATATAACGACTTAAGCATACTTAAGCATATTAGAAGTATTATATAACTATTTTGTACAAGAAAATATTTGATTTTAAGTTTTTTATATCGTATTAGGTTGGCAATGTTGATTTTTGTTTTATACTTTACAGTTGTTCAAATTCAATAAACAAACCTCATGTTACTTTTAAAAAAAGCTCTTGCTCGGTGTTAATGCACCGAGCCATGGAGGAGCAAAAAAATGTGAAAAATTGTAATAATATCTGTCTATACCCTTTGATATTATCGAATTGCTTAATTAACACTATATTGTTACTGCGTACAGTGTAAAATGCGATTATCAATATCCAAACCACAACATTTACCTCATGCACGTTTATTCAGTTGTGGTTACATAGTTCAATTTAATTCATACTGTTTTCATGGACTCAATTGGCAATAAGTGAGGTATGGCTTCAATGTTTTTATTAAGATAATTAAATCTTTTTTCTCTTATATTGCTTAATCAGATGTGTCAATTCGGCTCATGATCAAAGAAACGTTACTCGATTTTTTTGGGTTTTTGAGTAGCATATTTTACTGAATATAAAATAACATATAACACTTTCGGCCCCGGCCCAAATTAAGTAAAATTGTCTCGTGTGCTTGTCTTATTTTTGAAGAATTGCATTTTTTCTTAATGACTTACTAAAAAGGTTATAACTGTGAAACCACGAGATCAAATCAAATGAATTCTTTTGTGGTTGCTTCAAAGACTATTAATATTCAATTATATATGGTATTATTGCTAGAATTTTCTGCTATGGAAAGCCATATTACAATGTTTGCACATGTACCGAGTCTTGCTCCATTTTTTGCTTGCCGCCCACCTGCCAAGTTCAATTGGGCTTATCTATTTTTTCTTGCTGCTATAAGTAACAAATATTTTTAGAAATGCTTTTTGACATTCTTTTTTATAGAATATTTAAAGTTAAAATTGAAAATGAACTCCGTGGCTGCACCATCATGTAATCTTTAGAAGGACAAATGGACGCATCAAATGCGTTATGATATCCTTAAATTTTGGTTGGTAAAATCAGTTACTATTTATAATAAAAGTAATAATTTAAAGACTGATTTAGAATAATTTGATTATCTGTTATAATGATTATACTGAGTCTTTTTTTACAAAATGTTGCTTAATACCACAATGATGGCTCTATTTTAAAGCATAGCACATCACGTGAAAACACGGTTCCGGGACTCAACGCTCGGCTAGCTTATCACGTGAAAACACGGCTCTGGGATCCAACGTGTTAAGTGACACATAAGTGACTAAGTGAATTCTGAAAACACATTAAACAATACAATATACATAATATAAAATACAATATAAAAAAAACATTTACAAAATTAATAAATAAAATTAGAAAATTATAATAATATATATAATATTAATCAATTGATATAAGTAAAAATATTTTTAACTCCGATACGAAATACCAGTATAAAATATTTGTCCGTTATTGAGATACTAATTGATCGGATCTAATTTTTTTTTAATGTTTGCATAATTTTGTTTTTTTTTTTATCCATATCCGTTCCCATATGGCCTCCTAATGGAGGGATCGGGACAGAATTATCTAAACTAATCGGTATCACTACACCCAGCTGTTAAAGGATCAGAAATGGTGGGAAGAACATAATAAACATCCATGCCTTCGAGCAGAAATCAATAAATCGATTGAAAAAATGCTGTTCGTACTGGAAATCGAGTTCGTGAGGTCTGGCACGGAAGCCCACAACGCTAACCATTGTGCCATAAGACGAAATTGATATACCGGTATTTATATGTGCATCCCGTATAGCACCCCCTTGTCCAGACTCTGGACCAACGTTCCCTCTAAACTGCGCGCGTTTTGTTATTTTTAACTTCGGACGGACATAAAAAAATATAGGGAAAAAATCAATGACCGACCTGGTACCTATTTATTTACCACTGCAACACTGCATCACTGACTATGACCAAAGTTTCCTCTAAGCGCGTGCGCGTCCACGCAGCAGTTGGGAAGCCCCCGCGCACTCATTCCGGGTTGGGGCGTACTACAAGACAGGTACTCAATCAATATTTGATCGGTCCGTGCAGCCTTTGAAATTTCCACGCAGCTAGCCCTTCGGCCTAGAGGGAACGTTGCTCTGGACTCCAGATTTCAATGATTGAAGTAAAATAAAATTAATTTACTACTCACTTTCTATCAAGGTAAAAAAAAAATAGATGCCTTACACAGTAACTAATCAAACATTACGCAATACTAACCTATATTTTTGGAACACTCACCTTTTGTTATTTTTCAGATTTTGTATAGGGTTAATATTAGCTTACACACCTACGTCAATGTATCAACTACAAACACAATATACCTGGTCATAATGACAATATAATCAACTCAGATTAGAATGAGCAACGATTCTGTAATAATACTGCTATATTGTTAGTTAAATTCGACGCAATGTCAATTCTATGGCCAGCGATGGTTTGTTTGATAAAAAATATTATATGAGCACAGATTGGTTAACTAAAAATATATTAAAGATTTTTTTTACAATTAACTTGGAATATTTTATTGAATAGAGTAAACATTATTAATTATTCAGGCATAACAATATTTTTTTTATTTTACGACAGTCATTTACATTTTTTTTCTTCTAGCAGGCCGCATATATACAAATAATGATAGTTTCAAGCCGCAAAGAAAATATAAATTTATAGGAAGTTCAAATCTCTTTTTATTCAGAGATACGTTTTATGTAAAAAAATATAGGGTGAATATAAATACATATAAGATAGATTTCATTACATTTGTCCGTGTTATTTCAAAACCATGTGTATTTATTTATTTTAAATGATTTTTTTGTAAAATATTTTGTTAAATTTAATCCTTGATATTATATTATAATATAATATGAGTAATAAGCTACAAAACGGAATCATCAGCTACAAATCATCACTAAGCCTATTTCTATGAACCGCTTTATTCTGCTTCATATACGAAAAAGCTTACTCAAAATTTTCAAATTTAATATTCGAGGGACACTGGAATCATTGAAAGGGGCCGCGGGTTGTGCTTCACTGTTGTACGGCGTACGTTATGGAAATAACTCAATTATTAAAAACTGTCTTAAATCCAGTTTCATTTAAAGATATTTGTAAATCTTTAATTTTTTCTACGTGGTACAGAGAAAGTTTCTTTTCAGCGAAACTACATGAATTCTGACGTTTTAGTGAAATCATATTTTTTCATTATGTTATTTTTCGTAGTGTTTCTTAAACAAAATTTATCAGTTGCTTAATGACCAATAAAATAATACAGACTTATAATTGGCAAAATAACTTAAGCGACACAATTTGGTAAATTACGTTTTAAGTCAATAATTGTTCAAACTACGGTGTTAGAGACACATTTTTTAGAACGTTATCTCTTTAGAGATCTTTTAATGTTTGACCTGTTATCGGTTGTTATCGTTTATTCCATTTGGACTCCGGTTGAAAAACGCTGATCCAGAGAATTGAAAGTAGTCAGACAAGTTAATAGACATTGTCCATATTTTTTTTTTTTTTAACCATGTCCGCTCCCAATGTGGAGCATATGGACTCCTAATGGAGTTTATCTCAACAGAAGTGTTTCTACGAGAACTGATTGTTACTCAGTTGCTCAACCTCTCTTTTTCCGAAGAGAGTTGGGAATAGAAAGAAATGGCTAGGGAAGGACTAGTGGTTAGCTAATCGCTCTCGATACGCCCCGTTCATAGGATAGGATATGTGGGAGGGGAGAATTCAAGACATCACATACATCCATGCCTTTGAACAAAAATTCATAAATCGATTGAAAACTCAATTTATAAAACTGCCCGTTCTGGGATTCGAACCCGTGACCTCCGTAGCGGTAGCCAACGATGTTGAGCACTCGACCACACAGGCGACACACAGGTTTTTTTTCTCCATATTACTATTTACTAACCGCACTTACGGAATTCATTTTTCGAACTTAATTTTAAAAAAACCTTCTCTTGTAAAATGTATAAATTGTCGGATACAATTTTCTGTCTAATAACGAGTTGATATTATAACCTAGTGAAACATTCAATCTCTGTTTTTATGCAGGTGTTTTTTTTATCTATTTTGGTATTACGTCGAATATTACGATTAAATTTCGTAAGACTTTGTCCCGAACCAATTGACTGTATATGTATTAGCAATTGAGCGAAATTGTAATTCCCATTCAGAAATAGGTTCTGCTGAAATTACATTACCAGGACAAACACTTAATTGCTATCTAAGGCTGAGTTTTCAAACCTTTTCTGCAATGAAACACTGCAAAAATCTGGAAATTTAAACGGGACACTTACATCCTTATTTTTAGTTTTGAGTATTTCATTATAGTAAAAATAAATAATATATCACATAAAAGAATGAGTAAATATAACTCTTAATGATTTAGATGATTTTGAGTTCTATAATTGCAAACCTTTTTGATGTGAGGTGAGTTGAGTTTTTATATTTGGTGTTGAGTTGAGCATGTTCAGGAACACGTTGACTTCGGTGTTATATAAGAAAAACCTGATTGTAGGAAACGAAAGTCAAATTAAAAAAGTTTTTTCGCATACTATCCTGAAAAACTAGCCCAAAAAACATGTATTTTGTGGTCTATGTATTTTTGTTTTAAAACAGTCACAGATTATATCAATTAGATTTGCATAATGATTTACAGGAGGCACAAAAAACGTGTTTTAAAGATTTCCGACCATATGCAAATTATGAAATAAACACAACCTTGAGTGCACGGAGACTTCTCAACTGGTGTTTAATTGACATAATCTAATATTAATTTAAGAAATTATCTAGAAAAACCTTTTTTTAGGTCTTTCTTCTTGGTTTCAATTTTCGCAAGCCCATCTTTTTTCAAACATAAAAGCTAAATTTAGATACTTATTAGGCATTTGCAGCTTACATCTTTTTGATAGAACGTGTATCAAGTTGGTTACATTGTAATTATCAAAAAAGAGCTGTGGGTTACGTTCTTATTTCTTTCCACAGTCGATATGTGATGTGTTACCAATTTTTAAAGTAACCGTTAGAAATTGATTTAGTCATAAGTTAATATTGTATCACAGGTCCGACACAAAAAAAAATGAATACAGATTTACTTTGTGTGATATAACTTTGTTAATTGAAAGAGTGCTTTCATAATTGAATAGTGTAACATAATTTTACATAAAACTAAAAGGTTATAAAAATAAAATTCGTGCGTAAAAGCATTTTTAAAACTATCCAAAAGGTTACATTTTTGTTTTCATTTTATCGCTGGCATCAGGTGATCGATATCGATAGGAAAATCTATCCTACGCTTTAATGTTGGCATTGAGGTAATTTCCCAGACTCAGTCAGCCGATATATTCCATTCAGAGTGTAGTTTTTCCCCCGTGAATAAAATGATGGCTTAAAATTTTATGCTACGAAAATGTGCCAAGCTTTCAACAAAATAAAAGTTTATGGAAAGTGACGTTTTTGGAAACACTTTTAAGGGTGTCAATATTATCAAAGAAATCTCTTGATATGTATTTTATTTCAAAAGCAAACACAAATTATTTTGTAAAAATAATTTATGTTCCCATTTTCTTGTATTTTGGCTTACGAGTAGATTGGATATTCTATGCTTTCCTAATCGCAGACCAAAAGTTTGGTCGATTCCAAATCCCAATTTATACACGATTTCATGCTGAGTGTTTAATCCCGAAATTTTACGATCCTGGGATTGTAAAATATTCAATTCCGGAATCACAAAAAGGCTCCAGGATTGGATACCCTACTTGTGAGTGATATTTTTGTTTTCATGAATATGGCTGGAGTAAGTCTTGGTCTATCACTTATCAAGTGATATTAAATTTATTACTCATCTATTGACGCTTCGCTATTAAATTTAAATACCAGTTATTGTAACCACACCCTTAATACAGCACCTTAACTAAGCTGTCAAGGGTGATATCTATAAAATAATATTTTGGAAAACCTCCTCGTTACAACTGACAGTAACGGGTCATTCTTTTAAAAATTTAAATCATTGTATACTTGTTTGTCTTTACTGGTTATGTGACCGAAAAGTTAAAACGCTCATGGACGCTTGTTTTATTTGATTGCGTTGTTCGCGAACTCAAATCTCTGTACGAATATAATCGTCAACCTCATTTAACAGCTTAACGATCGTGGACGCGTATTTGAGTCTTTGAAAAACAAAGGTTGCTGGCCGGCGGACGCATATATGCATATATGCGTATATCTGGAAGCTAATAAATTTAAATTTTGTAAATATATCTCAATTTGCTTACAACTTATAGTGAATTTAGTAAAATTACAATTTTTGCGAATTTTTCGCAAAATTTTATTTCGCCAGGTGAAATTTTATAACAAAACGTGCGGTCGTTAAGCTATGCGCCCGACATTACTCTTTTTCATTACTAAGTATCGGCAATCGCCTTACATCCAGTATCCATTGTTTATTATCAATAATCTGTAAAACAAAAACAAAAAAGTATCTGTCGATCTCATTTAGACTTTTTTTTATAATTTAATATATTTAAAATCATTAATAAATTTCAATTATAAAGCGCTGAAAATGTATCTCTTGTATAACAATATTTTGATCTATTTATCTTTTTACTGAGCAACGACGATATTTGTGTACTACTAAAAACGTTCTATAAACTTTGTAAATGAATCTAACACGGTTAAAATCGAAAAATTCACAAACTCGCACTATACGCAAACTGGCAAAATAACCCTTCTATTTGAGTGCCTAGGCGAAGTACTTACGCTAAATCGATGAAAGTATAAAAAATACATTGAGCGTCAAAGAAGTTGGAAAAAGCAAGCCATCAAAAATCCAATAATATTACCTTCAATTTAAGAGTATGTATGTTCCATAAATCTTCATATATCCAACCGAAAATGATTGAAGGGTCGACCCTTGTTCGCTCCATGTTCGAGCAAAAAACTTAAATGGCATTCATACATCAGCAATGTTCATATTGACGCCGAAGAGTTGCACGTCATATCTTGTGTATGGTCAGAGATATTAAACCGGGGTCCAATCTATAAATAATTAAAAAATAATACACTTATACACCGATACGAGCTTTTTTAAAAACACACCAATTTTTACCAATGCTTATTCATCATGTTTATTGTGATAGTTGTCAATAGTCGGCCGAGAGACATATTTAAGAATATAAAAAAGTACTAATACCACATTTTTTGTACTAGTTTTATCCATTACGAGCATTTTCAACTGATAAAAAATTATGAAGCTAAGTTAAGCTAATAAAGATGTAACAAACAATTGGTAATAGAAATATGAAAGGAATTTTTAGATAACGATACAAATATGAAAAGGTGACACAGATATAAAACTGAATAAAAAATAATTAAGGTTAAAGAGGTCACTTAAATGAATTGAAAGGTATTTCTTAAACTGGGATTTTTTACAATATAATTTATAATATTACTTAAATAAAAAAATAAAATACTTCATTATGATAATTGAACTGCTCTCGGTTAAAAGAAGGGAAGAATACTTTTTCCAATCCCACAGCCATGAAGATTCTCAAAAAGAATTTATTGAAACAATATCAATTCTCTCATGCGAAAAAACAACAGTTCAAAATAATTAAGTTTTTTTAATACAATGTTTATTCTACAAAGTTTATAAATTTTATACAATTTTATCTATCCACTATTCAAAAATGTCTAGTATTTCTTTTTTCATATTTTTTTCTACAAATTGGTTTTTCTATCTGAGGCATATAGCTCAGAGTTTCTCAATAGGGGGCCACGGCGTGTTGTTTCAAGGGGGCCATAGAGAATTATTTTTGTTTCGGGTAGCCACGGCACATAGGGGGGGGGGCAGGGGTAAATTTTCCGAAATCCCAAAATTGTTGTGATTTTGGATTCGAAATTCTTGCAAGAGCTAAAAAAATATCCCACACTATTTATTTGGGAAAATCTGTAAATTCATGGTATTTTGGATTCAAAAATTCTTGGAAGAGCGAAATAAAAAAAGTCCCACGCTGGTAAATTTGGGAAATACTTGGGTTTTTATGGGAAGGCAAAACCATGGTTTGGGGGGCACAGAAAAATATAGACACTCAAAAGAGGCAACAGGCCCAAAAAGGTTGAGAAACACTGATCCAGCTAATGAAAAAAAAGTAGTGATTATTCAAAATTTAATGCTTTGTTAAGAAAGTCGTTAATCAAACTTCCTTTAAATAATATTAATGAAAATAAAATATCTCCATCACTCATTTCTTTTGTATAGTCAAAAAGACATATTTTTTATTTAATGTTATCGATATTGTATGTATGCCTTACCGTATGTATCATTTTTACTATCTCTAACAGTACCTTTCAATTAAAAGATTTTTTTATACAAGCTGCATTATTTAGAGACTTTCAAACTGCCTTACTAAAATAAGACATAAAAATCTGGTCGAATGTTGGTTTTATAAAACAATAATTGCCTATGGCTTAAGATTCATTTTAATATCAAAGTTTAATATGTTTTTTTATTTTGTATCAACTTCTACGTTTGTTAAGAAGAATGACAGATAGTATTTATAGCAGAAAACACAAAAAACCTCTTTATCGTGTCATAGTTTTCGCTGTTTTTACATCAGGAAAAACAAAGTAAATTAATGTACCTAATATTTTTTATAACGGTATGGGAAAATAATCTAAGTGATTAATTACGGATCGGATGCTAGTGAAATATTAATAGCTTTAAACAACCTCTCCTGTAAAATGAAAAAAAAACGACGTACCTGCTTTTGCCAGCCGGTGCGGAATTTAAATTGTTTTATATTCATTTTGGATGGATTCGTAAAATAGGGAATAAATCCTCGCTTGCGCGGCAACATGCCCTGTCTCATGTTTAGCCAAATTGAGATAAATATATGAGCAGTTTTTCAGTTACCTTCTCCGTCGATCTGTAAACTCGTTTTCCACAAAATTTCACTGAATAAACGTTGAAACTTTTTAAAAAAATGTTAATTAATGTAAGCAATTATTAATAATGTATTCATGTAGATACAATACAAAAAGTATATACATATTACTACCCCTATAAATAAAATTGATAATGTACGACTCGAGGTGGACCCAAGCCTGCAAGGTAATGATCTCAAACTAGGACCCAAGATCCAGGCTTTAAGATCCCCGAATCTGGCTAAGTTTTCTTCTTCAATAAAAATGCATTAATAAATTCAAATTGTATTAATTGTGCTACTACTTCAACAAATAACGAAAGAACTTTCTTAGTCAACAACTTTTTACCCCAAAACTTAGATCGGAATTGGGGAATAAGTCTTGGTGTTCCTTAAATATTATTATATTAATGTTCGTAAAATAAAAAAATATGTATTCGCAATAATAAGTTTTTTTCATATACATTCGATCGGATGTTCTTAATATATTTGATTTTGGACCCGAACCCGACTCGGTTCTGTCGAGTTTCCAAAAAAAATTGGACTCGGAATTCACGGTTCTAAAAACCTAAGTGTATAGTTACTCCATATGAGACATCATTCAATATATTTTTTTTATAGTATTTACGTTTAAATATTGAACGTAGAAAGGCAAAAGGACATAACCTACAGCTTTTTTTCTGAATCTGAGTCGAATAATCTTACGACTGTTAACAAATATTTAGTGTATCAGACAATGCTCAGTGATGCTACTAGGGTATCCAATCCCGGGATTTCGGGATTGATAAATTTTCAATCCCGGGATCCCGGGATTGGGATTAGCTCACCGAGGAATTTGAAACCCTCAATTCCCTATACTTTTTCCTCAGATTATCTCCAAATCTTGCTTTTTTTTTAGCTCACCGAAGAATTTGAAATCCCCGAGTTGGTATACTTTTTCCCCAGATTCTCACAGAAGTTCGTTATTTTTTTCAGTTCGCCGAGGAATTTCAAATCCACATTTTGCCAATTTCGTCTCAATTTTCGGGATATGCTAAAAACTTCTCAATCCCGAAATCCCGGGATCGCGACCATGTCAATCCCGGGATTTCGGGATCAGAAAATTAAAAGGGATCCCGGGATTACGGGATCCCGAATCCCGAGATTGGATGCCCTAGTTGTCACTGCATGCTCAGCTGACTAAAAATGATCTGATGGTATACATATATAAGTTATAATGAAATGATTGAAAAAAACTTTGTAGTCGGAGTCAGTTTTTTTCCACGACTCTAAAGCATTTTTTTTCCAAACAGCTTTTTTCGATACTCACAATGTATACAATATAATTCACGTCAAAGATTTTTTTTTAGCAAAATGGTCTTAAACAGAAAATACTCTTTCACTGAGCTTGTGAAGTAGGTCGTACAGTTTTTAATGCATCAGAAATACGATCATTTTATTTGTTCTTTTGTACATATGTAATATCCAGCATTCCGTGTTTTTCAGTTTAATGTACTCATGAATTGTATGTATCTTAGTCAAAATTCACAATAAAAATATTTTAAAAATAAACCAAAATATAAAATTTTCAGCGCATTTACTGATATAAACATGAACTACATGAATAATCTTGTTTTATTTTTACTATTGTGGTTTCAAATGAAAAAAGCGTTGTTTATTAATATTAAAAAAAGGTGTATCAATATTAGAAGCTGGATTACCATGTTGAAAAACTGGCTTTCGAATGCCGCAAATTTAACTACAAGACCAGTTTTTCAAACTCGATTTTTTAAAACCGACAAGCCTAGAAAATGTAAGAAATTGTAGTGATTCAAATTACTAATTCATAGTTTAATAATACGATAAACGTTAAAACAATAAATTAATAATATTTGAAATGCTATTTCTACTCAAATAAATATTTGTTTTTACTTTTATAGAATAATGTTTATTCAGTAACTTCGTTTTAGTTTGATGAATTTTCTTCGCACTTTTTCTAAGCTTCGTGAGAAATTCTCTGAGTTTGCGTAGCGCCGTTGGAATTGTGATGGGTGCTTAAAAGTTTAACAATTTTTTTTTCAGTAAATAAAATAAACAATTGAAATCGGTACATTAATATTATTTCCATTTTTCTGAATTTTTGATACGATTCGAAAGCTCTTTGTATTCAAATTCTATTTTAATGAATAATAAAAATGCTGACTTTGTAAGTCTAAAATAATAATAATCAGATTTATTTTGAAACTTCGCAGAATTTTCACCGTTTTAATGAAATTATTAAAGTTGTACAGCGCAAATAAACAACACCTTTACGAAACTGTTGAATATATTTATATTTGTAAAAACGTTCACTATAAGTAGACTTTACGGACTCTCAACTGTTTTTTTTTTAAATTCTTCGCGTTATTCAGAACCGCGTTAAGCAGTAAAGGGTAAAAACATCACACACACAAGTATACAAACTTTTTTTATTCGAACATTGAATCAAACTTGAAAAAATTAAAAAGCTTCTAGACAACTTTGACTTAAGTAATTACTGGAATCTCGTGTAATTTTTAAATTAATAAATAACTAAATTAAATGTAATATATATTGACAGGTCTTGAGAGTGTGTCAACGTAACTGGCGTCAGCTATGATTCTCGTGTGTTCAATTCCCAGTACTGACAGTTTCGTAAATTGATATGTTAGTCGATGTATGAAATATGTATTTGGTTAGGACAAAAAGTGCTTAAAACCTCTCATTCATCAGATCCTAAAAACGGGGCAAGCGAGAACTATAAGCTTGCCACTAGTCTTGACCTTGCCTTATCTATATATACATAATTTAAATAAGGTTACGGTTAATTTTTGGGAAACGCTGGTGTAGTGACTGAAGCTTACTGTTTTTTTATTATTAATATAATAAATAAACTCTTTTTACAGTATCGTAAAGTAAAATAAAATCAGAAAACCAAGTGTTATAAAAAAAATGTCTGCCATTCCGTGTTTCATATTACCTGGAACGTATTATGATCGGTCGTGTAGAATAATAGCGGTCAAGAAAATGTCTTTTCTGGATAGATAAAGGGCACGTTACGCCAAAATAAAGTTTTCCCTCTTGTAAGAATGTTGAAATGTTCAAAGAGAAAGGAAACCCATTTTTAAGCCCAATGCTCAGTAATTTCATAAAAGAAATAAAACTACATTTTCCATTCTGTCGGGTGAGAATTATTGAGGTAAAAATCATTTATATTTCAACATTAATACGTGACATTTTATTTTAATTAAAATTATTTAACTGGAGGATCTCGCTAAGTCTTGCGGTTATTCCTTAAGACTCCAGCTGGCAATGATTAATGAAACTGAAGATAGGGTAAAGCAATATGGATGGAAACTATGTTGAGGTTTTTAGTATTTGTTATTAATATAATTAATTTCCTAGTAAAAACTAATGAACTACCACACCCGTTCTATATATAATAACAATATATTGTCAATTTTACTTTTATCAAAACTTTCGATAATTAATATGTACTTAGAATTTATGAAATACTATGGCTCACTCTTTCATAAACTATTTGGCAGTCGAAAATTGATTCTGTGAAATACTTGAGTATTACATATAAAAATTCTTGGATTTTTTGCCTTGGTATTGATGATTTGAGCAAAAGATCCAATAGAATCATCGCAACCAATCAAATTTCTGATATAAGCGCATTATATTTTAATTGATACATGTGAGTCATTTATAAAAAAATCCTTTGGAATTCCCATTATCCTTATAAAAGATAATTAATTTATGGTGTGAGTGCCAACCTTGGACTGCACCTGTAAATATGTTAAACCCCCCTACGCGGGCAGGGGTGGGTCGGCTGAGGCTTTGTTGAAGTAAAAAAAAACTATTATCATATCAACAGTAATTGCTGTGAATGATTTATATGTATTATTAAACAAAAGACATTTCTCGTAAAATACATTTATTTCGGGTGCATATTAAAAGATAACTTCGTTTTTTTAATATGTATGCCGATGTATTTTTACATAATAAAAGTGTATTAAGTAACATTTGATTGCTTTCATTACTTCGAATTATCCTATAAGAGTGATAAAAAATCCACCCCTTCTCCGAAACACCGCGAATAGCTCTCGTGTTAACCGAGCTCCTTATTGACATTTTGACAGCCCACCACTACCCTTACGATTGTAGACTTGATAACAGAATTCACAAAGCCATATCTGTATATATATTTAAAGAGAATACTTTTTGCTAGTTTATATATATTGTATTCATATATATTTTGACAATTGCACACAAAAATATATTGGTTGTATAGGAGAACTATTAAAATATTGTAATGTTTAATTTCTCTCTAAATAACTCAGCTTAAAAATATAGTATTTACAGTATAATTTTTTGTCATAAATAGTTCTGCAAATTCACTAGTTTTATTTGTAATAATTGATTAATACCAAATCAATGTCAAGTCAATCAATTAATTATTTACTTTCGTCATACTTTCCAAACGAAAATTCACCTCAGTGTTAAATATCCCCAGTTATTGGTTTTCGTGGCATGGAAAATACTTTCAACATACTTTTTAGGTAACTACGACAACGCCACTTGTCATCTCCAGCTTTCGTTATTTACAATACGCATGTTGATAAAGCAGATTTTAAATTAAACTTCGATCTGCGATGTACTATCTTGAGATTCAAACAAATTATTGTGTTTTTTTTTATTTATTGATTTGGCATTTACTTGGTAGAACTCCATTTTAATAGGGTAAAATATCAAGGTATTTCAGTTCTACAGTTTTCTGTAGAACTGAAATACCTTGATATTTTACCCTATTCAAATTATTGTGATACATCGTATATTATTATGACAAAGTCAACGAATTCAACATTTCGTTCCGAATTACCGATCGAAATATTACTATTATTGCAAAGTGATTTGTCTGCCAAATCAAAAACAATATTTCCGAAGAAATATACATATGTAACAAAATTAACAGATTTTTAAATTAGTATTTTTACATATTTAGATAATTTTATAGTTTATGGCGTTCGGATTGACGATTAAAAAAACATTTCAACGAGGCCTTACAAGATAGTATGAAAATATTCAGTTAATACGATTTTTGGTTGAACTTGATCAACTATTTATTCATTATAGAAACATATATTTTTTTATTGCCATATGAAGTTTACGTTATATCAAATAGTATAAAATATTAATCTTTACAGCAGGAGAAAATGCAAAACGTGAAATTAATTCACTACAATGAATACATAATGTTTCTATTAATATCTTTGATATGTGGACGAAAGTTTTATCTTTGACCAGTCATGTTGGGTATATCATCAGTGGTAAAAGTAATTGTTTTACTAAGAAACAATTGTATCACACCCACCTCAGGTGTTTTATATAACGATATATAAAAAAACAGACGTTAGTGTGAGAAAATTATTTTGAAAGGAAGGCCTTAAGTTACAAATTAAAGTAATACGTGAATACGTTATTTAATCTTCTCGTTAGTGGTAATAAAGATTTTCTGTTTCGATTCCTTTATCAAAATCTATAAATAATCTATTATACGTATTGTATGGCATAATTTTATGCTTTTAACGATTCAGTGTTTTTATAATCCATGACAGTTTTTTTCTTCCATACAGACTTGCTCTCACCTAATATTTCTTTAATATCGCTAAAGTAAAAGTGAAATGCTATTCTCTCTTGTTGTGAAAATAAAAAAATAGTATAATACATCGTTGCCAGAGTCCATTACGCGTCACAAAAAAGTTTTGCTTCTCGCTCTAAGATATTCGATTTTTCATGAGTCGTTTGTTTTCTTTGAGAAATTTATAAAAAGCTCTATTTTCTAGCAGTTCAACTGCATGGAATAAAGTTCTTTAACTTGAATATAATAGCAAAATGTCAATTTGTTCGTGTTATCTTTAAAAAATAAACGTTTTCAACGAATGAATATTCGTTTAGTGAAACATTTCATATTCTCAAGTAAAATAGAGAAAGCTTACCATAATCTAGTTATCCTTCCAGACGTTTTAAAATGAAACATAAAATTTTATTAAATGTTTAAGAAAACACAACATTTGTTTTATTAAAATTAAACAATTATAGTATATCAATACTCGTTCTAGAGTCAAACTCTTAAGAAATAAAAACATAGCAACAGTTTTTACGCTATGAACGTCATAACACTAAATATGTACTGCAATCGTCTTGAGAAAAAAATTACACAATCTTATTTATTGTACATACATCCGACTGTGTTTTTAAGCCAGTGCGGATTTCATTCTCAAGGGTAATAATTAAAAAATCTCTATTTTCCAATGAAATAAATGTTCACAAGAGACTTAAATTTGAAACATTACATTCCGAATAATTCTTTCATAGCATATTATGAGCATTGATGTCAAATCGCTGTATTATATTTACTGAAGAAAATTTATATTCTGGCAACATTTATTAAGCAGGAAAATTGCCAAGTTTTCTTTTTTTGCAAACGGAACAACCACAAACCTCAACAAAAGTCATTGTTTTATTCTATAAGGGCGATTGAATAGCGGTAAGAAAGCTTGGGAATCAGAATTACATCCCTTTTCATTTATATGGTAACTAGCACCCTTCAGAATTTAATCAAAGGAATTATTGAGTGTATTCAAACGGAATTTGAATAAGGTAATCTTTGATCCGTTCTTATTAACTATAGATGGAGAAACTTGCGACTAAATAAACAACAAAAAAAATGTAATAAGCATTTTCTTACTTCTATTTTATAACCGCAGTCATTCTTTTGATATTATATAAACACGTCAGTTTTAATCTTGCATAATATTGTTTATTGTTTAAAATCAAATGGCCAGTACATGGCATAACAGCTGACGCCAGTTCATCATACACTTGAAAAATATTTTTTAAAAAATACATAATAATATAATGCAACAGCAAATAATACTAATCAATACATTAAAATATTTAGGACATACAAAATCAATGAATAAAAAAGTAAAACATAACAAACAGTACACAAATATTGTTACTAAAAATTTCCACTTCTCTGGGCGATGAGTTTATCAGTCGAACAGCCCTTGGAACTGGCGACTCATACGTCCTACGCGAGGAATAAGTTTTCAGAAACAAAATTTCAAATTTAAATGTCGTTCGGCTTTGAAAAAACTTTGTCGAAAATAAGTATGTTGTGTAGTTTTTAATCTATATCCGCTCCCAATGGTCTTCTAGAGTGGTGGATTAAGCACATGGGAGGCCCCAGGTGCAATAAAATTTGGAGGCCCTGTTTTTCCGATAATATAAAAAGTCCAACTAAAATAGTAAAAATATATAAAAATCTGAACAAAAAATATAATATGGGTTATATTATATAAGCTATTTTGAAGCCCCTAAGATTTGGAAGCCACAACCGCGCGCTTCATATGCTTATATGGTAATCTGGCACTGCTCTTTATGGAGTTATCTTGACAGAAGTATTTCTACATGAACTGTTTGTTACTCAGTTGCACAACCTTTTTTTCGAATAAAGTATGAATAAAAGAGAATAGGAAAGACTAGGTCAGATAATCGCTTTTGCTGCTCCCCGTTATTTTAAGATTTAAAGAGTTCTGAAACTTGAATCAGTAAAATCCGTCACAGAAGCAAATAACGTAAATAAATACACCACAGGCCCGTAAATTATACCAATGGAGTATTTATCTTAAATGTAATATAATAACAAATCCAATTTCAACGTTGAAATTCGATTTCTTTTTTGTTTTAACTTTTTCTACTGATTTCGAAAGAATATAAAATAATATTTTATATTGTGACGATGTGAAAATCGATTCAATATTTGAAAGCTTGGAAATTTTCATTTCATATCTTTGAAAAAACAGTAAAAACAGTAAAATAAATTAGAGATTAAAGGCAATTGGTCATTTATACAATGATGAAAAGATCTATTTAACATAAATCATCGCTAATTATAACTACATATAGAGGCAATGTTTTAATTTAATACTTTTTTAAACATTTTAGGTAAGGGGTGGGGAACCTTTTCTTCTCTAAAAGCCGCATTAATTTTTCTGATTCGACATAAGGCCGCAGTAAACATTGACAAGGGATTTTTTGTTCGGAAGCGGAAATTCACGGTCAGAATATGTCAGGAATTTACAAATTTACATAAATTTACAGAATAACAGAATTGGCCAGAAGGCCGCACCAGAGCAACCAAAAGGCCGCAGGTTCCCCACGCCTGGTCTTGGTTTATGTATACAAGTTTTTGACGATATTTTTACAAATGAATATTTTTCCTAGTTAAATAATCGTAATTCGGTTTCGTGCCACTGAAAAAATAGATATCTAAAAAACCGTCATCGTTCTTTGCCTTGTCGACAGCTTTGGAAGGCAATAAAGAGAAGAAAAAAAGCATTCAAAATTGCCAAGATGATCTTATAGAATTTACTATTCTTCACGGGAAACTTTCATAATGGCTTATATTCTAAGATTTCATCTTGCAAATTCCACAAAACTGAGAGGGTCGTTTTAGTTAGATAAATTATTTTCAGAAATGAATTCCGATGGTTTTCTGCGCGTACTAAAATGCAAATTTACCTTAAAGCTATCATGAAACTTGTTAATATGTATAACATACTCAAAGAACATATCAATGTTGAACTATAATCAATTTCCCGAACAAAAGCGGAAGTTCAAATTTGCCCCAACCACGCGGAAGTTATTTTTAATTTAAATCACCGAAAATGTTAAGCCTAGCAACCTAGTGTTCAACGCCTTAAGGTTTTTGTACTCATTGATTACAGGGTTATCGGTTCGAGCCCCGAAACGAAAACTTTTATTAACTAAATATTTATTTTTCACTTATCCATATGCATATATATTATATATAAATATAATGTTTTTCAACTTACCGTTTGTAAGATTAATAAAAAACTATACGTTAGTAGAGTTTCTTTTAATTTATAATAGTTTTAGAAGGTGCTTGGTAAAATTTCAATATTAAATTTGAATCGTTCAAATCTATTCTTCATACCAACACAACTTGAGCCATATATTCCACGTAAGAAGCGAGGATTGTTAAAAATATGCTTGTAAAAAATTAAGTAAAAAAAACTTTTAAATTGATTTTTTTTAAAAAAACGTAAAAGTTTTTGTGACTATCATCTGACAATAGTAGTAGTAGCTTTTAAGGTTTTCACTGTCAAAACTTAGTGAAAGGGTATTTTATTTAACCACTTGAATACCAAGCGGACACCGGTGTCCGTAACATATGCAAGCGAACACGGATGTCCAAGACATTTACAAGCTTCGTAGTAAATAATATTGCAAAAGCGGGTTGGCATACTTTATAAGCGTAGCATTTAAATATATCTGCGAGATAACAAATAAATCATAAAAACCTTACCTAGTAAGTAAACGAATATAGAGAAAATTAAATGTGTAAATAAATTAAAAAATATATTGATATATATTTTTTAATTTTAATTATGTCAATTTTAACGAGATAATTTTTGTGTTAAATGCAACGTCACTCATGCGATATCAATTCTAAATGTGGGTATGTTTAATATTTAAAGATATACTTATTTATCTAAGTAGTTTTAACTAATAAATCACTTACAGTAATCTTAGAATGTTATTTAACCACTTGAATACCAAGCGGACACAGGTGTCCGGAACATATGCAAGCGAACACGGATGTCAAAGACATTTAAAAAATCAAATACTTGATATTGTAATAGAATATAAGAAATATGTTGATGAATATGTGTAGTGCCATCTATACTGAGTCAATATAGGTTTTTAAAATATCGAATTCGAGTGTATATTAGGCAAAAATATTTTTCTCAAAAACACGCAGTATCTCTGGGACATATTAATGATTTATCTGCGCGGTATTCAGACGGTTAAAAAACAAAACGCTTTTTATCACTAATCTATTATCTATCATTTCGACTGTTATCATAAGTTAAAAATGCTTGTTATAAGCAAAACCGGTCTTGATCACATTAAATAAATGTAGAATTAGTACAAAAGAGTGTTTTATTTTTGAATACTAATAACAGTTGTAACAGTGTCTGAAAACGGAACGCAAAATTAATGACAACTTTATTTCAATGTCAACTTACATCAACTTCTCGTGGAATGTCAATTGCGAAAATACAAGTAAGCTATTGAGTCTATCTAACAAAGTTAACATTAATTCAAACATCGATTTCTGTTCAAAGGTATGTGTGTTTGTGATGTCTAAAAATTACCTCCCACCTTTCCGATCTTTTGATAACTGGGAGCAGCAAGAGCAATTAGTTAATCATTAGTCCTATCCTTTCTATATCCTTATATCTCTATTACTCTCTTTAGAAAAGAGAGGTTGAGCGACTGAGTAACAGTTTTCATAGGAAAGCTTCTGTTGAGATACCTCCATTAAGAGGCCATATGCTTAACATTAGAAGTGGACAAATCTTAAAATAAATCTTGAAAATAACCGATACGTAGCGTGAGATTTTCTCATTAGATAAACCATCTCTTGGAAATAACTTAAAACTTTAATTTTGAAATAAATTAAATATGAGAATTTTACAAAGCTCCTTGTGAATAATTTGTATGTGACCTTAAAATTTATTACATTTTCCCTATATTGTGTAAAAGTTAAGTTACATTTTCAACTTTTAATGAAGAATAATTAGATTAGCTTTAATCTTCCGCTGCCTTTGAAACATAATTATCAACCTAAAGTAATATACGTTGAAAAAATGCCCTGACTAGAAATTTTTAAACGTTTCCTTTGTTCGATGTATTTAAGTACAAAGCAAGCATTAAAAATATATTAGAACAAAAAAATACAAATTTAAAGTAATTTTTAATATATTTTTTTTGTTTAAGTATTATTTTGCGACGAAACCGTGTAATCTATGGTTTCCCAAGCTTGTGTCGTCAGATATGTATGAATTCGCTACATTGTACATTGTAGATACGTTACACGATAGATACGTTTCAAAATAAACCGCGTAAAAAGTATTCACAAAAAATGGTTCCCTGAATTTAAAAAAAAAGTTTTATTTGAAAAAGAAGCAACATTGTGGTATACAAAATCATGTAAAAAAGAGTAATAATGAAGACTCAGTAAGTAAATTACACAATATATTATTCATAATTATATGTATTTTAATTAAGAAAAATAATATTTTTTATTGCTACTTGATTATAAACGGGGTTTTTATGTAGATATATATAAATCGCATTCATTTCTAAAAATGTCTGACACGTCTAATGTGCCAGAACCTAACGAAACCATTTGTTTGTTGTAACTGTCTTGTGTTGTTAAATTTCTTGTTAATGGAAAATCTGTTATCAGCTTCTGTGTTTTTTGTTTCTGGTATCATGTTAGAACAAATAATTCGTGAAAAAATATAATATTTGTTCTTTTTAGTTGACTATGTTATTTTAAAATTGTGTTAGTCAATTTCAATCGATATTTGTTCCGTCTGAGCATTTGAACGCTTGAAGATCCTGAAAAGCGAAACCTGAGCCGCTCGAAAGCGAAATCAAATTTTATAATGCAATTCTATTAGGCACCCTCAGTCGTATTCAAAAAAAGTAAAAAGTATTACATACCGCACAAAATCTTTTTGTGCACAGTAGTGTTCATGTGACGATTTAAAATATATTTTTTAAATATTATAAATGTTTCATATATGTTAATACTCTTCTACCCGCCACTGTATAATACAATCTTGAATGCGCCTGCAACTCAACTTTAAAAAACATATACAAAAATACGAAAGGAATGCAATTCACAAATATTGTATCTTTCGAATGATCAAAGATGAAAATTATATTTTTTTTTTGTTTTGATTGGTATAATTGTAATACAATTAATTCTCAGGACTTGTTCGTTGATGAACTAATATACTATCTCATACAAATTTATAATGGCTCGTATTTTTCTGGTCAAAATTTATATTAAATGGTCATAATATATCGGTCAGAATAAATAGTCATAATTTAAATGAAAAAAAACTAACCTAACCTACTACCCATAAATATTCTGACCGTATATTTTTATTCTGACCGTTCATATTTACATAACCTAACCTAACCTACTACCCAAAGTTGTCACTAAATATTGTGACCGTATAATATTTTTATTCTGACCGTTCATATTTTTACTGTGACCAAAAATTGTTTTAAATTCTGACCATTTAATTTGTTTCCATTTATAATTCTGAATAATATGTTGATCAGACATTATTTCAATTTTGTATGATCAGTTTTCCGTGAACCGATATCTAACATTGTTATAAAAACTACGTCATAAATGAATCCCAAACTCACTTATTTTATTAAAATCATATGCAACGTATATAATTAGTGTACTTCAAAACGATTTTGTTCATTGCGAAATTAAATATTTCAAATAAATTTATTGACGCCGATTATTTTTGTTCTACGCGGTAAAATAAGCAAGACGATAAACTTGATTATAACGTATCTTACAGGCTTATTCTCAAGTCTCGTTAACGCCTACGTCAAATATAGCACGCACGAACAATATTTTCATAGTAATATAAATGAGGAGGCATACATTTTGCTCTACTGCGCGTGCAGATCATACGATTAGCGTTAGGAGGCTGTACGATAATCCGGAGGGAAGCGGAAAGGTTTACCTAATAAAATACGGGGCTGATATTGGTTTGTACATGTATTCACTACCCCGTTATTAGCCTCCATGTCCTGCTCAATTAATTTATAATTTTCTATGCTTCAGTATTAACATACACATAATATAGTACCAAATTGAAATAGTGCCATAGAACATAATAATCTTGGACTTAACTTAGATAAAAATCGTTTTGTATGTTCTCGGATATTATTTTTTTGATTTCCCGCACCGTCAGGGGCGATTTTCCGAGAATAAATTCTTAAAAATCGACGCTTTTTGCCGTTCTCGGTTCCAGGTACATTTGAATAAAACAACCATAAACTTGAGACTTACTATATTTTTAATAAAATGTGTATAAAGTAAAATTTGTTCATTGAGTTCAAATGTTGTTTAAGAATCTCTATACTTTTGAAATCTTTGTAAATTTCAAAACGTAATAAAAAAATCTTCCATTTATTAAAACAAATAAAGTACCAGCAAAAGATCCAGCAGTGAAACATCGTATTTGTTTCCAAAACCTGTTTTGTTTGTTCAAAATTATAAGACGGCCTTAAAACAATCATTTTCAAATATTAAATGTTTAAACAAAAAGTTTAATTTATAACTATACGTTTTCCTGTAATATATTTTTTACAATCTATCTAATCGTTACACGCTGATGATATGAAGGCTTCGGGTAAGATCGTGGTACAGAAATATTGTGTTGTATTATGACGTTAATCACGACTAGATTAGTATGTCATATAATTTTGCAATGATAATCGCACACACCATAATCTCATTAGATTATAGAATAAATAATAAACGATTCTCATATCGAAAACCATCCACGAATAACAATATAACATTGTCTGTCTGACACTCTGACAGCTTTTCATAATTTTCTGCAGAAAGTCGAAAATATTTTGACGTTTCAATGACTTTTTTTTCAAACTCTAACATAGAAATATTATTTCTGATGTTCCCATTGGAATAGTGTTGGAAATTTGCATAACAAAATTGACTGCCTTGAAAATATGCCTCCAATACACCAAGTTTTATTATCACGTTATCTGGTGGGTAACAATATGAAGAATACCACAGTGGAATGTGTTTTTGTGTGCACTGAATTCATAAATATATCATAAATTTCGTTAAAACTTTCACTACCAGAGATTGATTTATTTGTAAATTCACCGCTGAAGAAAACTAGATTGTTTTATTTTATATAATATAATACCATTTGAAACAAACAATTTTAAAGTGAATTTTAAATCATTGTTATGATTGTATTAAACTGCCAGCACCTCAAAACATTAAAAAATTTAATGCTCGGAAATCCATTAAAAAAAAAACTGATGGCCTATGGAGCCTATGGATCAGATTTAGATTGTTTTTTTTTTTTTTTTAACATGACCTTTTGAATTCAATTTTAAATTGAAATATTTGCACACGAAATGAATCTTTGCCTTATCTTAATATTTATATTCGAATGCATGGATGTTTTTAATAACAAATTTAAAATATAAAAAATATTTATTAAATATGTATTTTGTTATATTTTCAACAAAATCAAAAATCAAGTTCACTTGTACTAGTGAAAACCATCCAATCCACAAGTGCAATTATTTTTAATACATTTCAAAATCTTTAAATCCTCCAAACACATATATGCAATCTTTGTAAACATTACAGCACTCAATATTTATGTAGCATTCAAAATGTATATAAATTATTTATATTTACTTATGGTACGCAATGGCGAGTGAATAAAAATCTTACTCCTATTAATACACCTAGTGAAAGCCTTGGCTTATTCTATTCAATCTGCAAATAATCAATCAATTTGATTCAATAAGCTTTTAAAACGTCTAATAAATCATAGAGAACAGCAAACTTTGAGTAAATTTGACACAAAAAATAGACAAAGGCTTGAATATTGAATGATAAAAGCACTTGATTGGTTCGCTCTTAATACTAAAATAAAAGTTAGGCCTTTTTATAACAAAATACGGTATTTTGGTTGATTTAAAATTAAAAAAAATGTAATTATTCTAGTATATTTTTTTATTGAAATTATTCGCAATAAATTACTTGGCACACTTTTTATTTTATTTAAAATGAAATATAAAATGATTTATACAAATGATATTCAACAAAAAAAAGTGGCGCCGTCGTTGGTCATAGTCGTTGGCTTACATGTCCGGACCTCACGGGTTCAAATCCTAGTACAAACATCTTTTTTTTCAATTAATCATTTATCGATTTCTGTTTGAAGGCATGCGTGTTTGTGATGCCCACCCTTACAATTCTAAAATAACAAGCCGTAGTGAGTGAGATTATTTAAACATTATCCTTCGAATCACTACCCTCTTGAGCAACTGCGAAACAAGTAGTTCTCGTATAAAAACGTATGTTAAGATACCTCCATTTGGAGTGGATATGTTCCAGATTGGGAATGGACAAGGATAAACATGGATAAAAATACATTTATTTGCAGAACAAAATTCGCCTAGTATGTACTGCAATTCATATCACAGGAGATTTGCTCTGTCAAATTCAATACAAAAGATTATGTACATATTATGTTCAATTTCATTTTATAGTTTTAACTGTCGATTTTGTGTGGAATAGCATTCAATCAATCAAAATAGTTTTAGTGTGTTCACTGTCAATACTTGGTGGAAAGGCATTATATTAATAAAAACACACATGTACTTCATTCCACTTTATTTAATATGTCAGGACCGGTTTCGCTCATTGTCGCTCAGTTGACAATGCTCGCAATGAGCGAAACCGGTCCTGATATATTAAATAAAGTGGAATGAAGTACAAAGGAATATTGTGTTTTTATTAAAATAATCAAAATAGCACAATTTTTTATACCAAAATTGTATTAAAAGAGTGGCGGTTTTGTTTATCGTGAGCAATTTAAAGTGGAAAAATAGCCACTGTCGCATTCTGTGCGTGTCAAAAAACTTACTAACAATATTCGTTTTGTTAGTAAATTTTAACAAAACTTCTGTCGCTTATTATGTGTACTGTGTTTTGAATACACATCAAAAGGCAGTGTTGTATGGAGATTCTCCGAAAACTTTAGCAAAGTTTTGTGTTTCTTTGAAGGAATTCCCGTGTGGGTAGAAAAAGAAAACATAAAACAGTTGGATTCCATACATAAATTGCACCTAGAAATATATTACTTGGAACGTGCGGAACATGTGTGTAGCAATCCTTTTCGCATATCTGTAACATTGTATGCCCTATTTTATAGACACCGAGAAACATCGTCAATACATCTGTATCATACATTTTATATTTATTTATATATGAAGACTGATTTCGCTATGAAAAGAAATATTTTTACTATGTAAAAAGGTAATAACAAATAGGTAAAAAAGCTTTGTAAAATAATTAGTTATTAGATTAAAATGTTTTTGATGGAAGAATAATATCTGATTTATTACAGTAAAATATTTGTATTGATTTATCTGTCTGTATAAAACTATATCTATATAAAACGCAGCACGCACAACACTCTCTTTCTCTCTCTGTATGTCAGCATAAGTTTTGAGTGTTTTTATCATGAGAATGAATTTAGTTCACAAACACACTCTCGCTCTCTCTTCTATAAAGATTGCTAATACGTGGCACTGCCATCTGGCATATATGAGTGCAATATATATTTTTGAAATAGTACCTTAGTGAAATAGTACAGTCGAGAAAATACTGAGAAATTTCTTAAATCACCTGAAAAAATATATTATCATCCCCTATATGTTCGACAGTCGAAAAAAAAGGGGGGGGAGTCAACGTTTTCTTTACTGCAGCCTTATGTTGAATCTGATGATGAATCTGACCTTTAGAAATTAAACGGTTCCCCACCCCCGATCTATGACCTAGACTTTGCTGTTTTTTATCTCATTTTGGTGTGCTTTAGTGCATAAAATTCAATTTATTTCTTAAATACAAAACATGTTTCTAATTCAAATATAATAAATAAAAATAGCTCTGAAGTATGCAAATATCTATTTGTTGCATTGCTTAGTTGCTAATATAAAATATTATAAAAAATGACATCAAACCAGATATGCGAAATACAATACAATTAATATGTTTTCATGTTCCAGGATCTTGGAGACTCGGTACAGTCCTATGCGATATTTGGATTTCGATGGATGTCCTCCTCTGCACGGCATCAATACTCTCTCTGTGCGCCATCAGTGTTGACCGGTACTTGGCGGTGACGCAGCCGCTCAAGTACTCACGAAGGAGAAGGTCCAAGAGGCTCGCTCTCATTATGATATTGGCCGTGTGGGCTGTTGCTTTGGCGATCACCTGCCCGCCTATGTTAGGATGGTGAGTATTTTAGTAATGCTTTGTCATTTTAATTTCACTTTGAATAGCATCTTTCAAAGTTATCAATTTTAATATTATATTTCTATCTATAAATGTCTAATAATTTAGAATTTTACAATCGACATTTGATATAGATAACTAAAATTAATGACGTTTGCCAATATTTCAACGTTATTTTCACATTTTATATACATTCACATTTCAATCAGTGTCGGATTACCCCATAAGCGCAAGAGGCGCGCGCTTGGGGCCTTCAAATCTTGCGGGCCTCAAAGATAGCATATATTATATAAACCCTTACATTTTGATTTCGGTTTTCAATATTCATTATTATTCTACAAAGAGGTTTGCAGAACTTTTATGTTATTCGAAAAGCAGGGCCTCCAAAATTTATTGCGCCTGGGGCCTCCAAAGTGCTTAATCCGCCACTGATTTCAATCCATTGATGCTTTTTAAGTATAAGATATTTATAACTCATAACAGATACCTGAAATCAAATGAAATACTAATGAATGATCAAAACAAACAAAAAAGTGGGTCGACTTTATTCCATCATAATAATTATTGTTTAAGGTACACGTCATAAATTATTATTTATCGCGTGTTTTTAAATACAATAATTAATTACACTCTGTTACAAAGATTATCGCTATCAAATTCCATATTTATCGCATCCTTAGCTTAAAGGGTGTCGTATCTTTGTAATGTAAAGCTTCATTGTTCCATTTAGTGGTTCCATCAAAAGTGATTGAAATCAAATTAAATCATGTTTCAGACATTTAAAAAAAGCATTAGAATTGACTGTTAATAATATTCAAGTGACGAATTTATTTTACAGGTACGAGATCGAACGAGAGGAGTGCCGGTATAACCAGAATCCTGGTTACGTCGTTTTTTCAGCCATGGGATCTTTCTTTATACCCATGGTGGTGATGATGTATGTTTACATCAGGATATCCTGCGTTGTAGCCAGAAGGCATCAGCAGCTGTCTTCCGCATCAACCATCAAAGGCCCTAAGGTTGGTAAATATGAAAACAACTTACAACAATTTGCCATTGTATGAAAAAAAAATATATGCAATAGAATGAATGATACACTGAACACCAATATCACGTTATAATGTCACTCAGAAAAATATGAATACACTATTCATGCAAGAGTAAGACAAAAATTTAACAATTGTTTTTAATTTTATTCACTTTTAGGGTGTTCGCTGTCAATACTTGGTGAAAAGACATTATATTAATAAAAACACAATATTCCTTTATACTTTATTTCACTTTATTTAATAGATCAGAACCGGTTTCGCTCGTTGTGAGCATTGTCAACTGAACATTAGCATTGATCACTTGACAATGCTCGCAATGAGCGAAACCGGTCCTGAACTATTAAATAAAGTGGAATAAAGCACAAAGGAATATTGTGTTTTTATTAATTTAATTTTATTGATTCAATGTCGTCGCTTTATCTTAGTGCATTACTTAATATATACGAAAATACTTATCAAATATTAACAGTGCTATTCTAAAACTACATATATTATTATATAATAAAAAAAAATATTATTTAAAACACTAAGCTGTCAATTTCTAAAAACTATTAAGTTTAGATTGCCCCCACTGTTGCATTGATGAAGTGATATGAAATTCTTATAGAAAATATTCTGTTTCGCACTCACTTAAATAAATAACAAACATATATCCCAAGCCTTGAGAATATGCGAAATCATTTTCATTTTCACAGAAAGGAAAATTTATTATTCAGAAACTTCTGCTCACGAAATAGGTAACACCGTTTTCAGCCAGCGCGTCCATGTAGGCACAAAACGTCGGAAAACATAGGTACTAGGTTGTTGGGTTGGTATTCCAAATATACCTAGGCCTGGGAAAGCATAGGTATATTTGAAAGCTTAGCCTTGAGGGGAGATCAAAAAGATTAAAGGTCTTTTTCTGACACTTAGATCGCAGAAAATTTTGCATCATTAATTTTCATTCTCATATTCGCTGATATAATGTTGCCGTCCGAAATATTTTTAGAAGAAATGATGAAAAAATAATAACACTCCTTTTATTACGTTCCATTTAGAATTTTGTGATGAAGTTATAAATAAAAAAACAATCTTAGGAACTTAATAGCATACGCTGTTCTATGGCACTTATCTGAGTAGCTTAAAAAAGACTGCTTTGGTTTGTTATCATAAGCTTAGTGATAAGTTTATCTTAAGGGTGAATTTAATCAAAAGATTGTGGTTGGATAGGCAGGAAGTTTTAGAAGAACAAGTAATACAGAAGATATTGTTTAAATACAAATATCTAGATTATGCATATACTAATAATCAAAATAAGTAGTTTAAAAATATTAAAATAAGATTATTAATATTTTACCAAATTACAAGAGTCAAATTATTCGAATTACTTGAGAATTTGAGAAGTAAAAAAAAGCGCAAAATAGAAAGTTGGCACGTTTTATTGACTATACCAGGGGTGGGGAACCTTCTCTTTTCAAAAGGCCACATTCATTTATCCGCAGTAAAGAAAACGTTGACACCCCCCTCCCTTTTTTTGACTGTCAAACATAAAATAGGTTAAGATAAAAGTTATTGATGGTAATGAGAAATATTTTTTTTTCTTACATAGACACGATAATTCCAAAACGAAATTCCATCAAATACCCTCAGTCGAAATTAGGGGCTCCGACCCCGGGATCAGGGAACCCGATCAATTATTCAATTCCGTAATCCCAGGATCGTCTAATTAACAATACCGTAATTGTTTTATTAAACGAGTCTTTCTATCTTGCTTATCAATCAGATCTCCGGTGAAATCATCTTTAACCTTAACGTGCTAGTGTATAAAATGATAACTAAGTTAATTTGCTAAAACAAATTTAGTTTGAGAATTCACAACATGTCGAATAAAATGTTATCATTCATTTTTGTTTTAGTAATAAATTTAAATAACATTTTTGCTTTTATCTTATTTTACAGTGTTGAAACATTGAATTTACTATATCAATCATGATGCTAAATATGTAAAATAAATACTTATGTGTTTTTTTAACATTCTGGTGCTGTCATTCTAACACAGATTATAATATGAAACGTAAATATATTGTACCGCAGAATAATACCGCGATGCGTTGCTCCTCTTATCGAAGCGTTCGCCGAAATATAAAACGTTTAAATTTCACAATTCTTAATAGGCACATCGCCGATTCAGGACACAAAAGACATCAACTTCGTCATTAAAAACCCCCAAACCACAGACATTTTCCACGGGTTACAATGAGTCATAAAGGCTTAGTTACATTTCTCGACGAAAGGGTTTTTAATCACAATGGGAATTTTAAGCACCGCAAACTTATTAATATTTAAAATAATATTTTTTGCGCGAAGAATACGACCGTCATCTTCTAATGTTTAAATGGTAATAAACATTGTATTTAAAAAAACGTTTCAGTAGATACCAATTATAGCAAGGTCGGCCCGCTTGTTTGGTACATCGCATTTGTCATTTTTAAAGAAAATGGCGAACGTCAGTCAAAATCCGAATTGCTTGGTATCATCACGATTGATTGTTCAGCTGTTGTTGGGAGTATTTTTTTCCCCCTTTTCGTGTTGGGTCCTGTTTGATTTATTTTATTTTTTCATTAAAATTCGAACACTCAAAAACATAGAATTAACCTGATCGTATGGTGAGACGCTGGCAACGCAGCGAATGGCAAAGCAGAGCAACACATATTTTGTATTACACGAATAAGCCCAGATCTAGGTACGCTGCAACGCAGGTGTACGCGACGCATATATGCGTCTGCTTGCGCTGCGTGTTCTTTTAATTTTGCTACGAAAATGAGCGGGAAACCAACGAATCAATGCAAACTGAACTTTGTTTAAACGATACTACTCATGTAGACTACTCTAAAAAGAGATTAAAAGAGTTATTGCTGGTCATTCTGTGTCACTTGTGCGATGCAGATATCGCAGCATACGCTCGACGCACATGTCTGCTTTGCCTGCCCGCACCCGATTCTGTGCTGGTCTGCGCTGTGCCTAGGTTTCCTTGGATAATATTTTTAAATAAATTTAATTTAATTGCTATAATTATGAAAATTTACTTTTGAAAGGGGAAAGAACGCGGGATTTTTTTGTTTAAAATTATTATTACGTTCTTACTCTGTTTCAGTCTCTAAAGCGGAAGACGTTTCATTTAATTTTCTTTCTAAGAAAATATCTGCACATAGCATGTGGGTTTGAATGAAAAATAATAATAATTTCAAAGAAATATTTCATTTTACGCATAATGTGTTTTTGAAACGACAATTTGACACAATTCTCAATTTAGACTGCGCTACGCATTTGCGTACCTGTTATTTTACGTCATTTTTTACAATCACTCTACTTATGTATTTATCTGTCTTTTACAGAATATATAGAAGCGTATATTGTTTAAGTAACCTATATGATCGCCCACTTAATTCTATTTTGATTCTTTGCTGACGTACTATTAAATTATTTCCCAGTCGGAACCCACGCGTATCTTTCAATTTTATTATATTTTTTTACAGGGGATAGACGTTGAAGATTAAATATGGAGTGGCACTTAATTTAGTTGTCTACAAAAATAATCTTCTAGAATACTTTTAGCTTGACAATGACATATGTTAAAAGTCGACTTAGGTACCAATAAAGTATACATACATGGCTATGAAAAGAGAAATAAAAAATACACAAGGAAACGTGCATTAATTTTATAGCAATAAATATTATCTTCTCGTCTTTTTTAGTCTTACGATGACAGAGCATCAGGTTACCTGCTATCGAAGTATATCGGAGGTTATATTGATGTCACTACCGAAAATGCGCCACAGAAAAAAGAGCATTTTGTCGAGATTCTAAAACCCAAAAAGAAAAATCATTTAAGATCCGTTGGAGCCGCGGTAGAACATGTTTTGAATTGTGGGGGACCGCGAATTTTTTTTCTAATTTAAGGGGTCGTGGTATGATTTTTTTTGGGAAGCACTGCGTGAGACCATAGTTTCTCAACCTTGTTGTGCCCGTTGCCCTCTTATGACTCATGTGTCAAAACCATGCGCCCATGTTTTGTTGATGAGTTCAGCCATACAACTCAAGCACCTTTTTTTCCTCTTACGGTACTTCAAAAAAATAAGTACGCACAAGGGTGCAATGTGCCATTTATAATCATCCAATACGCCACGGTTTAGCCACCCCTGGTCTAGCTAGACGAGCAGTATTATATTTTAATCATTTGTATTCTTTCATTTCAGCGATTTTCTCGATGGGCATGTCTGCGCGCTGAGTCGGATATGTCAGAATCCCTTAACCAAGCATCGAATCAGCCACAAAATCACAGCACACAGCAACAGCCACCCGCAAACAATTCGGATAATACTCAAACAAATCACAATAATACGCAAACCAAAACAAAAGAACCGCCACAACAATCGTACGAGCTTCTGCCGACGCGACAGTGCTGCTTCAGTTGTGAAAACATGAAGAAAAAACATCACTCACACCATTGTAGGCAGGCTAACACGATAAACCGAAGCGCCACGAACTTTCAAATACAAACAGAAGGGGAGGAAGTTTTAAAACGAAGCGCAACTGTCACATACAAAACCAGTAAAGTGTCAAGAATATCAATGAGATCCAAACCAAATTCCGTCAATGAACACAGTTTGGAGCATCAAAACAACAGAGTGTCTTCCCTCAGGAGAGAAACAAAAACAGCGCAAACGTTAAGTATTGTCGTCGGAGGCTTCGTATTATGCTGGCTACCGTTTTTTATTTACTATATTTTGACTCCTTTCCTTCCAAAACATTATGTGAATCCAGTGCTAATGTCATTTTTGACATGGCTAGGTTGGTTTAACTCTGCTATCAATCCTTTTATATACGCGTTTTATTCGCCAGATTTTAGGGTCGCATTTTGGCGGTTGACTGTCAAGCGATGCTCAAGAGATAGCCGGAGAGCTGATTTTGCTTTGCAGCATAAGTGATTCTTGTATATAATTGTAAAAATAAATTAGTGTGATTATTTTCAAGCAATATTCTCATAATGGGTTTAATAACTAGTAGAAAAGTTAGTTGTATGAAGTGGCAGAAAGAAAGATGTAAAAAATAAATTTAGCAATTTTATTCGGTCAAATCGTAATATCGTCGATGTTTAAAAATGTACTACATTTTAAGTTTTTTAATTTAGATATTGATAAAAGACACCGTGACTAAATATGTGTTTATACTGCCATCTATTATTTAATATATAAATGATGTTAGCATCTCAGATGTAAATATTTTGGTTCATATAAATTTCTTTTTGGCCTATAATGATCACCAGTAAGAATTTTTTTTGTTACTAAGAAGAGTCATCACAGTCATTCAGTCACATCAATTAATTTGTCTTAAATTATACCTATTCATCAAACCATTGACATATTTTATATTCTCAACAAGGGTAATGTGTATCCAATTTTATTCTTTGAAAATTCTCCGTATAAATCTTTTCTCAACTGATCCTCATTTGAGAAACCTATCTATATAAAAGAATTACTTGAATATCAGGTTTTTGTGGACAGGTGAAATTTGGTGGCTTAAGTTTGTTTGTAAATTAAAGTATCACATATTTGCTATCACTAACATAATTGATTCTATTCAACCAAGTTATCAAAAGTAATTTTTAAATTATTTATTAGTAGTTAGTTGAAATGAAAACTTTGAATAGTATGACAAGTTTAACTATGATTCTATATTGCTTCCTATATAAAATTTCTGACATAGTGAAATTTGGTGCTAAAACGCCTACTGTAAAAAATAATATTAACAGCCATTTCATGCTTTTACTAACAATTAGTAACTTATTTGTACCTGTGTACATAGTTCTGCTATACATGGCTATGTAATCGAAATATTGAGACCATTTAGTCATCGAAAAAGAAATAGCGCAAAGATGTGGCAATTTCATTGCTAACACTATCAATTGAATTTACATTGAAAACTGAGGCACTTATAAATACAGACATTAGTAAGTATAATGTAGAAAATATTATTATTCCATGAATTACTTTTTTAATTTTTCTGTAAAAATACATTTTTTTATACCTCAAAATGTGTCTGTGATATTTTAAATCAGGCAAAGATTTTAAATATGGGGTGCAGGCGCAGTAGCATATTGTTTGAAACCAATACCATATGCTATAATGAGGCCATCTTGAAACTCTTTAAAAGCGTAATTAAAAAGTAGATAAGGAGGCAATTTCACATATTATAGATTGCTGATTCTGCCATTTACTTGTGAGATATATTATACTGAGTCCGAACACGTGTAATGTAAAGCGAATTGGTTGTATGGACATAGCTACAATCCTGGTGATCCATTTGTCTAGCAGCTTTAGCATGAACAAAGAAACGCTAACATCTTAAACAACAACAGGACTCGCGTCGAGATCATGTGCCGTCCTTACAATTCGCATTACATTATGTTAGATGCGTGGACTTAGCATTGAAATGAGTGAAAGTTTCCATGCTTTTTAGATTTTCAATACTATCTGGCACAGAACTCCTGCAACTAAATCAATTCTTTTCCCAGCTATTTATAATCTAAAACTATAACATTGTTTACTCATTATGTTAGGAGAAATATATTTAATGTAAAAAGAAAATCTATTTAGTAGATATTTTAAACTAAGTCTTTTAATGTTAATAATCAAAATATGTAACGTGATTTATTCAACGCAACAGTATTGGGGAAAACACGCTCGTAGCTATAGACACTGATAAAGTTATTTCAATAATAACTATGTAATTACTGGATACGCAAAATGCTTTTATATTGATAAACTAGGATAAGACAATAAAATTGTTAAATATACGTTTCTTCCTAGTCAATTAGTATCTGAAATAAAATAAGTGATCTTGAAAGTTGAATGAATCTTGCATTGCAAACCTATTTCACACTATGTTTGGTAGAATTTTCATTCCTAGAAATCATATGAAATTAATTAAGTAAATTATTCTGTAAAATTAAATATATTATATAGTAATATTTGTATAAAAAATGATATTAATTTACAACAGCAACAATGAACTGTTCATCGAAATTTTGTACATTATTTTAGTCATAGAGAATAAAATAAGATTTTTTTAACTGTTATGATCAAACAGTTAAAAAAGTAATTAGATGTTTTAATATAATGTGTTTTAGCATTGCAAAAATTTCCATGTTTCAAAAAAAACATTTATTAATATTAAAAATTTTGAGTTACACCGAATTTGTTGATTTGAAGTCGATAGTCATCAAAATAGATTGTAACTACCAGAAAAGATTAAATTGACAGATTTGAAAATGGTACGATTTGTAAAAGGAAGCGATGAATACTTTTACAAAACCAGCTACAAACAAATAACCTGGGAAAAGGCTCAGAGTACAACAGTTTGAACTAGACAGTCTTCAGAAGTGAACAACTAAATCGCGTTTTCTAAGAACTATACAATTCTATCTATCGTCAATTGCATCATTGTTCTTCCGGAGAAAGAATTTGCAAATATAATTTTACTAAGTGAAATATTTTTAATCATACTGTTTCATTGAAGTGGATTTTTATTTAAGAAGTAGTAAACTATTTTTCGTATTGACCTGTATAAGACATGAGTAACATGAAACAGTATGAATAATTCAAGAAATCTGATGTTTTTCGATTATTTTAAAATACAACCTAACAGCTACACAGAAATCATTTTCAGCTAATAACAGTTGATTTTACTTTACGTTATATAAGATTTCATGACAATCCATCAATTAAATAATTCAGGATTTTACAGTGTATTCATATTGTAAAGAATGATGAGATATAATCATTCAGAATAGTTTACATTCAAGATATTACATTGTGATAGAAAATATATGCACTATTATCCTGGAATAGTTACTTTACATTTTTCCATAATTTCGTAGGTCCTGTAATATTACAGGATTATCTAAAAAAATGTTATAAATATTTTTTAATGCAAACAGTGCCATCTAGTTAATTTTGTGATTTACTTTTGAATAAAAAGTAGTTTTCTTCTATTATTGAGGTTTGAAGAGAGTGAGAAACTTACAGTAACTTAGGTGTACTCAAAGGGATTTATAGTTATTTATTGATTTAGTTGACATAAGGCCTGATTATAAATAATGAGCCCTTGGAATGCTCGACAATGTAAAAAAATATGTATTAGACAGTAACGTGTAAATAAATTAAAAATAAGTTAATTTCAGCACATAGTTGGTAAAAAAAAACCCAATATTATATTTATGAATATATAAGCTGTCAGGGTTTTTTGAATTTGTATCGATTTATAAACATATATATATATATACAGGACCGGCTCAAGGATTTCTGTGCCTGTGTACGAGGAGCCTTCGGTGCCTCCAAAAACTAGATCTAAATGAGTGGATAGTGCTAAAATCTTAGTGCGACACTTGTAAGCCTGTGTGCGCAGCACTTTTTGCACACGCCGCGAGCCGGCCTTGTATATATGTATATGCTTTAAAAATAATTACCGTTCAACATCACAATATTCAATTAATCAATTTAAGTCAACTATAGAGTAATCCAGAAAAATAGGTCGCTTTAACCAATTACGACGCTGATAGGTTGGTTGCAATCCCTAAAAAACTTGTATATATAATTTATTATTAAAATCACAAGTAAATCAAAAATATATATGCAGCATTTTGTTATATAAGTGAGATATATATATTACAGTTATAATGTGATATGAAAACACATGGACTGCTACTTTATGAATGAATGTCATTAAAGTCATGCATGAATTTTAAGAATAAATTGTACCAAAAATATTGGAAACCAAATTATAAAACAGTCAAATGTTTCTCAAAGATGCGAAACATGTGGTACACCTACTTGTACAGCATATTATGGAATAGTGAAGTTATCAATTTAAATTTTATACGAAATTATTCGCCTACAGTTCTACAAATGTCTTTACATCTATATAAACAAAAAATGTCAATAAAAAGTATTCATCAATGTATAAACAATATTTTAAACATAGAAATATAATGATGCATTCCAAATACCGTTTTTAATGTGATAAGTAACATGCATTTAATTAGAAATAAATTTTGATGTATAACAAAATAAATATGGTGAGTGTTCTGTTATTATCATGCCTGCTCATTTTCATTGTACATTATTATTATGTAAATAAAATATTAAAGAAACACATGTAATATGTTGTTGTTTTATTTATACTGATTTTTAAAATCCTATAAAGCTAGATTCTATCAATTACATGAATGTTGGGTAATAATTCATTTAATAATTTGTCCCCGTGATGGGTGTTGTATTTCACTACACTTACGCCGCTAGCAAACAGTCGCGAAAATGACTGTACGAAACGAAAGTGGGCCGTACCATACAAGGCCATATATTCAGGATGTGCAAAGTGTGTGCCACTCATCCTGAATATACGCACGCAAAATCTAGAACATAAAGCAATATGTTTAAAGTATATTTGTTGTGCGGTAGTATACCGTATTTGCAAAGGCGAGTGTTGTGCCCAGCCGCACGTCATGCCTGTCCATACAACTGCACACAGTCACACAGTCTAGGTACACGTAGCATGGAGCGAATAATTTTGTGGACAACTTCAACGTCAAAAGGAGACCTGTTAAGTTGCAGCACACACGTGTATGCAGTTTCTCGGGCGTTTTTTTGAAAATTTTCAGGTCTCTAATTTTTTTCAATTATTCCTTATGAACAGGTCATTTTTCTTTTCTATTTTGGCGTGATAATACTTTTTATATTATTTATTACTTATATTTTATATCTTTATTCCTTGAGTTTATTTTACCCTTATAACTAATAAAAAATTTCAAGACATTTTGATACACAGCACACCCGAAGTCAACACTCACCGTAGGCCACTGCTACCATACGGTTCAATTTCGTATCGAGATGCGAACCGAATCCACACCATTTTCATTTCTGACAATATGCTGTACTGTCACATTAAACTACGAAATATCTGATTGATAATATAAAATAGCACAGCATGTATAGTGACAGTGAAAAAACATGTTTTAACACTTACCCACCCTTTGATGGACGGTAAAAACCCAGGATGTATATTTTTTAAAAACATATTTTTCACTTGGTTCCTAAAGGGCCAGCAACATAGTTTATTTTTACAAGTTATCGATACAAAACGTGTAAAAAGCAAAGAAAATATTGAGACATTCACCAGATAGCATCTCCACTAAATAGATAATTACTTGTATCCACATCTTTGATAGAGAATATAATATTTTGGGATGAGTTTAGAATGTTTGGATTCATGTGCAAATTCGATTAAGGCGTTGATCATCCGTCTTTAGCAGAATCGGAAGAGTCAGTGACAATTGAATATGTGGGAAGAGTATTGATGGAATTTTGTTCTTTTGCGTCTAAATTGCGAAGTTCGGCATCGGTGAACAATTTAACCAAATCTAATTTTTAATACAGCCTGTCTTCTCAGGGTAAAACTTTTAAAAGCGTCAACATAACTTAGAAATAGGTAATCAATATTATTTAACTTTGGTTTTCTTGGTTCACGTGGCTTGAATTTTTTCATTTTGAGATAATCAATAATTTTATCCATTGGATTCATAACTCTTCTCCTTCTTCTGCGATTGCCAATATCCATCTGCTGTGTGCTCGGTGTTGAACTTTGATCAGTGTTTGGTTACGTCGCCGTACTACTCGGATCTATATTGGGTTGTGTGCTCAATTTTGCATAATCATCCGCAGGCGTAGTGCTTTCCATGGTTCTCCTAGTGATAGATCCATCTAGAAAGTCCATCTGTTGATGCCAAGCCCAATTTTATTTTATTTTTTCCGCTTGTCTGCTTGAAGATTGCAGGGATTTTTTATGTGTTTTTAAATGTCACGCAAATTCTTATAATTTTCTTTTATAGCTTCACCTGTAACAATATATTTTTTCAATTTTCACATATTTGACCATATGCGATTCATTCAAAACAATATCAAGTTGTTTCTGTGTTGGTAATTCCACTTTCGGGTTAGGTTCGATGGCGCAACGGTTAGCGTTGTTGGCTTCCGTGCCGGATCTCACAGGTTTGAGTCCCAGTATGAACAGAATTTTTTCAATCAATTTCTGTTCAAAGATATGGGTGTTTATGATGTCTTAATTTCCATCGCACCCTTTCTGCACTTCAATAGCTGGGTGTAGCGATAGCGATTGGTTAACCACTAGTCCTGTCCTGTCCTAGCCTTATCCTTCTATCCCCTCCTACTCTCTTTGGAAAAACAGAGATTGAGCGACTGGGTAACAAACATTTCGTTCTCATAGAAAAATTTCTGAGATACCTCCATTAGGAGGCCATATGCTCCACATAAGGAGCGAACATGGATAAAAAATCCACTTTATCACAGCATAAGACCAGCAGTATGGAATGTTCTGCAGCCGCTTTATATGGCTAGACGAAATCAAGAAGATTGGGAAAAAACTGCACAAGATTTTTATGACAATTGGGGTTTTCTCAACTGTCTAGGATGTATTTAGGGCTTCCAAACCGGTTTAAACCGAAACCGGTTAACCGGTTTTTCGGGTGTTTCAAAAAAAAACCGAAATCCGGTTTATTTTGGGCGGTTAACCGGGTTAATTAAAAAATCTTTTTTTGGTTTAAGCACCACAAGCTTTTATTAAACTATTCATATGTAGACTATACATATTTAAATATGTTGTATATGATAATAGTATTATAATTAGTACAATATAATAAAGTATTGTACTGTTCAATTGTCTAATTTCTGTGCCATATCAATAATAAGTATGTAGTCGAAATCATAGACAACTATACTGCTTTCAATCAAATATCTGTAATATGAAAGGATTCTCATAATATCAATGATAATAAAACAAGTGAACCTCATTGAACCAAAAATACATATTATATATTTTAACCATGCGATGGCAAACATGTCACCTTAAAATGTCCTTCAAATAGTGGTACTATGTATCAGTTATAAAAAAAAAATATCATTGGTTTTGCTTGCAATTGTGGACGCACAATTTACTTACAAGGATGTTGGAGGTTATGGTAAAGATAGTGATAGCGCTATATTTCAAAGGTGTGAACTATGTAATTTAGTAAAGGGGTTATCTGAATATACCACCCGACAAACCACTGCCTGGATCAACAGAACCAGTGCCTTACGTGTATATTGGGGATGACGGATTCAAATTAGAAACGTTTTTGATGAGACTTACAACAAACTTTTTTCAGATTTCATTGCGTTGTTTCTTCAAAATATAACTTTTAAGAATATTTCAGTTAATTCTGAATAGTTCCATCTGTTTCAATTTGATCTCTAAATTACAGCAAAAGTATGTTGAGTGAACGAATCTGGTAGAAAGTTTTTGATAAGCCCTGTGATTTTCAGCTGTTCAATTGTCTAGGGATATATGCATTTTATTGAGTCAACTAATTAATGAACTAACGAATTTCATTGAAAACCTTCTCACATCAGGTTTTAAAATATCAATGCATATTTAATTTTTGATAAAAAAAAGGATAATATTAAAGCTTTTTGCTTTCAAAACCATTTGTATATGCAGGTTTGCGCGTAGCAGGCGTGAGGTGCGGGTATCCTTATCTAACAAGTTTTTTAATATAAATTTTATATTTCTCAGTACGTATTTATTAACATGTACAATCCGCACATAATGTTTCACGCACCTTGCTAAAATTCAGTTTTGTATTGTAAAATTTCCTTTAAGAGCTTCAGATAAATTATATGTTAATATATAAATATCACTACAAATTTGTCACATCTCAAATATAAATGGTTTTACCGTTGATAAAATTTTAAGCAGCTAATATTGAACTGATAATAAGTATAATTAATAAATAGTTGTATTCATTGAATCATTTTTGATTTAAATTTGTGATTATTTTCAATTGTTAATTATTTATTGATATCTATACATCAAATTATGGGGCTGGTGGAGCCGAGCTCCAATTTCCCTTTCATTTGGTGTATTTTGATGTTGCTTTTCCCGCGTAGCCTCCTGGATTTACCTGGGCGTAGGCGGGTTTGTGGTCTTTGGTTTTTGTTTTGTTTTTGTGGTGGTATTAGTTCTCATTGATAACTGTTAAAATATAGGGATTAATAAAATGCATGAAAAAAAAATTGTTTTCTTTGAAAATTAATAATGAAAGTAGAATGAAGATATTTTTTCAATTTAATTAGAATGTCAACTTCGTCCTTTGATGAATTGGTTAACATTTTAAAAAGTAGAAAAATACAAACATGAAAAAAAGTATTACACCCTATGAAGTGTTGAATATGCAATTGTTTAATAAGAATCGGAACTTTTAAGTGTAGTTAAACTAATATATTTTTATTAATGTTACTTGCAATTCATTACAAAATATCTGTAAAAACAGTAGAATCCTCAGAAATCGTGGAAATTTGAATAGGAGACATCATTATATACAGTGGTATTTGAAGGAGGATGAAGATCAGACTTTGTGGTCATGCCAGGCGTTAATTGTGATGAGTTAAAGGCCTAGCTTGGAGTCCTGGATGATATCCATAAAATAGCTTATTTCAAGGAAAGAAGGGACGCACAGATAAGATTGTAAGGACAAGTTCTATTTGACATAATATAATTATGACTTATTATATTAGTATTTTCCATGGATTATTATTTATTTCCTTTATTCACATTAATGATAATTGATCATTTTCCCTGTCTGTAATTGCGTTTCCTATAGAACTACTTTGTTATTAGCATCATTTAATAATTTTCAGGAAGAAAAAGAATAACGTGCTGTAAAGCATTTAACTTAACATTTCCAAAACAAAGAAAATTTTAAAATGCATAATGGATATCTACATTATAATATAAAGATGTTTAGACAAAATGAAAACTCAGAATCGTAGTTGATATAACTGTCATGTACTAACTGTCTACTGTTTAAAATACGAAATGGAAACAAAATAGTGTGTATTTTTTTCTCAGCCTTTGTGCTATATAGCCTTGAAATGTGTAATTCTCGAATGTTCTAAAAAGATACTTTGAAGCATGCGACTATTTGACACTGACAGGTCGTCTTCACGAGGTTGTAATGTGGTTATAATAAAGGATGTTAAAATTACGAAAACAATTAAAACCCAATCGTTATACATGTGATGCTGGAAAATCTTGATGGGAATTCATTTTTATATCTATCAATGTTAGATATAAATAGAAATTTTAATACCTTCTATTGATTCTGACAAAAATTTCATATTATTTACACCGGCCTGTGCTAATTCGAAATGCGTTACTATCTTCAGACTGCTGAATGTTGTGGGATCACATTTCATGAGACAATCTTGCCAACAAAAGTTTTAAAAAATGTAAAAATATACAGAATATGAACATATTCATTACCAACGTTATCCTTCTGTTGAAATTAATAATGTTGAATGTTCTACATTAAAGCTTTAACAATGGACATGGATTTTTATTTCTTTTCTTGTTGATAATATTTTAATTACATTGCCAGCTTGCTCATTCAGTAAAACAGGTTGCTTTAATCAGATAGCACTTAAAGTTAAGAATAATGTTTTGCTATTCACCTACAGATGTCACAGCACATCAAAATGATATATTTTTGGTTCCGTCTCTATGCAGCTCGCGCACGAAAAATCAGAATAAGTTAAAAATAGTATTTTTGTCGTATTTATTTAAACACGAAATACGTATTTATATTATTATATACGAATTCACTGCATGTTGGTCATTTTTGAAGATATTTTTTTATTTACTCGATTTCGATAATCTCGAACAACTTACTATTGCCACCCGACTAATTTAATGTTTTCTTTTTCTAATCCATACTTTTATTAATTTATCGGTGCATTAGCTTCCTCATATATTTTTTGACTTCAGGTGAAGACGTTAAGAAGAGATGAATTAAAATATTTCCCAATTTTCGCGATTCCAATTAACTTACATCACAATTGTTTGATAGGATTTATTTTCGCACATGCGTATTATTAAATAAAATTTTAGAATAAACCCCCCCTCGCCAGTGAATTTAATAATTTATGATCCAGATTCTTAACAGGTAAGTTGGGTTCAGTGACAGTTGGGTTGTAAGAAATAGGTTTCGTTTATTGGCAATTGACAGTCAACTCTTGGCCTGCTCGTTAAGTTTTAAAAAATATATTTTTTAATATAATTGACCACTTCTTGATTCCATAATTTTAAGAAAATGAGAGAGAAGCAGGGTTTTATCTTTAGTCTATTTCCTGAGAGTAAAGATTGATAGATACGGTGAGTTATTTATAAGATTGTTTGTTATTTAAATAGTGAAAAGAAGAAATAAGAGGATTGTACTTACAACTTTTAAAGATCGTAGAAGATTAAATAATTAAATAAATATAGTTGATCACTTAACAAAATCTATCGCCGATCCAATCATAATGATTGCTTCGCTTGTAATGGAAACAATTTTATTCAAAACCCATTTCAAAGTTTTTTTATATTAGGTCAAACATATTTAAAAGATAATCATAAATTTCATTATCTTTTGAATAACGAGCAAATATTATAGTAAATTTTATAGTAAACAATTTATGTCGGCAGAAATTGATTTCAAATGTTTGGAAACTAAATAAGGCCTTTTTAAAGTTAGCTCCTTTTATAACGTAGTAATAGGTTTTCTTATGTATGTTTTATATTTATGCATTCAATTATTTTTAATCATATTTAAATGAGAGGTTGACTTATTTTATCATTTTTTTAATAGCAATTATGTCGAAATTTTCAAAATGACGCTAATGAATGTTCGAGATGTAATATTTTCAGATAATAAGCCGGCTAGGCGTCTGCAAGTTTCATTTCGATCAGTGGCGGATTACACTATAAGCGAATGATGCGCAAGCTTGGGGCCTTAAAAAAACTTATACATATTACATAACCTATATAATTTTGGTTTATATTTTAATTAATATATTTTTATTGTTTTACATCTAATTTGTGACGTTTCCATGTTATTCAAAAAACAGGCCCCTACAAATTTTATTGCGCCTGAGGCCTCCCATGTGCTTAATCCACCACTATTTTCAAGTGGCTTAAGTTCTTCAAATATAATACAATGGTTTCATGTATAAACATGACACGATTAAACAGAGCAATGAGTTTTCCCTTTACAGCAAATAATCCAAAGTAACAACGATTGCTTAACAATGATCCAAAATATTTTAGTATTTGGATGCAAATAATTTGTTATAAAAATATCTTTAATAAGTTGCTGACAGAGCTTATGATATCTGATTAGTAGTTTAAAAGAAGCCACCAAATTGTTATAAAGTTTACTAGGCAATATATTCATTAACTGGCAATTATGGTTAAAGCTAACTTACATTCACTTTGAAAAATCAATGTATGAATTAATTATTAGTTTAACTTAAATATCTGTATAGTATACAGTTAATACCAGGGGTGGGGAACCTTTTCTTCTCTAAAGGCCGCATTAATTTTTCTGATTCGACATAAGGCCGCAGTAAACATTGACTAGGGAATCTAAGGCCGGAATTTACGAATTTACTTCTCAGATTCTCAGGAATTTACGAATTTATAAAAAAATACAGAATTACAGAGTAGGCCAGAAGACCGTACCTGGGTAGCCAAAAGGCCACAGGTTCCCCACGCCTGGTTTATACCGTCAGCTCATTTTACATTTTAGGATAATTCTGTTGGATTTCTCCAATCATTATGATGAATAGACTAATAATTTTTCAATATCTTTAAATTATATTTCTTTGATTTTTTCAACTTCGACTCCGCATCCGGAAAAACACCACTCCACTAATTCAGAATCCACAGCACTGATTTTTTCTCTATAGTCCCAATTCTATATCCAGGTAAAAAGCGTGAATTTCGAGACGACTTTAAAAATAAAATTGATAGGGAAACTGTTTTTATCATTTTCCATGTAATTTTTAAAATTATTTTTCTAACCTAGTAGTGATTGAAAAAAAATAATTGCTAATCCTTCTGGAGATAATGTGGTTGCCGTGAACAATAATATCTATCATTCGACGTTAATTGTCGTTAATTAAAAATTGGGTTTTTTTCTAATAGGAAATCAGAACGAAAGTTGAATTGATGAACTAGATCTAACCGCTGTCAACACAATGTGAAAAGGATGTCAGTAAATAACGTTTGTGATGAAAAATAACGATATACAGTTCACCGAGAAAGGTAATTATTTTTCCTCGTTTGTCTATTCCCCGAGAGATGGTACTGGCGGTCCGTTCGCTGTTTGCTCGTTATACAAATAATTAGACGAATAAATCTCCGCAAATCACGGACACATTTTGTCGTTGGTATTGAAACGACGTCAGAGATCGGAAAACGGTAATAATTATTGCGTCTTTAACATAATTTTTCGGATTTAACTTTTTTCACTAATACAAAAAAAGCGTTTCAGACAATTAATTGACCCTAATAAAATAAAATTAACATGTTAATTACTAATAAATGTATGTCTATTGAAAAGTTAACGATTAAATAAACTTATTAACATAACTAGATTGTAAATGTAATATTAAATATTATTGCCTGTATTCCAAGAATATCAATGTTTTTGGTAATTTAACTTTTGATAACAATCAATTACAAGAAAGGCGTACGGAAAACATCCAATTAAATTGATGGATTTTATTTAAATGTTATTTCAATATCACATAATCCTTGACTGTATTGTTTTTATAAACTAATTAATTTATCTTAACTCCATAAGGCGAAAATTCTCTGCTGTCGCACTTCTTTGTTTTTCATCACTCAGTTCATTTTTTTTACTTACGTACGCATTATTCATTTTTTGGCAACTTGTTTGGTGGTCGTGTAGAAAATTGTATGTAAAAATGTTGCTCATATAGAAGTGTATTTTTATGTCTCGCATCTTTTGTGCTAGTATTCTTGTACTATGTTAAATTTTTAAATTACTCTACATTTTTGCAATATTGGTAAAATTCTTTTCTGCAATATGCTTCAGTCGTTTCATATTAAATGATTTCTTCATATTTACTACCACGCCGATATCTTTACTATTTTATTCCATATTACATATATATTATTTTGCTTGCTCGAAGTTCAATGGTTTTGAAACAAGATTTCACAGTGCCTTAAAAATAGAGAATCACGTTTCAGTAGAGATAATGTTTAAAAACGGAGACAATTGCCACGTCGAAGTGAACAAAGGTGCTTCATTAACAACCCAACTACTGTCTTCATAAAATATACACACCCTCTCTTTTAAGAACAGAAGGAAGGGAAAATCAGCCATTTATTAATTGATTGTATGGTTTGTAAATTAAAATTTTGCCCTCTGGTAAGTTGGTAAATATTAAATTCAATAAAGTGTGACGAAACATAGATACAACCAAAAACTGTCAATGATTTTTCCATCTGGATCTTCAACGATTACAATTGTAAATACGTGGCATAGTAATTGTTTGACATAGTTGCTTCAAAGGTTAATTGAAATGACCAAACACTGTTTATTGGTGGCTGCAATTAAAACAATATCGAATTTTGCGAACAGCAAAGTAAACAATAATAAAAATACGAATAAAAAATGAAAGTATGCTCAAACAAATTCAAAACTTAATTCTAATCAATACTTCTAAGTTTCATTCCACGCCATGAAAATGTCAATTCAATCAATATACGAAAAATTGTAATTCAGATTATAGGAGATTATTATTAGTTAGTTGATTAAGATTAACTGGGCAGTGGCCACTAGTCCTGTCATGGCCTTATTCTTATATACTTTCTATATTATCTTCAACAGGGGTGGGCTGGAGGGGGCTCGGAGGGGCTCGCGCGAGCCCCTTGTTAATTTTAACTTAGGCCGGCGAGCCCCTTGTTAATTTAAGAAAAAAATATTTTCAGATCAAATTAGGATATATTTACAATTTCTTACTTATATACTATATACAATAGCTTCAGTATACACAGCAGTGGCAGCCGGTCAATGTGGCATTAGATCAATGCACCCATTTTATATGCAGGGGCGGTTTTATTTCGTGAAATAATATTCAAAAATGACATTTATACCATTCACTCATTTTCAATTCTTCATTTAATTTTTGTCTTTATATTTATTTTATTATAGACAATTTTTAATATTTATTAATACCGAATTATTGTTACCCCAGAATATCGAGAATTTCTTTGAGATTAAGCGAGTCCCTTGTTAGCGTATTGGCAGCCCATCGCTGATCTTCAAAAAAGAGAGGATGATCAATAAAGTAACACGCCGTTCTCGTAAAACAATTCTGTTGAGAAGAATACATCAAATTGGGAGCGGACATAATTTAAAAAAATATTGTCTTGCGCATTGGCAACAACAAACCGTAATCATTCAAGAACATTATATTTTTTGTTTGCAATTGATAATAACGATCTTACTTTGTGTGAAATATGCCAATTCATTCAATACATATAAAAACGTTGTTAATTTTTGACATCAACAGCATTGTGCATTTTCAAATGGACATTTGGGATACATGTCTGAAGTTTGGCAATATTTTTTTTTGCATTCCGATTAAACTAATTGCATGCAATTCCCAAAATATGAGTAGCAATTAAAACAAATGACGGTCAGTTACAAAATTAATTGCGTATATTTAATAAAATGGCGTTGCAACCGTGCACAGGTTTTTGGTTTTATATGCAAAACCGAAACGGGCATCCCTAAAGAATGAGTGCTAATTAAAACCGCTTATTAAAATTAATGTTTTTGTATAACGAAAATAAAACAGTCTGGGCCTATGAAAATCTAACACTGTCTCCAGTGAATAATTAACTCTTTTATTGCATATAGTTGTGGTAATTTACATTTTGAACGAACTCGTCACAGCACTCCTGGCTGACAATCGTATAATATGCAGATATAAAATTTCCCATCATATGGTAACCAGTTGTTGATCGGTATAATTGGGATTATCGTACATATTGCATACAATATTTTAGTAAAAAAAACTAGTAACAGTATTTTCACTGATAAGAAAACATATAGAAATGATGTGCTGACATTGTGGTAATGATTTTGTGGTTAGGGTGAAGACAGGGGTGGGTTGGAGGGGGCATATAAATAAATTATAAATATTTTATTGTTTATTATCGTATGTGATAGTATTGAAATAATGATTCATAAAATAACATAACAAAAGATTGATTCATAAAATAACAATCTAGTTGGGACTCATGGGTTTTGATTAATGTACGTAGTTAAAATGCTGTTTTGTAAATTAAATGTAGAATATGTAATAACTGTTGAATCAATGCCGGCTGCGTTTTCGAGTGCTCAACGTCGTTGGCTTCGGTTACAGAGGTCATGGATTCGAATCCCAGTGCGAACAGTTTTTATAAATTGATTTTATATTGGTTTATGTATTTCTGTCCAAAGGCATGGATGGATATATATTGTTTATTGTTTAAAAATCAAAAGAACAGTACATGGCATTACTGCTTACGCCATGCAATTGATTATGTCTTGAATTACCTTCCCATCCATTATATCTTAAAAACGGGCTAGCGAGTGCAATTAACTGACCACTAGCCCTGTCTTAGTCTTATTCTTATATCCTTACTCTCTTTTAAAAAGAGAGGTTGAGCAACTGAGTAACAAACAGTTCTCGCAGAAAAAAACTGTTATGTTAAGATACCTCTAATAGGAGGTCATATTTTCCACATTGGGGACGGACATGGACTTAAAAAATATTAAAATAATGTTATTATCCCAAAAAATAAAAGTCAACAATCCGAGACGTATGTGTAAAAAGTAATCGATGGATGGTAGAAAGGTAGATGGATGGTCGTTAGTGACAAAATCTGTGGGAGTGTACATAATTTGAATGATTCAAATTTAAGTACTATCTAGAAACATCAAAAAATTAATTAATCTATAAATATTTACCTAGTCAATTTTTTATGTAGTTATACACATTTATAACCACTTCTTTAGTCTAACCGCACAGTGCTTTACCTCATCCTAATTTCGTTACTTCTGACATTATATTATGGTCACCCTTCTTTTCAAGAGCAAAAAAGCGACTCTTGCGTCTTTTGACCAATCACAGAAGAAATACATACTAATACACCTACACGTCTTGTGTATTATACACAAAGCGCATCAATGTAGTAAAACGGCAACCTTAGATAAACCTAACTCTAGAAGTCTTTCTTATCGTATTATATAAAAGTTAGCTTAAAGCTTCAGTGTCAAGTATAAAATACATTAAAATATGGATAACGATTGCTGCGTCTATCATCATTAAAACAATCAGAGTCTGAGCTTAACACGTGCACACACCCGAACACGTGCGAGCTGCACGCGACCCAAAAAAATGTTAAAATTGGGGAAAAAACACTTAAAAAAATAATTCAGAGAGCGCACTTAAATCTGCGATAGTCAAATAGTGCCGCTCAAATTAAATTATCTATGATAGATATTTATGGGCAAACTTCAGCGGTAATATAAGATCACCTTTGTCAGGCAGAGTTAATTGGGTAATAGATGTTACAAGATTATGCTATTATTTAAATTTAAAATTAATGTTGGGCGTACATCACTATGTAATTGGATAGGCATTAAAAATAATAGTTACTTTCTTGCAACAGTAAAATGTCGAATCCACTGCCAAGTGGATATCACTATTTTTTGCTCAAGTTTCGTCATGCAATGTAGGTGGTATATTAATGATGCCAGATTGTGGAATATGTTATTATTTGTTGGTGCTATAAATTCATCAGTATTTGTTCTCATTTTTTTTTTTATTTAGATTTTCTTATTTCAGTTCATGCATGCCAATTACTGTTCGTCGAATTTGATTTAGAAGTGTTGGTTGTTTCCATTGCCTATGATACGAGGTGGAGAAAACTGCAGACATTTATGTTCTTGGGTGAGGTATTTTGACTAAAATAAAACTCTTCGCTCCATTGTTTTAATTTTTATGTACGTACCTATATCTGATTTGTTAGGTCCTGTGGTGTGGTGTTGTTGGCTTCCGACACATCCTACTAGGCAGGGGTGGGCTGGAGAGGGCTCGGAGGGGCTCGCGCGAGCCCCTTGTAATTTTTTTACTACGGCCGGCGAGCCCCTTGTTAATTTAAGAGAAAACAATATTCTCAGATAAAATTACTATATAAAACTGCAATTTCTAACTTATACAATATCAACGACAACTTCAGTATACACAGTAGTACATTTTTTGTAATTTATATCAATTTACGGTAAATTGCATATTGTTGTATAATATAAGTGTATTGTCGCCTGCTGTGGCCCAGTTGGTTAGAGCTTACTCTACCGATCACGCAGGTCTGGGTCCGATTCCCAGTCTGATCACAGTGAATTTGAGAATTATTCAATTCAAAGTTTTGATCGAAGACTGGGTATTTGTGATGTCAATTCACATAATTTCCTCTCCTCCCATCCTTCTGATCCTTTAATAACTGAGTGTAGCAATAGCGATTAACCAACCACTAGTCCTGTTCTAGCCTTATCCTTCTGTCCCTACTATTCACTTTGAAAAAAGTGAAGTTGAGCGACTGAGTAACAAACAGTTCTCGTAGAAAAAATTTCTGTTGATATACCTCCATTAAGAGGCCATATGCTCCACATTGGGAGCGGACATGGGTTAGAAAAAAAGTATCAATTGATTGATTGTTAAAGTATTGCATTTAATTGCATAGAAGTGATAAAAAAATTCACTCCCTCCTCAGAACACCAATAATTGCTTTGAGATTAAGCGAGCCCTTTGTTAACGTATTGGCAGCCCACCGCTGCTACTAGGTCGATTGATTCTTCTTCAATCAAGCCATAAATTCTGCGCACTTAGTCACTTCAGCCGCCTGAAAGTGGATGTATTATTTTCTCTTTCTGATTGTTGAGAGAACAGATCGATCAAAGCTACACCAAAAACCTTTTCGATAGTGAGATGGAATATTTATATAGAAAGACAACACCGTATATAGCATTACAATTTTTCTATCAAGAATGTATCAGATTTGCAGTCCTGTAGTCGTGAATCGTGATATATTATGCTATGTGATATCAGAGTTGTCGTAAATCGGTTAACATTTTTTGCGTGTAATTCATTTTTAATAACCGATCAAAATGTAAGTACGTAAGATGAAATATTCAAATTTGTCACTGGGGCTAGTGAAATTGCTTTAATCTGAACTTAATCGATATAAGAACTGAATCGTTGGGTTTTGAGACGTACAATAGCAGCCTTATTAAAAAATTTTGTCGAATAGATTACGGTAGAAAGAAGCGAGATTACACAAAAAAATACATCAAAATTGTATGTTTAAAACTGCAGTAGTGGTGGGCTGCCAATACGTTAACAAGAGACTCGATTAATCTCAAAGCAATTTATCACTCCTATGCAATTATATGCAATCCTTAAATTAGCAAACGATTGTTACTTGTTACTAATACAATTATAGTATGAAATAATATGAAGTTTAACATAATCTAATCAATGCAAATGGCTGAAACTGTACTAATGTGTATATTGAAGCTGTCGTAGATAAAATATATGTCAGAAATCGTAGTTATGTATTAATTTGATTTGAGAATATTGTTTTCTCTTCATTTAACAAGGGGCTCGCCGGCCGTAGTAAAATCTAACAAGGAGCTTCTCCGAGCCCCCTCCAGCCCACCCCTGAACTGCAGCCAAAAAAAATATAAAAACGTTTTTCGAATGATTCTATTTTATTCATCGGAAGAAATCTTTTTTAAATTGGTGTTTATCTTTTCAATATCTCTCCGGAACATTATCACTCCAAAGTTCTCAGAAAATCAATCATTTCTTTTATCAATTTAATGTATCAAAGCGAGGAAATCATTGAATTAAATTCCAACATATCATATTATTGGCTAATGCAAAACATATGACACCATTCACTTAACGCTGATTCATTTTAATGATCGGCAGATGTTTTCACACCTAATTGAAAATCGTGGAACTAAGTGTTTCACACATTTTTATCGTGTCTTCGTAAAATTGAAAGCACTCATAAAAACGAATACCTCATATGCTTTAACTATATTATTGATTATTTAGTTATGAATAATCTATTTTAGACTAGACATCGTCGTATACATTGCTTATCTTGATAATATTGAGTAAAGAATCTTAACACCTCCATGCCCATGATGCAATCGTAAATAGTTGAGCCATTAAATCATTCAATATTTCTCTTAATATTGTCAATAAGTATTTATCATTTTATGTATTCTTGCATATATACATTTTTAAATCTATTTTTTAGCTTCTAACTTAGTTTTAAATACTCTCAATAAACAGTGAAACTGAGATGCCATCATGGCAGGGAACGTGATTTTTTAGTATGGCATGTTACGGGTTAATAAATGAATAATATCGTTGATTTTTAATACTCACTACTGCAGGTCACTTATTAATACAATTGCTAGTTGAAATAAAACTTGTATTGATTGTTTGTAAATTTACAAAAGTATTCTACTAATTTATAAAATTGTTTATTATTAATATTATGTTTACGAGAATTGCCTGTTACATTCTACTGAATTTAAAATAAGAGTCTTATTATGAGATGTTTTGAGTTTATATGATAATTACGATAGTATTTCAGATGAAGTCGGGTAAATGGTACAGTGGTCAACTTCGTTGGCTTTCATGACATCCGACTTCGAAACCTCTCCACAAATTATATTAAGTACGATGAAATATTAATCGGTTTTTATTGATTTTTCGTATAAAATTAATTTAGTTTTTATGAATGAAGCTTTAGAAAATTAGTTTATTATCTTAGAGTGCTCGATAGAAGAACGTTGTAACTAATTAAAATGCGTTTTGAAAAGATACAGTTAGATCTGCTGTTTAAAAATATTCTCCCTAGCTCTCCAAGCTTAATAATATAAAATAAATACAGAACTTTTACTTAGGCAGGAAAACTTTCTCGGTTCATTGAATCAATTAAACTTACTCTGCAATTCACACTTAACGTGGGTACGTAAGTACTATATTGTAAAAGCTTCCGCAAAGATCGTGTCTATCTGTCATCGCTTGAACTTATTTCAACCCGTTAAACGCAAACATTTACAGAAAGCTCCCGAAAGCTTTTAACGAAATTATCGTTATCGTTAGGTCAAAATTTTAGTAATTGCTTCGAATATTAATATTCAAGAGATATTTATTTTAGTAATACCGCTTCTTCTTTGAATACATCCTGTAAAATTACTGAACTCACCGGAAACGTTACCCCAAGATGATATTTTTAGAAAGATTAAAAAAAGTATATTTTTCAATTTGTATTGTTTGTCAAATAAATTTACTTCTAATCGTAATTTCATACGTCACTGATTCCAATGAAATATATCGATTATTAAAAAACAAGAGCTGATATATTGTAACACAAAACATAGAAAAAGATAAAAAACGAACGCGAGCAACATACATACATAGACAACATACCATCGACTTAGATCATTAAAGACTTTTTACACCAAAAAAATGAAACTGTTTTTCAACTTTTTCTGACATAAATTACCGAAAAATAAATTGTAAACGTAGTAGGCTAAAAGTATAAAAGCAGCGAAAACAAATAGCCAATACACGAAATATTACTGTACGTCGGTAAGACCACCACTCCAAAGTTCACAAACGCGCTCCGTTCCTTATACAGACTACGAATCCGACTCGGATTCGACTCTATTGATTGATGTGCCATTGCGAAACTTATTCTCGATTGGGGAAGATAGGATGTCAATAATTTTGAATGAACTTCTTACTAACTTGATTCTGACGTTGATATTTTTGTATGAACTCCAGTTAGCTAAATTTAATATTATCATTCACTAATTTTTTTAATGTGAAATTAAGTAAAATGAAAAAGCTCAATAGTAGGCATTTGTTTTCTACATCAACACATTTGATCGGAGATGAACATTTTTGTTTTTTTCTCATTCTGTTTACATAGCTTTTTTATATTGATTGACCTTCGGGTTTTACTCCTAGTGAAATACTTATACTCTAAAATTTCATATTTGTATTCAATAGAATCGTTGTAGAGAATGTTTGAAGTCAATTATATTTATCTTATACAGCCGAATAGGATTGCAATTAAAAAAAAAACCTATTAACTTATTATTTGATAAAATTACTACATTATAATTAGGCCTTTCAAAGATGAAGTGATCCAAATGTTGTTTTAGAAAAAAATAAGTTAGATGCGTTGTAATATTCTACACATCTTAAAGTATAGTAAAAGTGAAGTGAACTCAGTCTTACTAAACTAAATCCGTTAAAACATCAAGTAAACACATGATTGTACTTTTAAAAAACCAAGAAAAATGTTTTACCATTTTACTAGTAGGTCCACTTCACCTCTTATGGGCTCATATTTACCCGATTCTCTTTTTGCACGAAGACTATTCTATTCTACCTTTCTGTGAAAAATGCGAAATAATAATTTTACCGTGTAAAATATATTCCATGAACATAGAAAAATAAGAATTATGTTACAGCTTTTGTAACAGAGTTTCACATCTCAATGTAAACATGTTTTTAGTTTTTATTAAAAAAATAATGTATTATATTTATATACTTAATATGGACTTGTACCAACATATTCCGTATTTCTGTTTAGCAATACATTAATAAAAAAAAATACAAAACAATTAGTGTATATTTAAAGAGGATCAATTTACTTAGAACGTGTTATTCCGAATTAAGACAAAAAAATAGTGGGTTAATAATTTTTTATTGATCAATCGGAGATGGTAGATTTTTAAGCAGCCCTGATTTTTTGTTTGAGCTTTAAACGTTTTATTAAGTCAGTGTTGGTTATTAGTTTTTATCTATAATTGTACATTCTAACATCGTAAAAAAGTTTACTTTTAAAAGCGGCGCGTTGATCAGTAGGCAGTCTCTGGGCATGAATTTATGTAGTGATAACACATTTATTACAGGTCTTAAAACGGTGCAACAATAATCTTCAATTTTATTAGAATTAGTTTTAAAGCCAGAGTGCTTATTTTATGAATTCGGAAGGGGAAAGCTTAATAAATCATACAATTATTCGATTGGTAATAAATAGCTGGCATGTTATTTTTTAGTAATTGTTTTTGTTGTAGCTGCACCTGTTTAATTCAAGGAAATAAAAAAATACTTTAAAATGTCTGTCTATTCAAAAATAAATTGTTGTTATATTGTACATCTGATATAATTAAATACTAGTGAAAATTAAATTCTGTGAAAATATATTAATGTCAAAAACAAGAATACATTTTAAAGTGCTATTTATTTCTTGAAATAATTAAAATGGATATCATTGGGTTTTATTTGGCGCCACTACATTATTAAGGTAAAAATAGCCATATATTTCTTTTTTTCAGAATTACCTTTTATTTCATTTTTAACTCATTTTAAGTTAGGCCAAGCACCTTTGAAGATGTTTTACTAGCATTAATGACATTCATACCCAAAGCTCCAAAACAACGTATTCACTCGGTCATACGTCAAGAAAAAATATATTTATTATTAGTAAATTATTATAATCATTGTGGATAATAATTAATGCCATATGTTCATTATTTTAATGTTAAGAAAGCCAATATTTTTCATACATACAAAAACATTTCTATAAATGAATCATTGAAATATAAATGAGTCTTCGAGAGGTGAATTGAGCCAACTAATAAAATGGTAAAACTTTTTTTTCACTTTTACGATACTTTAAGACGTGTAGAATATTAAAACGCAGTTAACTTTTATTTTTAAAAAATACCATTTGGCTTACTACATACCTAATGGGCCCAATTTAATATAATCATAAGTAGAAATGTTATGTTTCTAAAACGTTTAGCAATTATTTACTGTATCATAATATTATAGTAAGACTTGATAAATTGATATATTAAAGATTTAATCCCTTAAATACATGGTGTTGCAGATATTCAACATACTGTATTTTAATTATTAACTTTTTGTGGAATCTTTGATTTCAAAAGTCATTCCTATTATGACAAATAATTACTATTCAATAATAAAATTTAAAAAAGATGATAGATAGTCTTGATCACAAAGAACGTTTATTTCTATTTGACATTTGCAATGTCCGGTTGTCAGTTGTCAAACTTTTTATCTGGGCAAATCGTTCATACTTATATTATTATTCAATTCCTGTAAAGATTTTTTTTCCATAAAAGTATTTACAATGTCAATGCTTTTTTCTACGCATTATATATATATATTTTTTTTGATTTTATGCAAAAATAATAGTCAGTTTTTGTGATGTGACAAATGTTTTCTTTTTCATTGTTAGAATATTCACTGCAATGATAACATTTATATATTATAATGAACATTTTAAATTCATGCATTTCAATTTTAAATAAAGATTTAAAATGTCAACAAATACATTTTTTTACAACACGATTTGTGAAGGTAATAAGCAGCCGGCGCGTAATTGATTTTTATCGTATTGCAAGGAAAATTCTTAATACAAAAAAACATATATTTACGGTATATTAAATTATCCTGTACGAATACTTTGATAGTTGAATATATCAATATTAGCACGTCGTATCAATCAAATAAAAATATCTTTTGCCAAAAAGGCAATTTCATCCGTTGGTTTGAAATATTATTAAGTCATCAATGTCATCATCAAAGAAAATACTATATTTCTTGGCCAAATACTTTTAAGATTAACCAATATCCGCGTTGTTCACTATTGTATTATATGTATAACTAAATATTGTTAGTCAGATCAAGTGTTCTTTATATAAAACTTTTTCTTTTTTAAATAAAGCAGTAAATGTTCTACCATAATATTGAGTTTTTAAATTTTATTTATATTAATTTGTATGCATTATAATTGAGCCCTTGAGAGGTGAAGTGAGCCAGATGTCTTAAAGTATTGTAAAAGTGAAGTAAGCTCAGTAAATAAGCACTGCAAGAATGCTATATCTCTAAAATAAAAATGTGCAATCCACTAAAATACCAAGTAAAGACATGATTGTACTTAAAAGACCAATAAAAACATTAATCATTTTACCACTTGACTCACTTCACTTCTCAATAACGTATATACTTAAGAATTTTAGTTTCTTTTATTTAACAAATTACAAGGATCTCGCCGAGCTAAGTAAAATTTAACAAGGTGCTTGCGCGTGTCCTCTCAGATCAAATTGGTACTTAACTTCAGCTTGTGACAATTACATCTGTCAATGAAAAGAAAAGAGTGTTAAATCTTACAAATTAAAAATGAGTTAAATATGCCTTGACAACTACGATGCACTTATTCATAAAGTAGAAAGAGGACCAGTCGAATCAGTGTTGCTAAATTACAAAATTCCGCATTTTACATCTTACAAGTTCATAAAAATACCAATCTTGTTTTGGCTCTCCTGAAAAGTACCGATTGATTTATTTTTCCACACATATTATCAATATTAAAACACAGATATTATCTACATATTTTTAAGTACGATGCTTAAAACATGGAATTAAATCGAATATAATAGTAATTATTTCTGTGTCAAATTCATAATTATTACAACTGAGCAGGGACGTCCCGAGGGCATAGGCGAGTAGGCAGTTGCCTAGGGGCGGTAAGTCCTAGAGAGCGACAAATAATCACAGATTTTTTAAACGACCAAATATTTTTGACACGAAATTGATTTAGAATAAATGTGGTGCCTCAATGTCTTTAATTAACAAAATACCAAATTAAGAATCGATACTTATTTAATGTAAGTCCATTTTAAATTTACATTTTTTTTTATCATGTGTGGTGAAGGTAATAGTTATTTTTTCCACATTATTGAACACATAATATGGGTTTTTGGATCATATTTATTCGTGAGGATCTTTATCAATAAAGTACACATATATTATGAATCATCTGAAAGCAAAACGGATTTGTTTGAGTACGTAAATAAGTAAAGAATTCGAACTTCTATATTTGTATATGTATTCCTAGAATAATGGAAAATAATTGAAAAAATGGGCTATTTTAGGGTTCTACCTAGAGGCGGTACATAGCCTAAGAACGTCAATGAATCTGGGATAGATAAATACATTTTTCAGTTATTAATATTTATTATTTTTAGGGTATATTGCTACATAATATGATGAGTTTGGGATCAAAACGCACAAATCCAGTTTTGAGAAAAAATGAGATATCCCTATAATATTGGAATACTGATTCAAATGAAGAGAATTTTAAATTTAACGTTGATAAAAATCTCGCAGTTTCCATGCAATTAACGATCAAAATATGACCATATAATCAATACTCTCAGGCATGAGGAACCTGCGGCCTTCTGGTAAATTCTCTAATTCTGTAAATTTTTGTAATTTCGTAAATTCTTGGGATTTTCGATGTCAAAATATTTGAAAGACCTAAAAAAAAGGTCCCACGCTGGTAATTTTGGGAAATCCGCAAATTTCTGGGCTTTAGAAATTGTTTCCGGCCAAAAATTCCCTAGTCAATGTTTACTGCGGCCTTCATGTCAAATCAGAAAAATGAATGCGGCTTTTAGAGAAGAAAAGGTTCTCTACCCCTGGACTAAGTTATTATAAGAAAAATCTGTTATTTTCTATTCAGGAAAAAGTTGATCTGGTCATTTTTATATTACGTAAGACTTGATTATTTTAAAAAATATTGATATTGATAAAAAAAAATCCGCCATCTTTCCAAAACAACTGAGAATAAATAGCTTTAAGATTAAGCGAGTATTTTGTTTAAGTATTGGCAACCCACCGCTTGTAAAGTTACTTTAAGAGATCTTCCACCCACCGTGTATTTTGTTTTAGTTTTTTTTACAATCAATTATTTTTATAACATATTATTATACTGTAATTATTTGTGAAATTTATATTTCAAAAAATGCAAAATATGTCGGCCGTAATGGCTGATAAATACACTTCGTTTTTACATTAATTATACACGTTTTTTTATCATATTTTTTAGTATAATACTTCTTCATTAAGTAATTAAACAATTTAAATGCTTTATGGCATCACGTCGAAAGTTAATTACGGTTAACTGTAGACGAGTGGTTAATAACGATATCCTTGAATTTATGTATGCTGGATGAGATATTTTCTAGCGCAATGGGTTTAATAGAGGCAGCATTTGTTTTTAACGTACGTTTTCCAGTAATTTCACACGTGTTAACATAGCTTATTCAAATAATAAGAAACCACTTTGGAGAATAAGGCGATAAATAATCTACCCGAACTTGAAATATTTTGATTTATTCACATACACACACCCACGTCTATATTAACTCTTTCGGTACCTACAATTTTCTTAACATAAATAATACTGTTGTTAATTTATTTATTTATATAAAATAACCTCATTTTATCGTAAATAAAATAGCTGAATATGTTATTTTATTTAAATAATATAGTAAACCTTATGGTTTACTATATTATGATAGCCGCCTGTGTGGTCGAGTGTTCAACATCGTTGGCTACCGCTACGGAGGTCACGGGTTCGAATCCCAGTACGGGCAGTTTTATAAATTGATTTATGAATTTCTGTTCAAAGGCATGGATTTATGTGATGTCTTGAATTCCCTCATCTCACTCATCCTATCCTAATAACGGGGCGTATCGAGAGCGATTAGCTAACCACTAGTCCTGTCCTAGCCCTTTCCTTCCATTCCTAAAAAGAGAGGTAGAGCAACTGAGTAACAAGCAGTTCTCGTAGAAACATTTTCTGTTGAGATAAACTCCATTAGGAGTCCATATGCTCCATATTGGGAGCGGACATGGTAAAAAAAAAAAAACTCATGAGTTTGCTAAATTGTTGTGTGCTCAATCACAGACAGAACAACAAAGGGGGGCTTGCGAAACAAAGGTGGATGTTTTCATAAAATATTATTAAATCAATCAAACCGCTTTTTTATTGATAAAACCTCTGAAATAAGTAATGTTAATTATTCTTATTATAATTATCTTGCAATTTTAATATAATTTGTTTTGTGAAATACGTTAAATAACTGCCGTGTTTGTTAAGCATGACTATCTATACTGCCTCTTTTGTTAAAAACTCAATTATATTTGTTCACAAGCATGCATGTTAGACGTTTATTAGTTTTACGGAATTACTAGGTCTACACGATGGCATATTTAACTCATTTTCGACAACATATGGAGACTGCCATATTTGTTACCAGAGCCTTCAAGTTAACAATATATACGTATACAACCAAGTCTTCTCGCAATAAAATATTGACTTGGTTAAATAATCACTTTATAAAAATGTCGATGATTCTAATGTCGTTATAGGTGTTAAGCATTTTAATTTTGTGTAATTGTAGAGTCAATTATACTGTAATTTGTAAATTCTTTTCATTTTTAATTGTTGTTTACACCTTTTATTTCAATTTAATTTTGCATAAATATTTTATTCCATATCCGCTCCCTATACGGAGCATATGGCCACCACGAAGTTCCTCCATGACTCTCTATCCCCAGCCAGTCTCTTTGCTTCCTCCCAGGTCATCCCAGCGCCCCGCAACTCCACTGAGTACATCCTGTGGATGGTCATCAGTGGCCTTCCACGACGCCGGTATCCATCCGGTTGGAAGAAGAGACAGGCAGGGTTCAGGCTCTCTTGAGGCATCCTTAACACGTGTCCAAGCCAGGTCCACCGCCGCTTCTTTATTTTGGACGTAATAAGAGGCTGGTTAGTCCGCTCTCTAATCTCCGTATTCCTGACAAAGTCAGACCAATTCACTACTAAATTTATAAATAAATATTACTGTTTATATATTTTTCTTATCAGTTGTCAATGCTCGCAACAAGGGAAACCGGTCCTGACCTATTAAATAAAGTGTAATAAAGTACAAATAAATACTGTGTTTTTATTAATATAATGCTTTTCCATCAATTGTTCACAGTGAACACTCTAAAAGTGATCATTTAATACGTATTTTGACTTAATAATTGTTTTGTAATAGCGCTGATATTTGTGATTATATTGAAAATAAATATCATTATAATGATAACATTACGAACATAAATACAATTTAACATTGTGAGCATTAAATTGATTTCATTGGCAAATAAAAATACTTTCTAATAGCAATAATTGATACATGCACGCCACTAAAAGGGTTAAAGTTTACATAAAACATTCTATAAATGCGTTTCCTCGCATGACCCTCTAGCTCCAGGCACCTACGCTACATTTTGAGTAATTTATCAATAAAAAGCTATGATTACCGGCCATATCGCAATGGGATCATCGTTATTAGCCGTCTAACGGGCTACAGCGGGTTACCTGTCCACTGACATGGCGAAACGTACTTGGGTACAAAATGAGAAGTATTAATCCCAGAAATTAATGACGCCACTTACCCATGGTAGTAATATTTATTGAAAGTTATTAAGGAATGTATTTCTGATACACGTATAATGTCACGGAAAAACAATACTTTGCATCCCACAACTCTGACAATAAATAGTTTTAAATATATTCAGATTCACAGTGAAAACACACAAAAATAATATTACCCACTTGTTCCCAAACCTGAAGCATTAGTTGCTTTTATCGTTAGTTTTATATGACTCGTATTTTTCCAGTCAGAATTTATATTAAATGGTCATAATATATCGGTCAGTGTAAATAGTCATAATTTAAATGAATTAAAAAAAACCTAACCTAACCTAACCTAATCAAAGTGGTATAAACTATTCTGACCGTATATTATTTTTATTCTGACCGTTCATATTTTTATTCTGATCAAAAATTGATTTAAATTCTGGGCATTTAATTTGTTTCCGTTTTATATAAGCAATATCTCTTTTGTCACCATAAACAAAAAAATGTGATTATTTTATTATAATTATATCAAGTGGTTAGTAAAAGACATTTTATTTAATGCTGAAAAACGAAAAAATATTGAATTTATGCAATAATAGTGACTATAGAGGTTTTTTCTAGGACATCCAATCCCGGACCCCGTTTATGATCCCGGGATATCAGGATTCAAAATCCTTAGAATTTAGGAATTCTGGATTGATCATTTGGCATAATTTTGTGTTTTCAATAATAATTGGTGTTACAGGTATAACGGCCATAACGGCCATAACGACATATTTCTTTTTTATAAACCAAAGTTACTTGAGATCATTGACGAAAAAGTGTGTGATTAACAAATTTCAGAATTAAGACTTTTTTAGCTCCATCATTTTAAAAAGTGTCGAAGTTTCCAGAATTATTTTGAACTCAGAGAATTTTTTTAACTCTCTCCTTTCAAAAATTTACGTCCGTCAGTGACTTCTGTTCCATTCCTTAGTGTTAAGCTTATTTTTTATTGGACGGGATCCCTCATCTCGGGATTGGAAGCCTTAGCTCTTTTCGTATCCTGTAAAATTTGTGTCGTGTAGAACAGTGTTCGTCAACTTTTTTACATCCGTGGATCGGTAAAAATTGGAAAAATATTTCGCGGACCGATGTCAACCAAATATATACATTTACGCACTTGTCAGATATTGACTTACGACTATTCGCGGACCGGCAATAAATTCTTGCGAACCGTTGCTGGTCCGCGAACCACAGGTTGAAGAACACTGGTGTAGAATACGAGGTATTGTTTTATGATGAGCGATATCATTTTCACTTTGAAGGTAGTGTTCACAATCAGTTTCTAGTGCAGCGTTGTCCAACAGAAATTGTTAGATGAGCCAAATAAAATATTACCTGTATATGGTGGGCCGCATAAAAAAAGTATAACAAACAAACGTATTAAAAACAATTCATTAATTAATAATAACCATGCATCATGACACCTTTTTTATTTTAAAAGCAGCCAAACAATTATCAAAACATTTTATTTACTTAAATTAATAATTAATGTGACACCTTTTTTTTTTACACTATTTGATATTTTTTATATCGACTGGTAATTTATTCGATGCAAACCGCAGTTGATTGATCAAGTTTTCATCGGCCAGCCTGTTTCGGTGACATTTCATTTTTACTATTTTCAACAAATAACAAAATGCAAAATATATTTGTAGAATGCTGTAAACTCCAATAGGGCCGCGTGTTGGACATCGCTGTTCTAGTGGAACGACATTATATTAAAAAAATAAACCATTTTTGTTTACATTTTTTATATTTAAAAATAAATTAATTGTGTTCAGTTAAAAAAAAAATCTTTTTTTTATGAAAAAAAACTTTCTGTTGAGATCATATTTTTCTTACATGTCCAGCAATTCATTTTAATGGGAAAACATACAAACATGTTTTTTTATGATTGAAACGATTTTTTTCTCATTTAACAACATTAACATATTATTTTTCCCAATTTTTCAAATTCGAAAGTGCTATTGTGAATATCCTAGTGGGTCGCTTTACTATATACTAGACCACGATAATAATTTTAGACCGGCCATTATGTGAGTAAGTATACACGATATTATTTTAATATGAGTGATGCAACGATACGTCGATACATTATAGAAATTAATTATATATTAGTGGTGCGCTTAGAGCTACGGATGTGTGCTTTTATCGTTACCACCGATAAAACACATCAAATATCTTGGAGCTATCCAAAAAAACACATTGAAATATTTATACAATCACCGACGCTTGTATTATAGACCTTATGATAGTTGATACCTATTGATTTATAACATGTACGGTAAATATACTAACTACGTGTTCAATAATGCAGCAAAAAGAGTAAAAAGATCTATGGTACATAATAAATGTTGCTATATTAAATTTTTTAAAAGTATTCTATCAAAACGGGAAAGAAAAGCGTTATATTTTAGATATATGACATATATTAATAATGAAAATAAATGTTTAATGACATATTACCTGAATATCCGGAAAAGACTACGAGCTTTGACAAAGAAACAATGTACACTTGATCAACTTTTTGCACAGGGTGAATGTTCTAACGACAACTGTGCAATAGAGATAAGATGCCCATACTATTATTACACTATTATGAAGTATCCGATCAAAAATAAACCAAGTGTTCTGTTAAAATTTCCTGATTTGCAAAGTATTCCATTGCAGAAAAAGTTTGGGAAAACCTGTCCTAACTTATTAGACGTGTGAAGATATTTCTAGCGATGAAAGCGATGTTTGTCTATTCTCTCATAAAAGTTGGCGTTTGTAATCAAGTAGTGAGTAAAAGTATTAATTTTTCTTTTTAGTAATATGTGTAATTTACTTATTGATACTTCATTTTTACCTTGTTACACGATTTTGTTTACTCCAATTTTGCTATTTTTCAAATAGACGATTTTTAAATACAGGAAACCAATCTTAAATTATTCTATGAATGGAATCATTTTTTACACTTTTTTTTGTAACGTATCTGCCGTGTAAAAAAAAATAATCTACTTAATGAACAAATTGTGTGGGGGGAGAGGGCTTTGCGTGACGTTTGTATAAGAGCCCCAAAATTCTGGCTACGCTACTGTGTGTAACAAGCAGTTGTCGTAGAAAAACTTCTGTTAAGATACCTCCATAAGGAGGCCACTTACTTTTTATTGGGAGTGGACATGGATAAAAAATATATATAAAATTCCTTATATTATTGATACACGTATTAGGAGAATAAGAAAGATAGTGTAGACGGTGTATCGGTGAAATAAAAAAATAAACATTTTTCAAATGGTAGTAGGCATTTATTAATTATTTTTTTATTAACTGTGACATTGTTATAATGTTGCATATATAAACCGTGTAATTCGATTTGCTTCAGTTACGTAATAGGCGTATAATGAGCATCCAATAACTTTCATGTCTTAATTTAAAACACGTTTTTTTAAATATTAAAAACAATTCAATTATTCTTATCTCTTCATAAAAAAGTATATTTTCGTGACACTGGCGCCATTTTTTACAGTTGTCAACTATTTTATTGAGTTATGTATAATAAAAATCTATAAAAGTAGTAATCAAAACAACAACATCGATGGATTATGTACGTTACATAATTTGAATTTTTATGACAGGAATATCGTAAAAAATCGAATACCAAATTTATAATATTATTTCATAATGGAATGTTTATATTATTGCATTTAAAAAATAAGCAATGCTTTATTTGAAAAAATTAAACGCTTGGAAAAACTATAAACAACGTTTTCTGCGAGAGAAAAATAATATGAATTACATATTTATTGTTAAAATACTGTATTTTTGTATTCACTTTATCTTTTGATATATTCGTGAACTCAATACTAGAAACTCATTTCTATTTAAAATATATGGTCAGAGTTTAAATCAATTTTTGGTCAGAATTCAAAAAAACTTTTGGTCCGAATAAAAATATTATACGGTCAGATTTTTATAACCATTTTAATTAGGTTAGGTAAGGTTTTTTAAAAATTTCATTTAAATTATGACGTTTTTTATATACATTTTGACCAATTATTATTTATTCTGCTCTTTGTACACTGACCGATATATTATGACCATTTAATATAAATTCTGACCAATATTATATAAATTCAGACCAATGCGATCAAAATTATGACCGAAACTGTATTCAAATTCCGACCGGAAAAATACGAGCCAAAATATATCACCACAAAACTAACGTAATTGTAATTAAGTGTAAAATATCACAATAGAACAGCTATATTTTATTATATTATGAAGAATGACATTAAAAATAATTTCTTAAAAATTTATAAGTTGAAATATTTTTTAGGTAAATGTGGCATTGGGGGTGAAAAGCAATACCCAAAAATCTTGTGAAGTAATTTTTGAACTTGCTTGTCAACGCTTAAAACTACAAATTAATATTTTTTGTTATAAATAAAAGTAAATTATACTTTACCGATGTGTATTTAATAAACAATTTAAATACATACGTTGGTCAAATAAATTACATCAATAAGCTTTAGCCGTAATTGATTTTCATGTGAATTTTATTCATACCGTTAATTATTTGTTTTCCTTGACTTTTCGATTAAAATAAAGCTATACTTATCAACTTGTTGTAATGATAAAGTTAAAAATGTTGTTTCCGGTAATAACACATTTTTTTTTAAATAGAGCTACAATACAATGTAGGTAGTAATCGTTGCGTTTATACATAAAATTAAATTTGATATTATCGATTTAAAATTGGTATTTCTTCATTTGTCAAATATGCGATGAAAATTTGTGGTATTTCACTTGCAATTATTCCAGTTCTTTTTAATCTAATCAAATTCAATCATAGAATAAATAGTATACAAGTAAGTAATACATTCTGTAGTAATATTATTTAGGTTAAAATTATAGTGAATTTGAATATATATACAGGGGTGGGCTGGAGGGGGCTCGGAGGGACTCGCGCGAGCTTCTTGTTAAATTTTATTACGGCCGGCGAGCCCCTTGTTAATTTAAGAGAAAACAGTATTCTCAAATAAAATTAGTATATAACTGTAATTTGTGATTTATATGTTATCTACGACAGCTTTAGTATGCACATCAGTACATTGTCAGATTGATAAGTTTATGGTAAATTGTATATTGTTATATATTATAAATGTATTAAACAACAATCGACTGCTTATTTAAGTATTGCATATGAGTGATACAAATATTCACTTCTTCCCCAGAACACCGAGAATTGCTTAGAGATTAAGCGAGCCCCTTGATAGCGTATTGGCAGCCCACCGCTGATATGTATTAAATAGTATCATATAATCCGAGTTATTCGTGCACTTGAATGCCTGAAGATGCCGAAAGGCGAAACCTGGGTCGTTGATGAAAAAACTTTTGTGAATGTACATAATTTAAATAAAATAAAATTTAATATTGAAATTCCACCCAGCAACTTCAATCGAAATCGTAAATTTGTATTTATAAAATACATTGCTATTTTAAAAATTACTAGTAAATGATAACTGTTTATCTGATAATACTTGGAATATAAGTTATACTGCCAGTGGAACATCAAAGTACTTCATTCAAATTTTACATTAAAAATGAATTTCATAAAAGTTTGATATGAAAATAAAACTTCGATGAAAACATGACTATTTTGTTTTAACTTAGCTAAGACGATAAGGAGTTGTGAGTTTTTCAATCCTGTATGACGATATGTTTACAATATTTGTGGCAGCACAGCAAATTTATTTCTCCAATCATCACCTTAATGCTTCAGTGCTCATGGACGTCTTTAAAATTACACTTATTAAAATCAATCAGTTAACAAGGCAGCTGAGTGCACATTAACATCGACGGTAAAAATGGTTTACATTTTTCATAATAAGTACCTCCGAAGCAGGTAATTGATTCTTTCTGTGAAAAAAAGAATTAAATTTCACTATTTTAAGCATAATTTTAAACGGTTTATGTGACTTGAGTGTAAAGCTACTAAAGTATTGATAAAATAGGGCTAAATTAAGTTTTTAATAATTTACTCGGTTTCCGTTAAAAAAATATTATGCCATAAATTTAGTGCATACTTTTTAAATTATATATTTTTTCATTTTTTCAAGAGACTATTGTAAAACTACAATTTTTCACTTACATCATATTCAGTGGTGGTGGATTACCCTATAAGCGAATGAGGCGCGCTTGGGGCCTCAGAATCTCAGGGGCCTCAAAATAGTTCATATGGTAAATAACTCAAATTTTTTCAATTCAGTTTTCTTTACTAATTTTTACTTTACATTTTATTTCGCAACGTTTTTAAGTTAACCGAAAAAAGGGTCTCCAAATTTTATTGCGCCTGAGACCTCTCAAGTTTTTTTTATCCGCCACTGGGTCCATGAAACAATGAACATTTAAAACGTTACAATGTTTGGCGTATTCAATTTCTGACTTATTTAAAATATCAACGTGAGTGTGATTTCATGTGCTCATTGATTATTTTACTGTACGGATTTTACTTAAGCAGTTCTACAATTTTAAAAAAAATGGTAAGATCTGTAATAATTCCACAACAAATGTATCCAACCATTTTGGGAGGAAATCGACTAGCTGCGTTAAAATACACACTTGTGATTACAATTAGATTAAATATTGATTTAAAATAAAAATATAAAATATTCCTAAACGAATAATTTTTCGAATCAAACGTGTACGGAGGCCCGCTCCCGCTAGAAAAAGAACTGTCTCTACCAATACTTCTAAGTTATTTAATGCAACGAAACTCGCCACTTAATCTACATCGACGGCGTAGCCCACCGGTCCAATAGTGGGTCTTACTAAGTCATCATAGTTGATATCTGGACATTACCAAATAGTGTTATCTGAAATGAATTATATATTCCCGTAATTACAGACTAGCATGTGTCTCCTAGTGGGAAAATTGCAGCCTTTTGAGTGAATATAACTACATAGTTTCTATTAATTCAAAAAATAATGTTCATTCATTTATTTATTTATGTATAAATCCTATATCAAATTGATTGTTTTATTCTTAATACGATGTTTTTAGATTACACATAAATTTTAGTCTTACAGTACGTAAAGGTTTTATACACCTGATTTGGCATATTTTTTTATCTGGCCAAACTGGAACCAAAAGCGTAGTAGCAAAATCACCATGTACAGTAAGTATTTCAATAAAGCATGTTCGCTAGTCATTTTTTTCACTCATAATTAAAAAAGCGTAATGAATTATACTTGGGACTCGATTTATAATGCTGGACGAAACGCCTTCGTGAAAATATGTTTTATATGCAGTACGCTGGTCACATACCGTTTGAATCAAATCATATGATTGATAGTACCCGTGCAAAATTTTGTCTGTTCGTATAGAAGGCGGTCTATTAAGACAGGTGCTAATTTAGCTTAAGTTTCATGATCAAATATTAACTCAAGTTGAAATCCTTGATAGTGTATTTTTTTCTGTTGGTTAAAGACCTAGGAAATAAATTCACGATTCTCTGACGTAAAAAAAAACTAAAAGACTCACTAATGGGGAATACGCATGCGTAAGAGATAGAGGCTTACAGCGCCGCGGAGCGAGATGGTACTAATATTCAAACATCACGAATCGAACGTTAAAACTAATGATAGTGATTTGTCCGTACTTCGATTGGCTGTTAATTTGCAGTTTACTTACAAATTCTGCCCCCAGGGGCATAATTATCGATAAATTACGGCGGGAAAGAAAAAACGAGGTAAAAACATGGCGTCGGCCGCTTCGTTCGGTCGTGGGTTGTTTATTTAAATAACCACGCTCCTAATAACGCGTTTCTCGCCAATTCTCTCTCTTTTGGTTCAAGACTCGGCTGCTACGTGGCTTTCTTTGTTTTTTACTGGACTTGTTATTTGTTAATGCGTTGAAATTTCGTATATACTTAAGGTGAGCCTGGGTGTTTGTTTTTTGAGGGCAATTGCTCTGTTTTATTAGCGAGAACCGTGGTACAGTGTTACATAATGTATTTCATTATGATATTAAACTTTTTTTTTAACTTTTAGTACCCATTTATCGAGACACCTATTATCATACTTATAGCAAACAGCGCATATTATTTTTGCCTAGTAAAATTTTATGGTCATAATAAAATACAACCATTACCCAAACATTGTTTAATCTAAGCACGTCCTTTGCTTTAAATTCCAAAAGCCATAAAACTGAATAATAAAGCTTTGTAGATTAAATGCATTATAATTAGATAGTTGCTTATTTCATAATTGACATACTACGCTGTTAAGTGCTACGGCGTAGAAATAAGATCGTTTTCAATATCTATTAATTCAATATTTATATACACTAAAAGTTTATTTGTCGTATTCTTATTATTTTTTTATATATAGTTTGAACAGTTATAATGGAAGTAAGTTTGACGTTTACGAAGTTTCAGATACAGCTAAGAATAAATGAGAAACAAAGTTGCCATAAAAAGTAAACAACACACAATATAATATATATAAAAAGGAAACAGAATGGATAGATAATAAAACACACACTCAATCCTTGTTTCAAAGCATCAGGCGGGCGAACTGAAAAGGCTACGCGGTCGACGTCATGGTCACCCATGTCTTATAGCTTCTACCTTGCTTTTACAGTTTTTGTTACACCTGAATTATTTGATGTAAGGATCACAGTGCTATGTGACGTTATCGATGTGCCGAAAACAAAATTGCCCGAAGACGTGGCGTCGTAAATATTTTTAACTTTAATTGTCCTCTGAAAATCTGAAAATCTGAATGAGCTTATCCTGAAAATTCTTAAATGGCAAGAAATATATTAATATATCGAGTTGATTACAATTTTCTATTAATGTAAAAATATCGAAATATTTAGTGCATCAATTATATGATATTTTTTATATGGTAGTTTGGTTTTTCATAATGCTCAGATAAAGACAATTAATTCTACATACATATTTTATTTAATGTATAAAAAATTATTGATTCAATGACAAATCCACGCCTGTGTATCTTTTTAATAGACCGAGTGCACAATAAATACCAACCGTATTTAGATAACCAACGCAAAAGCTCATATCTACAATGTAGTTATCCTTAGCACACAGATCTGACATTATAGAAGTAAGAAGCTTCTAACCTGTGATTATGGCAGGCTAGTGATCGGATATTGACGTTGAGCAGCGATTGACAACACAAATAATATTTTACCAATAAAAAGTAGACAAAATATTAAAATTGATTAAAATCATCTATTCTACAAAACCGCTATTTTTAATCAAATCGCACCTTTTGGAAAATAGTGCCGTTAGTCTATATAGATTTGTATTTTTTTTTAAAATTAAGGAATTATTAATTTAAAAAAATACAGTTTTTAATGTTTTAAAATAAAAATACAAATAGTAGTTAAAGCATACCGACTTATTTTGCTGCAAAATAATAAATTCAAGCCGATATATATACCATACGATTAATATATTAAATTGTCGACTCCGTGGTGTAGAGGTGAAAGTCGTTGGCTTCCATCTTACGGGCTCGAGTCCCAGTACAAACACTATTTTCCAATCGATTAATTGATTTTCTTTCCACGGCATAGGTGATTGTGATGTTTGGAAATTCCTTCGCACGCTTTCAATTCTAAAAATAGCATGACGTAGTGAGAGCGATTAGTTAAACACTATTCCTAGCTTTATCCATTTATATCTACTACTCTTTTCTAAAAAAATTGTTGTCGAGCAACTGTCTTACAAACAGTTTTCTTAGAAAAACTTCTGTTGAAATATATCCATTAGGTGGCCAAATTGAAAACAGACTAGTATTAGAAAATAAAACAAAAAAATATTATATCTTTAAAACTATTTTATAATATTAAATTTGTTAAACAATTTTATAATATTCCGGACATATCACGAGAAAAAATATGTTTTATATTTTTAAATATTAATATACTTTTCAAATATTATACTCCGTACAGTAAGAAAAAGAAAATACTATTTAAATAATGATTTATATTTTTTTAAAGATCGTTTAACTTCCATTTTTTTTTAAGAGAGTTTTTTAAATTCTGTTTCTTCTTTCAAAATGCTTATAGATTTAGAGGTACGTATGAACTCAAGAAGACATTTAAACAGTGCCGTAGCTAAGTGGTGGCAAATAGGACGAAAAAGGGGCGCCAAAATTTTTCCAATCATTTTAGAAAAATACCAAATAACGAAATTAGTGTACAAAATTTACTCCTTGCCCTAGGCGCTAAAGGATTTTATAACGGCCCTCAGAAATTAAGATTTTTTAATGTGCATTTATTTTATTAAATAAAACGGTTGCGTATAACTGACATGGTGAAATAAACAAATTCATAGGACGGTTGGTATGAAGGTGTTTACAGTCATCCGCGTTGAAGAGAAAGATCATTTCAATTGTGAGAAACCACTTCAAATCGACAGTAGGTATTAAATTAACTAACAGTGACGGACAAGTATCAATTTAAATATTGCCCAATTGGGTACACGACTTTTCCAAACTTTCAGCAAAGTAATACAGACATTTTTTATAAATTACGTAATTATTTGGGATGGATATTTTTCTTCATTATATCGCACAGTTTGAAGTAGTTATTTTTGTACTTCAGATGCAATCTCATGTATAAAGAGACGTTTAGACTTATTACAAGATTAAAATGATCGATAAAACACTTTTTTTCATAAAATTTTACTGCCAAAGTCATTAGGTGAAAAAATATTGACTCTGAAACAATCGACTTAAATGTTTCAACTACATTTTATCAGTTATATCCAAACTTAAATACTAACATTTTTGTTTGCTGAAAGTTTTCAAAAACGTCTCACAGATACTTGAGGGGCTTAGTATCAAAACTCATAATCTCCATGATTGATGTTTTTGGGATAAGTATGCCAAAACGTTTTAAATCTACATACATACATAAAAAAAATAGTTGGGTATTTAAATTGACTTTGAACACTGTTAAAACCTCGATTAAAAATCAATATCGGTGTCTAAGCTCACATTTTTAAATGAAAAATAGTCAATCGGGAATCAGTATTTTTTTACGGTGTAATAATACATTTTTTATCTTCGAAATGTGCAACTTTTCAATTATGATAAATATTCATGGTAATTTAAAACATTTTTAATTGTTGCGTAATTTTTTTTTACTTCTGTGGTTTTTTGCAATTTTCTCAAAATTAATTTTGCTTATTTCGCCTGTATGGTGGCGTCAGCCCTGCTAATGGAATAGAAATGTTTTTAGTTTTATATTTATATTATATATTCGAAAAATTATAAGAAATATTTTTTTACCCTTTTTTCTAGTTCTCGGCAGTAAAAATTCAAAAGCGAATAAATATATGTAAGTACGTTTATACGGAGCAATAAAGAGTTATCTGGTTAACTGAATAAGTTCATTAATATTATTTATTTAAATTGAAACGGTGCAGAATTTATATGCGCTTGCATATTTTAATATTGCCCTATGTATTCACAGTAATACTAGGTAAACATAAATAAAATTATTCATCGTTAAATCATCACAAAACCCATCTCTTTTTATCACCCGCCTAAGAACTTTTATCCTAACAGAAATTTTCCTTTGTTTAAGGCATGAAACGTGTTTGCATAGTGGAAACGCCTCGTCCAGCTACTTTCTGTTGAAGCTTCTCATAATGGAGTCGATTTTGCTTCGAGGTGAAACATCCCAGCTATTCTAAAAGTTTTATATTAACAAAATCCACAATAATGCACATAGTTAAAAGTAGTTACTAACGATATTGAATCTCGTTTTAGACATGTATGACACTGATAATTTGATATTCCTCTCGTAGATAAATGATAAAAAAGAAATGCAAAAAATAAATTATATCGACTGTGGAAAGGAAAAACGAACGTTACCCTCAATGTTCTAAAACAGCTCTATTTCGATAATCACAATGTATACAACTTGACACACATTCTATCAAAAGGATGGAAGCTGAAAATGCCGAATAAGTATCTAAATTTATCTTTTAAGTTTGAAAAAGATGACCTTGTAAAAATTAAAACCAAGAAAAAACACTGAAATAAAGGTTTTTCCGAGACAATTTCTTTAATTAATATTAGATTATGTCAATTAAACACCAGTTTAGAAGTATCCGTGCACTTCAAGGTTGTGTATAATTCATAATTTGCATATGTAACAAAATCATCAAAACACGTTTTTAGCGCCTCCTGTAAAATTTGATATGTGTGGGTTACGTCCTTTTTCTTTTCCACAGTCGATATATATTATGTAAACTCGAAATTAATGAATCAGTGATCAATGACACCACCATCAAATTCCACCAATAAACAACACCACTTATCCAGATGAAAAGGGTATTCAAATCACGTCTTAAATTCTCTAACATGATGAAACATAATTATTATCATTAACCATATGTGAATAGGTGGTTTTAAACAATTTTACTTGTATAACATATCCCTTCAAGTGACTTCAACGATTATATGAAAAGGATCTTAAATTTGAAATATAGATCATCATTTTGTATATTCGATTTTTTTTCTCCAGTGTCTACCAATTTTCTCTATAATTTTGAATCGGTGCTACAAATGCGATTAAAACAACGAGTCAAATAAGTGATTCTCCCAGAAAAAAGCTTTGAGGAATTTATAATACTTTTGCTTCTTTCAAATATTAATATGTTTGATACTATATTGCTTCTTTGTACCTTATTATTTTTCAATTGATATAAAAGTCATTAAGCAAACGCCTCAAGCAAATACCATTTATTATCAGGTGAAGTATTAATTCGCATGTTTAATAATATACTGGCGTATCAAGAATTTGCAGTTATGAAATATCGCAGTTCATCTCAAATGTACATATTACATCTTTGGAGACAGAAATTGTTAAAAATAATGTAGACAAAGGGGAAAATTGTACTTTATTTTCAACAATCTTTGTCTCTTATATTATTAAGCATGCAAATTACTATGTTCAATAAGACCGAAATGAAATATAATTGAATAATGTATTCAGTTTCTACACCAGAGCACGGGTTTCTACTATGCCTTCAACTAGTGGACTTCATATGTCCCCATTACTCTAACATAATATCGGGTATACATATATCAAATAAACTCTCACATTTTTGACATATATAAATTTAATTTGTAATAAATACTTTATTATAGATCACAAAATGTGAACTTTTTTTTATTGCTGGAATTTGAAAAAGCCATACTTAAAAACGAACTGTTACATTCAATAAAAAAACATATTTTTATTATTTTATCTTAATGGAAAGCGTTTGAGAGCGACTGGTTTGAAGTATGATGAGGCGCGGGTTCGTTTACTGCCGTAGGCACTGCGCAAATTTGCTTCAAATCGCCACCTTGATAGCGGCTTCGCCCTGTCGCACTAATGAATTTCTCCATAAATGCATCCCGTTCTTTCTTTACAATGGTGAATAATTATACAATGTTTTAGTGTGACGTAACAAATTAAAAAATAATAATTCAAATAACTTTTAAGATTTGTCATATTAGGATGATTGTCACTTATTAGGCATGGTTTTCATAAAGTTCGACTATTTTTAAATGTTTAAAAAATCTTTCACTTCAATGATATTATTATTAAAAGCTGCCTTTGCTACTACCTACTGGTAGATGAAATCTACTCATGTAACCTCAACAGTGTTGTCTCACAGAAATCTCACTGTTATTATTTTAATTTCAACAAACAAAAAGTTTGTTACAATTGTTTCAAATAAAAATTAATCCATAAGGTAGAAAAATGAGTCGTGTTTTTGCAGGTATCTTAAACATAAAAAATAAGTAAACGTTTTTTTAATTTAAAACTAAATTGCGCGCATGCGATTTTTTTATTTACACGTTGGTTACGTTTTATATTACTTACCATATTATGTAAGTCACTAAGAAGCTTCTCATCTTGGTCAGCATCTGTTTGATTTACTTTTTGTATGACAATTATAATTGCCAATATCTGCCCTAAACCTAAATCGGACTAAGCGAACGCAGTATAATGTTGGGTACGTGGTCGAGTGATCACCGATGTTGAATTTGTTTGCGAAACTCATGGATTCGAATCCCATGACAGACAAATTCATTACGAAATCAATCAATGAATATCTGTTCGAAGGAAACCTAAAATTCCTTACCACTAGCTATCGTTTCCTAAGAATGTAGCGTAGAGAGAGTGGTTAACTTGATACTAGTTTTGTTCTAGTTCTATCCTACTAACTTTAACTAACTCTACTCTATTCGAAAAAAAGAGGTTGAGAAACTGATTAACAGACAGTTCCCGTTCTATTAGAAACCTATGTACTCCACATTGGGAGTGGGCACGGTAAAAAAATAAATGTATTCTACTGCATAAAACACAATAAACATTAATATGTAATATAAGGATAAAGCTTTCAAGTATCGATAAAACTATTAAGATAGGAACAAAAATTCATATGGTATATTTGTATTTATAAATCTTGGAGTTTTAATGATGATATTGAATTATACACACCCTCTTATTTGAGTAAATGATCTAGTTTCAAAATCAGTTTGTATGACGTCACGCTAAGCAATGTTTTGTTCGTTTGTAAGTCTCTCAGTATTTGCAGAGTGCCAGGGAGGGAAAATTATCGGCAGTTTACATAAGAAATTGCGTGGAATGTTTGGAAAACACCACTAACAGGGCTGTGACTTCATGTAATAAAATAATACTAAAATTATAATAATATATACAAATGAATACAGAAAAATTAATTAGTAATATTGTTTTTTGTTTCGTAATTAATTTATAACAATGCTTTACTCAAATATTAGTGTTAAATGTTTATTGTAACATCTTATGACGAATTATTTTTTGTCATATTTTGACTATTTTTTAATTATTTCATCCTGATCAGAGAAAACAACGTTTTCATCATTCGAACCATGGCACACAACTTTATAATTCAATACATTTAAGAAGAATACCGTTTATAAAATTGTAAATAAATGAAATATGTTTTGAAAACTAACAAAATGTATTATTCAATCATTTTGTAAGTATGTGATTCAAATATGTTTTTTTAAATCGTTATCTGGGCAGCTAGAAAATTGATTATTAGAATACTGACTAGTTGAATAAAAAAATACAATGAATAAAGTGTACTCGTACGATTTATTCAACTTATACAAAATGTCGTTAATAAACTTTTGAGCAGATGCACAAAATCCATTGGTAAGGGCAGCACCATTAGTATTGTTCCGTAAAACATAATATTGTACACTCAACTCTTTTTTACACGATTTTTAAATAACACTGTCCACTAAAATTAACAAATACACGTACTATTTGATCTAACACGATTCGCAGACACAGCAAAACACAGAAGCGTTTAGCGGATTTTCTAATTACAAGAAATTAAACAACACATGACAGTAATAATAAACAAAAAGCTTCATTATATCTTAACACAAAAGACGTGTCAGAAATTCGTAGTGATGAAAGGGATTTATGTCCAGCTCCTCATAAAAGTTTCCGTATCTAATCAAGTAGCGATGAATAATATTATTTGTTCTTAATACTTTCGATGGAGTCGGCGGTAACTTTGTGGAAGTTCATTTTAATATAAAATATAGAATAACTTATTCCACGTATTGTGCTACAAACTGTACTTAAAGTACATGTACTTAAGCAAGCATTTGCAAAAGTAGTCTGTCCGAAGATGCCTCTGAAATAGGCAAAACACGTGTCACAGTTTGTATCTAAGTTATTTTGTATTATTTTTTCATAATTAAAATACAAATTTTGAGTGATTTGATTATCTTCATTGTAACCTTTTTATAAGATTTTCTATACCATAATTTTTATTTTCAGGAAAACAATCTTCAATTTTTCTATAAATTTTATCATTTTTTTACCTTTATTTTTACATATCTACCGTACACATATAAAAAAATACAGAGGTACTTTCAAGTCTAATTAAATATGTCGGAAACAGAAATAATATATATATTTATGTCAATACAGCAAACTGTCTGACCCTTAATCTAATTTCATATATATTTTAAGCGACAATAGCCATTTCAATCGAATCTGACGTTTATGCATTGAAACTGGGTTTGTGTCGTTCCAAAGATGATGGATTACCAACCAGTTATTATGTTTTTCATTGTAGTGGCGTGGTATTATCAGTATGTAGTAAAGTGCATATATTGAAACATCATGTACCTCACTTAAAGGACGAAACAAATAATTATCAATCAGCTCCTTCTAGATGAAGTTTACTCAATATAAGCAATATATAGAAAAATCAGGTGTAGTTTAAGTCAGTATTCCCCAACCTTTTTACACCTGTGGACCGGTAAAAAAAGAAAATCGCGAACCACTATGCAGAACCGCATTATCGATGTCTACTTTTCACTAGAAAGATTTCATACGAATCATTAATATAACTCATATTGGTGTTTTAATGCGTTTTTAAAAATAGCATGCGTATTTAATTTACACTTTTACGGACAATTGGTTGGGTATATAATTTAAAGATATTGAAAAAATGAAAATAAAGGGTATAATTTGAAATGAAATTTTCTTGACACGTGTTTAAATTCATACAATATTATACCACACTCGAGATCGGTTGCCAGCTTCACCACATTTGTTGGGTATTTCACTTCCCATTATTTTTAAGTTCCTTAGTGTCGTTTCATCCTACCAATTATTACTATTTAACAATAATTAAAAATACAAATAAACGTGAAGACGAACAATGATCCTATATCTATTATTTTTGCATGGCGAATTTCTTGAAATTTGGCATACTGTTCGCGGCCTGGCGGAAAGTCTCTGCGGCCCGGCACCGGGCCGCGGACCACCGGTTGGGGAACACTGGTTTAAGTTACTGGTTTCAATCGCCTATACTAGAGAAAAAACATCAGTTGCATTTCTAATACCGACAGAACTAATTATGTTGCTTTTTTTTTTTTTTTGACAATTAAACTTATAATACAGGTTATGGGTGTTATTTCTTCTCAAGTTGTTTTCGTGTGAAACTCTTCCATATCCATTAAATACAAAAAAAGTAATAAACAGTTTTCAACTATTTGGCACATTGTTAATTATTATTATATTTTAAATATTTTCTTTTTGTAATATATGAAGATAAATAACAATTTATTATATGTATGCTCATATGTCTCTAATAAGTCGTGGGTAAATTATATCTTACTTAGTTGCAGTGGCGTACAGTATATTAAAATTACGTAAAAGTATATTGCATTATTTTTTTTACTTTTGATGTGATACAAAGAGCGAGTAGATATTAAAATATGCAATTGTTTCTGTTACTTAATGCTTAACATTATGTCACACCTACGTTAGTGACTAGCAACCAAATTCCCAGTTATAACTTCTAAAACACTCCTGGTAACCTGTATTGCACCACAGTGGAGTAGGAAAGGGTTCTGCCGCCCGGGGCGGTTCTTGAATTTGCCGCCCCCAATATTTCCTTCATTATTTTTTAAAATCACTTCTAAGAGTTTTTAGTACAGATGACTTTTTTTTTTCATGTATAAATATAATTTCTTGAAAAGTATTGTATTTATTTTTGAAAATGCCACCCCCAAAAATGTGCCGCCCGGGGCGGTCCGCCTCGACCAAACAACCCTTGCTACGCCACTGCTGTACCAAGTCAATATAAGTTCTTTATTACTTTAGTAAATTCGAAGATAAAAGTAGTACGGGGTAGTGGTATTGCTAATTAAGTCTGAACCTTGTATCCCAGATCCCCCCCTCCCCGATTAGCTTATCACGAGTCCTCTCCTAGAGGTACTCTTATATCTCTACATTCTTCGAAAAAGAGAGGCTGAGCAACTGAGTATCACGCAGTTGTAGAAAACCCCTGTGGAAAAAAAGCTTCATTAGAAATCCGTATGCTTCTCATAGAGAGCGGACATTAATAATAGTTAATTATTCACAAATATACAATCATAAAATTATTTTGTAATATTTATTAAACAAATGAATTTTTTATCATCCATTAAAATCTACACTCCTATACCCAGTGATTTTTCTCCGTGTAAGGTGGTGGAACGGCGTTCCGGGACATTTTTTCTTGGCATTTTTAATGTTTCAAATCAATATATTTTTTTTTTAATTTGCTTTAATTCCTTATTTGACACTTTTCAATCCATTAAAATACGTCGATCGATGGTCACTCGATGGAAAACGAGGCTTCCGTGACGGATCTTACAGTTTCCTAGTACAAAAAGCATTTTCTTCAATCGATTTCTGTACGAAGACATAGGTGTCTGTTATATTTAAAAAAAATCCTCCCACCCTTTCAATCCTAAAATAAATGGGGCAGAAGTAAGAGCGATTAATTGATGACTAGTTCTGCCCTAGCTCTGTTCTTCTATCCGTACTACTTTTTAAAATAGACAGAGGTTGAGCAACTGAGTAACAAAAAGTTCTCGTAAAAACTTCTATTAGGAAGCCTCCTTCTATTAGGATACCTCCAGCGGAGGGCTGCCAATAAGTTAACAAGGGGCTCGCTTAATATCGAGGCAATTCTCGGTGTTCTGGAGAAGGAGTGAACTTTTTATCACTCCTATGAAATTATATGCAATATTTACATAAGCAATCGATTGTTACTTAATACGTTAATTCACTGTAAACGTCTCGATGTAAATGGCTTAAAATGTATAACTATGTAAACTGAAGCTGTCGTAGATAATATATAAGTCAGAAATTTCAGTATATATTATTTTGATATGAGAATATCGTTTTTCCTTAAATTAACAAGGGGCTCGCCGGCCTTAGTCAAATTTAACAAGGGGATCGCGTGATCCCCTCCGAGCCCCCTCTAGCCCCCCCTGGATCAATGTTTCCTCTAAGGCAAGAGGTTGGCTGTGCGAAAATTTCAAAGGCTGCGCAGAGGATGCGCGGACAGATCAAATATTAATTGACCAACTGTCTTGTAGTGCGCGCCAAACCGGAATAATTGAGCGGGGACTTCCCAACTGCTGCGCGGCCTCGCACGCGCGCAGATTTTAGGGAAGATTGCCTTGAGTACCTCAATTAGGAAGCCATTTTCTCCACATTGAGGACAGACACGGATTAGAAAAAAAAAATGACAGGAAGTGAGTTCCAACACCTTTTTTTTATAAAAAAACATTTATAATATCATATAATTATTTGCACCCGAAATCTCTAGAATAAAATTTAATTTCCACTTTGAGGCCTTTTTATTGTTATATGTTCAGTGGTAATATAATATTTCATAAATATTAAAACGGAATACGGAAACATTATTATTACTTAATAGTATCTTTCAAATACACAAATAATTGTGAAAATTATACAGTAATTAATTTCCTGCGTCTCCGGTATAATTTAACTTTACGTAGTAACGAGCTTTGCACTCTCGGGCGAAGATATCCTTGTCTCGATGTACCAAACTAATTCGAAGTAATTTAGTCCTTATTCGTCGTTCCGTACGTCACATTACAAATCACAATATTTATTTAGCATTAAAGTTTATATGAAGTGGGCAGATGAGGCTGAAATAACAATTTGTTGGCGCACAACACGACAGGGGCGTAATAATACTTATTCACTATTATTTTAATGAATGATCGTAAAACGTGAACTCAATGGCGTTAAAGCATCTTGGGGCAGCGCCTCTCAATGTTTATCATGCCCAATACCTGTAGCTGGAAAGGAAATGACTACAGTAAAACCCCCATTTACACTATAGTCGGGACCGTTTAATTGGGGGTAGTGTAATTGGGGGTGTGAATCTCATACAAAATTAGGGATTCTGTTTTTTTTCCGCGTAAAACGCAAAACTAAGATTTCCCTTAGTTTTGCAAAAAATAAAAAAAATATGGACAAAATAAGTATTGAGTTTTTTTACTAGTAAATATCCCGTACAAACAAACGCCCAGCTATGCGTGTATAGCCTGGCACGTGTTTAATGCACAGAAGCTAGCCAACATTTGACTGTATGCGCCGCACAAACGACTGTCTCTTAGTAACGACAATGGAATGCGACCGTGCAATTGGGGGATATATATTAAAAAAACGCTGAGACAAAAGCCAAGACCTTTAACATCAGACCCCAGCAACCGATACAATATATTATATATAATTTTATAACGACTAAAAACCAACTCTCAATAGAAACAGCTTTTATTCAGATTCTTCATTGTGAGTACATATACGCATTGGGAAAGGCATAGTTTTATAAAATAATACGACTGCCTTTTGTAAAAAAATAAAAGTATTTTCCTTTACATAGAGTTGGGTTAGAAGGGGCATGGAGAGGCTCGAGCGAGCCCCTTGTTAATTTAAAAGAAAACAATATTCTCACATCAAATTAGTACATAACTGCAATTTCGGACTTATATGTTATCTACGATGTATGTTAGCTTTAGTATACACCAGGGCTGTGGAGTCACGTGAAAAAAAGACGACTCCGACTCTGACTCCAGCTTTAAAATAATTATCGACTCCGACTCCGAGGACATTTTTCAATAATTTCATTTTAACTTATATATATGTATACCATCAGATCATCTTTAGTCAGCCAAGCATAAAATGTTAACACTTTTGATTATTTTGTTTAAATACACATCATTAAATATATTTTTCAAAAAAAAATCGAGCCGCTCATTTTTCACGACTCCGACTCCGGCCAAAATACCGCGACTCCGCGATTGCGTCTCCGACTCCGACTCCACTGCCCTGGTATACACACAAGAACATTTTTAGCCACTTACATAGATATGTTTATAATTGCATATTGGTACGTATTATAAGTGTATTAAGTAAAATCGATTGCTTATTTAAATATTGCATAGAAGTGATAACAAAATTCAGTCGTTCCAAGAACACCGAGAATTACTTTGAGATTAAGCGAGCCTCTTTTTAACGTATTGGCAGTCCACTGCTGCCTTTAACGCTAATAGTCAACAAAAAATACTATAACTAACACTTGTCAGACTGTAGTAATATGCTTTCATTCATCCTAGATTTAAATCTCTAACTAGATTCTTTTATATTTATATTCAAGATATGACTGATATAAATACCGTCAGTCTTGTTAATGATTTTGTTTTTTTGTGAGAGGTTTATCATTCTGCAAAGTTGGAGTACCGCTTTGAAAGAGGATCATGCACTAAATTGCTGGGCGTGGCCAAACAAAATACACATACACACCTTATCTGCACTAACACACAGTCGCATCTCTTTCTCTCTCGATGTTGCTAGTTTATCGTTTCAATTATTTATCCCCTGAATAATGGTAAGTGTTGACTGACGGCAGAGTTCGGTGTTGCCGGAACGGGAATTCGAATTTCGAATTATTAGGTAGGTATTCAACGAAATAATCCTATGAGCGTTAAATTTGATTCGAAACAAATATCTTAGTTGTAAGGGTGTATTTTTTGTTTTTATAATTGAAGTGTTTTTAAATTAAATTATGCATCAATGTAGATACAATTTTTTTTCACGTTTAATGTATTTACTATGTATATTTGGTGGAAAGGCAATATTAAATATAACAACCAGTTTCGCTCATCACAAGTATCATCATCACTTGATAATGATGAAACCGGTCCGGATTTTTATTTAAAATTGGAATTAGTACATCTTTATATGTGATTGTTTTTGTTAACATCAACATTTTTAAACAAACAGCAGAAAGTTACAGAAATTTAGGCAAAAATAAAAATGAACGAACGAAGATACCCAAACTTTTTGCAGTTGAGAGTTACTTATAATCTAAATCAGCGGTCAACAAGCTGGATGGATCCTGCTCTACAAATATTTCAATCTGAACCTTGTTTTTTTTATATTTAAATATTTTACGTGTACGAAATAATGATTTTTTTCAAAATTATAATACAGTGTTTCCCAAATGATGGGTCGCGACCAATGTTCCCTCTTATTCTTAAAGGTTATGTGGCTGTGCAATTTTGACAAGTAATAAAAAGATTTGTGCGCCACATAACGGTATTTAGACCTACTAAACGAAAAGGTTGATTTTAATAATGGCAATAATTAAAAACACTATATGATGTCAATTAATTTATTCTGGTGGTGGTATAACTGATGTAACTTTTGTGCGCTCTGTTGTAACGTATGTGCGCGCTCTTGACAAGCTGTGTGCGCGCGCACACGCGCACAGCTTAGAGGGAACACTGGTCCCGACCCAGTGCCGGGTCGCAGAAAATAAAATGCCAGGTCACCAATTTCCTAAAATAAATCTGTATATTTACTACATAATTTCATAATACCTCTCATTAATAAATTATTGGTACATTTGATTTCTATATAGGTTTATCAGAGTAAATTATTTTGTATTATAACATATAAAGACTGTATGGACATAAATATACTGTTTTATTTTACCTATAGGCCGGTAGTATAAGCCATAACAAATTTAGTGGGTCACGAAGAAGAAATATTTAAAGAAAAGTTTGGGAAACGCTGTTCTAAGAGGATTCTATCACGAATGTTTTTCGTCCGGCCCTCAACGTTTGTAAAAAAATATCAATGTTTGGTGACCCCTGATCTAAATGTATACTGAATCGTAACAAGAATCATATAAGATTTTTTAAATCATATTAGACAAATCAAAAAGATTGGTAACCCTTGATGTAAATAATTGTAAAACATAGACAACTGAATCACATTTTTCGCTACTCCTTATTTCTATTTTAATCTTAAAATTAAGCAAATCAAAGAGTCTAGAAAATAAATTCACCTTCCCGTCTGATAGTCGTTAATAAAAATAAATAAATCACGTGGTCTATTTTTATTTCGGTTTGGTATTGGTGTATTTTTATGACGTCAATTATTTGCGTCTATTTCAATTTTCTTAACCTTCAAAAATGAAAGATTCTTCAAAAGTATACAATTCAAATCTAAGTTTGTGCACAGTATTTAGACTTAGAATAGTGCACATTTCGAGATTATGAAAATCCATTATGAAAAGGTTCTACATCACTGTTATGGTGTGTCAAATTCACCAATACATATTTTCAAACTGATAATTGTCAACGCGAATTTTTAATTAAATTACCTAGTTAAATTATCCGCCTGTATTCCGAAACTTTTTCGGATAGGCCAAACAAACAATATAGGTTTCTTCCAATTTGAATAAAATATAATAGGTACTTTGAGTAAATGGTGGCTTTGTGCTAACAGTGCGTCTGCAATATTATTGTTGCTTCGTGAGTTCTTTTTTAGTTTATTACTGCAACTATTTTTTAATGCTTGCGTTTCAATCAAATGGTTTCTAAAATTTAAGAATACATGGTGTTTTGGCAAATTTTACATATTTTATTATGAATCATTCAAAGGTATACAAAACAAAAATTGCTAAAGAAGAATATTTTCAACTCTTTGTAAGTTCAATAGTATATATAAAGACGAAATCTGTTGTGATTTCTATATAGGTATTCAAATCTTCAAGTAAATTGTAACTTTTTAAAACTAGTTTGAAAAAGATTTTTTGAAAATTGACAGCCTATCAATATTGTCATTTTTTGTATTTATTTTCTTAAACATAATGATTGGACAATGAATTTATAATTTGAATAATCTTTTATAAAAAATACCATTTTATTATACATACAAAGAAATGAAATTTAAGATTTCGACTGAAGGTGCTTGGTGAAATTTCAATATTAAATTTGAATCGTTCAAATTATGTACACTCACACAGATTTTGTCACTAACGACCCGGGTTTCGCCTTTCGGCATCTTCAGGCGTTCAAGTTCATCCGTGCACTTGAACGCCTGAAGATGCCGAAAGGCGAAACCCGGGTCGTTAGTGACAAAATCTGTGTGAGTGTACATAATTTGAACGATTCAAATTTAAAGAAATGAAAAGTAGAAAGAAGTATGTGTAAGAGATATTTCAATATTTGGTAAATAACTGTTGTTTTTATGGTTAAGTTTTAAGCACAGTTTGGATACCTGTGTTTTTTTTACAAATATATTTTTTGTAAAATAAAATGTATGAAATATAATCACGGTAAAGAATATGTACTTGCAAAGATTAAACGTATTATGTTGATAACAAAGCTGGAAAATCACGGGTACTGTATTTATTGTTCAAAAAATCCTTCAGAATCGATGGTACAATTTTCCACAACCGGTATCTGAATTTTCGTTTTTTATAAGGTATACGGTAAAGCGCATCATTGTCGATTTCGCGCAAAATAATTATACTCACAGATATGACATCATACCTACGTACCTACGTACTAGGTCTTACTTACTACATTATAAAAAAATTAAAATAATCTATTATTATCTAGCTTAGGTTAGATTGCACCCTTCAACGGACCACGATAGGTACGTAGATACTTTAATAATTGTATTTTTAATTATTCTTCTTTAAGTTTTAAATTCACAAAAAGATAAATACTACAAATTTATTAAAATACAGTCCAACACAATGAACGCTGTGGCGGATTATTAGAAGTCTCAATAATAACTTATCAATATATTTTTTATTCAGTTTTCATTATTAATTTTAATTTTACACAATTTTTTGCTACTCTTTTATAATATTGAAAAAAAAACAGAAACTTTAAATTAAATAGCGCCTGGGATCTCTGAAGTGCTTAATACTTGAGAGTGGGCTGCGGTAACGCCACTGCTTTCACATTAATTCTTCAATAATGAGCTAAGAATCGTAATAAGAAAAAAATATTTAGATACAATAATAATGTAAGTTAACCTGTCAATCGTGGGTTCCAGATTCAAGTCGTTACAGGGACGTACCGTGGGCATAGGTGAGTAGAGGCGGCAAGTCTTAGGGAGCGGCAAATTACAACAGTTTTTTTTTAAATGACTGAATGTTTTTGACACACGAATTAGGTTTACAATATATATGATGGCCCGCCTAGTTTTAAATTAAAAAAAATGCCGGAAAAAAACATTTTCAATGGTAATATTAGCTCTATTCTTCTGCGTACGCAGAAGAACGCAGAAGAACAGAGCTAATATTATGACCGATGGGTGAACACTTATTGAATTTATCGCAAAAATTTTCTTTAAATATGACATTTACCAATCTCAGCACTATAGACAGATAAGATAACTTCAAAAAAAATATTTAGTAAAATAGTAGAAGCACTATTTTAAACTTTACATAGGGGCGGCACATGGCCTAGGAACGTCACTGAGTCGTTATTTATTTGCGGTCTTGAATATTGTTGGTGTGATTATGCCTTTTCATTTTGAGTTGAACAGTGTCAAATATTAATTAAATAGGTCACTTCTTTGAATTTAAAATTGATCTACATTCAAGTATAAAAAATAATTAACTGATTAAAAATTTAGACAAATAGGTTCATACTGACACATTGTTTATAATATAATATATTTTATTGGTAGATTATCAATTGTATCTGACTAATAACAAAATATAAATATTTAAGATATTTGAAGCATCGTTATCATATTTTTAATACTTAATATAGAAGTGGTTTTATTAATTAATTTAAAAAAAAATATATCGAAAGAATAATATTTTCTCGTATAATTAGTAAAACTAGTTTGCAGATAAACATTAATAGACTTTGATAATTCAGTCATTAAAAATTAAAATAATAAATCGATTAACATGTTTATTAAACATAATAAAAGTTATAAGTAAGAAGATCTAGCTAATTTAAATTGCACAGTATTTATCATAAATTGAGATACATATGTAAGAACTAGGAAAGATAAAGGCTGTAGTTACCCACGCAACAATATTTTTTTAAGAACGATTTAGCGCTTTTGAACACATTGGCTTACGATTAATAAAGTTTTCATATTATTTATTATCTATATTATATCGACTGTGCAAAGGAAAAATTACGTAACCCACACATAGTTAATTTTACAGAAGACACAAAAAAGTGTTTTGATGATTTTCAGCCATATGCAAATTATGAAATAAACGCAACCTTGAAATGCACGGAGACTTCTGAACTGGTGTTTAATTGACATAATCTAATATTAATTAAATAAATTGTCTAGAAAAAACCTTTATTTCAGTCTTTTTTCTTGGTTTTATTTTTTTACAAGGTCACCTTATTCAAAATTAAAAGCTAAATTTAGATACTAATTCGGCATTTTCAGCTTGCATCCTTTTGATAGAACGTGTATCAAGTTTGATACATTTTGATCTAATAATATCTAATAATCTAATATTAATTTAAGAAATTGTCTAGGAAAAACCTTTTTTTAAGCCTTTTTTCTTGATTTAAATTTTCACAAGCCCATTTTTTTTAAAACTTAAAAACTAAATTTGGATACTAATTCGGCATTTGCAGCTTACATTTCTTTGATAGAACGTGTATCAAGTTGGACAGATTGTGATCATCGAAAAAAAGCTGTTCCTTTTTCCTTTGCAAAGTCGATATGAACCCTCGAGAATTGAAATGAGCCAAATGGTAAAATCTTAAAACCTTTACGTCTTTATTTGATGCTTTTTGATTTGCATATTTTTATTTAGGAATGTAACAAACACTATTGGAGTGTGTATATACTAAGCTCAATTCACTTTTACAATACTGATATGTAGAAAATAAAGTATTTCTCTCTTTTTTTTAAATATCATTTGACTCACTCCACCTCTCAAGGGCTCATATACAAAACTACTTTCAGAGGAAAGACATTATATTTAAAATTATATATATACATTTGAAGTAATTCCCACTTTTATTTAATAATGCCATGACCGGTTTTGCTCATGATGTGAATTTGTTATCAGTCGATACTGCTCTTCATGGTCGAAACCGGTCGTGATTTTATTAAACAAAAGTATAAATATAATATATATTACTTTTTAAATATATAAATAAAATTATTGGTATTCCTGCTAGGAAATATATATTTTTTAATATGTATTTATTTGTAATTTTGACAATAAATAAATATTTGAATATTATCTTGGTATCCGGACTCAGAATAAACATTTTTTTGCTCACCTGTTCATGTGTTTTATGGATTTAAAAGCCCATAATAAAAAACAAAAAAAATATTCGAGGACGCCTATTATGCACTCGACCCGTCATTCCATATTCCAGACATTTGCATCTCCGCAGTAACGAACGCATAAAATAAAATATGATTCATCCAGGATGAATTTTTTCATTGACAAGAAAAATTCCCAGCTTTTCCGAAAATAGCAATCCGTATTATTTTCTGAAAGCTCATTACGCCGACATTTTGAAAGAATTATTTCTGCATTCTTCATTCCCCGAGTACTTCGACTACATAAATAAATACCAACAAAAAAGCTCGCGCAACACTGTGCAAACAAAACAACCACACGAAACGATAATCTCTCGATAGGCGTTCTACGGCCGACGCCTCGCCCATGCCGGCCAATCAGGAGGCGTCCCGGCGTTGCCATGACGACTCAAGTGTCAGTTCTCGACACCAATGGACTCTAAGCCACGCCCCGTCGCTCTATCCCCGACAGCCTCGGAAAGATATGCCGTGTCAGTAAGCTTTAGATGCTGGTGGAGCAACGTCAGATACGCGCTCTGAATAACGATCGCATCACCGGTGTTTTTTTTTTTACTTTTTGCCAACGATTGAATTCAATTTTCGTGTGCGGTTGCATCGGCTATCGTTAACAATAATCATTTGAATATATTGACAAGATATATTGTTGCATGTGTGATTTTTGATTTCACGGATAATGACTGTTATTTTGGAGTGACTCAATATATACAAGTGAAGTGCCTTTCTGTGATTTGAGATTCTAATGTGAAAAAAACTGGTTTTAACAAAAATACATTGCACCGAGTCTAATTATAAAACACTATATTTTTACAATCAGAAAAAAATAGCTGATAGGTAATTTGATTGAAAGAATAACACGATTTACCTGAATTTTATCAAACAACAAAAATAAACAAAGTGACAGAATATTCAATGAATACAGTATGATAATCGTATGTGAAGTGTTAATTATTATCAGTTGTCAATAAATAATTGCACAACGGTTGTACAATAATTGTGTATTTTTACTGGACTTAATTATTGTGGTATAGGTATTTTATAAAACGCAACCTTTCAGATACAAATAAATACATTTAGTTTTTTTACAATTTCTGAATCGACAATATAAACTTTTTCTCATGGTTTTACGGCAAGCGTGTTAATTCTTTTATTATATTCTTTACGAAAAGAGACTTAAAAAATTCGCGCCGCAGTTGGTAAAATCTGAAGCCTTAAGATTCTACTGTACGGCGCGGCCTTCGGGCCGTCAATGACGATGATGCCATTAGCGCCTACCCCCATAATGGCAGCACCGCCTAAACCCAAGATTGGCTTTAGCATAGAAAGTATAGTGGGCGGCGGGAGCCCGACGCATTCCAGCCCTCACTCAGGCGACGATCTATCAAGAAGAGTACCGTTGAGACCTAGCGCCTTGCCAGCGGCACCATGCTTATCGGAGCCGAGGCTTCTGGCGCAGCTCCAAGGTGCTGCCCTAGCGGCTCTGGTTCACAGACCGATGCCTCCCCAGCCTCCGAGAGATTCCTACCCCCTTTACCCGTGGCTGTTGAGCAGACACGGGAGAATATTCCCACATCGATTTCCCGGAGGTAAGATTTCATACGTTTGTTTTCAAATCTTAGAAGTTGAGTAACTAGGCAATGCATATACATTCTTTCTCACATTGAATGAGTCCATAATGCATATTATTTCAACCTTTCTATACTATTGTCTCAACAATTAAGGCTGTAAAAGTAAGTCACAGTTTATTTAAATAATTTTAACCAAAAAATGTTTAATATACCTACTTACCTTACATTTTTCCTAAATATTAAGATGAAGGGATTGTCCGTGTATAAAACATACTAATAAGAGAATCCAAGATTATTAATCATTCGAGAATATAACTAAAGCATAAAAAGTTTTGCATTTTTCTTTCGCAAATAGGAAATGCATGATAAAGTTATATGGATCTTTTTAAGCCAAGGTTGAAACTGTAAAGCACTTTCAGGTGGAAAACCACGTTTATTTTAGTGAAAATGAACTAATTAAAATTATATTTTTTAAATTAATAACAATAGATTCAGTCTAAACAGGACCGGCGCTAGACGGGTTTCATGAAACCGGCCCACGCTCGAAAACAAAACCAAGTAATCATAACATCTATAATACCTCGCCAGTCTTTATACTAAAAATAATGGTTTATTATTAAATAACCATATCTTAGGAAGACCCGCTCAATTGAGTATACAAGATAGATTACCTTTAATCTTAGGCCATCTAGCAACAATACTTGCACAATTAAAACAGGGTTTCCCAAACTATGTTCCGCGTAACATCAGTATCCCTCGGGACCTGAATAGGTGTTGCGTATCAGCATAACTAAAAAACAACTATTTTGCAATATTTTCTGTAGGAATGATTGCTGGGCTCGGAAACCATTTTCCGGGACAGCTGTAACTGTACGCCACACGAGATAAAATAATTCAAATCACCAATATTCAGTAGCGTAGCTAGAAAGTTAGGATCCCCATGCAAACGTCATGCAAGACCACATCACGCAATTTATTATATTGAGTATTATGAAAATTGCATGACTCTGCTATGACGTAGCTACACCACTGCCAATAGTGTGCGCCTGATATCAAGGAAGATTCAAGGGCTCGAAATCATCATAAGGCATTAAGAGTTTTTACTCAATTTTATTTGTGATTTATAAATAATAACTAAATACATAATAAGTTTTTTTATCCATATCCGCTCCCAATATGGCTTCCTAATGAAGGTATCCCAACAGAACTTTTCCTACGAGAACTGTTTGTTACTCAGTCGCTCAACCACTATTTTCCAGTGAGAGTAGTAGGGATAGAAGTATAAGGCTACGACAGGACTAGTGGTTAACTAATCGCCTTCTCTACGCCCAGTTATTAAAGGATCGGAAGAGTGGGAAGGAATACTTAGACATCACAAACACTTATGCCTTCGAACATAAATCGATAAATCGATTGAAAAAATGCTCCTCGTACTGGGACTCGAACCCGTAAGATCCGGCACAGAAGCCAACCGCGCTAACCGCTCCATCGTAAGACATTACTATTACTCAACTTTAAACTAAGTAATGTTGTTAAGATTTCTGGATTTTATAAATGTTCCATTGCAAAAAAAAAGTTTTGAAAACCCTGATGTAAGATGAAAATATACCAATGAGTATGACAGTTGTTCAATATCTAGTCGAAACAAATAGTCTCATATTATTGTGCATTTCTATGGTGAAGCTTTAAAATGAATATCGACTGTGGAAAGGAAAAAGGACGTAGCCCACAGTTTTTTCAAAACAACTTTTTTTCAATAATCACAATGTATCAAACTTGATACACGTTCTATCAAATGGATGCAGGCTGCAAATGCGGAATTAGTGTCTAAATTTAGCTTCTAAGTTTGAAAAAGATGATCTTGTAAAAAATTAAAACCAAGAAAAAAGACTGAAATAAAGGTTTTTGCTAGACACATTCTTAAATTAATATTAGACTATGTCAATTAAACACCAGTTTAGAAGTCTGTAAAATTTGATATGTGTGGGTTACATCCTTTTTCCTTTCCACAGTCGATATGTTAACATTATTGGAAATTAAGCAATTGTTGTTTGAGTTAATTAAGAAATTCCATATTGCCTAGATATTTTATTTTATAAATTAATGAAGCTTATGCTTCAGATTTTATTTATTTAGAGCTCACTCTAATAAGGCAACTATTTACAAGGCGATTTCGACATTTCGAATTAATTCAGTTACCCAGTAATCCGGATTAACGAGTTTTTGTTGATTAACTGTGAACGACAATGTGCGTATAGGTAATATTATAGGTGAGCTCACGAATGCTGAACGTTTCCAACACATTTTTTTTAAATCCATTTCCGCAAGCATATGGCCTCCTAATGGAGGTATCTCAACAGAAGTTTTTTACGAGAACTGTTTGTTACTCAGTCGCTCAACCTCACTTTTTTCAAAGTGACTAGTAGGGAATGAAGGATAAGGCTAAAGCAAGACTAGTGGTTGGCTAATCGCTATTGCTACACCCAGTTATTAAAGGATCAGAAGGATGGGATGAAAGGAAATGATGTGAATTGGCATCATAAACACCCAGTCTTGGATCACAACTTTGAATTGAATAATTCTCAAATCCACTGTGATCTGACCGGGAATCGAACCCAGACCTGCGTGATCGGTAGAGAAAGCTCTAACCAACTGGGCCACTTCAGTGGCGACAATTTTTTTATTTACCGATCATTTACACGGCTAACTGAAAACTGCATTCTTTTACACACTAATTTAAACATTTTTTAACGAATTCAATGATTCGGTAGTTGCATCATTTAAATTCATTTTTAATTAAAAATTGCAATTGATTACATTGTTGTTCCTTACTGTGCGTGCTAGAATGCTAGTTATATACCAAGGACGATAACATATGTGGTATTGAGTTAATGTAAACCGTGTTCTTGGCAGAATGCCAAATAATATCGATAGCTTTCAGCATTTATAAGGAGAACAAATCTCAGCAAAAAAACGTCAAATATAAAATTAAATTTGATAACTTTGTTATTCCACTTGTGACATGTGTTTCGCTTCATTGAAAAGCAACCTCAGACCATCGCAACATTTACGAATAAAGTTTACAGATGATGCTTCTCAAATAAGTGAAACATCTGTAATATTCTGTAACACAACAAGTAAAATATAAAAGTTATCAAATTTAATTTTATATTCAAAATAAACTTTCACAAAGTTACCGCTGAATCCATCGAAGAAAAAAACTTAAATAGGGAACAAATTAAATGGTTAGAATTTAAATCAATTTTCGGTCAGAATAAAAATATGAACGGTCAGAATATTTTATAACCATTTTGGTTAGGTTAGGTTAGGTTTTTTTAAATTTAATTTTAATTATTTATATTTATTCTGACCGATATATTATGACCATTAAATATTAATTCTGACCAATGAAATATAAATTCTGATCGGAGTCATTTTAATATATTTCAGAGCTCGTGTTTCATTTCTCGCACTATAATGGCCGAGAGTTATTGGTTTATCTCAGATCATACTGAATCAAATCAGTGATTGTTTTAAGCGTTACAAAACTTTGTTAATTTAATTGATTGATTAATTAATGTAACAAAATTGAAGCTTGTAAACTGTAGAAAACGCATATAAAATAATATATGAAAATAAGCTGAAATTGCAACATTCCCGTACCTGCCAATCATTTAACACTGTGGTCAACAACGCCGTTTTAATGATGCAGTACCTAGTTTAAATTATTCACGAGTAGGGTCATTAGGGCGAGAAATTCTAAGCTTTATTGCAGTCATAATCTGATGAACACAGATCGATAATGTGTTTATAAGGTGACATTTTTTATCGGTATACTGGATATTTTAAAGTATTTATTTAAAAAAAAAACACAATAACCACGAGTGGGCTGGATGGAGCTCGGAAGGGGCAAGCGTGAGCCCTTTGTTAAATTTAACTAAGGCCGGTGAGCCCCTTGTTAATTAAAGAGAAAACAATATTATCAGATCAAATTAGTGTATAACTGCAATTTTTGACTTACATATTATATATATTATCTATTACAGCTTCAGTATACACAATACTACATTTTTAGCCATTTTGATTAATAAGTTTACGGTAAATTGTATTTTGTTATATATTATAAGTGTATTAAGTAACAATCAATTGCTTATTTAAGTATTGCATATAACTAAAAAGTTTACTCCTTCACTTTAGATGATTAAGAGTGTCAGTCTTTAAACATGTATTTTAATAGCATTTTAATTTATTAATCGATTTATGAAAATTTATTCGAATGCATGCATTTCAATTTGATTCTGAAACGGTTTTTCTTATAACGTGTTCTTTCATTAGTTCATCTTCTCTGAAAATGGTAATTGAGCATATGAATCATCTAAAAAAATAGGATTCCATATATATCACCTGGAATGTGGAAATGATTCAAATATGTATAATTTATTTTAACATAATATTATATAATATACTACACACTGCCGTTTGAATATACTTATCAATGTGTGGTCAAAAAATTAATTTGCAATCATCATTTTAATGTAATTTAATCTCAAAGAACCGTTGGATGGGGTATCTGACTAAATGTATCCTATGTTTACGACATAGTTTTATCAGATTACTAGGAATTTTTATTTTTAATAATATAAGATTTTAGATTTTGTACTATATCTGCACCCTATCTGGAGCATATGCCACCATACGGTTCATCCAAGATTTTCTTTTCCCTGTCAGTATCTATGCTGTCACTCAGGCAGCGGTGGGCTGCCAATATCTTAACAAGGGGCTCGGTAAATCTTATTCATTTTTTTTGTTCATCCATGTCTGCTCACAATGTCACGCATATGGCCTCCTAATGAAGGTATCTCAACAAAAGTTTTTTTTCTACAAGAATCGTCAGTTACTTAGTCGCTCAACCTCTCTTTTTTAAAGAGAGTAGTAAGGATAGAACGATAAAGCTAAGACAAGACTAGTGATTAACTAATCGCTCACGTAACGTCCAGTTGAGTGAAGGGGAATTTTTAGAAATCACAAAACCCGTACTGGGACTCGAACCCGTGAGGTCCGACACGGAAGCCCACAGCGCTGAATGGAAAAACGAAGAGGGAACTAATTCTTGTTTCATAATAAAATTTAACCATCGATAGAAATTGCAGTTATGTGTTGATCTTAACAATGAGCTCGCCGGCCGCGCCGAAATTTAGCAAGGGACTCGCGCGAGCCCCCCCCGAGCCCACTCCTGCACTCAGGCCATCCCAGCTAGATATGCTATGGATTATCATCAATGGCCTTCCACGACGAGGGCTTACATAGTATGCATCAAATTGTTGTGAACACACAATTGATATCTGAATAATATGTAAAATGATTAAAATGAGCATTGCATATTATAAATGAGTGAAATCCCTATCGATTTGACATTAAAAAATAATAAATAATGTTTTCGTCATAAATTAAATATTACGTACAAAAATAAAAAGAAACATATTGATAAGAGTAATCATTTGACGTATTTGATTGAAGGCAATAATACTTTGTATTTGGCTTTGCAAAAATATATTTTATTCGAGATAGAGAAATAAAACGTTTAAATAAAAAGTCGTTTGACAAAAACCAACATTTGACCATTTCTTCTCTTACTAAATAACTCTATCTGGTAAACCCTTAAATTGAATATAGTACAAAATCATTATATTTAAAATAATACCTAGCTAATGAAAGATTAACCTATTCATTTGAGTTTATTGTTTTCTTAATGGTATATTTAGCGGTGTCTTTGAGAAAATAGTTTACGCATTATTTAAGCCTTTTGAGTAGTTAGTTATCTTTATAATAAAAGGACACAGATAGTGAAATTATTGTTAACAGTATTATTATGTTAAACACCAAAAGTTGAATATGTACGGAGACCTTTCGTAGAATTCAAACAGGTGTATGCTAGTCTTTGTAATTTAAGTTATTATAATTATGTAGAAATTCTTAATTTTTTTTGAGACCTTCCTAGTACTTATTGAGACTTTTTATATCAGATAACAGATAAACAAACAAATACTTTATTGATAGGTATAAACTTAACATTTGCATATTCAGTATGAAATTAAGCCTAAGGGAATTATTATTTTTTTCAAAACATAACCAATTGCTAATAACCAGAAAGTGTCAAAAACATAATATTGAATATGTCTCTGAACACCGCCTTTAAATTTAATAATGTAAATATCTGGCGCTTGGGTATTTATTAATTGTAAAAATGGTTAATACATTACTTACATCTGACGAAAATTCGGAATGAATTTGACAACTATTACAATATGGCAAAAGAGGAGAAAAAATACTGTTTTATACTGGAATACAATACTGGAAGTTTAATCTGAAGATATCCACTTATATAGAAAATATATTGATTAGCCAGACAGCCCTTGTATTCTTTTATGATAAACATAACGTTTTAGGTGGGTATATTGATTGTTAAATTGTGAAAATATTGTAGTACAACGAATTGTGCTATTTTTCGCATGCTGGCCTTCTTCAACCATCTCGATCCTTAGCGCCTGGTTGTGATGAGAAAGGCGTCTTCCTCACAGTTTCCGGTTAATTTTTTCTCGCTGGTCATTCCACAGTATGACAAATGAGTCTATGTATCATGTAGCAATTAAAATGAGTCTTTCATCATTCGGCCATAATTTAAAAAAGTCGTAATATTTCATGATGACAAATCATTGATTGACTTATTTGCTCCCAGATAAGTTTCATTATCTTGTGTTTATTAATAATAAATTAATACAAATTATGTCACACTTACTCTATCTTCAATGTAATTATTTATCGGAATACATGATATTAAATTTTATGGTTCTGTCAAAATAACGCTATGAAGCAAGACGATTAAACAAAATTTACTCGCTTTAAAATACAAAATATATCTACGCATCAATGAAAGTTTGTTGTGAAATTTCAATTAATTAAGTTTTTCATTTTGTAAAGAATATATTTTTATTCACATTTGACATTTACAACATTTCTTTGCGACTTTTAATTACTAATTTACTATTTATTTATTGTAAAAAAAATATCCGCTTCTAATGTGTAGCATATATAATCTTAATGTCATATCTCCACACAGGCTATCCTATGATAGCTGATTGTCATCCAGCAGTTCGACGTATCCTTTTTGGTGGAAGTTATACAATAATGATGGGACTAAAACACATCCAGTATTTGAATATTCGAAATTAAAAATAAAATGTATTCTGTCATTATAAATATTGAGAAAAATTGTTACTAATACTATCTGTATTATTAAATACGTAGTCAGTGATATCAAACTATTAAAATAAGACGCATTAAGTATTCACGCATATTTTGTAAATAAACCTAAGATAAGAGTAAAATTATTAAAATTGTCGTCATTTTATCTATTGGTGAGTAATTAATAAACAAAAAATATTTAATTTACATGTTATCGCGTTAATTAACTTTTTTCCTCTTTACATCAAATATCTACCGCTTGAGGTTGACTTTTTTTCATCAACTGTGCATACCTTTTTCTACCTATATTCACATATTCAAAATATGTGAAGTGTTTATTTCCCTTTCACGCATGTAGATATATATTTTATTGCTACGACTTGATTTATTAAAGATTCTATCATCAGTACTTTACAACACTTCAAGCGGGAAACGATTTCCAAACCCCCTTACGAATACTGCATGTAGTTTTTTTTATTGAACTGAATGTCATATTATTTAACTTGGATTTTTCACTAATATTTACTTAAATAAACACAAAATATACACATATATTAAGTAAATTTAAACGGTGTTGGCATGGCTAATATTAAAATTTTACAATATATTTTGATATACTATTTAAAATATATTAACCTTCGAGAGGTGAAGTGAGCCAAGTAGTAAAATGATTAAACTTTTTTATTTGACTTTTCAGTACAATCACGTATTTACTTGATCTTTTGGTGGATTGCTTATTTTTTTTTTAGAGAGATAACACTATTGCCATGTTGTATTAACTGAATTTACTTCACTTTTACGATACTTTAAGATGTGTAGAATATTATAACCCATGTAAGTATTCTATTTCTTAAATACCACTTGGCTCACTTCACCTCTCATGGGGGATCATATAAAAATGCTTTTGATAAAAAAAAATGTACTTAAACAGAGATTTTACATTACAGATAGAATTGGTTGTTTCTTACATTAATTTTAGAGATATTTCGGCTGCCCCCATATATGTATAATATATCATTTTGTGCAATATCTTGTCAATAACAATCCACAAAATTGATTCGGCAATTTCTAGAGAGACTAATTTAATTATTTAATTTAATTTAATTTAATTCTCAAATTAATTACAACACAAGCTAATATTAAGGGGGGTCTCTAATACTCAACACGAGTTTTGTATTTAGTTTTAACGGTTGGCTTAATTAACTTATACGTAATAATAGTTGCTATGGTTACTGTTACTATAGTCTATACGTGAAACGCCAGTGGTGGACATAATATTATTTATTTATTTTTAAATTGACTCTTTCTTATAAACACTTTTTTCATTGGCATTTTATGCCGAGTATTAGAAACCCTCCTTAATTTGTGTCCAGGTTCTTATAAGTTTGAGAAGAAACCCGTACCTATCAAATCGCTCCGTCGGGTAATATTATACATTTGAAATTGTTACTGGATCACCACTTGGGCAATATAATATATTTGGATGTTTGTACCCTAAGGTAATAAGATATAGACAACTTTCGGATTCTTTTCCGTATCTTTTGATTTTACAGTACATTTTTTTCCCACCCTATTAAAATATTGTTTATCAACTTCTATACAAAATAATGAACCGTTTTTAAACATTTTATACAGGTATACATAAATAGCCTCCTGTTTTTCTTCGTCACTCATTACTTTTGTGCAGATGCGTTTTAAAACTAGTTGGATTTTGATTGACACAAATGAAATTCTTTTTTATAGTTGGTAGTAATTGTTATAAACAGGAATTTGGAGTTGTGTAAAGAAAAGATTCCGACTCTGAAGAATTTTTTTAATCATTAAATTTTAACTAATATATGTACACCATCAGATCATCTTTAGTCAGGTAAGAATGCAGTGGCAACACTGTGGACTATTGCGGTTTAAATATATATTTTTAAATGGGTCTGGGTTGTAAGATTTTTTCCGACTCCATAGCCGTGATTATAAGAGTATTATATGCTATATGTCGGGTCCTGTGGCGCAGCGGTTAGCGTTGTGGGCTTCCGTGCCGGTTCACTCGGATTAGAGTCCTAGTACGAACAGCGCTCATAGAAGAAAAAGTGTGGCAACCCTTCTTATAGTACCCGACGGTTTTCCTGAATGCCGGAATACCACTAGTCGGAAGAAAATGTAAGCAGGATCGAGACTATGTAGACATCTTCAGCTTGTGTAGTATTGTTAAAACTATCATCAAAGTCAAGCCACCCTTAATTCAAATATCCGACGCAAACTTAAAAAACCCGAAACTAAATATATACGATATATGTGATATTGTTATTATACTAGATTCACTACTGAAAAGCACCCTTGATAGAATGTGTATTATTTAAAAAAAAACTATATAATATGTTATGATATATATTGTTTTGCACACCTTCAGCTTAAAATCTTAAAAAATAATATTTTTGACAATAGTATCATATCTATTTCATTTAATACGCACATGCAATGTTTAATATTAAATATGTCACTCAAAAGTATCTCCAACTATTAAATTCGATATGTTGATATACCTATATACAATTTTACAATTTGATAATGCAGAAGTATTGAATGTAAGGTCTTGGGCTACACGGTTTATGTTTAGCAATAACGTAACTATTTTTTACTGTTATGATTATATTATATCAGTCGTGATATCAACCGATATCCTATTAGAAAATAATATAACACATTACTTTTAATTGATCTGTTTTTGTAAATTAGGTTTTTGTCTAGCAAATTTAGTTTATTTTTAATAATATGTTATATAAACAATTCTTATTACTTATGGAAAACATTTTAATATGATCGCTGATTGAATGTTTTTTTTTATCTATGTGATGAACAATATTTTTATATTAAAAATGTTTTTACTGCAATAATTGATTGTTGGAATAAATTATCAAGCTGCTGATCTGAAGAAATGGCCAAATGTCTAGCGCCTAAGGGAATTTTATAACTAGGGTAGGAAAATACAATCTTGATTGGGGATGTCAAGTTTCTAACGCCAACCCTGAGCAGCATTATAGTGACTAAAAGAAAATATACGTAATAATTGTTGGCTGGTTTTTAATTTTGTTATTAATGGTTGATTAAAAAGTCTCTGGAACCAGATAATTTCAGGGTTAAAAGCGCCTCTTCCCGGGCGAGCTTTTTTTGAAAGGGTAGCTTTCACAAAGGACGAATTAAATCCTGCTTAGGCAGCTTTAGAGCGAGGCGGAACCTATTGTGCTTTCGGGGGAGCTTTATCTACTTCACACTACAATAGCTATAATTGACTCAATTGTAAAAGTCAGTTTCTAAATACAACACATCAACGTGTGGATACAAAGAAATATTGTACGCTCAGGGCTGACACTAAAATTACTATAAATAATATTACCGAATTAAATAAAAATTAAGCTTGATTAATGGCATTGTCTTTCTATTTTCACAATATTATTTTTGTGGGTTTTGACGTATCGATCTAAAATATATAAACCTACAACAGATTTTTTCCTCAAGAATGCCACAACACTATTTATCATTACTATAAACATTATTTATCTACACCATCTTCCGTAAATATGTTTTTAGTAATACGTCTCCATTTTTAAAAAATAAATCAAATGTATCAATAAAAATACAATAGTACTTTGAATAATTTTCCCTCCTCTACCCACGATTACATACGGAATTATCCATTGGCGTAACAAACGTAAAGCGTTTTTAAAGTAGTTTTCATCAAACGGGAGTGTCTCAGGAGCTACTGCTCAAAAGTTAGTGACGTGCACTGAAGTTTAATTGGAACAGGTATTATGCCAGAGGTGCTAATGTTATTAATCTTTTAAATTCATTTTGATTGTGAGCTTATCTTTTTTTCTTTATCAAACCACAGACTTATCCTCTCATATAACAGATCTTTATAATCTTATTTTAGGTCTTATTTTAGACTTTCTCTTGGCATAAAGATAGGTCGATATATGATACATTATTTATAGTAGTTGTCATCAGATACTGTATGTCTTTCACATACTGGCAGAAGATGGTAAGTAACTAAATGATAGTTCTGAGTGAACAGTAAATAAAGATTTGGGACTTTTTCATAATGTCTCTACCTTCAATATGTTATGTTACATATATAATTATGATATCATAATACATATGGAAGTATGTCGATTTGATATCTGTATTAAAAATAGTTATCGATTAATGAAAAAAACGTTGTTGTCAAACTAGTAAAATAAATACACCAAGTGAGTTATTCCAGACAAATAATTGTTATTTAAGAATCTCATTGTGTACTCACTTTATTTTTGTAAATATTGCTAGAAGTGACGATATTAAAAAATCTATTAGCCGTGCACGTGCTTCATTTTCGGAGAACACATGATTTAAGAAAAATGTTTGTTTACTTACGGAATGGTATCTAATTTATTTTTTATCAACTTAATCTATACAATTGTCAAAATGACTACGTTGGAAAACTACGTAAAATAATATTAAGGCTATACTAGCATGTATGTACATTATTGACTAGACCAGGGTTTCCCAAACTATTTTCCGAATAACACTGGTGTTCCGTGCCACCAAAGTAGATGTTCCGTAAAAATTTGGAATGATAATACAATCTGCAACACATTTAATTAAACATCTTCTACTTCATATTAAAAATCGAGTGATAGTAAATCTCCACTGATGTGGAATCTAAGTACTGGCTAGGGCATACAATCCTGGGATTGACATGGCCGCGATCCCGAGAATTCGGGATTGAGAAATTTTGAGCAAATCCCGAAAATTGGCGAAAAAGTGTAGCGAATCGAGAAATTAAATTCCTTGGTGAGTAAAAAAAACGAGTTTAATAACAGAGATAATCTGGGGGGAAAGTATAGCAAATTGAGGATTTCAAATTCCTCGGTGAGCTTAAAAAAAAAAAATACGACTCAACAACATTTTTAAATTATACACGATTTCACGTTGAGTGCCCAATCCCGGGATCTAAAATTAATCAATCCCGAAATCCCGGGATTACAAAAAGGCTCCGGGATTGGATACCCTATTACTGGCGGATATTTTAAATCACTCAGAGCTTTAGTTACTCATATTTTTATGTAACATGTTTTAAAAATAGTTAATCAATAAAAAGTGATTCAATAAAATTTTAGAATTATATTTACTACCTCAAAGAAAGCTGTGTTCCGGTAACATTTCCAGATTTGCGATATGTTTCATTGCACAATAAGTTTGGGAAACCCTGGACTAGACTAACGACCATTCTCGACTAAACTATACACTGAAACAAAACAACAAAAAACAGTTTTCGAAAATAATAACTTAATCACTTACGAGAGAGGTTTCAAAAAATAGCTTTCTAGCAAGCAACTCTTTCTATGTTTATAATAATATAAGAAATACACGCTCAAAATGGCGTCACTTGAACATGTGATATCGCGTGTTCTGTACAATTTATTTATTACGTAATTACTAGATCATTATATCAAATGTTTGCACTGTCTATGGAGTCGTGGTGATTATACCAAGTAATTTAAAAAAACTCAGTGGATATGATCTGGATAACAAAAAAAAAAAACAAATAACGCATCATTCAACAGCTTATCGCTTAAATGCCACGGTAGGTTTTGTAAATTACATTTTGTTAATAATATAAAGTATGAAAAAAACATTATGTAAAAGTCTTGGAATTGAATTCGTCCTCGGTGATTAATTAGCTGGTGAAAAATTGACGTTATTTTATGTATAGTAGGAGAATATTTTGACACCCTGGTGAAATAGCTAATCGTACGCAGAAACATTATTATCTTATGATTTGATTTTATACGAAAGCGAAACGATTTGAACATAATGTTCACTCATCGAAAATCGACTGTTACATATAGGGTAAGCGTTATATTATTAGGTACTAGTAGCCAGGGCCGGCGCCACCATACAGGCAAAATAGGTAACCGCCTAGGGCGCAAACCATTAGGGGGCGCATAAATAAAGTACTACAATTATTTAGACTACAATACAAAAGTACGTCTTATTTTACTTTGACTTTTGTATTTGTTCGTTGTAATTATGTATCGTATTCTATTTGAGAGTTTTAGCGAATAACAAACAGTTTTCGTATAAAAAATTCTTTTGAGATACCTCCATTAGGAAGCCATATGCTTCACATTAAGAGCGGAAATGGATGTATATAAAAAAAATATTTCTAATGCTGCCGAATTGCTTTTTTTTCATTATATCGAGGAAAAATAGACAATATGATAAAAAGGTGGCGCTCCAATAACCGTTGCCTAAGGCGCCAAATAACCTCGCGCCGGTACTGCTAGTAGCGAAAAAAAGATATTCTATTTAACAAGTAATTTAATATTGTAGGATCTATAATATACAAAAAAAAATGTCTCAACAGTTCGTACTAACGATTTCAAAGCTGGTAATTCTGAGATGATTAAATCAACGTATGTAGGTAACAAGCTATCTTTATTATCTTGTTGTACAGCAAGCAAGGGTTTCTTATGATCAGCGTAGCGTAAATATATATGTCAGATTAGCTTGACACTTGCAGTTATTTTATACGTAGCGTATAATATTATGAAATCTATCTATCAAAGTATGATGTATTGTTTACCATAAAAAAATACTATATTAGTTAAAATTAATTCAATTAAATCTAATCTTCTTGCCGCAAAAAGACGTGACAAATCGTTTACCGATTACATAGTGTTATATTTCAATTGCTTCATTAATCGGTTTCATTAGTGACTGACTGCATATTTCCACAGTACTGTCATAAATAGGTAGACAAGCCTTGCACAAGCATAAGTACAATCGCTTTACTAATTATCAGTAAATCTTTACTAACTATTTATTAAGCATTATGAGATAACCGTAGCTGGCAGGAAGTCGATATGCTGGCATGAAAATTCTTGACTGCTTTTATGGAAGCCATTAGTTTGTTTTATAATACTTAGCCAATTAGGAATATTGGTGCTCCGAATGAATGTACACGTATGTAATTATTGAATATTTTGCCCCGGGCGCTCGGTTATTAATGTAACATGAAGGCATTTTTAATCCACGGTGGTGCACGATTGTTTTTTCTACAGATTGATGATTAGATTCGGATTTCACTTTGTTGCTACAAATTTTAATATTTTTATCGCAGGTACGTAAGGGCTGTATAAAATTTAAAGGTAAAGGGCTAAATCCTCCCGGTTAGCGGTGGTTGAAGAGTATTTATTTTTTATTTTGCGTAACACGCTTAAACACGAATGAAAATTTCATTAGTATTTAGTTCAATATTGTTTATAGTTATTCTATTATACTGTCATCATCAAAACTATTAAAAATTCTCTTAAAACTAAAACCATTGCCAGTTTGCCCGATTTAAGCCAATTTGAACGGAGTACCTAATTGCCAAATTATATTTTTAGCTTATTAAGCTTCCTTCTTTTGCTGAGCCGTATAAATGAATACATATACTTTAATATATAAAAATTATATTAAAACACTTTATTCAAAATACTATTTTTTTAATACAATAAATAATTGATTGTGATCTGATAAACTTCAAAAATTTTAGGCAAAAAGAACTGTTATTTATATTTATCTTTCGAAGATCTGTACATGCGTATAATGGACCTGTTCCATATTTCTGCATTCATTTGTTGTTTTCCATTTTTTCCAAGGTTGCTACATTTGTTTCTATATGCCTCGTATAATAATTAATTAGAGTACGATGTTTATCTATTAATATAATTATCTATTGTGAGAACCTTGTATAAAAATCTTAATATATATAGATTTAAAATATAAAGTTATATATTCCTCGTAAATTATAACTGATTTAACGTATTTTAAAAACAATATTTCAGATTCGTACACTAAACTAACCACGTTAAGCCATAAAATAATTTAGCGTAAATTATCTTTAAAAAATGTACGTCGATTAATTGAATAAGAATGTATACGCGTTGTAAATTATTTCATACAATTTGAATCGCTAACTGCTGCATTATTTTATTATGTCAGATTGCTAATTTACAAACTAGCTGGACGTCTAACCAACCATTCTATGTAAAAGAGTCATCGTTATGAGCTTGTGATGAAAAATAGCCCTGGTAAATAATGCATACAGGGTAACCGTAAAAAATATATTAATTATAATATATTTAACAACACAACAGGAAGATATATAGTCAGTAGTAAACGCATAACATAGTTTTTTTAATGAAATATAAACTGTGGTAGAAAATTATAATAATACATAAAATATTTTTATATTCTAATGTCTAAAAATTGCCTCCCACTCTCAATGCTTCGATCACTTCCAATCCTTCGATGAATGAACGTAATGAGAGCGATTAATTAACCACAAGTCCTGTCCTAGCCATATCCTTCTATCCAGGGGTGGGCTGGAGGGAGCTCGGAGGGGCTCGCGCGAGCTCCTTGTTAAATATGACTAAGGCCGGCGAGCCCCTTGTTAATTTAGGAAAAAAAATGTTCTTAGATCATATTAGTATATAACTGTAATTTCTGACTTATATATTATCTACGACAGTTTCAGTATACACAATAGTAAATTTTTAGCCATTTAGATTGATAAATTTAAGGTAAATTGCATATTGTTACGTATTATAAGTGTATTAAGTAAAAATTGATTGCTTGTTTAAGTATAGAATATAATAGCATAGGAGTGATAAAAAAATTCACCCCTTCTCCAAAATATCGAAAATTGCTCTAAGATTAAGCGAGCCCTTTGTTAACGTATTGGCAGCCCATCGCTGCTTCTATCCCTACTGCTCTATTAGGAAAAGAGAGGTTGAGCGACTGAGTATAAAACAGTTCTCGTAGAAAAATTCTGTTGAGATACCTCTATTAGGAGGCCATTATGGTCGACATTGGTAGCGAACTTGAAAAAAAAAATGTTTACTATTATTATGTATAAAGACAGGGGCGTAGCTAGAAATTTTGTGGCCTCATACAAACGTAACGCAAGGCCCCTCAACGCAATTTATTGTATGGAATATGTAGAAAATTAGGCTCCCTTTCTCTGTAAATTCAAACATTGCATGATTCTCATATGAAGTGGCTACGCCGCTGTATAAGTCCGTTATCTGATATTTCGTACATTTCTAGTGAAATTGAAAAACTCACAATCTCGCCCCTTTTATTGATAAAACATACCCAATACATTACATGTTTTTAACTATTTTTCTTTATTGTTATGTAACATTTCAAATCGACCATTTTTTAAGAACTTAAATTTGAATCTTTCAAACTATGTACATTCTCACAGATTTTGTCACTAACGACCCGGGTTTCGCCTTCCGGCATCTTCAGGCGCTCAAGTGCACGGATGAACTTGAACTGACGCTTAGTAAATGAATATAATCATAAAACTGTTGCCGACAAACAAATAAATATAATTCTTGAAACTACTTATTATAATTATAAAAATATAATATAAAAAATATATCACTTGTTGGATACGATGTTGAGTTTGTTAAGTTTATGGCACTATTAGAATATGCACCATTATCTCACAACTATTTATTTTTTTACTTGATTCTGTATTTTATAGAACCCGTGTTTTGATAACATTCATCACAAAGGTATTATATCACTCTAAGTATTTTGAAAAAAATAGTTGATTGTCTTGTATTGTTTTTTCCTTGTAAATATTTCCTAAACAGTTGGTAGGTGAGTGAAATAGTATGGCAAATGCATCCTACATATTATACATACGGGCTTTGGCTAGTAGCCACAGTTCTAAGATACCCAGCTAATTACGCAATTACCTCCCATGATAAATGAACGAGTAATGCGTCTATTAAGTACTTACCCTGCTACTCGCTTAGAGTTCAGATCACCAAAGGCTTACGACGACTCATTTACACGGCGTTCTCAATCTTGATATAAATTTACCATAGCTTTGATTAATTGAAAAATTAATACAACTAAAATTGCCACAAATGAACAAGGCGAAATAGATTGTTTAATCATTATTTGAAATTAACATTTTCAAATCGGACATTTTTTCCGATAATCGATATTATTGTTAATTCAATTTTTAATATCCAACAATGTTGACTTTCAATCAATAGTTGAGCTTAACAGTTCTGAAACGAACATATTCTCCGATATCCGATATTATTGTGAATTCAACTGTCCACATTTAACAATATATGTATTTTTTTATTTAAGATTTAAGATTTCTACTGAAGATGCTAAGTGGAATTTCAATATTAAAATTGAATCGTTAAAATTATGTACATTCAGACAAGTTTTGTCACTAAAGACCCGGGTTTCACCTTTCGTCAGTTCTTGTCAGACTTGACTTGTCAGTTCGAGTTCATCCATGCAATGTGAAACGCGCTAGAACGTGAATTATAAGCGATTCAAATAAAAAGTTGTGTATTAGGCGTGTTTTAAATTACTAATTTAAATATGACATTATAAAATTATTTAGCTTTAAAATTATAATGTTATTAAAATTTGATAATTTGTCTACTGGTGTTTTATCTTGCATAAAATCGAGTGACAAAATTGGATATATTTTGTTTAGTACTTATCATGAATTGGTTATATTTAATTTTCTGTTGTTCAAGTGGTGTTAAAAACAGAAGTAATAAACTATCAATCAAAATATAAACACCCAAATAAGATTTTTAGACAAATTAAATATAATTCGACAGTTTATCGCTCAACCTTTGGTAGTCATTTTTCACAATCACCCACTGCTTTTCCGCTTCGATCTACGATATACTTCTTCGACTAACTCTTTCTATTATGAAAAATTGCTTATAGAATCATTAAATCTATACATAGTAGGAAAGTAGCTAACAATACGGTTAATTGTCAATTCAATGCGAGTATTTTTATTTCTGGGTGTAATACTATATTTAATACAGGTTTTTACTTACTAAGGCATTGTACTAGATATCATTAATAGAAAATTAAAGTTACATACTAAGTAAATTGTCAAACCTTTTAAGCTATCATCTGAAATATGTTTCGTTTTGCTTACTCTAACCTGGTGAGTTAAAAATTGTGAGGAGAGAAACCTATAATGTATAGAAAACAAAAACTTAATTATCTATTAACAATGTTTAAATGCGAAATTGTTCGTTCCTTCAAGCGGTTCTGTTTTTTTAATGTGAAAAAACTAATCAATCAAATTTAAAATTTATATTATGGTAACCATGCTTGAAGGTTGTAAATATAAAATTATTAAAATAGATTTTCTACCACAATACTGACGAAAGAATTGTCGAGACGATTGACAAATTAGTAAATGCATTATTGAACTTTTAGCCAAAAAAATGTATTGTTTTCCAAAATATAATATTATCTCAATAGGCATGCAAGATTTATCAGTTAGTAGTTAATACAAGTGCAAAATGTGTCTCACACAGCAAGTACAATCTACAATATAAGATATTGAATTTCACTGAATCTTATAAACAAATAAAGCTGTCATCTATTTACTTTAAATAAAAATCTCCCCAGATACCTGACATTTTACTTTACCAATAAGTGGCCAAAACTCAAAAATTTAATTAAGCTAGCATTTTATATTTTTGTAATACTTAATATCGTGATATCACTTGGACGTTTGCAAACATTGAACAGTTGACAATACATAATTAAGACTATGTAGAAATTTTTCATAGAAATTATCATTTCATCATAAAATTAATGAATGTTTCTTATCTTGCAATCAATGTAATTATTGCAGTATCATGTCTAATGTTAGAATAATGACGTTATATATAAGTCTAGTTTGTATGAGTAATTTAGATTTCCCATAAGAGAATGTAGATAATTGAGTTAAATTATTTATAGTCGAAAGAATTACTTGCTAGTACTTTTTTAAAATATTATGTAACATTACAAAATATATATAATTACAAATATGGAATACTTTCTTATAAATCAATATACATCATCAAACACTTTAAACATAATTAAAATGATATTTATCATTTACAACAAAAGAAGTTAGCAATACTCATTGCAGAGGATTGATATATGAGGGTCGTAGTATCATAAGTTATAATCTTCAAAAATCTATTTTCGAGAAAATCACAAAAAACCTCAGGAGCACAATTTTTCGAAGGCATAAAAAGGCATAAAATAATCATGAATATTTATAGCAAGCGAAAAGTAGCGCTTTTCTAAGATGCAAAATATGAATGATGGAAAATACTGATCGCTGATTGGTTTTTTAAACTACAGTAAAACCTTGATTATCCGGATTGAAATATGTAAACAAAAAAAATATGAATTTGCTGATTTGCATGTGGCAAATTGTGTCCATCGTTGTTCACGTAGTTTTGAAATGCATACAATTTTGTTTTTTGGCAATTGTGTTGGCAGACACGGACTCCCACTGTTTATCATTTGGAAATCAAAGAACCTCAAATGCTTTAAAAATATCACAAGTTTTCCGGTTGAATATGATCATCGTAAAAAAGCCTAGATGAATAGTGATTTTCTTAAACTTCTTAATAAAAAATATTTTTATACTGAAGCCATATGTAAATCTAAACAAATGAGAACTATTCATACTTAATATACATGTCTTTACCTATCATTTATGATTTTTTTCGATTATCCGAATTTTTCCTTATCCGGACTACATTCATCCCCAATTAGTCCGGATAATCAAAGTTCTACTGTATATCATAGTATTCATATAAAAATGTAAGATAAGACACCGATAGTGATCTTTGGCAGTGGTTTTAACAGTGTTTAAAGTGAATTTTCATACCCAACTAGTTTTTGAAATATGTGGTGATGATGCATTTAGAATTTGTCAAAAACAAAAACATCAAACATGGTTATTATGAGTTTTGATGTCAAGCACCTCATATGTATTAAAAGATACTGCTTTTGGAATAGGTAAATTTTAATGTTTGTAAAATAATTTACAGATTTAAATTATTAATTATAAATAACAGTGAAACTGAATAAAATGAAGATATTTATTTACCATGAAAGATGTTTTTGTTTTGTATGTAAGCAATATTCAAATTTTTGCCGTTGTGCATTATTATACAGCTGACTCCTAAAAAATATTATTATTGAAAAGTTTCCAGTATCTGCAGAAAACTTTTAAAGTTCTCAATAATTTCAACGCTTAAGTGGAAGATAATCGCTTCGCCTGAACATTTCAAAAGAAAAAAAAAGTTGAAAGTCTTAACGTAATGGTTCTTTAATTTTATGATACGGGGGCTCAAAGTAGGGTTTGCTTAATGTAAAGTAAACCGCATTATAAGTTTAATAATTTTAATTTGTTCCTGAATGTAGGCATACAATTTCACAGATGTGCACAACCCAAGGTAACCAATTGATGATTTAAAATTGAAAATTTAATTCGGTGGCTACACAATTTATTATACTATAATCCTTATCATTCCAAAAATAAATCGATTTTCTACCAATGTATGTATACAGTGCCAGATTAAGCACATGTGAGGCCTCAGGCGTAATAAAATTCACTGTCCCTGTTTTTCGGATAGCATAAAAATGAAAATTTCATGTAAAATAATTAAAATACATTAAAATCTGAACAAACAGTAGATGGGTTGAATAATATAATCTATTTTTGAGGCCCCTAAGATTCGGACGCCCCAAGCGCGCACCTCATTCGCTTATTAGGTAATTCGCCACTTTGTATATACTGATGAATTGAAATATATTTGTATATACATATATAATTTTTAATCCAGGTCCGCTCCCAATAAGGACCATGAAGGAGAACTGTTTGTTACTCACTTGCTCAATCAGTCTTATTCAAATAGAGTAGTAGGGATATAAGGATAAGGCTAGGACATGACTAGCAGTTAGCTAATCGCTCTCGCTACACCCAGTTAATAAAGAATCGGAAAGGGTGGGAGGGAATTTTTAGACATCACAAACATCCATGCGTTCGAACAGAAATCGATAAATCGACCGAAAAAATGCTGTTTGAACTGGGACTTGAACCCGTAAAGTCCGGCACGGAAGCCCATAACGCTAACCGCTGCGCAAGAGGACTCGACTATTATTATATATTGGATGAAAAAATCTTCAGATACACATTTAATTTAAATCAGTATTTAAAAACCTTTTTATTGTTTTGGTTATATTATAAGATGCATAAAAGAATTTAGTAATCATGGCTGAATGGATCTGACCGGAGTGTGTCGAAGGTGAAGTGACACGCAATCCGTGGAGAATAAATATCACTCCAACGTTTAAAAATCGTCCAATTTTCGTTCCGATTCGTAACTTGTCAATGAAAAAAAATATCAAGACTTCTTCAGACTCGGTAAACTTTCCATTCGAAGCTTTAGTTGTAATAAATATTATAAATGGTATCGACGATTGATACGTATTTCAGAAATACAGCTTTCTACAATATTTTGACCATTCAGTTCACTATCACCGAACTACTGTTTCTTACCATAATTTAGTAGACCATTACTAATACTCTCAGTTTATATTGTTATTATAAAAAATGAAAACAATGTCGGTGTAGAAAGAAACTTTTTAAGATAAAGGCATTAAAATCACGTTAGGGAATCCAACCCGACCACTCAAATGAAAGTTTATTAAAAGCTGATTCATAGTAAGACACGAAGAAATATAATCAATTAATTAAATTAAGCAGTAAGTTGACTATTCAATATATAAACCGTGTAGTATATTTCCTGAAAAATATCCAAATACTAAAAATGCCGCCTGTGTGGTCGAGTGGTTAACGTCGTTGGCTACCGCTACGGGAGGCACGGGTTCGAATCCCAGTACGGGCAGTTTTATAAATTGATTTTTCAATTGATTTATGAATTTCTGTTCAAAGGCATAGATGTATGTGATGTCTTGAATTCCCCCATCCCACCAATCCTATCCTATGAACGGAGCGTATCGAGATCGATTAGCTAACCACTAGTCCTGTCCTAGCCCTTTCCTTATATTCCTACTCTCTTTGGAAAAAGAGAGGTTGAGCAACTGAGTAACAAGCAGTTTTCGTAGAAACATTTTTGTTGAGATAAACTCCATTAAAAGTCCATATGCTCCATATTGGGAGCGGACATGGTAAAAAAAAATCGACTTGTAGCGTATTTACTTGTTCAACTATTTTTTACTGGAAGTCAATTAATTGACAGTGTGCTTAAACATATCTTTACAATCACTAAAAACATACGATACGAGTCAAAACAAATAATGCTTGCATTGTTTGGGTATTATTAATACACTTGATTATCAAACAAGATACGTATGTACTTCAATTATAAAGAAATTATTAATCTGGGTAATTTGGTAATAACATTACATAAAATCAGGATTCTGGGTAAACACACGTAGGTCAAAAGATGAAACCTTATAGCAGTGAACCTCAAAGTGTAAACATTATGTACGTATGCTAAAACAAAGAAAAAAGGTTATTTTATAATATTTTTCAATATTGGTAAAAAGTCACACAATGATTTGATCGATTAAAACTTTAAATTTCTCTTAAAGATGTAACATAAAATTGTTTTTAATATGAACATTTTTTTATAAAAGTTATATTTTTACCTGTTCTCTCTCACATAAATTTATGTAACTCTATATTATTTTATCATCTTTTTCTTTTTAATATGACTGATCGATTTCAGTGGCGTAGCCACCATATAGCAGAGCCATACAATGGATGAGGGCCCAAACTTCTACATACCATAACAAATTGCGAGGGGGGGGTCTTGCTTGACGTTTGCATTAGGGCCTCAAATTTCTACCTACGCCACTGCTCGATTACTATCTGGAACGAGTAGTTTACAAAGTTATACAAGGGGAAGATTTCCCTATCAAGTTCCCTTTAATCTATGAATTTTGTCTGTTTATTAAAATAATACAATAACGTAGCGAAAATATTAGTAAATAATTTAAAAGAGAAATTGGTCGAGTTTGTATAAGATTTACATATATGTATTTATTGTATATATTATATTAAATATAAATTATTTCATCAGCTTAGTCAGTATTCGAAAGGGGTTATTTTTTATCAAAATTAAGTAATACTTAACACGGGGAAAGAATCTAACGGCTCAATTTATTATTACCACTCTACATAACATATAAATTAGGCAGTGAACTGTGCCTGTCATGTTAATTATATGTTTATTTAGAAGCGAAAATGATTTTTAAAAGTGGCTATATCATGATCATAAAACATGGGTTTTTAAAACAAGTTTATGCAGCAAAAGTTTGCCAACCAGCCACACGTCAGATGCATCATGACTGATAAAACAACGTACAGACCTAATTTGCCGAGATGCTTAATGTAAAATTAATTGTTTCTATCTCCGGGCATGAAATGTGTTGCAATAATATTTTTTAAGCTCACAACACGGTCATTAGAATAATATATTATTACTTTACTAAAACCAGACAGAATTGTTTAACTTTTTTTTATGCTTCGCACGGCTAATTTGATAGCGACCTACATAATGCTAATTTCTTAACTTTTCTCTTAAAAAAATAAAGGGGAAAAAACAGACTCTGTTTGAATTGCGATCGCCAAATGGTGGTCCGTGGAGTCGTTGCATTAAAAGTCATCAAATCACTTCTTTACAAATATGCAGCGTAAGAAATATCGAACTTATTTTTTTATACATTTTTTTAACCATGTCCGCTCTCAATCTGGAGTATATGGCCTCCTAATGGAGGTATCTCAACCAGGGGTGGGCTGGAGGGGGCTCGGTGAGGCTCGCGCGAGCCCCTTGTTAAATTGTACAAAGGCCGGCGAGCCCCTTGTTAATTAAAGAGAAAACAATATTCTCAGATCAAATTACTACTTAACTGCAATTTCTGACTTAAATATTATCTACGACAGCTTCAGTATACGCAATAGTATATTTTTAGACATTGACATTGATAAGTTTACGGTAAATTCCATATTGTAACATATTGTATTGTAGTGTATCAATTAACAATTGATTGCTTATTTGAGCATTGCTTATAATTGCATAGGAGTGAAAAAACAAATGAACTCCTTAACGAAAACACCGAGAATTGCTTTAAGACTAAGCAAGCCCCTTGTTATCAATTTGGCAGCCCACCACTGATCTCAACAGAAGTTTTTCTACGAGAACTGTTTGTTACTCAGTCGCTCAACCTCACGTTTTTTCAAAGTGAGTATGGTAGGGACAGAAAAATAAGGCTAGAACAGGACTAGTGGTTGGCTAATCGTTATTGCTACACCCAGTTATTAAAGGATCAGAAGGATGGGAGGAGTGGAAATGATGTGAATTGATATCACAAACACCCAGTCTTCAATCACAACTTTGAATTGAATAATTCTCAAATTCACTGTGATCTGACCGGGAATCGAACCCAGACCTACGTGCAAGCTCTAACCAACTGGGCCACAGCAGGCGACAAGTTACATAATGAAACAAATGTAATTACGATCACTATTTTATGTACGTTTTTATATATTCAAAAAAATGCATGTTAGTGGTCTACGAGATTAAACATAGTTAACTATTGGTTCGTGAGATTTTAAAGTTTGTCAAACACTATGTTTGAAATACAGATATTATTTTATATGTCTGCAAAATTATACATTTTATATACAGTAATTGAGTATGCAGAATTATTTATTTTTTGTTTCAGTTGGTAAACTATTATATTTTTTTTGTATCTACGTAGTAAAATATTTACAGTGCACTGTGCTAATAACTATGCTGATATTTAAATGTATTTTTAATTGTGAGTTTTCTCAGCTTACACTGCAGTAATTTATAATATTATATATTATTTGATGAATCATTACACTAATGATAAACTTCACTAAAATATTAATGCTAATATAACCATTACCAGTATAAAAAATATCAAGTTGATTTATTAATGTATTTCAATGAGCAATTAAAAAGTATACTGGGTTGCCTTAACGTAGTTTAATTTCTTATTTCTCTTATTCCGAAGGTTGCACGAGCCACTAGTTAGATTTTAATGTAACTGGCGAGCCTCTTCTTAAATTGTACATTCCCTTAATTTTTGACACACAAATTATGTATGGCTCAAGTACTTGGAAGGTCCCTGGCGCAATAAAATTTTGGAGCCCTATTTGTCGAATAAATACAACTGAATTTAAAAGTTTAAATGGGTTTAATATAATATATTTTAATTATGAAGCCCCTTAAATTGAAAGATGGAGTAATCTGCCACTGTATAATAATAGATTTTTAGCTGTTGATATTAATTATTTTTCTTTATTTTCTGTAGTGGTAATTTCATGAGTGTATAAAGCTTAATTTGATTTCTCAAATAATTATTGTATTTAACTGTATATGGGTGATAAAAAAAAATCCAAGACTTCCCCAAAACATCCCAAATAACGAGCCTTATTGGCAACCCACTTCTGATATTTTTTACATTGTTTTAAAAATTTCCAAACGCTCACAAGAATTCAAATTAATGAAAAGATTTTTTCACTTAATTTACAAGTTTTACAAAGCTGTGAATATAAAATTAATAAATCAATCATTCTTAATTCTATACGAGTTATGTTATGCAGTAAATAATATGTATGTCATAACATAACCCACTGACAACCTACCAGACTGAGTTTCTTTGAAATATGTTCTCAAGTCAATTAAATATATATTAGTTAATGATCTCTGTGCTCGGGTAATGAAGTAATTTTGGTGTAATTTGCGCATTATCTAATGTTTTGCAACGTGAAAATTTAATTTTATATACGCGTATCTTTGTATACAGATTACAGGCTGTTTTAAAATTAATAAAATGAATTTATTAATATTACAAATTATTTGCTAATTCACAAGTGGAAATTCTCAAAAGTTTTACCGTAAGCTAACTATATTTTTGAAAATATAACGCAACGATTTCTTACCTTTTTAATTATGACGAGACAATACCTAGGATCGTTTTAGCTACCCTAGCATCATGAAAATGACTCTTTTTAGTTTTCGTATGAATATTTTGTACATATTATATTTATGTATTTGTATGCAGTTAATTATATAGGTATAGTATATCGGGAGCCGGGAGGTATGTATTATATAATATCCATATAAATTAATACGATTACCACGACCACTGTAGATTGCTCACTTCTGAAGCGATCGCGCCGTTCTGCCTGAGCGATAAATTCCACTTATTTAGAATCCAAAAAATGAACACTATTGCAAAAAATATGTAATTATTTACTTGTAAATAAATAAACTACGATCATAACATTAAAATTCATATTTTGGAAACACACACCAAACATAAAATTTTCCAAAAATGTTGTTTTATGAAAACAGGTTTTACAAAACAAAAAAAGAATATATGTTACCTAATTTATTTTTATATTTTTTCAACATTATCGGCTAACTATAATGTCTATATATTATGAAATTACATGTGTACTTTATTTTAAGACAACGTTTAGACAAAACTCAATAACTATAACAAATAGTATTATATTTATAGAACAGAAAAGACCTTATATTATAGAAAAGACCGTTTTTTTTTTTTATATCAAGCCATGTTAATATTGTATTATGATAATATATTTAAGCTTATAAATTAAATAATTTGCATACGTCGAATATGTTGGTAAATTTACATTTATTTACTTTTCATTTGTAATCACTCTGTACTAAAACCGGGGTATTAGGAATCAGTATATTAAATTGCCCACATGCAATTTGACGATTAGCGGGCTAACAAACCGACTCTGGATTTTTAGTATTGTGCGAACTGACAGAATGAGTAAATTAATTTAATGTGAACCAAATGGCATTTAAATGAGAGCGGAATTTATTTCGAACATACAATTGCTCTTTTGCACAAATGCCGGGACGTAATGGGTTAATGTGTATAATTTTTGATTCATTTTAATTTGGACTGAGCGTATTTTGGAAACGTTTATTTAGCATTTAAAATTTAAATTGATGTTGAAATGCTTCTGGTTTGGGCTGGCCAAATTTGATTGGCTCAGTGTTTTGTTCCATCGATATAATTACTTTGAACTTAAATGAAAAAATATTTATGTTTTAATTATAATCTCTAAATAACTACGGAGTTCTCTAAGTCATCCATTTGACGCATGAATATTGCAATATGAAGACTTTTTTACATTTATAATTGTCTCTGTAAAAGCTATTTTATAAAACAGGGTTTCCCAAACTTTTTCTGCAATGGAACACTTCGCAAATCCAGAATTTTTAACGGAACACTTGGCTTATTTTTTAGGTCATGTAATTCAGAACAGTATAAATCAGGGCTGTGGAGTCGTGTAAACAAAGACGACTCCGACTCCAGCATTAAAATAATTAACGACTCTGACTCGAAGGAATTTTTTCAAAATTTTCATTTTAACTTTTATATATGTATACTATCAGATTATCTGTATTCAGCCAAGCATGGAATGGCAACACTTCATTAAAAATATTTAAAAAAAAAAACTCGAGCCGCTCATTTTTCACGACTCCGACTCCAACTTCAGAGCCCTGGTATAAATACAAAAAAAATGTTAATAAGACACTTCCTCGAACGTTGAACCTGTTCCTGCACTTTGACTTCATTGCAACATAAAATTAAATCCCGCTATGCATAAATAGGTTGTATAAAACGGAAGTAAAACAATACTAACTTCTTTTGATAACCCTTTTGGAAACCCTGTTTTTAAACATTGTATTGAGATATCGATTGTTTCAACCGATTAAATCGATTTTTACTATTATTATGTATAAATAAAAAAATTATTATTGAAAAATCGCAAATTAATACGTATATATTTTAAATATAATTTTTAAGATGACTTCTGAAAGGCAATGTTTTAGTAGTTAATGAATTGTGACACACATTTGAAATATTAAGTTATTATCACTTTTAGAGTGTTCACTGTGAAAGTGGAAAGGCATAATTTTCAAAAAATAAAATACTAATTTTTACTAATTACATGTTTATTAAATAAGCTCAGAACCATTATAAACTGATGATCAGTTGATAATGCTCTAACGAAACCGGTCCTGATATTATTAAATAAACTGGTATTTATATTTTTTTAATGATATTTTGACCTAACCAATTACAACATTTCAACAAGTTCGGTAATGTGTTAAGACATACCAAATTTGAAGGTATTATTGGAGTGATTTTTACAGTGTATAATTAATATTTATATAATGAAACATTTTTCATTATTTTGTAAGCTAATAATACGCTTATAAATTGACGATGCGATACATCGATCATTACCTTAATAATTCATAACAAAATTGAATCAATAAAATCAAACCTGTTGCAATTTTGTTTGTTATAAATCTAAACGAGATCTGACAGGGGTTATAAATTTTCTCCAACAGTGATGGAGGGCATTAAAAATTGAATCGCGTTTCAGTGATCCGTTTTACGATGGGCTGAAGTTACACGCAGAAAACAATTTGAAACGCTTACATTGTATCTTGGTTATATTCAATATGTAAATAAATAGTTTGCTTTGAATCATTTTTAAAATTTTAATTATGTTACATTTAAAATATACTTAATTATCAATTAATATAACAACGAATAAGTAATTATATAATATTAAACCACAGTATTGAAATTAAAAATGGTTTCATTGAATGTTGTGAGAATTATTTTATATTAACTTTGTTATGATGAAGCGTAAAAGTTAATTTAATAAAGTTACAGCATCTCAATTTTTTAATTGTATCAGTTACATTAACATTGATCCTAATTTCAATAATTATATCACTATACACTAATTTTAGGCATTGACTTTGGGTTGACCAACTAATTTGAATGAATAAATAAAAATACACGTGGGAAATAATGATCAATATAGTTTATTCAAAACATTTATTATAAACAACTATGAATAATTGCCGCCTGTGTGGTCGAGTGGTCAAAATCGTTGGCTACCGCTACGGAGTGCACGGGTTCAAATCCCAGTACGGACAGTTTTATAAATTGATTTATGAATTTCTGTTCAAAGCCATGGATGTGTGTGATGTCTTGAATTCCCCCCTCCCACCTACCCTATCCTATGAACGGCGCGTATCGAGAGCGATTAGCTAACCACTAGTCCTGTCCTATTACTTTCCTTCTATTCCTACTCTCTTTGGAAAAAGAGAGGTTGAGCAACTGAGTAACAAGCAGTTCTCGTCGAAACACTTCTGTTGCGATAAACTCCGTTAGGAGTCCATATGCTCCATATTGGGAGCGGACATGGTAAAAAAAATGAATAATTTGTGAGAAGTTTTACTTTATGTGGAGAATTTTTTATATTATTCCTGACATATTATAGTAAAATGTTTAGTAGAACAAAGGTGATACAATTAATTTAATGTTTGATGAATGATCTCGTTTGTCCTTTCAGCCGATCCTCAGCAAATACTGAACTCATTGATTTCTGGACGTTTTCCAGGACCAGACATTCCCGGATTCCTCCTGCAACCTTTCAGAAAGCCCAAGAGAATCAGAACAGCCTTTTCACCGTCACAACTACTCAAATTAGAACATGCCTTTGAAAAGAACCACTACGTCGTAGGGGCGGAGCGAAAACAACTAGCGCAATCCTTGAGTTTGACGGAAACACAGGTAAAATATTTATTATATATTATACATATTTCAAACCTGTTTAAAATCTGCAGATTTGTAATTTTTACGTGTAATAAATTACGAACAACACTTTTGACTGAGAGATTACTTACATGTGGGAGTTACGTGTTAGTGAAAGCATGGAGATAAGGTATTTTTTGTAGTTCCAGTGGTTCTTATGGAACATCAAATATGTTTTATTGTCTGCACCCAATTTGAAACATATGAACTTCTCTTAATAAAGCATCATAGCAGAAGTTGTTGTTGCGGAAAATGGTCGTGTGTCAGTCGCTCAGTCTCTCTTTTTACGAGAGGGTGATGATCGAAGGATGCTACTAGTCAAGGAAAACAAATTAAATGGTCAGAATTTAAACCAATTTTTGGTCATAATAAAAATACGAACGGTCAGAATAAAAATATTATACGGTCAGAATATTTTATAATCATTTTGGTTAGTAGGTTAGGTTAGGCTAGGCTAGACCGATATATTATAAATTCTGACCAGAAAAATACGAGCCCTAGTTTATGCTAAAAAAAGCTAATGCTACGCTCCGTTTTCAGAATCGGATAAATGCAGCGGTGGGCTGCTAATATCTTAACAAGGGGCTCGGTAAATCTCAGCCATAATGCCTTTAGACTATACATGATACATCTTCGTATTACAATTAACAGAAATTTCAGTTAGGTGCTGATTTGATCTGAGATGAATGATTTTCTTAACTTAACAAGGGGCTCGCCGGCCGCGCCAAATTTTAACAAGGGGCTCAGGCAAGCCCCCTCCAGCCCACCCCTGGATGAATGAACTATGTTTTTGAACATAAATCCATTCATTAAATAAGTCCGTATCGGGATTCTTGTACATAAACACTGGAACCGAATACGGCGCACATGAACGCTAACCACTCAACTACAAAATCGTCTATGACTTTTATTTTATTTTTCAAATTGAAAAGGATTAAATCTTTTATCTAACAAGAGGTTTCCCTTTTTACCGTCCATCCCACTTAAAAATGAAGTGTTTACTGTATTTCAATATTCAATTGGGATTAAATTGACATAAAATATTTAATTTCTTATTAACCCATGCGTGATGAGTAAATAGCTAATAACAAAAAACTATACACTGCGCCTGTAGACATTACTGCATATATAACGAGTTATAGATAAGCTAGAGATAATTGCAGTAATTAAGTAAAATCATTATTAATTGTCATGTCGTTAAGCATGTCTTATTAAAAACTAAATAGTGTTTTTACGGCCCCAAGTACCGGTAGGATAGTTTCTATCTAGATTTTTTTACACTGCTTTTTATTATCTTATGTATGTTTATAATTGAAACCATTAATTATATTTTATGAGACACAGTGTATAATAGCATTTTGTCTAGAATAATAAACATTATGATAGACAAGAATCTGCTTTTTTCATGCAGTATCGATTCAGAGCATATTTAACTTTCAATGGATTTATATAGTGTGTACATTTTAGTTGTTCAAATCATCTGCCACGTACTTCAAACAAAATAATTGCTTATTAATAGATTTAGTTAACGTTGGATCCATGGCACAGTGGTCAACATCGTTGGCTTCCATGCCGTTACTTTACGGGTTCGAATTCCAGTACGAATAGCATTTTTTTCAATCGGTTTTTTAAGACCTGGATGTTTGTGATGTTTCCAATCCTAAAATAACGGGATGTAGCGAGAGTGATTATCCAACCACAAATACTGTTCTACTGTATCTTTCTATATCTATTACTCTCTTCGAAAAAGGAGGTTTAACGACTGAGTAACAAAGAGTTCTCGTAGAGAAACTCCTGTTGAGATACCTCCATTAGGCGGCCATATTCTAAGCATTGGAATCGGACATGGATTTAAAAAGATAGGTTATGTGTCATTTTTATTTGACTGCACTGATTTTTTACAGCTTATCATTGTTTATCAACAATCGCTCAACATTTTCTGTCTTTCCCACACATAAAACACATTATGACTGCGCATCGTGCATGCGTAGTGTTATGCCGTTTGTTACAGACAGATATATAAATCAAAACAAATAATATTAAGCCATCCAGAAAAATAACTTACTAAAAAAGTACTAGCTTACCAATTGTGTTGTTTTTGTATATAATCATTTTAAAATATAAAAAAATATTTTTGAATGTGAGAAAAAAATTTAAAAAGGAATTACAAAATTAATGATAAAATTTCGCAAGAAGCATGTTGAGAGAGGTTAAATTAAACAAGACAATGTATGTAGTTGATTCACTTACCTTATTTCCACAAAAACAAACCCTTAACTGTTTATCATTGTACTATTATTACGAGAAGTGGTTCAATTTACGGCAGGGTGTAACAACTTAACTAAACTGAACTTACTCAAGCCACTTTGGGAAGCTATCGCATTACTTTGTAATTAATTCAATAGTCACCCAAACCAACTGGCGTTTTCCTCTGCACTATGACATGGTTCTCAAACAAAACTACAATACATATTATACTTATCTGATGAAAATACATTTGTTATGATAAAATGCCGCTTTGATTATACGATATATTATTAATTAAATAAAATACTCATTTGGACACGTACACTCGTCCCCCACGAATAAAGTAGATCTTACTTTTGCTCATTTTGCAGGAGAGCGAAATAAAATTTACACTTACATTAGGTAAGTTTTTAAATATTAATAACACCATTTTTGATTGATCCATTTTCAAGCTTTTATTTTACTGCTTTGTTCGTTGAATGTGTAGATTTCATTGATAGGGAGAATAAGTAATAAAATTTCTTACATAAAAATGTGATTCAAAATCGGTCAATTATGTTTCTAGGCTATTTCATACTATTTTTCGAAATAAAACATTTGTAATTACATTATACATAAGAAAGTCATTTTATTCATTATTTCCCACAATTCTAATAATAAATATACATATATAGAAAATAGAATCCTCTACTCATTTACTTATGTTTTGTCACTTATTTTGTTTTGGATTTATGTGATACATAATATATGGTGAACGGATTCTTCCGTATTCAGAATCCTCCGAACACGAATTCTCCAAACAAGAATACTTCGTACACCGAATCTTCCGAACACAGAACCTTCCGTACACAGTACATTGCAGACATAGAATACTCCGTACACAGAATACTCCGTACATTTAAAATACAAAAATCATTGTTTTATCATAATGTGATAAACTGTTACGTTAAAATATTTTCCTTGTTTTTATTCGGAAAAATGTTTGGCATAGTTGGTATAATTGTCATAAGTATACAAACATTATAATAAAACAATGATTTCGTTACTAGTGGAAGCGTATTGGATTGAAAAGTCTGGCATATTATTTTATGTAGTGCTGTTTTCAGATTATGTTTAGTAAACATTTGGTTGATTTTGAGTGTTTTGGAGACACTGTTTTGAATTCCACTAGCTTAGGCCATGCATCATATTCGTTGACGGCTTTTAATTTTCGGGGTGTGCTACAATGTCAGCAGGGTTGTTAACAGTTAACACCCCCCTCTACGAGTAGTTAGTGTCCTGTTGTCCCCGCCCTACTTGTGAAGTCCCGCTGCTTACTACGATAGGGTGAAACGCTCCGAAGCGTTCGTGAATAACTCCATACATAAATGTATGGATACATGAAACAGTTTATCAATTTCAGGGTTGCCGAAAATTCAACGAGCATATATTATTGTGAGCATTTTTTTACTGTTTGATTTTCATTTTGACTAGCTTAAATATGTTATTTAATTCAGAGTTTCATCCGGCATCGTCCAGTTAATCAATTCATTTTTGCATGTATTTTCCCTTTTATGAATATACAAATCATGTATACGGAAAAAAATATTATTTTATCATGACACATTATTAATCACACATTATTACTCACGATCATGGGTTTTCGATTTTTTAAATATAATTATCTAACATATATATTTAGTAAAGTAAAAAAAATAAATATAATTATTACCAGCAACGTATTCGATTTTCACATAGATTTTTCATAGATAGAGACAAAGTGTTTTTTGTGTTGTATACGAATTGAGAGTTTACATTAAATTTAATACAATTGTAAAAAGGTCTGTTTGAAGCATCAAACCTAATATAAAACTATTATTAAAAAATAATACAATTTTATTTATAAAAAAAATAGACTGAAATTATTAGTCACCCCTATCATAAACGTAAATATAAACTCATAAAGAGGGGAGAATTAACGATCTCAGAATCGTCCACAACAGCAATAAATAAAAAAACGTACATCTTTCAAGAATGATGAACACCGATTTTATGGCTATGCGCAACTCCTAGTTTATTATTATAACGGTTTTATTATAAAAAAATCTGATTTTTTTACGATATAATTTTCTCTCGATTGTTGTTTAACAATGAATAATATTAAAAACAAACAATGGCCGTCTAATAAATAAAGTAAATTACTGTTTTAATTATTTTTCTTTTGAAGAATAAAAAGTGTTCTATTTAATTATTGTTTAACTAAATAATTAAACCAATATTTATTATCGATCTTAATTATGTCTTACGAAATATTTTTTTGTGCGATGTCAAAATTCAATCCAACATATATTTTATTTAATACAGCGAGATATGAGAAATCGACAGCGTTAGGTATATGCAATTTACTGCATTATCTATTAATGTTACTTAATATAATATCCAATCTTTAAAAAAGCACTCGTACTCACAGCAATATTCGTGATTTATTGATATGCTTAAATTTTAGAATATGACTACATCGTATTAAATTGAATATAGTCAGCGGTGGGCTGCCAATATCTTAACAAGGGGCTCGGTAAATGTTATCCATTTTTTGTCCGCTCCTAATGTCAAGCATATAGCCTCCTAATGAAAGTATTTAAGTTAAAAACTGCTTGTTATTTAGTCGCTTAACCTCTCTTTGCCAAAGAGAGTAGTAGGGATAGAATGATAAGGATAAGACAGGAATAGTGATTAACTAATAGTTGCACCCGGTTGAATTGAATGATCGTAAGAGTGGGAGACAATTTTAAGACATCACAAACACCCATGCCTTCGAACAGAAAATAGATAAATCGATCAAAAAAATGCTGCTTCGTACTGGGACTCGAACCCGAACACGTAAGCTTACAACGCTGAATGAAAAAATGAAGGGACAAATTATTTTCAAATTTAACCATCTACAAAAATTGCAGTTATGTAATGATTTGATCTAAGACGAATGATTTTCTTATCTTAACAAGGGGCTCGCCGGCCTCGTCTAAATTTAACAAGGGGCTCGCCACCCCGAGCCCCCTCCAGCCCATCCCTGAATATAGTACTATTTAAATCAAAAATATCAAATATGAATTTGTAATCTCTTTAATTAAAGCTAAAACTGTGTTGGGCGGGCTATTTCTTTGCATGTTGTCAAAAATCAGGATAATAAGAATTAAAATGCTGTATGTAGCCTATTGATATTAAAATGTAAAACAATACTTTGGAGAATATATTCCGCTTAGACAATATTTCACATAATAAAACAATCAAAGCGTAAACACAAAACATAAAAACAAATGAAATATTTACGCAAAACGTATATAGAAAGGTGATAAGATCACTAAAATACTAAATAATATTTTGTAAGAAATTTTCCTTTCCTCTCCAAAACAGGTTTTTTTTAAAGACTCGAATGAATAAGTTCTAATTAATTAATAATTCACTAAAGCCCAAGTCACCGGAGAGGTGAATTTAATTCTTGTTTGATCAAGACCTATAATTATGTGTAATTAAACTGTCAAACAAGGTAATTGCTCACATTTGTATTTGATTATGTTCTTTATTTACCCTTTACGCTCGGATAACAATCGAAACCAACGTTATACAAGCTATTCAGAAACATCGCTAAGAATTCGAGGAGTTGTCTTTTAAAACTTAGTATTTTTGATTATTTTATATGAGATAAATACGTCATAAAAATACACAGCTGAATTACACAATTTTAAATTTATTTTACGACATCAAGAAGAACCTCAGAGTAATTATTTGAAACATTATTACATTGTTCACATTCCCAATGGTGGGCTGTCAATATTTTAACAAGGGGCTCGGTTACTCTCTGAGCTATTCGCAGTATTCGGATATTCTTTATCACCATTGAATAATTATATGTACACAGGGATGGGCTGGAGGGGGCTCGGAGGGGCTCACGCGAGCCCCTTGTTAAAATGTACCAAGGCTGGCGAGCCCCTTGTTAATCTAAAAGGAAACAATATTCTCAGATCAAATAAGTATATAACTACAATTTCTGACATATATTATTTAAGACAGCTTCAGTATACACAGTAGTACCTTTTTAGCCATTTAGATTGATAAGTTGACGGTAAATTGCATATTGTTATATATTACAAGTGTATTAAGTAACAATCGATTGCTTATTTAAGTATTGCATATAATTGCATAGGAGTGATAAAAAAAATCACTCCTCCCCAGAACACCGAGAATTGCTTTGAGATTAAGCGAGCCTCTTGTTAACGTATTGGCAGCCCGCCGCTGTATTTATACCATAACGTTAGCGACAATGGTGTAGAGTTAAAAATCCAGGGGTGCTCTTTATTATGATAAGTCTTGAAATTGGGTTTTTATATTTCACAAGACAAATAAATCATCAATATATATTGAAATTATACTGATTTGATTTGAGGATATTACTTTTTGCTTAATTTTGTTTGCTCGGGCATTTCCGAGCCCCCTCTAGCCCACGCCTGCACTTTCCTTATTCCGCAATTATTTACCTAAAACAACCTTCTTATAATCTACTTAAAATAAATTTCTTCCATCATTTACAAAAACGCATATTAAATAGCGTAAATATTTTTAACTTACCCTGGTGACTTTTTGCCAGTTTTCAAAGTTTTCTATTGTTTTAAACGTTTCCACACTTCAAAAACCCATAAACTAATAATATGCTATTTATAATATAAATTCTCCACTAATCGATATACAATAGGCATAAAAGTAGTGGTAAGTAAATATGCCTGTATATTTATTTATATATGACAAAAATTTAACCAAATTGATTAATTAATGTATTTTGTTTGTTTAATTTATTTTATTATGCAAAAAATAAGACATTCATAAAAGAATCAGCATTTAAAATTTTCATATGAATAATCAAAAATCCCTTTAAAATTAATTTGGCAATCGAATTTTAAGTTTTTGATTAAAGAGTTTAAGATTTAAAATACCTGAATGTTCACTTGATTCTCTTAGCAATACAAAATAAAACTTTATTGCTAGTAAAGCCTAATGGACTAAGCACAATATAAACAGGCCGGCTAAACACCATAAAAATTACCATACCGACGTATATTACAAGTAAATTATATACGAAAAGCGATTTGAATATTAAAATAATAATTATATCGTAATCAGAACGTATTTAAGGGTTATTTTCCTTTGAATAAAATTGCTCGGCCACTTAGGCAAGTCGCTTTATATGGTCTATGAAATAGCGATGACCAACATTCATCGCGAAATTTAATAGTCACTAGTAATAATCTTGTCGGGTACTATGTCGCAACGCGCCGGATCTCACAGCTTCAAGTCTTAGCACGCACAGCATTTTTTTTATGGATTTATCGATGTCTATTCGAAGGCATGGGTGTTTAATCCTTTATTAACTGGATGTAGAGAGAGCGATTAGTCAACAACTAGTCCTTCAATAGCCTCATCATTGTATCTCTACTACTCTCTTTGAAAAAGAAAAGTTGAGCGACTGAGTAACGAGCAGTTCTCGAAGATTTTTTTTTGTTGAGATACCTCCATAAACAAGCCATATGCTTCACATTGGGAGCGGACATGGATACAAAATAATTATCTTTTTTTCACATTATAAAAGCTTGAAAGCTTGAATATGGAATATTGTTTTCGTTGGTTCACTAACATTGTAATGTAAATGCTTTTTTTTAAATTTCACATACTTACTGCCTAATTTAAAACAAATATTTGGAAATACAAGGAAAATGATATTTTTATAAAATAATCGTTGGATTTGCGCTTATTTACGGATTGCGTAGATATACAATATCAATAATGACTTTCTATAAAAATATATTTGGGTACGAAAAAAAGCAAAGCAAAATCAATAATATTTATATAATTAAAATATATAAAAAAATATATTCCAAAATTATTTCAATTTTGTAGAAAAACTAAGACAAAATGACAACGGCTTAAGAACAAAACCGCCGCTGCTAATACACAGTGGTGTAGTGGGGCCAGGTCGGCGACCTGGCACCTGAAAATGAAAAAGGCGCCGCGCCACCTTTTTGACTTGTAACATAATTTTCAAGAACACACATATATTCATAATCATTTTTTTTTATTGATTTAATTGTTCAGACGGATATAAAAAAAACAAGGAAAAAATTAATGACCGACCTGGTAACTATTTATTTACCACTTCACCACTGCTAATACATAGTGTGAAAATTGTTAAAAAATTTTTTTTTTTGCTATGATGGTTCTCCACCAAGAATTCGCAGTTGATACCTAAAAAGTAAAATCAAGGTATTTAATATACAACCAATATTAAGTTTTAGTTTATAAAAGATCATATTTCACCTGTTGCGAACACCTGACTTTTATTAAAATAACATTATATCGGGAGCTTCGTGTGTTGTTTAAACGAACAAGCAGTCATTACGTTGTATTAAAAATAATTACGGAAAAATTATTATAAATTACTAGCCTTTATCACATATGGTCATCGGTATATTTTATTCTATACTAATATTACATATTTTATAATAGTAAAAAAAACACGCCTCGGTTTTTTTCGATACAGAATACCCACTTAGGTATATCTCGTTATCGAAATAATATAATATTTCACTCGTTTAGACCCGCTGGTTGAAATATTAAAAATAGTGCTATTGTATCGCTTCTGGCATTATCGCGAGTTAGTTTTTTTTACCATATCAATATCGAAGATTAAACACTTGTTAAATTATTCATTTAGGGTGTCAAAAATTATCTTACCTAAAAAAGAAGCAGCACTTAAAAAACAGTCATACATTTTTTATATAACTACTCTTGAACATTTTACTTTTCGTATAAATGATAATATTTAATTACCATTTACACTGATTGTCTATGATAACTTTGTTTCTCTTTCTAAGCATAAAATTTTAAAGTTAAATATCAAAACAATTATACTGTACTGCAAATTATATTATCATTTTAAATTAATGTAATTCGAAGAAGTAACAATAAACACAATACAGCGGGAAACTTTTTTTTTTGCAATTAAGCATATAACGTTCTAATATAGTTGATCTCAACAAAAGTTTTTTTTTTGAGAACTGCTTGTTACTTAGTTGTTCAACCTTTCTTTTTCGGAGAGATTAATGATAAAAGGATAGAGCTAGAAAAGGAATATAAGTTAACTAAATACTCACACCGCGAATTGTTTTAAGATTAGAAGCATTAGACGATTTTTAAAACATCATAGACATGCTGCATTCGGACAGAAATACATTACCTAATGAAAAAAAACAATTTGCAAAAACTTTCCTTACTGGGATTTGAGCCCATGAGCACCGCAACTAAAGCCAACGACGTTGAATATATTTATATTTTATACCATATTTTAATACTAAATTTTACACTGTTAATACCAAACAATGATGTGTTGTGACTTTGTCTCGTAAATTAATAGTAAAACGTTTAAGACATATCTCTGTCTTATGTTTGTTTAAGAAAAATAGTTTTCGAATTACCGAAAGACTTGACCACTCTAATGATCCTTAATTATCTCCAATAACTTTCTGTCAATCATGCTGTCATACGCGAGTATCATTGACTGTTCAATTGTAAAATTGCACGAGTGTTTTTTTAAATATAAAGATAGTTAGTAAATATTTTATTTTAATACAATCAAAACAAAACTGAACTAATAATCGTTTTAAAATATGTTTTTTATCCGCTTTACAATTACAAACATATATAATATTATAAACAAATTCAATGCACATATAAAAAGTATTACCATTTAAAATCAAATCTATATGTATACACACAATTTACATATCAAAATACTAAAAGGGTCGTCTATTATAAATTATTATATAATATATACAAATTAAATATATTTGTATATATAAATATGAAAGTAAGTACTTGGTCTTGAAAGGGTTAAAATCAATTAATATCGATACCCACGATATCGTTTAAACTGTTAATGTTATTTATGAAAGTCTATGGGAGTGGAATGCTTTGAATAATCATTGTAAATGGAATATAATTCATAAAAAAATACCTTAATATAGGTACTGTCTAACAAAAAATCAATCAATTAGGTTATTTTTTGCAAAAAAAATGGTATTTTATATTAAAGAAGGAAATCGTTTTCTCTTAGGTAATAAGAATTTTATACTACTTCTAGAAAATACCTACTATCTAAACACAACCAGTCCGCATTATGCCAATAATCTATTTAATACCATTAATACATATTGGTTTCATTAAAACTCAATATTTTTTCTACCGAGGATAACAATAAAACATATTTAATGTACATATATTCATATGATTTAACTGCAAGTGATATTTTGAGATTTATTTAAAGAAATAATTCGTTATCAATAAATACATAAATTAAGTTTAGTTTAACAGCAATTTTTTGTTGGATATAACTATAGGTCCAACAAAACCATGTTCCCTCCTCATGTGAAGCATGTGGCATCCAATCAATAAAGTAGGGATGTAAGGATAGATGTAAAGACAGAACAAGTGGTTTGCTAAACACTCTTTCGACGCCCTGTTATTTTATGATTGGAATGGTGGGAAGTAATTTTAGGCATCAGAAACACCCATGCCTTCGAAGTTCGAACACATATCGATAGATCGATTAGCAAATGCTGTTCATACTGGGGTTTGAACCTCGGGGATCCATCACGAAAGCCATTGTTGTTATCCACTGCGCCGTGGAGCTGACTTACTTCCAGGTTTACTACAATTGACATTTTAAGATCTGTTTTAAGTCGGTTATGAGATTATTTTTTTATTATATACAATAGACTAATCTTATATAGTTTATAACACTGTTAGTGTAAAATTGTTATGTTAAAGTAAATAAAAAAAAATGTTAAATTCATTCATGAGGACAGCAACAGTTGTATATTGTCACTTAACGTTAATGTGATCGATTAAAGCAGTGCTCCGTAACCGGTGTGCCGCGATACATATATCCAATAAACGAAAAAAAATCAAATAGATTTTTCAATTGATTTATGGATTTCTGTTCGAAGGCATGGATGTATGTGATGTCTTAAATTTCTTCCTCTCACCCATCCAATTAGCGATTAGATAACCAATTGTTTTGTCCAATCCTTATTTGTCTATCAATACTCTCTAACTAAAAAAAAGAGAGATTGAGCAACTGAGTAATGGCCAGGTCTTGTAGAAACTCTTCTGCTCCAGAGTCCATATGCTCTAAATTGGTAGCGGACATGGTTATAAAAATATGTATATGATTCTTTTATGGTTTTTTATCATATATAAACACAAACTAATGTAATTTCTGTATATTATGGACATTTTTACTTGTGGTGTGCCGCGAAATTTTGGAGAATACGTCGGTGTGTCTTGGAAGATAAAAGGTTGCGAAGCACTGGGTTAAAGGACTTAATTTTTTTTTTTTTTAACAGTTGTTTGATTAATAGCGTTTTATATATTCTCTATTTAAATATAAATTACCTCCTTGAGTAAAAATATATTTAATAGAGAACTAATTTTATTGTACTTGGAGTATCTATTTCCGTATAAATAACAAAATATTATTTCACGTGAAAACGTATTCTATGTAAAATTTTGAATTACTCGTGTGAATGAGAGACACGTCAATTCAAGCGAGATAGAGCTATTAAGTTCACATACTTAGTCTCGCCTCAATTGCTCCGTACAATAATAATACATTTTGTTTTGGATAAATAGAGAGGCTTGCATTACTTGCTATTCGAATCGTTAACGAGACACGCCTACCTTCTTTCTATCTGTAACCTATACATTTTGTATACATTGTATAGCGGCGTTAATAAGTCGCGGTATTCGAGTTATCCAAAGTTTTTTTTATTATAAACCCTATAACTTTTGTGGGAATGTAACGTATCTACACTGTTACAATTGTTCACTTTAAAATAGTATAAAAAAGATTGTTTCAGCCAGGGGTCGGGCAAGTGGTGGTCCGCGAGAAAATTTTAATCCGTCATAGAGAAATGTGTACCCCATGGGTCATTTCTGCCATCATTTATCGAAAAACTTTTCAAAAACGGAAATTACCGCCTCGCTAGCGTAGCCCTGCTAGCAAAAAAATTGAACCCAACAAAAAACTTTTTTTTTAAATCGATGTATTATAGATTACAAAACAATATCTTTAAAAATCAAGTATCACACTATGATTCCAAGAGATGTCACTAAATACATGATATTTTTAAATTATTAAATACGTTTCTTGTGGTCTTTAAACCGCGTCTCAAGTACTGCGTGTAAACACGCAAATTTTGTATGGCCGGCCCTACGAGCACGAAACTGTATGGCGTGATAAAACGTCCGTGGCAGAGAACCGGTTAAAATGATGTATTTAGTGGTTCGTCAGGTTTTAAAATTAGCCAACCACCGGTTTAAGTAATTGTTCATGAATAACATCATAATTTTGAATATTGTTTATTATCTCTATTCGCTCACTGTCGCGTACTGTTCACAGAAGTTAACTGAAATGACACCTAACTAGGCAAATATAATATGTAATGAGGTAATAAGGAAATGTAACTATTTTAAAAAATGTGTGCCATCAATTAATAACAAGCTTTAAAAAGTTGCATTTATTATACTGCCACTATTTGTTGGTATCACTATAGCAGGATAAGTCTAGTAATAATCGCCATACGAATCATTAGCCCAATACGCCCACCTCTCACAAATACTTTTCATAACAATATTTTTCATTTACATTACTTACAACGGACTTACGCCATTATGGTGTCGTTAGTTTTTAATTAACGCTTAGAAGTTTCATAGTCTGACGTAACGAAAAATTACGTTTTTTTCCAATATTAAATGCCTATTAAAAATATAATTTATTATTTTAAAAATTACCTTACCTAATATTTTCATTTATTCTCACAATTTTATACAATATATAACTATTGTTAATTTAAATTTTGTATCAGCTAACAAAATATATCAGCTCTTTTGTAAATTTATTATCATTGTTTTTTAACAAACAAAATTTAATTTTGAAATAACACGTCATCAAAATGGTCAGGGCCGTAGCGAGACCCTTCGGCGTCTAAGGCAAGAGGTAGATTTTGCAGCGATATGCAATAAAATCTACTTACCTGACATATTAAAGAAACAATTCACTTGGATTATTTTTTACCGGAAATGGTCCTTTAGGCCCCGGCCCAAATCAAGTAAAATTGTCTCGTGTGCCCGACTTATTTTTGAAGAATTGCATTTTTTCTTAATGACTTACTAAAAAGGCTATAACTGTGAAACCACGAAGTCAAATCAAATGAAACTTTTTGTGGTTGCTTGAAAGACTATAATTATTTAATTATGTATGGTATTATTGCTAGAATTTTCTGCTATGGAATGCCATATTACAATGTTTGCATATGTACCGAGTCTTACTCCATTTTTTGCTTGGCGCCCACCTTGCAGGTTCAATTGGGCTTATTTATTTTTCTTGCTGCTATTAGTAACAAAATAATTTTATAAATGCTTTTCGACATTCTTTTTATAGAATGTTTAAAGCTAAAATTGAAAATTAATTCAGTAACTGCACCATCATGTAATCTTCAGAAGGACAAATGGACGCATCAAGTGCGTTATGAGATCCTTAAATTTTGGTTGGTATAATCAGTTACTATTTTTAATAAAAGTAATAATTAAAAGACTGATTTAGAATAATTTGAGTATCTGTTATAATGATTATACTGAGTCTTCTATACAAAATGTTGCTTGATACCACAATGATGGCTCTATTTTAAAGCATAGCCCATCACGTGAAAACACGGTTCCGGGACTCAACGCTCGGCTAGCTTATCACGTGAAAACACGGCTCCGGGATCCAACGTGTTAATAAATTCTTATGAAGATATCAATCAACTTAAGAAATCATAACTGTACAATAAATAATTTACATGATCGGGATACAAAAGAAGTTTATTTATTACCCGTCAATGTGGTAATTAAATCAAATAATATTAGTTAAAGTTATTACATTTACGATGCCGTTGTGCCGTATCGTGTAAAGAAACGGATTTCCATTTTCCCTAACTGACAATAAAATAGGCCAATTAAATGTTAATTATCGTGATTAAAATGATACATTTCAAGAACATCACAATTAATTCCGAAGAAGTTTTATATTGTTCTACGCGATCTGAGCATATCTAAATACTTGGTATAGATTTCTATCACGTCAAGAAACCGTTCTATTAATGCACAATTATTTGTATAGATTACATAAAATATAACAAAAATTTAAATATCTACTATCGATCGATTGCTTTGATCCAGTGGCAACATTTCATATACCAAAATATTGCTTGGCTACTCCAGATTTTTTTTTTGTTGTAAAACCATGTCCGCTCCCAATGTGGAGCATATGGACTCCTAATGAAGTTTATCTCAACAGAAGTGTTTCTACGAAAACTGCTTATTACTCAGTTGCTCAAACTCTCTTTTTCCAAAGAGATTTGGGATAGAAGGATAGGGGTTGGACAGGACTAGTGGTAAGTTAATCGCTCTCGACACGCTTCGTTCATAGGATAGGATGGGTGGGAGGTGGAAATTCAAGACATCACATACATTTTAACAGAAATTCATAAATCGATTGAAAAATAAATTTATAAAACTGTCCGTACCGGGATTTGAACCCGCGCCCTCCGTAACCGAAGCCAACAACGTTGACCACTCGACCACAAAGGTGGCATATTTATATACATATTATATTTATATATAGACTAAATAAAACGTATCTTATCTTGATAAAATATATGAAAAATTAAAGTGTGTGACTTACCTGCAACAAAATTGACAAGCTCCTTTTGTATTTAACATAACTTTAAAAGTATAATCTAAAAAATTATGTAACATAACAATCTTTTACTTTTTGAACTGCATGTATTTAATTCATAATTTTTCGTCATATTCAATATACAATACATAAATTTTAGCAATACGTGTGACAATAGGAAACAAATACTAGTTATTTCATCTGAGACCGTCTGCTTAAGTGTAGTATAAAATGTTTATAAATTAAATATATCACAATTTTACCTGCTGTGACTGGAAAAAATTATGAAAATAGTTAACTACACAAAGAAAGTCTTACCAATTTGTTATATAGATAAAAAATGAACATATTCTTGATGAACTTTCACTTAAAGTTATATTGCCACGCGAAGAAAAAATAAATTAAAGTACTTTAATGGGGTATACATTATTTTGAAAATTGGTAATGGTATTGTACAATTGATGCAATTAGAAAAGCAATTGAGCGTGCAATAAGCGACAGAAAATATCCATTAAATTTATATTACGATCCATTACTTTTGGCACCAGCTTCCGCAAGGATCCCCTTACACTGACGGTTCCCAAACTATTTCGCAATATTGAATTATACTTTTATTAACGTTGAAGCATTTGTACTTGATAATAGATTTATAGCATTATTTCGTTTATTTTATTGTACATTTATTATTTTCACAATATTTAAATGAGCGATGTAAGATATACTTTATTATTTAATCTATTAATACGTAATTAAATATTTATTTGTGAAATAATAAAAACTAAATCGCACGGCAATGGCTTTAAACTCAATGATACATTTATTTCTTATATAAACACGAAACATTCATTTACTAAGCGTCAGTTCAAGTTCATCCGTGAACTTGAACGCCTGAAGATGCCGAATGGCGAAACCCGGGTCGTTAGTGACAAAATTTGTGTATATAATTTGAACGATTCAAATTTAATAAAAACTAGTCAAAAATATAATTATATAAAGGAAATAATGAGGTTTAAGCAAAATTTTAAATATATATAATATTCCGCAACAGTTTGCAAATTTACGAACCTCTGGTGGATTTTCACCCCCATGGGATAAGAAATCATTTCGACCCTCCATTTTGGTTGCAATGAAGCGTGAAGTCTGTACCAGATGCAACCAGATATACTAACAATGGCATCATAAACCCTCCAATCCCAACCATCAGATCATAATTCTCAAAAATTAATTCGAGGGGTATTTTTTGTCTCGTTATTTACATTTCATATATTTTTTTCCAGAGAAGGGTTACATTGGCTACTGCAACTTTTTTATAATATCTATATGAGAAAGAATTGCGATTATAATTCTAAAAATACAACTTCAGTTAAAACCGTAGAAACAACAATTATACAATGAACCAAAAATATGGCAATCTTCTTGGTTTTAAGTGTCATTAATAATTTATTATGAACATAATTATACTTACACCTATGTGCACATCCCAATATAGATGAAAAATAATTTTGTGTTTTGTTTATCACATTTTGATTGTAATTTACATACATTCGTATTGTTTAACTTTTCCGGTTCTAAGCTCAAGAAATGCGACCTCAATACCCACATTTTCTTAAATATCTATTTTAATATGAGTGATACAATGTTTATAATTAAGGTATTCTTATATCATAGTTTTTTGGACCTTTTGTAGTTTATATAAATACGATAAGATAAGAGATAAGCGCCCGCTTATCAGCGATCGTTCGTAAGATAATAGGCTGAACGCCGCTAAGCAATGCGCGCCAGTAGCACATTGATATTTGCATTGAAACCACGTATATTTTTCGCGCAACTTAAAATATGATTATTTATTAAAAAAACACGAATTTTCATAAAAAAAAATGTATGAGGAATGATGCAGAGAGATATTTTAAAGCCCTTAGACTACTTATTTTTTTGAAATTCATAAGAATAAGGCCAATACTGAGGAAACCACTGGGGTCCCTAAAAGACCCCCCATCGGCCGAGAAGTATTTTTCTAGTCTCCGAGCCGCGAGAGTTAACGAAAGCTTGTTTATTTTTGGATAATTTTTACGCATAATTATTCCATTTTTTAAATGCATAACAGACATAACCAAATTGTATCGATACTTACTCATGCATAATTTTAAATATTCGTTTATACTTTATTACGATTATAATTTATAAGCATGATAGACTTTTGCAATGGAGAATTCGTTGGCGTATTTTCATGTTTTATAACGCACCGTTTTAATGCTCATAAACGAATCATATCAAATTAGACTGGCGATGGATATTTTTCGAATCAAAATTCCCGCCATTGCCCAAATTATTATACACAAAAACACGCCCTCACTGCGTTTTTATTCTCGCTGCCTATACATATAAATACGTAATGCACCATTTTATTAGATGTTTTCTTTTCCACCCTAAATAAGCACCCCTTTACTCCCTTTCAGGATTGGCCAATTTCACCGTCACTCCATCATCCCATTACTTGATACGCTTTGTATTCATCTCTTGCACACTTCAAAAACAGGGGCAGCTTTTGCTTCATATTAAATTCATCATATCATAACGCAGTACATATCAATTATAAATATAAATATACCCTAATTATAAAGTATTCTTGGCGGATTTTTTGAAAATGTAGAGGCATAATATGTTTATTGATTTTTGATGTAGACGATTTTCATTACTTAAGACGTTGTCGCTGGTTGAGACAAGTGGTAGAAATCAAATAATTATTTTTGTTTCATGCTACAAGCCCATTCAACAAACTATCTTCTTTTTAAATGCTTGATATTCTTCGTTTGCGACTAATAAAAAAGCATGTTTTGTTTATGTCCTGTTTTAGCTTTACCATAATTAGTTATACAGCGGTTTCTGCAATTAATGATAATATCTAAGTTAATGTAAGAATCCGCGAATTGAATACCCATTAAATCAAACTTAGGTTTATATCTCTATAAATAACTAATTTTATTTATTTAAATACATATATTCTCAGACACGATTACTTTTCTTTAGGAAGACAGTTTATTAACTACTTGATAGTTGATCGATGACGTCACAAATCCACATCACAGATAAAATGGTTAATAAAAGCAACACTTACTTAGTAACCCTTTAACTCAACGACCCCTTTCCAGTAATCGACCCATCAGTTAAAGCAACAAATAATAAATTGGACCAGTAAGCCGTTTAATGCGCTACCCCTAAACGTCCATCTCGTTTCGCTGGTATTGCAATCCATTAGCGTGAGAGAGAAGCACTGTGTGAGAAAATTCACCCCCTTAAAATACTTCCCTTGCTGGTACGTGTAAAGTGCGCAGAGTTTGTTTTTGCATTATGTGAAGGCATCGAAAACCTTTCGGTATTTGTGTGTTTTAAAATTATTTCGTTTTACGCTATGATTGTTTTAAATGATACTTTCGTTGCATTTCTGAAAATGTATGTTACTTAGCATATATTTTAAAGGATAACAAAGATTGTCAATTAAATATATTTGTGATAGGCGCTTAAGTTAGTAAAATATTTTGTTTAGTTTATTTTTCATCGAAAAACATTTCAAAATACGTTTGGAAAATTACATTTTTTTTTATTATTAAAACTGAACATTAGATATTTTTAAGATAATTTAAATAAGTATAGTGTCTGAAAAAAAAACTTCTGACTGCTATTTTAACTATTTTTTACCACTGAATTGAAGTTTCCACCCCTAAAATATAAAATTGGTATCATTGAACGCTTGTTTTCATTTCTACAAACGCCCGTTAGAGATTCAGAGGGGTTGCTACAAAGCCTGCGATTGGGGCTTAATTCAGATGGGGGATGTTTATTTGATTCGAGTTAGGTGGTTGTTAACCGTGATCAGAAGCATGATTCCTATTCGCTAGGGGAGGATTAACTACCCTTTGAGTTATTGCAAGTAATTGTGCGGCGTTGTGGTACAGTTTTGGAAATAAATTGTGATATTAGTTGAGCATTTTGCGTATTTTTGAAAAATTACAATATCGTTGTTACTTGCTGTATCATTAGATTGCGGTTATTTTACACGAACATATTCATGCACTTTTATCAAAATTGTAATAAGAAATCGCATTTTACTTACCAAAGTATTTGTAAAGATTTAATATCTAGAGCAGGCGTGGGGAACCTGCGGCCTTTTGACTACTCTGGTGGGGCCTTCTGGCCAATTCTGTAATTCTGTAAATTTGTAATTTGCTGACATATTCTGACCTTTTAGTCCAGTTTCCGGCCAAATATTCCCTAGTCAATGTCTACTGCGGCTTTATGTCGAATCAGAAAAATAAATGCGGTCTTTAGATAATAAAAGGTTCCCCACCCCCGATCTAGAGAATTATTTTTATAATAATAATATTTTCAATGCTTTTTTATTTGTTATGCATTTTTTGAATATCTAATTAATTTGTATTCATGCCTACTGTCTTCTCATCGATAAAAATAATGATGAGATTCCCCCAAGTTTTTGATATATATTCGATATAACATAAATGTTTTTACTATCAATTAAATGATATGTTATATATCGCACAAGGCGTATTCAAATATTTGATGGTGTCTAAGGTATCCAATCCTGAGATCCGGGATCCCGACCAATTTGACGATCCTGTGCTCCCAGGATCATCTTAATACCGATCTCGGGTTTTCGGAATTCACTTTAACATGTAAAAAAACAAATTTAAAATCTAAATTAGATTGCGACAGTGTACCTCAAATTGTTTAAATACATATTTTTTGTAAATTATCTACATATAAAATACATGAATTGTGGTCTTACTCCCCCTCATATTTTGTAGCAGCCGTAGGCTCATTTTTTCATGAGTAAACATTTCTTTTTTAGTTCGGTATACATATATATTTTTTAAAATTTTAATTTGGATCTTAATTTAATCTTCTTAGACACGCGTTTTGTGAAATCTCTTCTACTCAAATTTATCGAACTGTGGCTTAGGAAAAAAGTTATGTCACCTTGACCTTAAGCTGTAATGTCAGTTATTTAAAAAAACGAATCCATGAAATTATGGTAAATAATCAATCCCGGAATCACAAAATTATCCGGAGTTGTATGCTCTAGCGGAGTCATGTGAATTTTACAAAAACTTAACACCTTTTATCAAATACTGATTTTATACAATTTTAGCGTGATTGTTTTAATTTTAGTTTCATACTGCTCTGTCTAGCTATTTGTCTTTATTATTGGTTATTAATGAGATATTTATAAATGTTTATACTGAAGCTTAAATATATTTTTATATCCACTGAAAATTTATACTAAATAAGTAAAATCAATACTTAATTATGAATAATTGATAAACAATAAATATCGATAGATTTCCTTTTATGATTTTATTTTTCTTTTTGTTCGTATATTATATACGATTGAACGAAATCTTCGATTCATATTTAGATAATATTATTTAGAATATAGCATAACTATTTTTTGAAACGTATCCAATTTCCTGAATAAATAATCGAGCTTTCAGATTATTTGCCATAAACTCACGACACAAAGGAATATTTTTGCATTGCGACCGTTTACATATGAACATACCCACAGCCAATAGCGCGTGAAGATGATAGTCAAACGCGACTTTATAACCAGTTAACATATGAATGGATATTTTGCTGCACAATAAAAATGTTCATAGCATATTTCACATGCCATTACCCTCATGACAAATGGTTTTTGGCAAGCTGCAGTTTTCCCTCTGTGGCAGCCATTTTGATTGTCGCTCTATGGCTGATGCATTTCTTTTGTTTGTAACTTTATTTATTTTATTATACTTCGTCATAACGCAAATACAAAATAATAACGAAAACTTAAACGTTATTATATATATGTGAGATTTTATACGTTGAAATCGACGCAGCCAAGTTAATCGCTTGTATTGTATTTATATTGCAGTCATGATTTTGGAACTAATAATTTTATATTTGGAAAATAGATTTCAACTGTTTTCGACTCGACGAAAATTAGAACTATATTTTAATTTTTAAAAAAAAAAATATTTGTCATTACAGCTTACGCCAATGCGTCAAATTTTTTGAAGTTGAAAGATCATACGAGATATACTCGATGAGAATTTTTGAAAGTCATATGAGATTAACTCAAGGAGGAGAATGAACTTCACAAACACCCATGTCTTAGATCTCAAATTAAAATTGAAAAAATCTAACTTGACATTGACTTTACTGGGAATCGAACCCAGACCCACCTGATCGGTAGAGCAAGCTCTAACCAACTAGACCACAGCGGGCGACAAATGTATTATGACAAATGACAAAATATCAATGTATATTCGGTGTGTGATTATTTTTAATATAATTTCCATCGGAAGTAAATAATGTTCGCGTTTTGCATGCAGTCGATTTCTTGCAGCGTTTAGAATACTCCCGAAACAAAGCTTTTGTTAGTTTATATGTGAGGGACAAAATTATAAGCAATTTAAATTGTCAAAAAACGCAAACTTACTGTTTAAATGATAAATAATAATAAATCTCCCCTACCACTGGGTCCATATCCGTAGCGTAAAAATATGTTTAGTACATTTTTCTTTAACCAGGAGTGGCTTAGGAGCAACTTCCCAAGAATTGATAACGTATATTAAAATGTGTGGAAAATAAATTCCCCGAGATGAACAGTTTATTATATGTGTTTCCGACTAATCTAGTACTACTAAAACGCTGGTTTGTGGCCAAAGAAGTAAATTAAAGAAGCATGTACATACACATTTTAACTCGACCCATGTCTTAAATCTTAATGTATGCGACGGCAAATAAAAATTGTCACTATGCAATTCTCAAAATATTTACCTTAAAAGTACATCTACAGTTTGAGTAGCACTGGTCTATTCACTCTCCGTGTGACATCACATTGCTTAGTCCTAGTTGTGTTATTTACTATTTTAGTGGAAAAGCATTATATTTATATAAATTAAGCATAATTTTTATTTAAAGAAAAAAAAGATAACTGCTATAATCGCTTTTCAATTTCTAGTATTTTTTTCAATAATTGGCTTTCTCCGTATGTTTCTAAGCAAAACCTTTCTTTTATTTTGGCAGGTGAAAGTATGGTTCCAAAATCGGAGAACAAAACACAAACGAATGCAGCAAGAAGAGGAAGCGAAATCATCACAATCCGGCGGCCAGTCCAAGGGCGGGCAAGGCGGAAAATCCTCAACCGGCGACGATGATCAGCCTTCAGGGTATGGCCAAGGATACGACGAAGATGAAGAGGAGCTCATCGACATGGAAATGGACGACGACGGAATGACAGACAGTGAAAACGAAGGATGAGAACAATTTTCAAAGTGTTAGATGCGTTGAGTGAGACTCGCCAGTCAAACGTACTTGTATCAAGTTTCCTATTTATGTGTAATAGTGATATGTAAAGACAAAAATCGATTTGGAAATTGTGAATCTGTCATCTATCTTCCAACCGGACAGCAAAAAAGGCTTATTGCCTAGATTTACAACTAAAAAAATCGTTCTTGTTATTGTGTTTCAGAAATTTCGTGGGTATATTTTTATCGACAAAAGTCTTCTGTAAAAGTTTTCACTCAAAACTAAAAGAATATCAAATAATTTACGAAAAATATCTACCCACAACATTTTATCATCATTTATAATTTGAAGTTGTTTTTTTTTTAAACCAGAGAATCTTTATTTTGTGTTCATTAATTTTTAAGTATTATTTTACACTATAAATTTCAGAGTTTTTTTTTGTGAAATAATAACAATATTGTCTAAAGAGTATGTCATTAAATTTTATCAACCTGCCATTTTATTGTAATTATTCAAAAATGTCCTCTGAGAATATCAGCATGTTCATATTTCATATGAATGTTTTGTGTTGGCGCAAAACAATAAAACCATTTCTTTTCATAGAAACTGAATCAATATTTTTTTATTATTTATATACTTACACGTACCTTCTTACAATGACCTTTTGTAAAGAAATAAATTGAGATTTATTTCAAGTATTTATAGAAAAATAACTATTTTTTTTTCACTCGCCATTTTAAACTACGGATAAAAGTTAAACATTGAGTGATTTATTACCATTTTATTTATTACACGTAGAGTTTGAAATACGCTGATTTTAAACAATTTAGAAGGCTAATAATTTTTAAAAAACCCACGACTATTAGATAAAACGATGGAATAAAAATTCCTAAGCAAACTACTTCAATAATATCATTTTACCCTTAGGCGCTATTGTTCAAAATATAAAACACACACACCTAGGCATATTGTTTTAAGATCTTCGATCGGGTTTTATCGCTGTTTTTAAGACTTAATGTATCTTGTTTTCATTCGATAAAAATCCAGTATGTTAATTTATTGATTTACTAATAATAAATAAAACCTATATTAAAATATCCTCACTATTTTATTGCCGGTAGCATAATTCTCTTATCCGAAGAGCGATATTTAAATGCTGTGAATATTATTTTTAAGTAATAATTGTGACTCATGAAATTGTGTATTTACGTTTAAGTCAGTGCCAAATAATATTAAGACAATTGTAAATAATTTAATAGGCATGAATTGTATTATACTTAATTAATTATATATTAAAAATATGAATGTACTTATCATTTTAAATATATGCACCGAACTGCATTATTGTATCTGTTCCCAGTGAGAATTGAATTAATTCTTAAAGACATCCCATTTCGATGTTAAAAGTATGTAGTTAAATAAAAAAAATGATGATTTGTAGTTGATTGGCAGGTCAAATTTTAAAAAAAATGTTAGTATGATATTGAATAACTAAGCGTAGGATTTTTCTTCACAAGAATCAATACTATTTTCATTGAATTATAAATCAAAAAATAAATAGAGGGATGTTTCTTATGCAAGAGTGTTTCCAAGCTCGTTTTTATCGATTTCAAAAATTTTGATTAAAAATATACTAAGAAGCCATTTTCGGGCACACATTTCACAACAACAAGAAAGGAAACTGATTAACCAAGAAAATGATTTATTACTTGTTTTTTTATACATAAAAGCGTGACCATTCTTTTACTAATAGTTGGCTTTGATAGAACCATAAAGTATTCTGCTTCATTTTATTTTCTTCCGACCCCTAAATTATAATGTTCTGAATGTTCATCGATGATCTCCATTTGGAAGTATTCAATGAAAATAAGGGACGCTGTCATGTCGTTGGAATATTAAATGAAGAGTATATATAGACTGGCGAAAGAAATTTCCAACATTATTTAATCATATGACCAAAGTGGAAGATAGAGATAACAATTTAAACGATATAAAAACAGCCTATGCTTTTTATATAATATTCACATATCTACTTTACTATATTTGTAAATTTGACATGCTAATACTATTGATTATTTACCTATCTTGGAAAAAATGTACATATAAATATTATTTATAAAAATGTAAATATAAAAAATCGCGTTGTATCATAGGCAATCAATGTGACCGATTTCTATAAACGTAGTATGAAAAAATGCATTAATATTATGAATGTGTAATATCTTAAGATAGGTATTTGAAAACAAGATTATGAAAACGAACGCCACACAAAAATCAGATAGACTTTTTGTTAAAATCTAAATGTTTCTCGATCATATTACGCATTTTATTTGACAGTTTTTTTTTTTATTAATTTTTCATTTTATCGATGAATTTACTTTAACCTCGTAAGTGCAATATAATTCAATGGAGAAAATTAATACTACGTCAATACTACATTTGAAACAATTATTGACTTCACAATTTCTTAGCAATTCGAAATGGGGAAGTATTAAAAATAATAGCATTGCTTTATTTATTGATTTGGCATTAACTTGGTAGAACTCAATTTTAATACGGTAAAAATATCAACGTATTTCAGTTCCACAGTTTTTTTATATTTCATGCGTTGATAGCTATTTCGGCTTTCGCCATCGTCAGAACTATATATATATATATATATGAAACTATAACAGCATGTCATTTTCAAAAACGTCTAAGTATTTTATTTGAGATTTCGACTGAAGGTGCTTGGTGGAATTTAAATATTAAATTGGAATCGTTCAAACGATGTACATTCTCACAAATTTCAGTCAGTTCAGGTTCATCCGTGCACTTGAACACCTGAAGATGCCGAAAGGCGAAACCCGGGTCGTTAGTGACAAAATCTGTGAGAATGTACATAGTTTGAAGGATTCAAATTTAAGTCTAAGTATTTAGTTCTGAAAGACTACACAATATAGTCGAAGTCAATTCCAGCTTATGCCATCGCCAGAACTAAGCTTAAATGGCTATCAACGCATAAAATATAAAAAACTGTAGAACTGAAATACGTTGATATTTTTACCCTATTAATATTATTGCTGAAAATTAAATTACAATAAATACATAAAGCTTTTTCAATTAAAAATGCACTTCCGAGATGTCTTAATAAGTTCAACATAAATTTATTGGTCATCAAATATTTCTTTCTATAGTACAATGAAGAATAGTGTATATTAAAGTAAACAGTGTAAAAAAAAACTATGTGATGTTCATAATATGAAAGTTTATCGTGTGTCTGTTGGCAAACGCTTGAATATGACTTTAGTTGGCCGAAAACCAGCTGTTTCATTTATTCATAATAAAAATCTTGTCAATATTTAAAACCCGCTTATTATTTTTTTACTCCCATGTCCTAATTAAAAATAATAAAGCTGGAAGAACTTAAAGTTGAAATAAATATGCCCAGCTACACAAATATTTAATATTTATTCTAAAAAAATATTTTATAGCTTTACACCAAATCTGTATATAAGAAAAAAATAGTACACGAAGGAAACATTCTGACATACAGAAAATAAAAACACACACAAAGAAATGATCACTTTTGTGCACATTTTTCGATAGGATGAGAAAAAAACAGTTTTTTATACCAGTGCTTCGCAACCTTTTCTCTCCCACCGCACACCAAAGTTGTCCCCAGATTTTCGAGACACACCACAAATAAAAAGGGTATATGCAGAAACTATAACAGCATGTCATTTTCAAAAACCTATAAGTATTTAGTTCTGAAAGAACTATACAATATAGTCGCAGACAATTTCAGCCTCAAGCCATCGCCAGAACTAAGCTTAAACGGATTTTTGTTTGTCAATATTTACTTGTGTATACATATATAAATACTTTTCAAAAATAAGGTGATGTGTATTGTAAAGAAGCTACATGGTGTAAGCAGATTGTACCATACGATTGCAATGAGGCACGGCACACTAGTGTGCCGTGGCACAGCGGTTGCGGAGCACTGTTTTATACCATGTAGTTAAGAAATGCCTTTCTCATACATATAGACATAGTTTGCTGAATGGGGTTCGGAGGAGCTTGCGGGAGCTCTTTGCTAAATTTGATTAAAGCCGGCGAGGACCTTGCTAAATTAAAAAAAAAAAAAATCAGATCTAGTGCAATTTATGGTACCGGTTTAAATGTATGTACGATTCATAGTCCGTCAGATTAAGCGAACTCCATGCTAATGTATTGGCAGCCCACCACGGCCTAGTCAAAATCAATAGTCGTCAACCCCTGACCCACGTACCACCGATGGTACGCAAAGTTATCTTAGTAACATTACTGGAGCCAAGAAACCAGAATTTAAAAGCATTATTTTACACATGTTAGTATATTTTCAAGAAAAAATCATGTTCGTGGTTTTTGATGTCCGGAAGGTTGGCAACCGCTAACTAGATACTATAACTGACTTTGCTAGATTAGACAACGCTCTACATTTAATAGGTCACTATTTATTACGATTATAAATCTATAAAGATATTTAATATATTAAAAAAACTCAATCAATATTTGTACAAATACAAAGTGATGTCAGTTTGTTTAATTGATAAGGAAATCATAAATTTTTACTCATCTAATCGTGTATCTCTTGATATTAAAAGCGATAAAAATCATTTTGAATTATGGTTTTTTAACATAAAAACCCATTAATAACGCGTAAAAAATGAATCAAGAGTGTTTACACCCCAACTGTCAAGGAGATTTGAAATATAGACTAAAAAACTCGTCCTATTAAAACAATGATTATTAAAAGAACTGTAATTATGCTTTTTTTACATATATTAAAACGTCCAACGATGTATTTATTATAAGGTAGGTATGTTTTAATAACAACTAAGATTTAATAGCCAGATTAATTTTAAACACCAAATCACTAGACTAATAAAAACACGTTTTTTATGTCAATTACTTGAAAAGGATATGAACACATATTATTATAAATGAAATTATTGTACAATATTATTCAAAATGTCTGTCATATTTGACTGAACTTTTTTATGCGATATGTTTCTTATAAAGTTTTCGCAAATATAAAACATAAAGGGACGTATTTAAGAATGGTTTTGTGGAGTATCTACTACAACTGCTTTTGCTAGTCTTTTCAAAAAGACGTTGATTAATATTACAACACAATTATAACTATTTGAAAGTTTACCAAATCACCTGAAAGCACGGCGCTTGGACTAAACGTGCCCATACAGTATAACAACACTTATAAACTGCCTATAAGGGTGGGAAACCTTTTCATTTCAGAACACCACATTTATTTATCTGATTTAACATAAGGCCGCAGTCAAGAAAACGTTGACGTTGACACCCCTCCTTTTTTTTGAATTTCGAACATATAATGGGTTGATTACGCTCTTTTTCCAAACGTTTGCGTATAATTTTTTGATCAAGTCAAAAGGCCGCATCAAAGTAGTTAAAAGGCCGCAAGTTTCCCTCCACTGGTCTATATCATTTGGGATTTTATTCTACACTAGACGAAATCAGTGAAGAAAATGTCAATACAATGATTATATGAGAGATACCCCTATATTGTCCGCTTTTAGGTTTTTAAGGAAAAGATAAAAGCAAAATTCATTATTCGATGAAAAAACAATGTATGTAAATGTTTTTTTTATCACGCTGAGAATTTTTTGAGCAGTATTATTCAACAAAGACTATCCGTGAATATTTATTACAGTGGGAAATATGGAACCAATCATTTTCCCATAAAATGATAATAAAAATATCTCAAAATATACCGTGTATCAAAGAGTAACAACATCATTATCAAGTAATATTATAAAACTGTGCACAAGTGAGTGTTACAACAACGATAAAATTATTTAATTTATATCATTGAAGTGAGTTTTAATAGTTATTATGAGTCATAATATTATATGGTTTTGAGCATCGCTAATAATATAGTATATTTATTGTAGTTCCAACTATATTTGAAAAGTCTGGACACATCAGGGTTGCCAAATTCTCAAAAATTGTAGATCATGACTGAAAATATTTTTGAGAATCAATAAAGGTCAAGAAACAATAAGAAAGAGCAAGACTAACTACATTCGTCTAACACTAATTGAAATTAGTGGGCCTATTTTATTTCGATCTTTGACTGCAGGGTTCGGCTGGAGGAAGAACGGAGAGGCTCGCGTGAGCCCCTTGTTAATTTAATAGAAAACATTGTTCTCAGATCAAATAAGTATATAACTGCAATTTCTGACATATGTATATTATCTCTGACAGCTTCAGTATATACAGTAATACATTCTTAGCCATTTACATTGATAAGTTTACGGTTAATTGCATATTGTTACATATTATTATAGTGCTTAGCCGCCTTTGTGGTCGAGTGGTCAACGTCGTTGGCTTCGGTCACGGAGATCGCGGGTTCAAATCCCAGTACGGACAGTTTTATCAATTGATTTTTCAATCGATTTATGAATTTCTGTTCGAAGGCATGGATGTATGTGATGTCTTGAATTCCCCCCTCCCATCCTATCATATGAACGGGGCGAATGGAGAGCGACTAGCTAACCACTTTTCTGTCCTAGCCCTACCCTTCTATTCCTTCTCTCTTTGGAAAAAGAGAGGTTGAGCAACTGAGTAACAAGCAGTTCTCGTAGAAACACTTCTGTTGAGATAAACTCCATTAGGAGTCCATATGCTCCACATTGGGAGCGGACATGGTAAAAAAATAAATAAATAATAAAGTAACAATCACTTTTAAGGTGTTCACTGTCAATACTTGGTGGATTGGCATTATAATAAAAAAAATAAAAGAATTTAGTAGTTGCTGACACCTTTTTATTTAAATTTAAGTTGTATAAATAGCAATATTTAATTTATTTTTCTTATCAGTTGATAATGCTCGCGAGGAGCGAAACCGGTCTTGATCAAATAAATTTTATGTGGAAAATGTACTAAAAATATTTTATTATTTTTAAAGTAACAATCGATTGCTTATTTAAGTATTGCATATAATTGCATAGGATGATAGGAGTGATACAAAAATTCACTCCTTCCCCAGCATCGAGAATTGCTTTGGGATAAAGGTAGCTCATTGTTAACGTATTGGCAGCCAACGGCTGTTTGATTTTGATTTTTTTAATGATAAAATAAAAAAGGAAATTAGTTTATAGAGAGATAATAAAAGAAAGTTTTAGAGTTATCACATTTATGAACTACAATATGTCATAAAATAATAATACAAATCAAATACAATTTAACATTTAGACTGAATGTACATTAATTAATTGAACGTCACAAAAATCAAATCCTATTAATAGCTTTTAACTCATTGATAATAGGTTTTATTTTTGTATATACAAGATGCAACTATTTATCAAGTGTCGATAGATCGATTTGAAGATGCCGAAAGACTAAACCCGGATCGTTAGTGACGGAAACACGTGGAAGTGTACAAAATTTTAACGATTCAAATTGAATTTAATACAATTGGTTTATTTATAATACGTAAAAATCGAATAGGCAGGTTGTCTAAAGAACAATCCTACATTTATATAACATACAATTCGTAATTATTTTTAATCAGTATTTTCATTCCAGGCAATGCGGAACCGGTATTTTGCCTGTTAAACTCGGGACAGTCCCGCTCGAGTCGAGACGTCCGACAACCCTGCTAAATATAAACGGAATCAATAAACCCAACCAAGAATGTTGAACCTGGTTTTTAAGTGTCAAATAATTAGTTAATTTAAATAATATTTTCAAACATTTTGAAATTTTGACCATTAAAAATGTTCGACAAAACACTTCGGAATGTTTTTTTAATGGTCGGCAGTTTAGAGATAATTTATTTCTCTTTTCTCAAAATTGTTTGATCAACAACATAAAAGTGTTTATAATATCTTAATGCTGCTTTTGATGGTATTGTGGAAACGTAATGACCGTGTCTGGTTTTATTGTTTTAAACAAAATAAACCGAACATATTCCATAAGTTAATATGTTAACAAATTTAATACTGAATTTACTTTATCGGGTAACATTTTTTACAGTTACATTTTTATGTGGAAACATGTTATGACGCCTTGTCATAATATGTGCATATTTTGATGGCATGGCACGCCCCTAGTGACCATCAAAATTATGCAAAATAATATCGATAAAAGATAATTATCTTAATTATGATGCCAATTTAAATTTTTAAATGCTTTTTTTATGCTTTCAATAGAAATTCCAAGTTAAAGAATTTTCGCGAGAGCCACTATCAAATCGAATGGTGACACATTTAAAAATTTTTTTTTGTCAAGAAGAAAGAATTTATTGGCAGCGTGCTAGGAGTTAGGACGCCATGTAATATAATAATTATCATATTTGTATTTTTTTATTAACTTAAAGTGAGTTGTCAAGGCAAATAAATAATTTTTTTTATATACATATGTTCTGACTAAGATTTAAAAAAAAGTGCAAAATTTTATGCAGTTTCGTCAATAAGATAAATAGTCGAAGTCACCCTTAGCCTACCTTCAACTCTTTTCGCCACTGTTACCTACAATATATCTATGCTAGGTGGACGTATATGTTCGCTTAATAAAGCGAGTATATCGACCCGTACTCGGCAAAACAGCGTAAGCGACAATTCATATTTTTATAGGAACGGTCAGGTTGTAATCAAGAAAGTTTTGTTAACTTACTCCCGTAATAAGTTTGCAAAAATAATTACTTAAATGTGGTAAGTAATATTTTTTTTTATTACTATTATCCATGTCTGCTTCCAATGTGGAGCATATGGCCTCCTAATAATGATATCTTAACAGAAGTTTTTTCTACGAGAACTGTTTGTTACTCAGTCGCTCAACCTCACTTTTTCGAAGTGAGCAGTAGGGAAAAAAGGATAAGTTTAGAACAGGATTAGTGGTTGACTAATCGCTATCGCTACAACCAGTTATTAAAGGATCAGAAGAATGGGGGGAGAGAAAATAATGTGGATTTACATCACAAACACCCAGTCTTCGATCACAACTTTGAATTGAATGAATCTCAAATTCATTGTGATCTGACCGGAAATCGAATTCAGACCTGCGTGATCGGGAGAGCAAGCTCTAACCAACTGGGTTACAGCGGGCAATATTTGGTCAATGAAAATTTTCGCTTCCGGTTTTCTGCCGATTACGGATCGGTATGTTCAAAAACATAATTTTTCATGAGAGAAAAAGCTGTCAAACAAAAGAAATGTGCGCTTATAAGTAAAATGGCTAAATTAAGTTAACTAATGTAAAGCATGCTGATTTATACTAGAAGACAAAAAAGATGGCCGTTTGTTTAATTTTTTACTATTGAAATTATGAACAAAAGCAATAGCGTACCACAGAGAGTGATGGAGAGGCATATGTTCTACAGCGCCGGATCAGGAGGAGGCGCTTAAATGTGACTAATACTTTTTTGTAAGAAATTAAATTTGTCGATACAGTTATATTATCATTTTTTTTTACACTGACGCTATATTTTAATATTTACAACCAGGGCTGTGAAGCTGTAGTTGGAGATGGAGTCGGAGTTGTGGAGTCACGGTATTTTGGCCGGAGTCGGAGTCGTAAAAAATGAGCGGCTCGAATTTTTTTTGAAAAATATATTTAATGATGTGTATTTAAACGAAATAGTCCAAAGTGTTGACATTGCATGCTTGGCTGACTATAGATGATCTGATCTCGGGCTCACAATATGCACTTAAGCAGTAAGCGAAGCTTTTGATGGCGGTACCCAATGGTAAGCTGCTTGTTTTAACAGAGAAATTCCTGAAATATATATTGCCTTTTCCAACTATGTAAAGTTGCCTTTTCAACACTTGCAGACATTAAGTCTAAAAAAACAGATAAAAATTATAAACCGAGGAACCAAATTATGATGATCTGTCGTATTTCAACATATTTAATTTCATTCTTCGCATCAGTGACGGATTACCCCATAAACGCAAGAAGCGCACGCTTAGGGCCTCCAAATTTCAGGGGCCACAAAAATAGCATAAATTATATAAATCATTTTATATTAATTTCAGTTTTCAATATTCATTATTATTCTACGAAGAGTTTTGTAACACTTTTATATTATTCGAAAAACAGGGCCTACATAGTCCGCCACTGCTTCGCATTGATTATAATAAATGTTATATATAACATAACTTTTTTGTTTTTTTTTTTATTATTTTATTACGTACGATTTTTTTTTCACTTGTTGATTTATTTATTTATTTATTTAATTAACATTGCAAAAGGTTGACAAATTATAAATTTAAAACTTTTACAATGGAGAAAAAAAATAGTACAATTTAATATTAAAATCAGTAGAAAAAAAATGGCAAAGAAGTCAACTGAGTAAGCTCCAACGAACTCTACTTTAATACATAAAAAGTAGTATTCGTCGGAACTCACCCACGTCTACGTGGAATATGTCGACATCCAAAGCAATATTGTTGAACAACGTTAAAGCTCTCCCCAGTGGCATCCCCATTGGCAGGCTGGTTCTACACCTTGGGAGAACAAACAATTCATGTCCACGATTTCTCAAAAAATAATCAGGAACATTTAGATTCACATTCTCAAGAATGGTGGAATTCTCATTTTGGCCACGTATAAGTCGAAAGAAATATATGGCCAGATACATTTCTTTTCGAACATTCAAACTATTGAAGTTAAGCATGCCTAAGAGAAAGTCAGTTGGATAAAGCCATGGGTAATATCCATACACCCTCATATAGAGAAGTCTCGAAAATTTCTTCTGAATCTTCTCCACCATAAGGGTATATTTCGAGTCTCTTGGGGGCCCAAACAATTGACCCACTCTCAAGTCTGCTTCGAACCAAAGCGTTGTACATTAATATTAGAATTTTAACTCCCGAAAAGACTTTGGTGGTACGGATGATAAAGCCCAACATTTGCAATGCTTTCTTGCAAGTAATCTTAACGTGATTATTGAATGTTAGTTTGCTCTCAAATTGTACGCCAAGATCTCTGACTGATGAAATTCGCGAGAGAATTCGGCCATTCATTGAATAACGGAAAAATAACACTCGCGACCCTCTTGTAAAGGATAAAAGATTGCATTTATCAATATTGAAATCGAGTTTGTTACACCGCCCCCAATCTATTATATTATCTATATCAGACTGAAGACGATGACAATCATCTAAGTTGACATCCTTCAAAAAAAGTTTCAAATCATCGGGGTACACAGATGTCGACAATTTAGGAAACACTGCCTTTAAGTATACTTACTACACTTATTTATTAGCACACGACAATGTTGTTTAGTATGGGGTATTAAAATAAATGTTTTATTTAACAGTTCACAGCAATAATTTTTCTTCAAAAGAAGCTTGCTTATTATTGAATACTTTTTAACTAATTTATCGTTAAATTTTTAAAAAAATAGACTCATACTCATAAGTCCTCCGATCATAAATATAATGCCAGTCTGGATACGCCACTGTAATATGGAAAATAATAAAGTACATTTACTTAGACGTACAAAAATACTTAGGTACCATTATCACCTTGGAGAGCTAAAATTAACATAACTATACAGCATACATAACATGTTAATCACAGCATCCCAGCTACATTGAAAAAAATGTATCTAAATTATTCTATGCGGGCCGGTGGACAAATGGAGAACCAAATATAGAAATTTAATTTGTTGTTATATATAAGTACAATCAATCAATATTCTCCGGATGTGGAGACGTATAATGAACGAAAAATACATATTACTTCAATTTAAATATAGTATACAGCGCTCGTGTATGCATTGTGTGGCATGACAAACCGCAGACCGCAAATGAAGCACGGCCAGAAAAATAAACATTTATAATTTAGGTAGAATCGGCGGTAACTTTGCGAAAAAACATTTTTTAATATATATTTAATTTGAGGAGTTTTTTTGAGAATCATCTATATATTAATAGTCGTTAATGTCCGTCCGTCCGTCCGTCCGTCTGTCTGTCTGTCTGTCTGTAAATTGTCCCCGATTTCCCCTTCCCCTCCTCCGCCCCAGCCACGCTGTCAACATTTTTTTATTCATACTAAAGAGATACTTTTTTCGTTTGTATATTATGGTCGCGATTTCGCCTATTCGATGACGTCAAGAAAGACGGTCCCCCTCCCCCCCATCCTGCCCCGCTGTCGTCATTAATTCATTTCTTCATTTTTCTCTGACGTCATGAGTGAATTTTTGAAATCATGACATTTTTATTTTATTATGTGTAAAAACAATTAATTTTCAAAAAATATTCTCTCAAGCTGTGGGATTCGATACCATGCCCCAATTTTCATGCGCGACGTTCGGACGGCTTACACACTGATCTATGAATCCACTTGAGAAAAGCGATATAAAAACTTTATATAATTTAAATAATACAAAGCAAAAAAAAAGAACGCGTTTTAAGTGAACTAATAATGACATCTGTGGGTGAAATCTTGCACTAAACGATTTTGAATTCCAAGATTTCCACCTGCAGGGTTGTGAACGGCTATATAGGGCTGCTCAATTATATATAATAATTTAATTAACTATTTATTTATATATATACGAAAAATGGTTGTTAGCAAACTTAAACATTATTCCAAAAATTAAATAATTTACGAGGTCTATTTCTGCTAATAGGAAAAATAATTGTTAGCAAACTTAAACATTATTCCAAAAATTAAGTAATTTACAAGGACTATTTTTGCTACTATGAAAAATAATTGTTAGCAAACTTAAAAATTATACCAAAAATAAAATAATTTACGAAATTTCTGCTTCTAAGAAAAATGGTTGTTAGCAAACTTAAACATTGTTCCAAAAATTAAGTAATTTACAAGGACTATTTTTGCTACTATGAAAAATGGTTGTTAGCAAACTTAAACATTATTCCAAAAATTAAATAATTTACGAGGTCTATTTCTGCTAATAGGAAAAATAATTGTTAGCAAACTTAAACATTATTCCAAAAATTAAGTAATTTACAAGGACTATTTTTGCTACTATGAAAAATAATTGTTAGCAAACTTAAAAATTATACCAAAAATAAAATAATTAACGAAATTTCTGCTTCTAAGAAAAATGGTTGTTAGCAAACATAAACATTATTCCAAAAATTAAATAATTTACAAAATTTCTGCTATTACGAAAAATAGTTGTTAGCAAACTAGAACATTATTCCAAAAATAAATAATTTACAATTTAAATACTGCAGGGCAGGGCTGTCGATATACGCCCCGAGATATTTCTTTTACTATCAGAATTTCTGGATTATTCAATAAATAGGTTAGTAATTTATTTTTCACGCCAGTAACTTTTCTGACTACTTAAAAATGCAACAAAAATCTCTCCGTTGAGGTCAACGGGCTTACAGCTAGTACTCATAAATATCGCAAGATTATCAAATGGGCCCTCGAGAGATTAAAACTGAAGTGAGCCAACTAGTAAAATGGTAAATCTTATTTTTTGGACTTTTAACACTTCCCCTACGGTGCTAAAATATTTCCGATACTTTGCTGGCCCTTAAAGAACCAACTGAGAAACATGTTTTAGCACTTACTAATATTGAGTTTAATCCTGAAAGCCCCGCCCCACAGATGCAAAATGGCACGTGTTTCTTTTTTTTTAACAAATTCATACTTAATAATATGTCGCAAAAATTATATACATACCTAATTTAATACTGCAGTCAATGTCCATACGAAAATTAAAAAATATTTCGATAATAAGATGGCATACGACATGAATTTAAAGTCATTCACAGAAGTAACGGTCTTCTAATTTCTTCATTATAATGTGTATCTTTAAATTTACACAAGGAGAGAAAGAATTACATTTTGAATTTATGATAATAATTGTAAATGATTTCTCACCCAACTAAAATAATTGAACACCTCTGACATTTGAAACTTAACTAGCGTACGTATAAACACCCATCCAATAAAATAGATAAATTGGCTCTTTGTGGCAGTAGATATAGTGTGTATGTGTGTGTCTATGACACCTACCCATTAATGTAAGTTAGTACCAATTTTTGACTACACACCTTACCTTACCTTACCATTCGACTGAGGCCATAACTTAATAAATATGTATGGAAGAGTATGAGATGATTTCGAAAACTCCGTAGGGTAAAGAAATGATTTTTTCCCCAATATTTTGAATAATTTGTTTTAAGTTTTTTTTTCTATTTTGATCGTCTGGATATTATTCATATTTTAATTTACGCTTACGAAATTACTGTTTTATTAATAATTCATATTATATATCACAGCTGTTTAAAATTTCTACAGCATATTATATTTTATTTTATAATGTAAATACAAAACCTCGGTTGATTATTTATTAAGGTACACTTTAGAAACAGAATAGCTTAATCGCACATGATTTTGAGCAGAATTTAATATTTGTAACATGACCATAATATAATATTTAATTAAACGATAAATAAGGAAACGACGAATTCAAAAACGATTGATATTAAGCTTTTGTTACCACTTAAAAAAAACTAATGTTAAAAATCTTTGAGTTGATAGATTGAATTATCATTTACTTGGTAGAAATCCATTATAATACGGTAAAAAAAATAGCAAAGTATTTAGTTTTACATTTTTTAAACAATAGTTGATAGCTATTTTTACGTATGTCTTCCATCAGAATTATGTTTGAAGCTAGGTTGAAGTAGGCTTAAACATAGTTCTGATAAAGCAATAATATAGAGGTAAATACTAGGGCTTGTCGGTTTTCAAAAACCAGTTTTTTTGCTAAATTTGTTACATTCGAAAACCGGTTTTTTAACTTCGTAACCGGTTATGCCAAATTTTCCATAAACGAGTATATAAACAAAACGACAGAAAATTTGGATCTTTTATTTTATGGCTTAAAGACCATTTGCCCCACATCATTACCCAGCGAAAGGGTATTTTCGATGTCAGGAAATTTTGATACAGATCGATCAGTGGACGCTTTGTGTTTTTTTTAAATCATATTTTCTGAAGATTAAAACCAAATTTCTTGTTGTGTATTATTATGTAAATAAATAAATAACACATAAAAAATTAACTTTATCTCGCTATTTTAATTGAATTGTCCAATTTTTGTAAAACTTCGAAAACCGGATAAAACCGGTTTTCGAACAATATCAACATTCGAAAACCGATTTTTTCAAAAGTCGGTTTTTGTATAAGCCCTAGTAAATACGTTGCTATTTTTAACGTATCTTTGAGTTGAGTTGCATATATATTATTATGTATAGATAGCAAATATTTTCATTGGGCACCTTTTTATTTTCTTCGTAAAATCTAACTTAGCACATTCGATTTTAAATTTGGCAATTATATCGTTTATTTAGTGTAATTGGGTATTCTTTTCAGTGCAATTTAGTATCGTACCGTTGAAGGAATTCTGAATTTATAAATGTTAAAATCAGTGAGTGGTTTTGAGAACTACAAACTACCCAAAACTTATGTTGTCATCGTTAATTATATTATTAAATGAAAAACTTTTTAAAGTTTTTATTTTCGCACTAGGTTATAAAACTTTAACGTTGTGGCGTGCATATTCGTATTTTGTATTAATTGATAACCATAATTAAAAGAAGCGTAATCACCAGAAGGTACAGACAGGCCGTTTAGCTCAACCAGACCCATCTCACATACCAACAGTGCTAAGTGCTTACTAAAATTTGGAATCCATCCATAAATTACAAAGCAAAACGAAACACAAAAAGCAAGAGCTGAAAGAGAAGTTTGCTTAACCCTAGATTAAAGAGAACTGATAATTACATATAATAACTACACTCGTTAGGCGTGCGGATCATAAGGTTGCAAGTGCGTCGAGTTTTGTATAGACAGAGGCGCGTTTTGGAACCGGTCGCGATCCCCAGGTCTTAGCTCAAACCTGTCTGAAAATGTAATTAATAACACCGTATAATGGTTTGGCATACATGTTTGAATACAGTCACTCTAATGTTTGTAAACAGATATTGTATTTAATAATTTTAATAAATAAAATATAAATAAATGTTAACATACGTAAGTAAATAAACTATAATATAATTCCTAGAATATTAATTAGTTCACAAAAAAATTAACATAAAGTAAAAGAAACTAAAAGTCTATTTACAAGAAAAATAATTTATTAATTTTGAATTAATATGGGTAAATATATCAACAATTTTTTCTCTATTTTCTTGAAACTAAAAGGCATTTTTCATTTCTCCACATTTCACTGAACTTAATAATAAGATAAATAAGCTGTTACACAGTTTGTCAAAAAGAAGTGAAACTAAATATTTATGTTGGATAAAAAATAAATCAATATTTTTTTAACGTTATTTTTAAAATTTAATTGAATAATGACAATAAGTAAAAATAAGAAAAGGATAAAACAACATGTTTTGTTAAACTTCATTGAAAAATACATCATAATTATACAATTCTATATATTGGTTCAAAACTTTGAATTGTTGCTGAGTTTTTCTATAGAAAACTTTGAAGGAGATATTTTACACTTATGATTTTATATTTATTTTTTTATGGAAACGTTGTAGAGATAAAATAATTGCGATATATGACTTGTATTTCTCTGTCTTCCATATAGGTTGTATGGTAAATGTCGAACAAGGCAGGTCCGCCTGAGGCTGCCTCTTAGTTAAATATTACCTTTAACAAGCGTCGACTCGTGCTCCGAGCTTCGCTCAGCGGTTAACTGACGAGCTTTTTTGGGTGCAAGACGCGGGTTTATTTAAAAAATATTTGTTAAATTCATCTCAACGAAATTTTAATACGCAATATTTATTGATTTAAACTTGACATTTTTTTTTTAAATTTTTCCATATTATTTGTTTGCTGTTTATTTATAAAATGTACTAATTTATTGAATGCAAGAAGAGGATTTTCAAAATATTGATACTATAAATAAAAACAACACTGAACAATGAATAGGTAATGCAGAAGAAGTTTGTTTTATAAACCAGAGTCTATCGCAGACAAAACAGCTGTGAAATGATTTACCAACAAAAATATTCTTCACAAAAGCTTTTATTCTTGGTTGTTATATTGTGAAATTGAGTTTTTTCTGTTATAATACATTAAAAAAACCTTAATTATATATCAATTGCTATAATATTTGACAAGCAGTTATAAACCAACTGACTCCATAACCGATCCGTTATACCATATTCTCTGAGGCAGATTTTTTAAAAAATATTTTAAACACCTAATATAACAAGATATTTCATAAACACGTTCATGGATAAAAAGTATCATTTTCTTATTGCGAAAAATCACACGATATAAATGATAAGTTATTTTCCCATATGATCAGATCTGTCAGAAGTGTAGCACGACATATGTTTTGTGAGGCCCGTAAGCTCTGTTTAATTGTTAAGTATTAGAGAATCCTATACTTGTTTATGTTAAAATTATATTTTCATTATAATTAATAATATTATTTTACTTGCGGCACGCACGTTCATATTGAATATTTATTTTGGTAAACCAAAAATTCCCATTCGTAAAAAAGGTGTGAAAATAATACAAAAAAATATTTACTAAAATACTGAAAATGATTTTTGATCATTTGATACGTAGAAATAATCAATACACGATTTATAAATCAAATAGTGGCAGGAAGGGCTAAATATCCCTGTGCTGGTGTAGGGGTACGCCAACAAACAAACAATTTGCGAGAAGTGTTATTCCTGTCGGCCCAAACAGGTTATCAGTGAAACAGTAAATAAATAATATAAATCAAGATGGCTATCCTTTAATTGCCACTGCCAACGGGTTGAAGATCGAACTTTTGATTTCTTTATGCGTCCACTTTTGCGTACAAGAAACGAATTATACCTAAGTTTATTATTTTATTCGACTTACGTATGTCGATGCTAATATATCGTTCTAGAATAATCAATTATAATTCTTTGAAAATTGTGAAAATAATATATATTTACTCCATTTTTCCCTAATTACGAATATTATTTGTAATTAGATCAGTTCATAATTATTTATCGACATCTGTGAAATATGCAGTGAAATTTATTTCAAATTGAAAAAAAATTAAATCTCTACTCGTAATACATTAAAATTTATAAATTAAGAGCATTCGATACTTTTATACTCTTATCAGCAAAAATAATTATCATAGAATTATGCTTATTTTACATATCATAAAAAAATGTTTTCCCATTGTTCATTTAAAAGGTTTAGAATTAGAAGCTCATGTGTACATCTACAAACTTGCGTATTTGTTTTTAAGCTCGGTTTTGGCTATGCGATAATCATATTTATTAGTGACAAAAAACTATACCTCGTAAATATGCCCGCTCACAAGATACGGTTCGGTATATGTACAAATGAAATTATAATGTTAAAAGCACAAAGGTAACTCATCTGTTGTACCTTAGTGAACTGAAAACTATGTTTTTTAGATAGACCCCTGATACTTAGCCCTCGATTTGAAAAAAGCAGTGTTTTGTTTTGCAAAGTCCGCTCTAAGACAAATCACAATAATACCTGTTGCTTAAAAAACTAAAAAGATTAACTGAAAGTTGCTGAAATTTGATACAAAAAATCGTAAAAAAATAATGTTGCACACTCGATGATTTTCAAGATTTTTTAAAAAAAAAACTGTTTTTTGTCCGAGTAGTTAAATGCATGTACCTGTCCGAGAACGATTACACTTAGAGGTAAGTAATATGTATCAATACCTTTTATATGTCGATTTGTATTAATCTGTTAATTAAATGTGATTAAAAGATAATTCCGAATGTGATTAAAAATATGATGTGAAACCGCAGCGTATTTAACTATGCAGTTAATAATACATTCAATATAAATGATAATCATTAAAAAATGCAATCCTGCATTTTATTTTAAATAATGGTCATATATTAATTATAATTGGAAATCATTATCATAGACGCAAATTAAGTAATTATCAATAAAACGTTGCAACTCGCAGTGGATTCGAGCTAATAAAATTTGCATTAAATAATAATGATTGTACTGAAAAACCATTCGGAAAATTGTAACTATGCAAAAATTATTATTTATGGCATCATGCCTTGTAAAGTTTTCAGTGTAAACTTTATAAATTAAATTATAAAATAGTTTAAGTGTTGTTTTTATAAGACCTTCCGATTCATAACGGATTTTTAGCAGAGTAAAACGAAGTTAAAACACCAAGAAGTACAAAGGTGATAAAATAGATATCTTATTATCAATCCTTATTTATATGCGACTTTTTAAATTCGTAGTCGGATAAAATATAGACGTATAGGAAAAATTGAAAACTATAAAAATAGAAAGTAGACTTAAAATGAAAAAAAAGACACAAATTACTATTTTGCCCTTTTCAATCAATTATCTTACCCCGTATAAAAAAAATGAATTTCTCGTGCGAAAACTTTCACAAATTTAATGTAATTCCATGAAAAAGACAATCTACTATAGCCACCTCACTAATATCAGTTTTTATTTGATCATATTCGCTCCTTATGCAGAGTATATGGCAGCCACGTGACATCTCCATGATTGCACGTTTCCTGCCAATTGCTTCGCTTGCTCCCATGTCAACATCCTTCAGTTCCACCGAGTAACCTGATTTTCAATATTTTTAAAATAACTATCGAATTTGATCTCACATTCCATAGCGACATAAAATATTTTCATTTAGAAAATATTCGACATTACATTCGAGATTTTATTATATTACTTATTTGTCATTTTTAAAGATAAAATATGTGTTGTAAACCCTTTTATAATGACATTAAACGTAAAAAAATATTAAGACGGTATCGTTGTATTATATAAAAAGCCATTAGAGGTACTCCATCGAAAAAATAGCGGCATGTTATTATATATTTTTTTTAAATACCTTAGTACGCGTCTGATCATACTTTTTTAATAAAATTTATTATAAATTATACTGAGACAATACTGAAGCGTTTTAAATATACCAATAGCAAAACAATATAATGACTTATAAATTGTTGTATCGGTAACCCTTCCTGGGACATGCTTTTAATAACAGCCTTTTTTGCTTCATTAAGTAATTTTTCTTCCTCTATGAATGGTTTAAATAATTAACATTGCTATAATCACCCGTAGAAACAAAAGCAATGTTAATAATAATAATTGTAGAGTAATAAATTATCATTATGAAGCCCAGGATTTTAAACATAATTTTTCATTTATAATTATCATTGTGATCGTTAACTGCTTTGTTCTGTTCACCCATTGGATCTCAAACTTTGAGTAATGTTTTATAATAATAGTTAGCATAGATTTAAATATGTATATTTAAATCGTAAGTGGTTTTTTACATTTACAGTGGAACCTCTCATAACGAGTTTAATTTGTTCCAGAATCTTACTCGTTATGTGAAATAATCGTTATGCAAAACAATTTTTCCCAAATAAAACAATGTAAAATACAATAATGCGTTCGATGCCGGAAAAAAAACATTTTTTATATTTTTAAAGTGTATTAATGTAAAATTACATACTTATAAATTGTTAAGGAGCGTAACAAACTGGAATGCGATTTCGATTTGCAAAAAGCGGTAAAAAATCGACTAGTTTATTATTTATTTAATTAATTCTTTTTTACTAGCAGACTAGAGGTCTGCACGGGCCAAAATTTTACAAAACTACCCGGTCCGAGCCCGAAAAACTCACGCCCGACCCGGCCCGGGCCCGAGTCTAATGCCGCACTTGTTACCCGAACCCGACCCGAAGCACCGAGAAATTTGAAATCCTCGATTTGGTATACTTTTTCCCCAGATTATCTCCGAAAGTCCTTTTTTTTTTTTTTTTTTAGCTCACCGAGGAATTTGAAATCCTCGATTTGGTATACTTTTTCCCCACATTATCTCCGAAAGTCCTTTTTTTTTTTTTTAGCTCACCGAGGAATTTGAAATCCTCAATATGGTATATTTTTCCCAACATTATATCCCAAATTCCAAAGCCCGGCCCGGCCCGAGCCCGACTCTCGATTGCGCTTACCCGCCCGAGCCCGGCCCACGGGCCGGGTCGGGTAAGAGCCCGTGGGCCAGGCCCGGGCCCGTGCAGACCTCTATAGCAGACATTTGTTTTTGCCGACGCTTCAAAATTTGATGAAAATGCGACAGCATTATCATTGAATAAATTTGTAAAACGCATAGCCACCTCCTTATTAGGGTGAAGCTTCTCAATATACGATGCAACAGTTTCACATGCTTTCAGCTTTTCTCTTATTGCGCCATAATATTGTTGCTCGGCTACTTCCTCCTCCTCCACTAACAAACTCTCCTCCATAACTTCTGGCTGTTAAAAACAGTGCAACTCTATAAGCTTTTCGGTGGTCAGCTCTTGACTACTCTTTCACAAGCTCATCAATATTGTTGTTGTCCACCTCCAGTCTCATGGTATTGGCCAAAGATACAATCTCGTTGACTGTAGACTTTACAGGTACTGTTTCAAATCCCGAAAAATCACATTCGACAACGCTTTTTGGCAAAGCTTCTTCCAAGCTGAAGTGAGAGTTTTCTTGGTAACCCTTTCCCACGCCTTGTCAATCGTCTTGAGACAAGCAACGATGTGAAAGTGATATTTCCGAAACTCTGCGTCACTCGTTATGCAAAATATCGCTCGTTCAGAGAGCATTTTTTTCACAATCTGTTTTGCTCGTTATGAGAATTACTCGTTATAAGAGGTGCTCGTTATGAGAGGTTCCACTGTATATCTATATGGTTTTTTTTCTTGTTTTTCAATAATTAATTGTTGTAATCGTTTGATTACTTATAAATTCAATACTTTAATTAAAGAAAATTTACAGAAACAAGAAACACTTTTCGTTACATATCAGAATCGTTTTCACTCATCACGAGCATTATCAAAGAATGAGCAAAACTGTTACTGATCTTAAATAAAAATTTGGAATCAGAACAAAAATAGTGTGGCTATTTTTTTAATATATGTCAATTTACTGCCTTAGTACGTAAGATATTTGGTTTTTAGAAATGCATTTATATTTTACACTGCTGTAACATCAGCATGTTTTGTGTCCGTGTGACATTAGCTGAACTGTTCGGCAATGAATATTTAGATAAACGGAATGTCTAGAGTAATGGTCATCAGGTAAAAAAAAAGTAATATTTACAGTACAGAATCTATGCTTTTCGAAAAACTTGATCTTGAGTAGATACTGGATAGTGCTTGCGTATTCGAATCAAATACCATGATTTCTTATAACATTTTCACGTATCCTACCTTGATTTTGATAAAGGGTTATACATAGAGATATAAGCCAACTGTAAGTCTTTTTCTAATCAAATCCTTCATAGTCTCCCAATAGAAGGATTCAGTGACTGAATTACAACTAGTTATAGTTAATTTTATTCTGTAAAAATTCTTCATATCCATTCATAAATAGTGTAAATATCTCTTACCAGTCTAAAGGAAGTTTCGTATATTACTAAGATAGTTTAAAATTCATATCGAAACTCTACCAATTACACTAGCATACATGTCAGTTTTTATTAACTATTAATTACTGGATGACAATTTAAATATATCATTCAACAAACAGCTATATATCGTAACACACCTATTGTAATTAGTGGGTGACTGCATATTACTTTTTTTCAAACGATAAATCCTTATATTGACAACTCGACAAAGCTAGCACACGTTTTCAAATACATAGTGTAAAATAATCCGTAGTTCGTATTAATTTTTTACACGAAAAATATTTGAATATATCGAAAAAAAATCCACTATTTATTAAGTGAATATTTTAAAAACTGTAAATTTTTAAATAAAACTACTGAATTATGTATCTTTAAATATCACTATATTAACGCCAGTCACGGATATAAGACGTAAGCAATAGGTTTTATAATATTTAACTGACATAAGTTATTTGTATAAAAACTGTTATAAATCTGATTTCCTATACCATATTTCATATTTTTTTTACAGCGAAACTTTGTTTTATTGACTGATAAAAAATGTTATAGTCCAGGTAAATTTTGAGTGCATCTGATCGAGAAACATCGCGTGATATTAATTGGATGCTCTGCAGCATTTGTTTTCATCGCTTGTGATTCAAAAACACTTTTAATAATATCGAACTTTAAAAAAATGTAAACTAGAAGCATTTAACTCTTTTCTAATGTAATTCAAAACATAACCATTTATTACAGGTAAGTATAAAAAAAAACTAACGTAGCGTAACATAGGTTTACATTAAATCCAACTTAATGTTTTTATAGTTAAAGAACGTTCTCACCAAATGTGTCTCGTAAATGCTTACGTATTTATTTTCGGTAATGCATCGTTTTTCGTTACTGTCCAGTTCCAGACCCTTTTTGAAATCACGGAATTTTGGGACTGACAATTTTTCCCTTTCACCATAAAATCGCATAGAATTTCGGGATTCAAAATTTAATGAAAAGAGGTGAGATTTTTTTTAAGCTCTTCCAAGATTTCCAATTTCAAATAATTTAGGAATGTACGGAATTCCCAAAATGAAAAAAATTGGGCCACATTTTTTTAGCTCACGCACAACTTACTACAATTTCCTCAATTCCGAAATCAGACAAAATTCCGGGATTGGATGACCTACTGAAGGGGTCTCCACGATTTTTAGCATTTTTAAATGTGTTTATTTTAAACCTTGTCAATTGTATAAAGTTATTGATCAGAACATAAAAAATGTTTGATTCGAATAAAAATTTAAATTGTGGCTAGCAAATTATTTATTTATTTTAAAATACAAATAACAAGGCGTTATAACTAATAAATATTTATATACGGACACTATAAATAATCACACGAAGTAAAGTTTGAAAATCATTTTGCAGGTACGAAGATTGTTTAAATTGACAAGTGTTGTCACTAAACTAAAGTCCATAGGTATTTATTGTATACAGTTTTTCATTCGATTGGCCTGTCAATCCATAGAAAAGATAGAATCAAACGTACAAATCGACTACAATCGCTTTTTTCAATCTAAAGTCGTTGATATTTGTGTTTACATTGCTTTGACTGTAAATTAACTCAAAGTTTATTTATGCCAAGCGTTGTTATAGAGTTGAATTGGTTATCATTTTTTAATACAATATTTTTTTTGTATTTCCAGATGAATACAAATAGTTTGGCTATTAAATAAATCGATAAAAGCTTTCTCATTCCAATGATTTTGTAAATATATTTGCATTTTATCATCGATGGATTTGGCGACAAATTGTTATTTCATTTAATGTTTTACTAATAATTGTGACATAGCAAAGTTATTAATTTAAAGATATTTTTTAAATTATTAAATATTTTAATTTAAATTACCTAAATAAAAAAAACACTGAACACTGGTGAAAAAAAAATGATACAATATTGTGCACACGTGAGGAACTGTCTCGCTTTAATTTTTTAAATTATTGATAGACCTGTATATTCCGAATTGTATTCTGGATTATAAGATTGTTGAATCTATTTACGCTTCTCGATAAAAAAGGAAAATAACATGTTTTCATAAAATACGTCAATAAATAATGAATTTCAAATACTAGTCGTCACCAATGTTTGACTAGGGTAAGAAGAGAAAAAAAGACAAATCGTGGATTATATGACGATCAATTGCTTCCAAAAACAAACAATCTCTTTATAAAGAAGATTTTCCTATTCTTCTAAAACTAGAAAAATGATAGGTTTGAAGTCAATGGAACATTTGAACAATAAGTATTAGACGGCCGTACGTATATCTTTTAAATGGACTAATATTTGTTTTAGTCCAGGAAAGATTTGCTAAATAATATTTACACATTTTACAATTAAAAATATTAAATAAGCAATATTATATCCATAAGTAAGTCTTTACAATTTTTATTGATTTAAAATAAATTGAAATAGTCGTGGCATAGCAGTGGCGTTAATAATTAATTATGGACATCCAGATATTTACAATACATACTGGGTATACAATACAAATTCAGCAATAATGAACGCAGCTAACTTTTAAAATTATCAAAATATTTGCCATAAGAAATTTCTCATGTCCTCAAATTACCAATCACTGCGCACCTACTAGTTGCGCCACTGGCCGCAAGCCGTCAAATATTCCAGTGCCCGCAGTTTATTAAGTAGATGGTAGTTGTCAAAAAATCAATCTGATTTTTAATACTCACTCTTAAAAACCTATTCAGGCCTTCACAAACGGTTACAAACAATTATAACAACATTCCTTGGCACCCAACGATATGATCGATAAACGAACTTTTCAAATCGTCTGGCAGTGTTAATAATAATTGACAGGTGTGAGGGCCCATCCAAGAGCAGTGTGTTTACAAACGCAGTTTCAAGTGATGTCATATATTATATAATTTATTTAAGCTAAAAAGTTTCCAGTCCAAAAATGTGGAAACAATCAAGTAAGAAATGGAAAAAATCAGACAATAATTTTGGTTTTAAGGGAAAGTTAAATGGTAGTTTTTAAAAATGTATTGAAATAACCTTAATAATTCGATTACTTTTTTTAATATCCTTTAAAAATTACTAATATATTTTATAAATATCATTATTTTTAGATAGCAAGTGGTAGATTGGATAACGAAGTGTTCTTTGTCAAAAATATTTTTTTATAAACTTACATTGTCCACTTACATTGTGAAGTTTATATTATTTTCCTTTAATGCAGCAAATTAATATTAGTTGTTTTACTTTGATACTGGATGTTTTTAAGACATTCAATCTCTCTTTTTTGTACAGGATATCAATATAGAGAGAAGGTTAATTAATAATATACAAGTAATTTACTAGTTATCCCCACTACTAGGGATTACAATCCCGAACAAAATATATCAATATCGGTATTGCAAAAAAGTTTCAAAAAACGCAAATAATAGCCGTATCACTTTTTAAATGTATTCAGTAAATACTTGGTGGAATGGTATTATATTAAAAAGATCATAAAAACTCTTTTGTATTTATTTCTATTTTTTTTATTAGGACTTTTCTATTTAATAATGTGTCTTGGTTTTTTATATTATACACGGCTCTGAATCAACATATATTTTTATCAATTGTTAGTGATCACGATGAGAATACAATTAGAACACGATTGTGTTAAATTATTTTTGAATATAAGAAAATATGATTTGAATTTTTACCAAAAATCTGTGTATCAAATATTACAGCTTCTTGCACTTAAATTACTTATTTATAAAAGCAACAGATAAACAATATTCTTTTTGATCAATCTGTATGCGAGGTAATGAAATTATCATAATGAGCAGAATAGAATGAGAAAAAAATATACGCGCGTCGCACACTATGCTCCAAATCATATTATTAAGACAAGCCTTGCTTTCGATACACATATTATTATAATATCTAATTATCTCACACAAAACACTTTAGTTATAATTTGATGATAAAACTGGGACAAAAAATAGTGTATAGCTTTATCACAAATATCTATACCATTTTTTATATTTTTTTACATTATCTTACTTATATAACACGATGTCTTAATATAAAATATATTGATTGAATTGACATTTATTTCGTAGAACTCTATTGAAGTAATGTCAAAATAACAAAGGCTTAATTCCACGAGAATAATATTAGTTAGTAAATTCACACCATCGTCTTTTTCAAACAATCATATAGACGACATATGTCATAGGACAGCGGTCGGCAACCTTTTTGGACTCACGAGCCACTAGATCATAGGTTCCCAACCTTTTTCGGGTGGCGACCCCTTTTTATAAAGCCATGTGACTAGGCGACCCCCCGAGGAATTTGAAATCCTCGATTTGCTATACTTTTTCGTTATTTTGTTGTTCAAATCCAAAATCGAAAAAAGTTGGCGACCCCCCTGAAAACACTTCGCGACCCCCAGATTGGGAACCCGTGCACTAGATGGATTAAAATGTCAAAATTTTGATCCGGCGGACCACCAAATAGACTTTTGTGTTAAATATTACATATTTAAATAAAAGTGAATAAAGCGAAGAATATAAAACAAGGTGAGAGAGTGAGACAGAACATGCATCTTCGGACCACCAAAATTTCCTCGCGGACCACCAGTTGCCGACGGCTGGTCTATGAAATATCAGAACTTTTTATGAAGATGGCGTGGTAACAAAATAGCCAACTAATTGATTACCGTTAAGAAACAAATATGTTTGAAGTATTCTTTATCAGCAAAAATAAAAATACTAAAATAATAACCAGGTAGTTTAATTTTATGTGATTGTTAAACTTTGTACCAGTAACCCAATTCAAATACATTAATTTGTTAAAAAAAAATATGATGGTTTAACCCAGAGGTGGGGAACCCGCGGCCTTCTGGCCACTCTGGAGCGGCCTTCTGGCCAATTTTGGAAAAACGAGATTTGGAGATATCTGGGGAAAAAGTATAGCAAATTGAGGATTTCAAATTTCTCGGTTTTAACTGCGGCCTTATGTCGAATCAGAAAAATGAATGCGCCCATTAGAGAAGAAAAGGTTCCCCACCTCTGGTCTATCCATGTTGACAGACAACTCGCCTAAGGTCTGAGCTACCACCATCAACTCTCTACATCTATTTCTTGTCCGAAATGGCCATTCTCCAGGTTGGCAGAACAAGCAAACGAAATTCATTCATCATAGTTCCGTCCAGCTGACGAATCTTCGGCCACCTTATAATCTATTTAACAATTATACTGTTGTCAGCTCATCCCAAGGCTAAAAATTAAGCAGTTAATTAATTAAGTGAAATATAAATGTATTTATTAGTTATTAAAATAATACTAGCTGTATGCCCGTTGACCTCAACGGGGGGATTTTTGTTGCATTTTTAAGAAGTCAGAAAATTACAAACCTATTTATTGAATAAGCCAGAAATTCTAAAAATAAAATAAATATATCTCGGGGCATATATCGACAGCATGCCCTGTAGTATTTAAATTGTAAATTATTTAATTTTTGGAATAATGTTGAGTTTGCTAACAATTATTTTTCCTATTAGCAGAAATATACCTCGTAAATTACCTAATTTTTGGAATAATGTTTAAGTTTGCTGACAATTTTTTTCGTAGTGACAGAAATTTCGTAAAATATTAAATCTTTGGAATAATGTTCAAGTTTGCTAACAATCATTTTTCATAGTAGCATAAATCGACCTCGGCGCATATATCGACAGCCCTGCAGTTTTAAATTGTAAATTACTTAATTTTTGAAATAATGTTTAAGTTTTTAATAATCATTTTTCACATGCAAAATGGTATAAATTAATTGCACATTTTATCAAAACAAAATTATCAATTTTCCATGTTACAATCAAATGCATATTTATCAAATTAATCAGAATAAATTAACTTCACTAATTCGCCAAACGGAGCTTATTTTTAGGAATATATGAGTCTTTAAGGGAACCAAACATAAAAATGGTGAAACTTTTCCATTTGACTTTTAAGTGCAATTACGTTTTCAATTATTTTTTGTGGGAACTGTCATCAACTTTTAATTTTATGTGAAAGTTTTTTCAATAAATAAGCATAAAAAAGTAATACAAAATAACTTAGATTATTCCACGTATTGTGCTACAAACTGTGACACGTGTTTCGCCTATTTCAGAGGCATCCTCAGACAGACTTACTTTCAGTAAGTAAAAGTAAGTCTGTCTGAGGATGCCTCTGAAAGAGGCGAAACACGTGTCACAGTTTGTAGCACAATACGTGGAATAATCTAAGTTATTTTTTTTTTATATTCAAATGAACTTCCACAAAGTTACCGACGAATCCATCGAAAGCATAAACAATGTATTTTAGAGAAAAAATGATTGAAATTATGCAATAAAAAGGGTGGGTTCAGTTCACTTTTTCCCATCATCCTAACTTGGCTCACTTTGCCGTATTTTAATCTCGTTGACCCCAATCTATCAAACTATTTCGCTTACTTTATTTATATTACTATTTGAGCATAAATTTACCTTGTCCAAAGCATAGACCCGTTTACTCGTTATTTAAAACAAAAGATACAAAATTTTTAAATTATCGGGATAAATTCTAAATACCCTCTGTTAAAACGTAAAATATTTAATAGCCGTCAGCATACATATGACACACATGGAATATTTACATTTAACTGTCGAAACTATATTATGTAAAATATACTACATTCATTATTTGACAGGTGTTCCATTTTTGAATCTTGAATACAAACAATCGAAGTCAGTAGGAATCGCAAATATCGTTCCATTTTCAAATTTTAATTTTATATACACTATTTTTATCGCCTTGATATTTATGACGTTAGCTCAGTTGATAGAGAGCTCGACTGGTAATCCAGAGTTATGTGTTCGATCCACGGTCGCGGCGTTTTTTTGTATGAAATTTTTTCAGCGATTTGATTTGTTTCGTCAAATAATAAACAGTGTATTGGGAAAATATGTCTTTAGTATGAATAAAAATATTGCGTCAGCGGAGCTGGTGAGGAGGGAGGGGGAAGGGGCAGGAGGAGGGGAAATCGCGGACAATCATGCAATCATACGGACATTATCGAGTATTAATATATAGATTTCAGATATTTGTCAACATTTGTTTTGAATATATATAATTTGTACAACATTTTTTAATGAACGAATGGGTCACAGAAAAAGCTCTTTTTTCTTCAATGGTGGGATAGATTGTCGAACAATTATTTTTTTTAAGAATCCCATCCAGTCAAACGTAAATAAAAATACTTTCACTTCGCCATCTTTTTCTACTGGTGCAAGAAGCTTATAGCGCATCACGGGAGAATAATTTGACACGAGATATCGTCACAAAGTTCAAAAAAGCGATTTTTTTCATATATCGGGATAACGTTTTTGAAATCCCGGTAAACCGGAACCTGTCAAGTTACCCCGGGATCCCGGTTGCTAGGAAAGAAACCTTGACTACGGTGTAATTTGATACTTAGTTCTGTTATTGGTTATAATTTGAAGGCGACCCCCTTATTATCGTGTAATTGTATAAGCATTGAAAATACACTACGAATTAAATATATTTCGCCATTATAATGTGCCGCCACTGTCAATGTTGCTGGTATTTAAATAGTATGTTGTGTTTAATTATTAATAGGCCTACTATTTGAAATCGATTGAAGAGTGTTAATAACTGATAATGTTATGTTGAGTTACAGTATACAAGAGGAGGAAAAAAAGTAATGGCTTTGCATGTTCTTTGACGTTAAATTAAAAATGTATTACAGCGATACGAAATTTTGATAGCACGAACAAAGATTGGGTATCTTAATCACTTATGTCAGTGGTAGTCGAAATATTTTCTAAAATATTCTCCAAGCTGGAGGACAACTTTTTTTTACATATAATAAATAGCCACTACTTTCTTCTACGAAAAAAAATAAAATCTATAATTATTATAGAAAAAGTTTTCCTCGATCTTAGAGAATATTTTAGAAAATATTTCATTACAATCTTTTGATAGTAGAGTATTTCATCAGTATACCACTCGTTATTCATATTGACCAAAATATGACACAATTATTGTATTTAAGCTAATATAGGATTTTAAAAAATATTTGGCACAACAGCTAATGCCAATAAGTCAAATATTTTGAAACTGATCATACGAGCTTCTTTTGTAAGTTACTCAAAACTATGTAACTCGAGGAGAAATGACATAATTTACCAGGGCATAAACCCAAACTCGCCTGATCGACCTTTTTTGTATCCATATCCGCTCCCAATGTGGAGAATATGGCTTCCTAATGGAGGTATCCCAATAGAAGTTTTCCTACGAGAACTGTTTGTTACTCAGTCGCTCAGCCTCTCTTTTTTTCAAAGATAGCAGTAGAAGGATAGAAAGATAAGGCTAAGACAGGACAAGTGGTTAGCTAATCGCTCTAGCTACGCCCAGTTACTGAAGGGTCGGAATGATGGGATTAAATTTTTAGACATCATAAACAATCATACGTTTGATCATAAATCGATAAATTGACCGAAAAAATGCTGTTCGTAGTGGGACTCGAACCCGTGAGATCTGGCACGGAAGCCTATAACGCTAACCGCTGCGCCATATGACCTGACATTTTTATTATTTAGATTTGTTAACCACTAGTCCTGTCCTAGCCTTATCCTTACTACTTTCAAGCTCTTACTATATATAACTGTCTGTGTTACTATTCACCAGTGTGTGAGTTGGTCACTGTGAGCATCTGTATCTTTGCAATTGTTATGTACTCACAAGTCATTAGATTATTTGGTTCACCATTAACCGATGCGTTCTTACCACATTTTTTTTAACTAACTGCACAGAAACTTCTGAAGATTTTTTTTAAATATTTGGTTGTATAGCTCTATAGTGTGCAAAAACATAGAGTTAGACATGCATTCCATAGACAACTAATTCTCTATAACACCGTAATATGGTATCAAGTGTTAAAAGTTTCTGTGCAAATAATAAAAGTTGTTTTACAGAATCCCGTGACACCACTGTTACCTAAAACATATGCCAACTTTGATTAAGAGACCAAATACATTATGAATATAATTAATTAGTGAATGTTCTAAAATAAATTTATAATATTATGAAAACTCACGTTACTAATAAATGCAGCAAGCGACCAAGAAAATTTATGTTGATAATTAAAAATTAGCCAAAAACCATAATCACAACGTATTATAGACATTTTTGAATACGAGGAAGACTTTCACAATTTAATATTTTTTATCGACTATCTAAATTATGACAGTATAATTATTAGGATAATTCACATGCAATCTGTCATTAATGACCTATGTGACCATCAAATATTTACAATAACTAAATAGTACATAACGGTTAAAAATGTTTTGTGAATATAAATTATTAATATTCCATATTATCATTATTTGAAAAATTACTATTGCTATTTAGTAATTATTACTCGTGTCAAATTTTTACTTATTTCAAAATATATTTTGGTTTAATCAAAATGGGATACTTTCAAATAAGTCTTGTCATATTTTTTGTATTTTTATTCTTCACTGATTAATCAATAAAACAATAGAGTTCTCTTCCACCTATCTTCTCCATAAATTGTGTCGTAGTGATAGCGATAAGATTCTCACTCTTTTCGAAAAACAGAGAAGTTGCAAACAAGCAATAAACAGTTCTAGTAAAATGACGATGTTGAGGTAAGCTCTTTTAACTAATCACTCTATACGTTCTGTTTCCAGGATTTAATATAATAAAATATCATGCTGAAAAGCCATATATTAACCTAAACAAACGTCCATTTGAGCACAAAAACAGATGTAATAATACAATCTTTTAAATGATGGAAATTAAAATGATTCTATAAATAATAAATATATAAGAATAACAGGGAATTAACTGTGATAAATAATGTTTTTGGCTGAAGGTGTTTGATGGAATTTCAATAACAAATTTGAGTCGCTTAAATTTTGTACCTGAAGTTAACGTATGGAAATCTACAAAATATAGACGATTCAGAATAAATTTATTTTGAGATGACAACAAACAAAAGATAATATACTCAAATTTGCTCATGATATTATTGAACAGTAAAATATTAAAAAGCTTTGTCCGAAAATATTGTATCACCGTGTGAAAATTTTAATCGTGTGCGGGCGATACTTTCAGAGACAAAAGCTCACCTTAAGAGTTTTTAATCTTTGAAAAGGCATTTAGCTGTTAAACAATTGCTTATAATCCACCCTTCAGATATCTTTACCTTTAAAAATACTGACATGCACATTTCGATAACTATATTTAATCTGTTTTAAAATTAGTAAGCTTACAAACACTTTCCAAGGAATGCCGAACGATTGGGATAATGCGGTTAGAAAGTTTTTTCTTTGATAAGCTAACAATACAAACATCGTTTTATTTAGCAACTGCGGATTAACTTTTACACAGAATTATGTATATGCAATAGTTAATGCCTATATGTACTGAGCTTTTTAAAATTCTCGAATATTTTTGTCAATCATACAATTCCTGATTATAATATATTTTCTTACCATGTCCACTCCCAATGTGGAGCAAATGGACTCCAAATGAAGTTTATCGTATAAGAAGTGTTTCTCCGAGAACTGATTATTGCTCAGTTGCTCAACATCTCTTGTTTCAAAGAGGGTAGGCATAGTATTTTTTAAATATATTTTTTTAATAAAATTGTGATACAAAAAACAACAATAAACCTAATTTTGTTGATATCCTGATTTAATTTTTATATGAAGACTATTCACCATTATTTTTTATTTTAAGACACTTTTACACGCTATTATGTGTAAGGTATCCGCCGTGTAAAAAGAGTCTAGTGTAAAAAAAATATTCAACTGCCCGACTGCTCAACACTGTACCACTAGATATTTTCAATATATTATATATGTTGTCGTGATACATACTTTTATTAAATATTTTTATTTATTAAAAGTATTTAAATAAAAGTCGGAGATATTTAAGTAGGTACTTACTAGAGGTCTGCACGGGCCGGGGCCTGGCCCACGGGCTCTTACCCGACCCGGCCCGTGGGCCGGGCTCGGGCGGGTAAGCGCAATTGAGAGTCGGGCTCGGGCCGGACCGGGCCTTGGAATTTGGGATATAATCTTGGGAAAAATATATCAATATAGCAAATCGAGGATTTGAAATTCCTCGGTGAGCTAAAAAAAAAAAAGGACTTTCGGAGATAATCTGGGAAAAAGTATAGCAAATTGAGGATTTCAAATTTGTCGGTGAGCTAAAAAAAAAAAAGGACTTTCGGAGATAATCTGGGGAAAAAGTATAGCAAATCGAGGATTTCAAATTTCTCGGTGTTTCGCGTCGGGTTCGGGTAACAAGTGCGGTATTAGACTCGGGCCCGGGCCGGGTCGGGCGTGAGTTTTTCGGGCTCGAACCGGGTAGTTTTGTAAAATTTTGGCCCGTGCAGACCTCTAGTACTTACGTAAAATATTTAAGTGCATGTTCGTCAAATAAATTAGGCCCTTGGGCACAAGCATTTGACTAATTTAAATACAATGTCCGCACAGGTCATCATCGGAACTAAAATTCCCCACCGGAGTAGTCCTCGCTTCATCAGTCCACTCCTCACGTAGAGTCAATAACGAAAAACCAAAACCCATTGCCCCCCAGATTGTATGCCTGGTAATCATTTCCAAACAGCACGCATGCTGAATAATCCAATCGCATAAATTTTGATATGACGTTATGTGAGAATTAATTAATTTCGGGCACGCCTCGCCATGTGATGGGCATTCGAATTGTCCTTAAGTGACGGCCAGGGAAAGGATCCTGTCTGGGGAGCTTTTTAAATTTACTACGGACCAAAAAAAATATCCACGCGCACTGCTGATAATGACTAACCACTAAAAATACTACGATAAGATACTCATAAATTTATAAAGTTTTGTTATTTCTCGTAAAGAAGTTAAGAGAAATGTAATGCCTGATAAAAATAAATCTTTCCGGAACCTACGAAAATGATCAAAATACACAATAATTAAACAAAAAAAAACATACACGTTTTAATTGAGTTTTACTAAGAAAAACACAATATTCCTATGTACTTATTTCCATTTTTATTTACCAAGATCAAGACCGGTTTCGCTCATGGCGACCATTATCACACTAAAAGTAATACAGTTTTATATTTTGAGTTACGATTTTATGAAAGAATTTAATGCTCGCAGCTCTTCAATATACATATCATTGTTTGATTTATTATTAAATAAAGATTTTTCATATATTTGTATTTGTCGAGTACGTGGTGCAGTGGTCAACGTCGTTGGAACAGCATGTTTTTCATTCGATTCATCGATTTCTCTTCGAAGGTCTGTCACCTACATGTCTGAAAAATTCCCTCTCTCTTTCAAATCCTAGAATAATAAAGCGTAGCAAGAGTGATTAGCTAACTAATGATCCTATTCTAGCTCTATCTTTTCTATTCTCTTTAAGAAAAGAAGAGATTGAGCAACTCTCGTAAAAACACTTATCATTCAGTTATACCAGGACGAGCATAAGCAGTTCTTGTTGAAAAGGCATATACAATTATTTGATCAAACTAACATGGTCTATAACTATACGACTGAGATTAAATTAATAATAAGAAAAAAATATGTTTTAATTATTTTCTCACTGAATTATGTGATAGCTGATAGTCAAAAGTATCCTATAAAATAAAAAATATTAGCCTAAAACCTAAGCTTTTTTAAACATGATGCATAACCCATAAAAATATACTTCCTAATAGTATGGTAGTATCGTACATATTAAAAAGAATAGACACCGTTTAGCAGATAGCACGAAGTTCACGCTGACTTCATAAAAGGCATTTAAGATTTTTTTTTCTTGTAGGATAGGTGTAGGTTCACGAAGGATGAATCCAAAGATGTTCCCACTAAATTGTTGTTAGTTTTTTTTGTAAAATTTAATTTGATTCTAGTGGGGTTATAGATCATTAGGATGTATAAGCCATCCGTTAAACGTTAAACTGTTCGGAAATATGTCTGGTAACGCCTCTTAACGAAATAACGTTTAGCGTTTTGTTGGGTTTTGGTGTATTATATCAACATTATTATACAGGCAATAAGAAAAGTATACGTGTGTTAATATAAAAATAGAAATTAATTTTATTACAAAATAGCTCAATGTGACATGATTGCAATATTAACTAATTTTAATGCTCTTTGATTTTCAGCCACTTTGTGGAATTAGTACAAAAAGTGTTGTAGTGGTATCACAGCATTTTTTTTCTTCTTCTATCGTTTTTAATGTATAAATAAAACAAAACGATATATCTGGAAAAAATTTGGATAGGGAAATTTAATTCCAAAAATAAATAACACGTTTATGTATTTACAACGCCTTGAAAATATAAATTCCTAAATGTTTAAATTGCTTTATTTATCTTTGTACATCGTTTTATAATCAATAATTTTAAAAATGCAGAAACTATCGTAATCGTAAACATATGTTAATTAGTCTTATATTAACGATATATCGAAAAAAATGATGAGTCAAATTCCATCGCGTTGCTTACCTCAAAAGCTTAAATATGTATTTAACAGTAATTGTTGACTAAATATGTTACAACTAATTGATATCTTGATTGTTAAGCTTTACATCTTTTATATTTACTGACATCAAATTTAATGTTTTAGGCTTACAGCTCGATTTATTATTACTTTTTATTTACTGTAAGTTTAATTGATTCTTTTAGATTAAAAGTTTAGATTCTATGTTTCAATTAATTATAACTACGTGTTTTCGATTCATTGCGAAGGCATTAAAATAATATATGCTATTGTAAATAGTGATACCATCTACCTGTGACTATTAATAAAATTTTAAAAGAGTTAATTAGTATTCCGTTAACCCACCGTCAGTGGCGTTTGTCAGTTAAAAGAATCCGGAAGAATGTGGCGCATCAAATGATTACAAGAATACGTTTTTGTCAGAGCCATGCATTCTGACAACTGTCAAAATTGTAAGAACTATAAAACACAAATTCTTTCTCATAGAGAACATTAAAACGCGAAAACAATGCACCCTTTGTTTTCAGAATCCGAAGCAATTAGTAGGCAGATGAACGCTCAGCAATTAAAGCTATAAACGTTTAGGAAATTTAATAACGTGAAGAAGGATATTATATCCCAGAGGTGCGCACCATTTTCAAACATACTACTTCAATAATCTTTAATATTTACATAAATATTACATGACTAATGCAACTTTTCTCATCATTACGATCAAGATTTACACAACACCAAACTGACATACTATGGAGTGGGCTCGTAGTAGCACGGGCAAACCTTTTTGTAACATTTGGCTAAGGAAGACAAGTTTTTTATGCAAATTAAGAAAAAACAATATATCAAATCAGTTCCTAACTCGAATATCCGACGCATATACTATGTACTACGGTTTAAGTACGTTTGAAACATAGAATTGGGGTTAAAAGAATAGTATCTACATTCAAAGCAATCTTGGAATTCTTTACTCTTGCAATTTAAGATAGGTAGGTAAATTTTTCAGTTATAGATAATTTTTTTTGCGTTGTATTGAGTATCCTCAAACAATATAATACTATTTATTAAATTTGACTGCTGTAATAATTATTGCATATAATTTCTTAGGTGTGATAAATTCCGCACTTGCCAAAAACACGAGTATAGCTCTGAGCTTGACGTATCAGTAGCCCGCCGTTGGACGTACCCTCTTATTAAAAGACCACACACTCAATCATAAAGTTTTATTCTTAGCAATAGTATAAATAGAAATAGCTTTCACTTCATAAAATAGGCGATAAAAATTGTTTCAATGAATATAGAAATCGACGTTTATAATTTGATAATCAGAATATTTGATATTAAGATGCGTATTAACTCTCCTTTTCTTATGACTCAAGTTTATATTCGTTTCGCGGAAATGAATTTTAAAAAATGAATGTATAAAATATACATAATATGAAACATTTTTACTTTTTTTCGTTGCAACGATGCCTACGGCGTAAAGAAAGCGAATAATTATCACCAATTACGTATAATATATTTGTATTAAAATATCTTTGGAAAAAAAATTATTACACTTTTAAGGAAAGTCCTATTGACTCGTGGAACAACACTTGCATACCACTGATGTAGTCTGTATAAGGGTTTAAGATGCCTAATCGACTCTTTCCTTATTTATCTTCGAATAAATTGGTTTATCAGCTGTAGGTACTTTATCTAATCTACGTGGCAAGGCTTTTTGCTTCCGTTCAGTGCTACGGTATCAAAATTTTAAGCTGTTGAAATTATTCATTTCACTGTATCATCACAATACTAGCAGAAATTGATAAGTAAGATAACTGATAAAATGAATACACAATAAGATTTTCCGATATCAATTAATTTTTAGAATAAATTAGTCGCTGCATTTATTGTACCAGTTTGGCAAAAACACTGTTTTTTATGGGTAATTTATGGATATTTAAATATAAGAAATAGTGTCTACCTATTCGCAAATATAAATATATATTTAAATGCATCCAAATTTTAGTATTATACTTACATATTTAATATAAAATACCGAGGATAGAGTCATTATAAAGCTCAATTTTTTCATATGCTGTTTACTCAGATCCATCAATTTTCTACCCACCAACTTGTGTCAGTACGGCGTCGATAATATTAATTTAAAAGATGCTTCTCATAAATATTCTATCTAAGCCACTTACATCCATTTTTAACTAGGTACTACATGTCAAGCTAAAATAGATAGAGGTTTGCTATACAGACTTTATTCTTCTTTGTATTGATTATCCACTTTTACGATTTTGGTTTTGAATCTAATGCGTTAATATACTATGATAAACTTTGTGCCAATTTAATAACAAAGCTTATATGCTGTAGTTCTTGGTCAATAATATTTCTGAGGCCTAATACTAGAAGTGCCTATATCAAATGTTCAGTATAGGCAATTGTTTGTTTGCTTGTGGTATCTGTGTAGAGTACAATAGTGATTTTTCGTATTTAACTGTCTAAATAAACATATACATTTCTCACACTGATAAATCTCAACTTCTGATGATCTATGTGACATATGTACATATGTGAACATAGGATTTTCTTGGTACAAAGTATGCTGCAACATTATTTAAACATACAAATGAGCTTTCCTTCTATTTCATTAATTTTTCATCGAATGTCATAAAGATTTCTAGTATACAAATAAAGAGTATTTTAAATCGTTTTCTGATTCTTAACTCCAAATAGCCAAAATCTGGCAAAGACACTTCTAGCAATAAGGTCCAGATTTAAAATCAAGTGTTTCATAATTAAATCTTGCCATATATAGTTACCTTGTCTAAGAGTTGTAATAATTAATTAATTGCAATTAGAGAGAGTCCATATGAAATTTCTAAGATATTATTATTTCAAAAAATTTAAATTCTTTCCCTTTGATAATTCCTTAAAGAAAAACTACCCCACCAAATTTATTTTAGGAATGTTATCGTTTCACTCTCTTGAAGCTTGAAGATCGTTTTCAAGTTTAAAGCATTTTTCTCTTCTTCTTCGGGGTCGAGTTAATAATCCTGAAATTCTTATGACTATAAACTTAAATGCTCCCAATTTATTCTTAAGTGGACGAATCTATGACCAAAAACTTTTATTTATAAAAATGTGTTACTCGTCGTTAGAGTCGTCAGTTAGAAGGGCCGTTCGACTGATCAACTCATTGACTAGTTAACTGGATATTTTTATTGACAGATTTGTAAACTTTTTTACTTTTTTATTTCATGATATTGTATGTTGATTTTAACGTATTGTGTAGTATGATGTATTTTTGTTAATTTATTTTTTCTCATAATATTAGTGCATGGCGAATTGGCGTCAGCTGTAATGTCATTTACTGTAACTTTTAATTATTAAACAATATATACAAATAAATAATTTTACATCTATGTTAAAAGAAAATAAATTATCTGTATGACAAAAGACTTTTAGAACCATGTCTTCCGTTGGCGAGCCATCGTTTGAATAATGTTGACAGGTTGTTTAGCAATGAGTCAGGTATCGCGATGATCAAGTATACCCCCTTTCTCTTAGCTGGGGAAGAGGCGTTTCCAAATATCGCAGCTATTTATAAGTCATTACTGTATAGCTCGAAAATTAAATGAAGCCCACTTCCAGTAAAAGAATTTAAATTACTAACCAAACCCGTCTCAATATTTTGTGACCATAATATTTTTGAATGATAAATAAAACAATAATAAGGAATACACTTGTGTCTCTTAATTATCTCTAAGCCGTTTTGTTAGTTTGAATACTATAATAATTGAGTTGACAAAAAATTATCCGTGTGCATACGGTCTGACAAAAGTGATGATAATTAATTAATTTTAATCAGTTGTCTAATACTACTTTCTTTGGAATTGTGAGACATCACTTTCTACAACTGTTAATATGTTATATTTTAATCTCTGTCTGAAACTGGAAACCGTTGCAATTCGGTATCACTGTCAGATGACTGTAGTATGTTTCATACGAGCCCCTAAGAATTGAAGTGAGCCAAATTGTATTTTATATAAAAAATAATATTTAGGTGCATTTTAATATTCTACATGCCTTAAAGTATCGTACAAGTGAAGTAATCTTAGTAAATACACATAGCAAAAGTGTTATTTCCTTAAAATAAAAATATGCAATTCACAAAAACACCAAGTAAAATCGTGATTGTTCTCAAAGGTCTAATAAAAACGTTTTACCATTTTCTTACATGGCTCACTTCACTTTTGAAGGGCTTATATAAGGAAAACTACGAGAAGTATCATATGTATAACCTACAGCGGTCGGCAAAGTTTTTTTTTAATCCAAAACAAACTACAAAAAAGTATTTACTTACACCTACACGAATGAACGATGCAAGATACATGAAATCATCTCAATCTCGTAATAAAATACTATAAAGCTTTTTTCCAAAAAAAAATCACCGTCCGCTTAATTATTCATTACAAAATATGAATTAAGTGGTCCGAGGGGTCCTTTAGTTTGCCAACCGCTGCTCTAGTGCACATGCCTTCCTTTCTTTGTAAAATTTATAAGTATTTCTGCATCTAATTAATGTGTGTTTCAACTCAAAAGAAGAAAGCGAAAAATAGCCTATCGACATGACAATTTATAAAAAAAAAAAACGGAAATAGTCATAGCATTGAAAGGTTGCCAGCAAATACCAATGTGCATACAGAACGAAATATATATTGCATGATTATAAAACATTCAACAAATTTGATTTCAATAAAAAACAGCTTCGACTGTGATCACTAATAAATACCTACGTTGTTGGTTACCCTACTTAGTAGACAGATACAGGTCCGTTGAGGGATTCTAAGCGCCACGTCATTTGTGAGCTAAACGTTTACAAACACCGCAGGCAGAAAGGATATTTTTTAAACTTTTTTCCTTACCCGATATTAAATTATACCCCGGCGATGTGAATGTGGCAATCATCAAGAAATTAACATGATGAACAGTCCACTGGATTTTTTGATGGCATAACAAGACACATCATTTGTGTGTTATTATTAGGTAGGTACCTTGTATAATTTTATTATATATTATTTTTCTACAACTAAACCACGTAGAATGGTGTTAAAAATTAGCAAATTTGTAATGTTATAATTATTACTAGAAGTGAGATGAAAAGGGCTAGTGGGGGTTCGCGCGAGCTTTTTGTTAAATTTGACTTAGGCTGACGAGCCCCATTTTAATTTAGGAATAACAATATTCTCAGATCTATGCGTGATGTAATGTACAAATGTGCATTATAATGTAATTAAATTTAAGATCGCAGTGATGTACATTTGGTGTTTCTGCCATAAACATAACGCTTAAAACAGTGAATTGGAGTGAAAATAAAACCTAGCTTTGTGCTAATTTTGAAACTCTTCAGTCTTGTAATCTTATGTAGATAAATACATTTTTCAGCTACTGATATTATTTATTTTATCAAGGTACATTGCGTATTTTTACACACTATAACTAATAAAGTTACATTCAAAAGTTTTTATAATTATTACTTACAATTGTATAGAGGGAAATAAAAAAATAATCCTTTCCCCAGATCACAATAAATAGCTTTGAGATTAACCACTTGAATACCAAGCGGACACAGGTGTCCGGAACATATGCAAGCGAACACGGATGTTCAAGACATTTAAAAAATTAAATACTTGGTATTCTAATAGAATATAAGCAAAATTTTGATGAATATGTGTAGTACTATCTATACTGAGTCAATATAGGTTTTTAAAATATCGAATTCGAGTGTATATTAGGCAAAATTATTTTTCTCAAAAACACGCAGTATTTTTGGGACATATTAATGATTTATTTGCGCGGTATTCAAACGGTTAAGCGATCCTCTTGTGGATGTATTTCACAAAAATTGTGCCTCTTTGATTTTTCCTCTCCAATCTTCAATTTGTCGTCGAATTTTATAAATTTATACACGGTTTTTTGTGAAACGTTCTACCATGTAAAATAAAAAAATTGAGTGTACATATATTTCAATACAACCAGGGATGGGCTGGAAGGGGGCTCGGGGGGCTCTCCTGAGCCCCTTGTTAAAATTCTGCGTGGCCGGCGAGCCCCTTGTTAAGTTAAGAAAATCGTTCATTTAAGATCAAATCAGCACCTAACTGCAATTTCTTATAAATTGTAATACAAAACGGAAGACTTTGCTGCTCCTACATTTTTTTAATTGAAGAAGTAAACAAAGGCAACTAACGGGCCGCAAAAAAGCTAGTGAGCCATGTCATATGCATCATCTATATTATGAAGACATTATGGCTGAGATTTACCGAGCCCCTTGTTAACATATTACCAGCCCACCGCTGAATACAACTATGGTTGTGACATATACGTATATAACAAAACTTCATGGGTTGCAAAACCAGTGGTAATATATCCATTTCACAAACATAAACAGTAGCTTTAGCTTTAAGATTCATTTATATTGTTTCATGAAAATCATATTCGCTTCGGATTTTAAGTTTTTAGGAACCCCAGTGGTTTCCTCATTATTGGCCTTATTCTTATGAATTTTTAAAAAAAATAGTCTAAGGGCTTTAAAATATCTCTCTGCATCATTCCTCATACATTGTTTTTTATAAAAATCCGTGGTTTTTAATAAATAATCATATTTTAAGTTGCGCGTGAAAAAAGACGTCATCTCAGCACACATATGAAATTGCAACTGACAAGTTTAGCTCAGCTATCTAACGAACGATCGCTTATCGCGGGTGCTTATCGTGTTATCGCGCTATCGCGTTATCGCGAATTTATATAAACTACAAAAGGTCCAAAAAACTATGATATGAGAAAACCTTAATTATTAACATTGTATCACCCATATTAAAATTATATTTAAGAAAATGTGGGTATTGGGGTCGCATTTCTTGTGCTTAGAACCGGAAAATTTAAGGGTTTTTTACATTACGCTTGCACTAAAATACAATTTCAATATAATTTAAATATTTCTATGTCGAAATTCAAATCTATAATCAATAATAAAATAAATAAAACGAAAAATTAATTTAACAATAACAAAAAAAAGTCGCTTATATCTTGCAGCAGAATCTGAAATAAATGATTTTGAAAAGTATTCCGCTTGACTAGGCCCCACTTGATTCTCGGTAAGAACATTATTTGTCGAGTTACAATAACAAACAATGCGACGCTAATCTTTCTCAAACGGCATCAAAAATTCTTGCGAAACCGTCCACTTCTTTCTTTTCTGGTTTCACAATGTACACAATCTGCGAGCTTAATCTTAAAACCAATTAGAGCTTCGACACACCGCCTTTTTGAAGACAAATCCTGCAATGCTATAATGTTTTTAACCCTACAATAGCCAACACGTTGTTTTGAATCACTATTTGTATTGTAATATGAAACGGAGCATAATTTGTATTCGCATTGTTTTTTTTTTTGTATTTTGAAGTTTTAAGCCTCTCTACTAAGAGATCCAATCCCGGACCCTATCCCGGGGACGCCTTGAGATTAATTATTCGCCATAATATCATGCCACAACTACTTGAGATCATTACCGAAAAAAATGGGTAATTAAGAAGTTCCAGAATTTTTGTCAACTTGAAAAGATTTTTTCACAGATTCCACAGTTATTCAAAAGTATGAGACCTTTTTTAAATCTACTTTGGGTTTTTTGTACTATTGTGAATCTTGAATTTCCGGAATCTATTAAAACAATCCTGGGATTACGGGATTGCCAAATGGTTTGGGATCCCAGGATTTCGGGACTCCTGATCCCGGGATTGGATGCTCTTCTTAAATCACTTGATTTATAACCCGGTTTTCCTCAGGATATATTCAAACTCATTCTGTATTCATGACAAGTACTCATTTTCTTCTAAATCACAAATAAGTAACTCTTTATAATAACCCACGCTTTTATAAACATAATGCGTCTGTTTTATATATATATAAGACTTTGTACTGCCCGACTTTACCTTGGTAGTATTAAACTTCCAAACGCAGACACTTGAAATACAAATATTTAAGTCTGCATTATTAAAATGTGATTTTGGTGCCAACTTATTTTGACAGTTAAAAGTAATACCGTAGATAGACCTGTCTCGTGTATCTACAAAATATAGTGCATCGATTAGTTATAATGTTCTTTAGTTAAAAATATCCAAAATCACATATGCAAATGTCACCTCGCTACATTTCACGGTTTAGAAGGAGTTCTTGTGACAGGCAAACAGACACATCATATACTGTCTGTTTTATATTATAAATATCTCCAGTAAAACAAAACCGGTCGTTTTGGGGTTGACAAAAAGAAGGTGCGTTTTTCAAGAGCATATTACAAATTCTCCGCAAAAGGCAAGAGTCTTAATTGTATTATTCGCTTTATTTGAATTCAGTAAACGATATTCATGTATTTCGCTTTGTCTTGTCGTGCGGTGGGACTTAATCCCTTTTAATCCTTCGCTTTGAGCGACAGTGGCAAGAAACGTTTAACTTCTCATGCGGGATTCTTTTAATAGAATTTAAGTAACTGCCTATTTATATTTCAATGGGAGATTAAATTTGTAATGATTAGTGAAACGTCATTATTTAACCGTGATCATATTGAAAAAAAGTCAAATGGATATTAAAGTAAATACAATTTTAAACTATACTCAAACATGAAGACCAAGCGCACATACACGCAATTTTAAATATATATTTATGTGTAAATTGATGGAATCCTTCTTCCGGTAAACAATTCATTTAAATGTAGGTGTTAGTAGATTATATTCAATTGTAAAACGAAATATTTTTGTGAATTAATTATTTTGCTTATTACAAAACTGAATTACTTAAACTCTTTTTTTCCATAGCCGCTCTTAATTTGAAGCATATAGTCCTGTATCAAACCTACTGTTATTCAGTCACTAAAAAAATAATATTCGAAGAGAGCAATGATAGAAGGATGGTGCTTAAAAATAACTAGATGGTAAGTAATCATCACTCTTACTATGTAACATTTTCAGATTCGAATGAGTGGAAGAAAATTTCAGATATCAATTGTTAAATCAATTTATGAAAGTGTCCGTACTAGGACTCGAGCCCATGCCCGAAAATATTATTTTCTATTCTTTTAATCCATGTCTACTTACATTGTGGAGCACACAATAATAAAGTTTATCATAACATATGTATGTTTTAATACGAGAACTGCTTGTTAGTCAGTTGTTCTACCTCTTTTTTCAAAGAGTGTAGGGATAAAACGATAGGGCAAGACCAATGATTAGCTTATCAATCTTGCTAAGCCCAATTTTTAGAATCGGATAGCTGGTGGGAAGTGATTTGAGACACCACAAACAACCATACCTTCAAAGAAACGTTCATAGTTATATTGAAAAAATCTGTTCGTATCGGAATTCGTTATTGAACAAAAAAAAATTAGATACAAGACTGAAAAAAATAATTATGGATTTCCAATATATGTACTTATTAAACGTTAAGCCCGATACTCCATTTTGAAGTTTACTAAATTAGTATCAAGTTTCTTTTCAGTAATGATTGAGATTCTTAATCTTTTCTGATTATAATTTCTGTTTATAAGAAATTATGTTTAATGGTTTTTTGTAAACAAAATATTGCTTAATAACTCTTGATGATAATGATGATGAGCTGGTTTAATAGTAGGTATATTGATAACAGTTGTTTTCACCCCCTTAAAACGTTTAATAAAATTATACTTCATTAAATTATCCATCACCTGTTGAAAAGGTTCGAAATTATTTATGGCCTTTTATAAAATGATTGTAACTATCCGCAAAGCAGGTAAAATATATAAACAGGGGTGTACTGTACTGAGTTATCATAAAATTTTATTGTTTTACTTAATATGTATACTTATTTGCATAATTTTGCCGAACTGCCCTTTTATTTACTTGTTTTGTAAGACTATTATGTCGACAAGAGATTGCAAATTGCAATACCGAACGAATATATCAAAACCGGTATTTCGTAATTTCAATTCAATTCCCGATATTATAACAAAAAAATAATAATAAAAAACAAAATCAATACGCCCAATTCGGGTCGCAATACTGGGTGAGTAAATCAAAATCGGGATTTCAATATTTTAATGCCACTCAAATAAAGAAAGTGTTTATGTTTTAATTGTGTTAATTGAAGCGCATGTTTTCTTTTTTTGTCTTTTTGAAGTTTGCTGCCGATTATCTATGGTACGACACACGCGCCACTTATTGTAGTTAATTGTACTATAACCTTCGCGCAAGTGTAAGCATACATTGTCAATATGAACAGTATGGCAGACATACAAATATTGACTTTATATATAAGACCTACTGTAAGTTCATTTTACTATACCCATAACCTTACCGGAAGTGCAATCAAAAAGTTTGAAAAAACATTCTCCCTTTATTTACAAATACGTCCCTGAAAAATTTCTTATTAAAATTCCGTTAAACTACCCTTGTTTTCGATTAGAGAAACAAGTTTAGGGGTGTGAATTTCACCCATGAAATGTTAGCGGTAAATATTTTGAATTATGGGTTTTTGTTTCGCATTAAGAACACGCTCATTAGATCAAAGATTAGGCATAAACTGTCGTGGTTGAAAACCAAAATTAATATATCTTTTTAATATTTCAGATGGTGCCAATATAATAAATAGTTTTAGTGTTTAGAGATTTTTATTGAAAATTTATGAGTTCTTAAATATAAAATATCCCATTATTGGGTTTTCTTATATTTTATAATATGAATCAACCTACAGACATCTGGCAGTGATCTCCGAATCTAGTTCCAATATGACCAGTGACTTATTAGCTACAACAAATGAGCAATTAACTGTATGACGTGATGTTCTGTGATGCCATAGGGCAGGGATGGCAAACCTTTTTGGGTCCGCGTGCCAAAAATCCACAAATATTATTTCTCGATTGTGTGGCGTGCCCAAGAAGTATTTTTTTAACGAAATAGAAAAAAGAAAATTTAAGCGATTGCCGTTTATCTTGGCAAACATTTAAAAATTAGTAAAACTGAATAAATAAATAATTCACGGATTATTTAATCAAAATTTTAATTTTTCAAACTTAAAATATTTTTGAACTTAGCAATCGTTAGCGTACCATCCAAATTCTTAAACGTGCCACTTCGGGCACGCGTGCCGTAGGTTCGTAATCTCTGCCGTAGGGACTATTTCCAAGCACCTAGAAAATATAACAAACAAAATAGGAAGTTATACATTCAATTTAATCTCATAAAACATCTAAGGCATGGGTTACCTAAAGAATATTCAAAATTATGTTAAACCTTTCTTGCAAATAATTAAATTTGCAAACATAATTGAGGCTATTCATGAAACTCATGGTGAAACCAAAAAAAAAATAGTTGAGATAATGAAATTCAAATTATTTAAAAAATAAAACAATATTTTTACCTCACAAGTCACAGACAAATCGTTAACATTCAGTGTGAAATCTAAATGATAATTTTAATAAAATTAAGCTATAGCAATTTTATAAATATTGATTATGATGAATGCGTAAAAAAATAAAACTCGACACTATATATATATGCCACTTATCATATTTATTTATATTTAAATATGCAATATTATAATTTATAAGTATACTATATATCAAAAGAGTCCTGTTTGTTAGAACAAATTGATTGCAAGATAACAAGGTAAGGCAAGAATTAGCATACGTTAAAAAGGGACGCAAATAATTGGGCTTTTCGTTTATATACTAAAGTGCGAAAGTGACAAAATATAATATAAAGCAAGTCCAAGGTAATAATATTATAATGAACTGAACAAGATTTTTCACGATGCGTTTTAGTTTGCAGTAAAATAAACTGAAGTTAAGATACATTTAAATTATATGTTATATATTTAAAAAAATCTTATATATTAATGATTAACACTTAATATTTGTAGGTATTTTTGTTAACCGTGAAAAATATAAATATCTCAGCTTATAATATAAGTTAATATGTTTTGCTGTAAAAACTTAGATATTTAAATAAGAATTATATTTTCATTTCTCTGGTTTGGATTTCTCTGATGTAGTCAGTCCTCAGGGACGTTCCGTGGGCATAGGCGAGTAGGCAGTTGTCTAGGGGCGGCAAATCCAAGGGAGCGGCAAATGATTAAAGCTTTTTTTAAACGACTGAATATTTTTGGCACACGAATTTAGCTTAGAATAAATATGACGCCTCAATATCTTTGATAAAAAAGAATACCGACAAAAATTATTTTCAGTTGTAATAATGTTATGACCGATGGGTAAACGGGGTAGTTAAATTGATCGCAATAATCTTCTCTAAATATTACATTTAAACTATATCAGGACTATAGGCGGCAGATAAGATGATGTCAAAAAAATATTTAGAAAAATAGTAAAAGCGCTATTTTAAACTGTGCCTAGGGGGCGGCACATGGCCTAGGAACGTCACTACTGTCCTTCTCATCTAACCTTCTTTTCCTGATCGGTGATGACGCTTAGTGCTTACTTTTATGCCTTCCCTCATCCAATCCTTTTACCATTAACTTTACTGGAGAGAGATGTTACGCATATGATTTAAAACCAGTTCACATTAAACATGTGATATTGAAATTCTCTATAACGAGTTCATATTATTCACATAGGGAACAGATTTTTTTTTAAATATGTATAAATTAAGACGAAACGGGGTTGGTAAAACATATCGACTGTGAAAAGGAAAAGGGACGTAACCCACACATATAAAATTTTACAGGAGGCGCAAAAAACGTGCTTTGATGATTTTGGGCCAAGTGCAAATTATGAATTATACAAAACCTTGAAGTGCACGGAAACTTCAAAACCGGTGTTTAATTGACATAATCTAATATTAATTACAGAAATTGTCTAGGAAAAACTTTTATTTCAGTCTTTTTTCTTGGTTTTATTTTTTTACAAGGTCATCTTTTTCAAACTTAAATGCTAAATTTAGATACTAATTCGGCATTTACAGCATGCATCCTTTTGATAGAACGTGTATCAAGTTTGATACACTGTGATAATCGAAAAAAACCTGTTTCGAAAAAACTGTGGGTTACGTCCTTTTTCCTTTCCATAGTCGATATATACATATTTTTTGTATAAAACAACAAACAAAAATGTATCCATCTCATTTGTGAAAAACTCGATATCAAGCCAATCAAAACAAATACCGGTCGTAAAAATTAAACAACCAAATGATTTCAATTCTCATTGGTGATTTTAATATAAAATATAATAGATACATTCAAAGAGATTATGCTATAAAGCTTACTTAACATTTTTCAACAATAAAATACAATATTTTAAATTTATACTGTGACAGAATTATTTTCACAATAATTAATGGCAGTTATAAATAATTCATTCAACAATACATTTAAAAATGGTAAACATTGTTGTTAAAAGTAAATAAATAAACAAAACTATCAAACAATCTTTAGTAACAATAATTTTTAAGCGCTTGTGGTAATAAAATTAGTCAAAAAATCAATTCGTTGGCATTGTTAAAGCAAAGAAAATAGTACTAAAAACTGCTTTTTATGTCTTCGGATAAATTTGAATTTTGTTTATTTTTTGATAAAAAAAAACTTCGATAGCTGTTCGCTATTAATAAAATAAAATAAATTCAGTTACTATGAACACAAATAGAATTAATTATGTATTAATTAGCCATCGAAATCTTAAATATCACTGTATATTTAAATTCAGTGGTACATTCATATTCTGGTATTTTTTTCTACCATAAAATAATGACATAATAAAAAAAAACTGTTAATTGAATGCTTTTTTATCTCAAATTTTCAAAAACAAAAAATATTAACTTAATTATGGTTATATATAAACGGTAGTATTATAATACCAAGTGGCAGTGTTATCTGTAAACATTTGTTCAACGCACTGTCAACGTGTAAAAGGAAGAAGAGAAAGAGGGTTCCCGGTAAATTGCTCGAATGGAAATTGCTCGAACAACAAGATAATCAATTTTTTTCCGTTTGTTCTGTCCGTTTGTTCTGTCTTAGCCCTAGTCTTCTATGTGTTCTGGAAATATATAGAAACAGTTTGAGTAACTAATTAATAAGCAGTTCTCGTAGAAACACTTCTGTTGAGATAAACTCCATTAAAAGATCATATGTTCCGCATTTGGAGCGAACACGGTTAAAATAAATACTTACGAAAATTATTTTTATATTTCACTCTCTAAACAAGTGAAATTCGTAGAAAAAGTCGTGAAAAATCGTTTAAATAACCAAGCAATTCGAATAATTTGTAATTCGAGCAATTTCCATTCGAGCAATTTACCGGCTCCCGAGAAAGAGAGAGAGTGATATGTGGAATCTTATTAATACAAAAATATATTGTTTACCAATAAGACACAATATATAAATATAATTGTTATTGATTTAACTAAGATATTTTCAATATTTTATTCAGTATGCAGTAAGAAATAAGTGATTTCGACCTCCTTAATATCAATGTAATGTTTTTGTTTTGTTTGATTTTAAATTAATATCGTTTTGTGTGTACCTGGTAAGTGAGTTGAACACAGGGACGTCCCGTGTGCATAGGCGAGTAGGCAGTTGCCTAGGGGTGGCAAGTCCTAGGGAGCGGCAAATGAGAGTTTTTTTTAAATGACTAAATATTATTGACACGAAATTTGGTCGGAATAAATATAATGCCTCAACGTCTTTAATACAAAAAAATATCGACAAAAAACATTTTCAATGGTAATTATATTATGACCGATGGGTAAACAGTAGTTAAACTTATCGCAAAAATCTGCTTTAAATATGACATTTATCAATGCATTGAAGGGGGCAGATAAAATTATTTCAAAAAAAAATATTTAGAAAATCGTAAAAAGGCTATTTTAAACATTGCATAGGGGCGACACATAGCCTAGGAACGTCACTGGTTGAACACGACTATTTACATTGGAATAATTGATTCACATTTAAAAGATATTTCGACAAGAAACAGTTTAAATTTAATTTTATAGTGATTTTTATTATATAATTATAATTTAATAGAAATTGAAGAGCTCACATTCTCCGAATTGCTTTACTTGAAATTTAGTAGGTGCTCAAAGTATTATTTCTGCTAAGCAGACAGTTTATATTGCTGAGCAAATAACTTTATTAGAACTTCATAAGGCGCAAATAAAATATTATTCATTTTAAATAAATTTTGAGTGAATTTACTACTCTTAAAATATAAAACGTTGATATTAAAAACTATATTTTTAACCTTTGCATTACTAAAGTTTAAATGTTTAACAGTAATAAATTAACTTTATTCGTTACAGTTGTATGATAATAATGTTATATTGTAAACAATTTTATAGTGCATGTGGTACACAAAAATTACAAACGTTTAATTTTGAAAGCTTTTATGTAAAAAAATACAAAAATGTTAATTACGCCCGCTTAAATTAAGAGGAACGGAATTTATTTATTAGACACACGACAGAAAATATACAAATAATATCGAGGTTTAGTCTTTTTTTATACAAATTCGTATGCAAATCTTTAGTATACTAAGAACGACTGAGGATTCGTTAAATAGTTCAAGTCTACTGTATATATTTTTTTCAACATAAACTATTATCAATTACGATCAAACATATAATATTAAGGCTATGTATATGGATGTTTTATAATAGATCCGGAATGACTCCAGCGGTATACAGTATTCTGTAAGCTTTAACGTATTGATATATTTCACTGAAGATAGTGGTTGGTTTTAAGAAGTTTTTTTGTCAATACGTATTATTGTATCTAACGTGTATTCTTCGAAACATAATGCCAGCTTTGTTTTTGACAAATTTTAAATGAAAATCTCCAATATTAAGCTTAACAATACTACCCAGTTCTTAAAAAATTCGTAATACTGCAAAAACACATCTCGAATTTACTTTAATTTGACAGGAGAGACAAAAACGATACTACTGCAAAATTAAACAAGTTTTGATTACGCTTGGTATTGAAATAATTCATAAATGAGTTCAACGTTGAAAATAATAATATGTGTAAATACAAAAATACAACAAATAAAATAGTACTTTTACCAAAAAAATGAGTTACGTGTTTTTACAATATTGGTGACGATATAAGAATAAAAAAAAGTGGCATGCGGAATTTTTTGTACAAAATAAACGTTTGTCTTATAAATTAAATATCAATGCAATAAATAAAAGGTTTGTTTTATTTATTTCATTTAACAGTTAAGATAATATATTATGTGGTTGAAACTACTGAATGTTGTAAATACTCTGTTGAATGTTATGAAATCTACAACAAATCAAACACAAAATAATAACTTATAATAGTATTCAATAAAGTTTTTTAAAAATATAAAGACTCTTTGAACGTCCCTCGTCAAAATAAGTGGTGAAATATTGCCTTTTGCTGCCAAACATTTAATTAATATGTCATTAGTTTAGAAATACATTCATTGGCTGAATTATTCTTATTGATTATAGTATATTATCCTTAAGTTCATGTTGCTGAAAACAAACACAAATATAAGGCAATAATTATTATACAGGTTGATTGACACTTAACTGTCGTGAAGATAAAATTTATAACTGTTTATGTTTATACCAAAAACCATGTCAAATGTATTAATTAGCATATAGTTTAAAACCTCATTTAAAAATCTTCAGTCGTCATTTTTTATGTATTTTTAATAATATATCTATGTCTACATTTTTTTTGTTATTTTAAGCATTTTAAGCGATGTTTACTCTACATGTGTGGTATACAGAAAGTAAAAATACTTGACATTAAATTGACGAAAACTGGTAAATGATAGTCTTCCAAAAAATATATTATGTAATTTTTACGATTAAATGCATTTTATTTTATTTTTCCCGACTGTTTGTCCTTACTATGTCCTTATTTTGTTGTATTGATGATTTAGAAAACACCGCTATTCGAAGTTAATTAGATTTTTTATTATTTAAACCAAGTTAATTTATATTTCAATTAATATTTTTAAATCAAACAAATACTCTAATGAGTATACAGATGGTGAATTTACATCAGCGGTGGGCTTTCAATACGTTAAGAAGAGGCTCGCTTAATCTCAAAGCAATTCTCGGTGTTCTGGGGAAGGAGTGAATTTTTTATCACTCATATGCAATTATATGCAATACTTAAATAAGCAATCGATTGTTATTTAATGCACTTATTATACGTAACAATATGCAATTTACCGTAAGCTTATTAATGCAAATGACTAAACTGAATATACTGAGTATACTGAAGCTGCTGTAGGTAATATATTAGTCGAAAATTGCAGTTATATACTAATTTGATCTGAGAATATTGTTTTATCTATAAATAACAAGGGGCTCGCCGACCTTAGTAAAATTTAACAAGGGCTCGCGCGAGCCCTTCTAGCTCCTCTCCCCCCCTGATTTATACTGAGAAGGATCTTTCTGCAACAGAAAAATCGTAAAGGAACAAATGCGGAGTGAAACCAATAGGTTACACTTTTCTAAACAGTCTTTATTCTAAACATTTCTTTTAGATTATACGAAAAGCTTCAGTTTCAATCACAGAGACATTTATGCATGTAAAATTCGTTTAAAAGTTTTTTAAAAAATTCTCCTAATGATATATTTCTAACATATCGACCGTGGAAAGGAAAAAGGACGTAACCCACAGATTTTCATAACAGCTTTTTTTAGATAATCACAATGTATCAAACTTAATACACGTTCTATCAAAAGGACGCAAGCTGCAAATACCAAATTCGTATCTAAATTTAGCTTTTAAGTTTAAAAAAGATGCGCTTGTGTAAATTGAAACCAAGAAAAAATACTGAAAAAAGGTTTTTCCTGGATATTTTCTTAATTAGTATTAGCTTATGTCAATTAAACACCATTTAAGAAGCTCCGTGCACTTCAAGGTTGTGTATATTTCATAATTTTCATATGGCCCAAAATCATCAAAACACGTTTTTTGTGCCTACTGTAAAACTTTCTATTTGTGGGTTACGTCCTTTTTCCTTTCCACAGTCGATATGTATGTACAATTTTTAAACGTCTCATTTGAGGTCTTATATTGCATTTTCACTTACAATTTAATTTATTAAATAGATAGGCCGCCGTTGGCATTTTTAATGCCCTGATGTGTATTTTTCATAAATATATTCAAACTCACCACAATTTATTTTTAAAACTGTATCATTCACTGAGTAAAATAAAAAAACACAAACTTTTTTTTTAAACTTAAAAAAGCTCCAATTAACAGCTGCCATTTTGAAAATGAAAAAATTAGAAATATTTAATGAAAGCATAAATGGTATTTTAATTCAAAAAATATTTTACATATTTTCAGTCTTTAAATAATTCAATAGAAATCGTATTTATAATTAGTTACGTCAATTAATTATTCACCTGCAAATTCCTCAACCACACCACTAGACGATGGAAAAGTAGCAAAGTTTATCCCCCTGTATAAAATTTTCTTCAAATAACATAAACCTATTTTATAAATACTGTTAACACTCAATAATCACTAGGTAGATATGGTAATTTAATGTTCATCAATAGAGACATTTTGATTTATTGAAATTTAAAAAACAAATACAAATTACCATTCAAGCTTACCACGAAAAAGAATGTTTTATCGTATAATTTAACTTAATAATTGAGTTCATAAATCCGTCGCCTCGATCCGACCCTGTGACCTGGCGACTATACAAACATTGCTTTTAACATTTCAATTAACAGCCAAACGTTTATGCGTGTCAAGCAAAAGCCGTTTTTATTCAATGAATACACAGAGCCAATTTTAAATACTATCATATAATGTTACTTACGACACTTTATAACAAAATTACTAGTGTTTAATATCCAATACAATTTATCAGCAATCAAAACGATCAGGTTTCGTTATTTCGATTTAAAGCTCGGTCTGACGAATATAAGCTTAAATGATACATAAAATAGTGGTGAGTTTAACTTGGAATTGTATTGTTTCTAATGGCTTATTTTACAGCGTAGACCCGCTTAAGTACAATTCTATGATTTAATTGATGCATATTTATTCACTATTATTATCATGGTCTTTTGTGTTGTAAATTTTATAATTTAATTTGGCGCTATCCCATTACATATTTTTATATTTGAGACATAAATTAAATAACAACAGACACCCTGTTATTGATATTTGAGTCACCTAGATGCAAACGGTAATAGATATATTTTAAATCATTGCTGGTAAAAAAGGTTCTTTAAAATAGAATACTGACAAAAATATAATATAATATAATTTAAGGTATAATACCTGACAAGAAACTAAGTGAAATAGCCACCTCATTTCTATCAGAACCATCAATTTATAGTATCGCCACTGATATTAACACGAAAAATCTAAAAACATATTGTTAACTACTTGAATACCAAGAGGACACGAGTGTCCGGAACATATGCAAGCGAACACGGATATCAAATACATTTAAAAAATCAAATACTTGGTATTCTATTAGAATATGAACAATATTTTGATGAATATGTGTAGTTCCATCTATAATGACTCAAAATAGTTTTTTAAAATATCGAATTCGAGTGTATATTAGGCAAAATTATTTTTCTCAAAAACACGCAGTATCTCTGGGACATATTAATGATTTATTTGCGCGGTATTCAAACGGTTAAGGTAATATTGCACTCTATCAAATGCACAAGCTTACATCAAAACTGACTTACCTCGAATCTTCTCAATTGTCAATTATTAACTTATCTATAGTGGTGGGTTTGTTTTGTATGTACTAAATAAAGGATATTTGAAATCATTTTCTTGAGATAATTACCTTTTTCCCGGTTTATGAATGTAAGAAGCATTTTTTAAAGTATGTTAAAATGGTCAGTACTTAACTAGTTTCATAGTCAGTATTTTATTACGTGAATGGTTAGTATAAATATTATGTTTGTTCAGTACAAACGTAGAAAGATAAGTGTTTGTTTAAAATTTGATTTAAAAGACGTAACTATAAAAATGTGATTAGGTTAGATTCAAAGGTGGACTGGAGGAGGCTCGGAGGGGCTCACGCGAGCCCCTTGTTACATTTGAATGAGGCCGGCGAGCCCTTTGTTAAAGTGAAAAATATCCTCAGATCAACAGTAATTTCTGTAGATGGTTTATATGTATTATGAAAAAAAAGACTTTGTTGAATTTAGAAATTTCTCGTAATTTACATTTATTTCGGGTTCAAACTAAAAGATGACACGAGTTTTTAATATTTTTATGGCAGTATATTTTTACATATTAAAAGCATATTTAGTAACATTTAATTGATTTCATAATTATTTCGAAACATCCTATACGTGTGATAAAATAATCCACCCCTTATATGGAACACCGCGAAAATCTCTCAGGTTAACCGAGCCCCTTGTTAACATTTTGGCAGCCCACCGTTGGTTAGATTCGGTTGTCAACATAAAACTGGCCATAAAATTTTAGATATCATATAATTATAACAATATATACTTAAACCTCATTCATGCTTAATATACAGTGAAAAATAGCTTCTAGTTACTCTTTGACACAAGTTTGTCTGCCATTATTATGATGCGAGGTAAAATTGTACATTTAGTTTCATCTCACAAATTTTGCGTTGATTTTGATTTAGGGGAATAAATCAGTTTTGTTAATTCTAATACCTTAATTTACGTTTAAATATATATTTATATAAATCGCACGTTAAAAGCTTGTCACCAAAGAAAGCTCTAGTATTTATTGTAAAGTGAGTTACATTATACTTGTATTCATAAAATAATTCTATAGAGATGGACATATAAAGCATATTAATATGATGTATAGAGTAATAAAGTATATTAGAGTGTGGGAGTATTCAAATGATGTGTATAAATCCAGATTTGAATGTTTGATCGCATTGTGTTTTAGTCGCAGTCACTTATGTTGTAAGACGCATGCACTTATGCGAACTCTGCATACACACATAAGCATAATAATGCCTACTCACTTATATTGTATGCGTTTCTAAAGTGAGATATTGTACACTGAGACAAGGCGCTTATATCGACCGAATGGCTGATAATAAGATACGATATTAACGTCTGTATCTGAATAAATAAATGAACACATGTATACATAATATTTACATATAAGATCCATTCAACGCTTCCAAACATGTTATTAATTCAGATCATTGTTTGGGTGATAAATTTTTACAATCGACCATCTTTGAAAACATTACTATTTCCTTAAAACAATTATTAATGTCCGTGATCGAATTGTCGACGTATCACTGTGCTCACGGGTTTAAATCCACTACAGTAAATACCCCATTTACGCGAAAGTTGGGACCGCGTTATTGGAAGTCGCGTAATAAGGGAGTGAATCTGATACAAAATAAAGAGTTACGTTTTTTTCGCGAAAAATGCAAATTCTGTTAAAACTAAGAATAAATGAAAAAATATATATATGGTAGAAATATATATGTATGCATCACATAAACAGCCGCCCAAGTGTGTACAGCAGCAACGACAATGGAATTCGACAGCGCAATTGGGGGAGTTGCGACGAATATTTCTGTTCAGCGCGTAATTCGAGGTAGCTTATTTCCACTGTACTGAGAATGTCGTTTTTCAATCGATCAGCGCCTTTCTTTTTGAAGGCATGGATGTTTGCGATCCTGAAACTCCGTCCAATCCATCCCATGACCAAAACAGGTGTGACGAACCCGATTAGCTAACCTCTTGTTTTTTCCCTACTTATATCCTTCTATCTTAACTGTATTATAAAAGAGTTGTTGAGCAACTGTGTAACAACAAATGGTTATCGTATAAAAAAGAATTTTCAGATAATATCAAGTAGAACTTCATATTTTTTCGCATTGGGAACGTACATGGCTTGAAAGCAAAGACTTTGATATCTGCGGTTTATGGTCCATCTTTCTGTAGATTCTATTGAAGTTCTCATTATACTTGTTTTTCAAGTAACTATGTTAAGCGATCTTCATGAAAATTTGTGATAAAGGAAAATTTTAGCAGAGCACGTGTCTCTCATTACAACTAAGCAAGAAAATATTTGAAATTAAAATCAAAAAAATATTTAACAATACTTTTTCATTTCTTTAACCTAATTTTGTATTTTTTGTTTTCTAAGTATATTTAAAAATATTGCAAAATATTAATCATCTTTTAATATATAGTTTAATTTTAAATTTTTAACAAAACAACAATCGAATTACTTATTAATTGATTAATTGATCCCTCTAGAAGTGAAGTGAGCCAACTAGTAAAATGGTTAAACTTTTTTCTGTTTATTACAATCACGTTAACATTTTTAATTACAATCACGTCTTTGCTTTTTTGTTTTGGTGGATTGTATATTTTTATTTTACTGAGAGAAAACTATTATTAACTGAGGTTGCTTCACTTTTGCAATACTTTAAGACGTGTAGATATGTAGAATATTACAACGCATGAAACTATTTTTTTCTAAAATACCATTTGGCTCACTTCGCCTCTAGTGGGTCCAATTGGTGTTAAAAATATTGTTAACAAATAAATAATTCGAAATATTGAGACACAAATTATTACTTACTATGTAATTCACCATCTCCGTTAATCACCATTTTTTAAATTAAAAAAATATTTTGATACATAATCCATCCAAGTTTAAGTATCTTAGAAATTCATCTACGTTTGGTTGTCTCTGAGCTTAAGGAATATATCTTACAGATCCAATCTAAATACCGTTTCATTCAATGAAAGTTACTGCCTTTTATTATTGTATTATATTACACAGAATTTATTATTACCACTTATATTATTATTATAAAAAAGGTTCGGTCGCCATATTGACCTTTGGGCGTTTCTTGTTGATCGAATAAAAGATTTTTTTATTTGTACACATTTAATAATATTATTTATTGCCGACGAATATAAAGAGCGAGTAATAAACTCATCCAATTACGTTCTTTTTTATTTACTTTGGGCTGAATACGTTTATTAATATTTCATAGTTCACTTCCTACGTGAGTATTATACATTTATTATTAAATTTTCTTTGAGACGTTTTTTTTATAGACACTTAGTGTTTCAATCTAGTCAAAGTAATATAAAACAATTTCTTTATCTACTATATCAAAATTTCAAGCCCACTTACTCTAAATATGAAGTACATACTTGTGTTGAATATTTTGATATCTTATAATCTTGCCACGCACATTCCATATTTAACAAGATGTTTTTTTTACACAAAATAATCAGTGGTGGGTTGCCAATAAGTTAACAAGGAGCTCGCTTAATCTCAAAGCAATTCTCGATGTTTTGGAGAAGGAGTGAATTATTTTATCACTCGTATGAAATTATATGTAATATTTAAATAAGCAATCGATTGTCATTTAATACACTGATAATATGTAACAATATGCAATTTACCGTAAACGTATAATTGCTAAAAATGTACTATTATGTATACTGACACTGTCGTAGATAATATGTAAGTCAGAAATTGCAGTTGTTTACCATTTTGATCTGAAAATATTGTATTCTCTAAAATTAACAAGGGGCTCGCCGGCCTTAGTCAAATTTAACAAAGGGGTCGCGCGAGCCCCTGCGAGCCCCCTCCAGCCTATCTCTGAAAATAATTGTTTGCATATAAATGTAGAACATAATGATTTTAATTAGATTAAATCAACGCTTGCCAATCTAATGTTCTGGTGATTGTAAACTTGCCTTATTATCGTAATCATTTTCTATTATAATAAAACCTTTTTAATAGTCACTTAAATGTGGTTCACTGTCAAATGTTAATGAAAAGATTTTTCAAACTTTACTTTAAAATGTATCATATATGTAAACAGATCATAGTTTACCATTTTTTTGAGCTCGCGGCGTCTTTTGAGTCTCATATTTTTTCGTGGTCTCCGTACCCGTACTAATTAGTTTTTCGCGATCCCGGGATTGTTGACTGGGAAAAAAGTTAAAAATTGAAAGATTACAAAATAATTTTCAACTCGAACACTTTTTTTTTATTCGAACAATAAAGTTTTATCAAGAAAATTCAAATTCAATCCATAAACTTTAAACTGTGTTTTACTTATGTAAACACATTGCAATAGCGCGTTTGAGCACTTTTCGCAGAAATTAATGATTCAAGCTAACTGTCAAACATGATTACTTTATTGTACAATAAAGGCATCTTTGCTGAGATAAAGAAAGTATTTTCGGACAGTGTTCCCGTTCGCTGGAATCAATTGGACAATGCAAAGGTGAGGTGATTTGATGCACAGCCAAAGATTGGTCGAAAGTAACTCACACGGCAACAATATAATAAAGTGGCTTGTAATTCCGTTGAATATTATCATGCCCAAAGGTGTCCATCACAATGAGTGGTCATAAGGTATACCACGGGAATGTTGTGCACAACCTTTTTATTTTCTTGGAGTAATATTAAAAAAAAAGGCGTATTAGTCAATCTCGTTGGCTTCCCGGAAGGAATCTCACGGGATTAAATCCTAGTACAGATAGCATTTATTAATTATTCGTTATGTCTAAATATACCCTTCCAATCATTAAATTAACGAAAGCGATTTTTCTGTTTGGACCCTGTTCTACTATCTTTGAAAAAATGAGATTGAGCAACTGCATAACAATCAGGTATCGTAGAATAACTTATGTTTGCATACTTCTATAAGAAGACCATATTCTACATTAAGAGCGGACACGGATTTAAATACTGTGCTTTTTGTAAATTGTATGTTAAAATTTGAATAGTTTATATTATTTATGGAGCAGTACCTATATTAAAACAGATTTAATCAAAGGCCTGAAATAATAATTAACATGGTTAATGGAAACCAATTTTTTACAATATAATATGTACGCTTTTGCAACACTACCCTTACGCACGATGCAAGAAATAGAAAGTTAGTGTATATTATGTGAGAGTGATTGAAAGCGCGAATGTTGTCTAATGACACTATCATCCAGTTAAAACTATATGTTACACATACATAATGATAGTAAAAGTGACTACATTCTAGATTTTTATCTAAAACTTTATTATACAATGTGTATAATATTTAAACTCTATAAAAGTGTAATTGTTTTATCTTTATCTGAATTGCTTATTTCTAAGCTCTCGTTGTGAATTGGTGTCTTTTTGCACAACAACAATCAATTTTAAAGCAAGCGTCTTATAAAGTAAATAATAATTATCAAGCATTATAAAACAGTCTCCTTCACAACTGTTTTTATCGTGCGTGAATTATTAATATTAATTGGAAAGATTCTACTTTTCGTTCATCAGTAAAGGGTACATTATAAAATTTATGTTAATTCTTATCCAACTCTTAATCTTTCGACAGTAAAAAACCATTCATGCTTTACTTAATAATATTCAGTAATATGTATAAATAAATAGTTAGCAGTTATTTAAGGTATGTTGAATACATATTCAAAAATTATTCATAGTTTTATGTACGACTATAAAATCCTAATACACGTGGGTAAAATGAACTATCAGATTTATTTACTAATTTAATTTTTCAGTTATTGGTAAATTTTATTTATTTATTTAATTAATAATTTAACATTGCATAAGATTGACAAATTATAAATCTAAGAATTTTACAATGAAGAAAAAAAGACATAAAATGATTTAATATTAAAAGCTGTAGAAAAAAATTGACAAGGAAGTCAACTGAGTAAGCTCCGACGAACTCTACTTTAATACATAAAAAAACAGCATTCGTGGGAACTCACCCACGTCCACGTGAAATATGTCGATATCAGAAGCAATATTGTTGAACACCGGGCTCTCCCTAGTGGCATCTCCATTGGCAGGCTGGTTCTACGCCTTGGGAGAACAAACAATTCATGTCCACGATTTCCAAAAAAATAATCAGGAACATTAAGCTTGACATTCTCAAGAATGGTGGAATTTTAATTTCACAAAAACTTCTTGTGAATTTTCTCCACCATAAGGGTATATTTGGAACCTCTTGATCGACCCACTCTCAAGTCTGCTACGAGTCAAAACGTTTTACATTAATATTACATTTTTAACTCCCGAAAACACTCAGATTGTACGGATGATAAAGCCCAACATTTGTAATGCTTTTTTGCAAGTAATTTTAATGTGATTGAATGAAAGTTTGTTCTCAAATTATACGCCAAGATGACTGATGAAATTCTTTATGTTTATAACATGTCAAACATACTTCCCATCAAATAAATAAATTACGATGAATCAACTATCGATAGTCACTTTTTCGTGTTGTTGTTTTCAAAAGCATTGATCTCATTGTTGATTAATATATTTGCAGAAAAAGTTCAATAAACAAATGTTGATAACCACTTGCATCTGGTACAAAGGCGCTCAAAGTCGTGCTCCCATCCGTTCTTGGGTGACGTCTTCATAATTTGTTGTATCAACGTTCTAACAAATCAAAACGGACATAACTGTAAATCGGAAAAATATAATTATTTTTTTTAATATTAAACAGAGCCATACTACACACTAATCGCTTTCTTATAAAATGCATAAATATTTGTGGACACACTCCTTCAATGAAGTATTTTTTTTGCGTTCGGTTTTTAATTAATTATTAACATCGTTTCGCAATCAATTAATGAAATTTTAACTGTCTAAATTTAAATTTAAATTATCTGCTTACAGTATACATAAAAAGTTAATTTAAATACGTTATACCTTTTTTTAAAAGTGACGTAATTAGTTGACATTCACGTGAATTAAAATTCTATTACTGTGGATAAAAAAAGCAATGTTTTTTTTTCTTAAAGGAAAAATACCTTTGCAATTCAAGTTTAAATACGTTTAGTCAAAATATTGAAACCAAATAATAAATAAAAAAAACTATATTCAAAAAGACATATTTTTTTGAAAAAAAAGTGACTGTCAACCCGTTACAATATACACAAAAGCTCGTTATATTAAATAAAATTCTTTGTGAATAAAGGTTGTTGTTTTTTTTTTGGTTTTCGTCAATATAACAGTAATTAAGTATAAACAAACATCTTAAAATAGTTTTGATTTAAGTAGCAACCGATATAATAATTATTATATTCATACACATGACTTTTATGATTTTTTTAAGAATATTGTTTTTAAATTGTCGATATGAACAATATATATACAATAAATAATTAATAAATGTGGCAATACTATACCAGGCGAGCGATACTCGCGAGATGTTACAGCCCGATAGTGAGACTGCGTGGCAAGGAAGGAATCTTCCAACTGAGGATATATGAAGAGAAGGTAACATTAAAATGGGGGTGGGGGGAGGGGAGGGTCTGTGGGCAATTTAAAAACAAATAAAGGTGTCAGCTCACCATCACAATATGCCCGACGGGGGGCACCTACGATGCAGACCGCGAGATGATACTATTATGCATTTATAAATAATTCGTATGTAGGTGTAGTGATGTTTCATGTTTCAGAAACAGTCAAATATAAATACAACTGACAACGACACAAGTCCTTATAATTATTTACATTCGCCTCATTGTTATATTAAGTAGCAAACCTATTTATTTCAATAACACAAAGTAGCAAGAATACTACTCAACGAACAAGACCAGTGGCTCCCTCAATTAAATTTGTTTTCTTTGATAATAAATTTTTACATCCCCCCCACCCGTTCGTAAATCGTATTGTTATTGAATGAATTTTCCTTTTCTACACGCCCGGTAAAAGAAAAAATCGATCAAATAATCGTATTTTACGATTACAATTAAAAACCTAAAACTAATGAAATAACAAACTTATCAATTTTAATTATATATTATACAAACGAATTTCCATGCAAAAACCGTCAAATTCATCAAAAATATTAATAACACTGATAAGGAGATTCATTATGGACTATATATGTTAACAATACATATTTTTCAGAATACAAATTATTGTACCCTTCATCACGCATTACATATATCACCAGGGCCGTAGCGAGACTTTTTGGCGCCATCTACACCCTTTCATCACCTTATTGCAAAACTTATATATTACAGAATAAATCAGTGCATTAAAAAACTTACAGCACGTACCTCAATGGCTATTACTCCATTTTATTGATATAAATTTTTAATTAATTAAAATCTTTTAGTTCTTTATGCGACGGTATAATTTAATGCTTGTACTTTTCAATCATTTTCATCAGAATCAATACATACCTAAGTTGTATTAAATTTAAATGAATAATTATGTAATTAACAATATCTTTTTCTGAACAATAATTATTAATATAAACATTGTGTAATGTTTTAGAACTATGTTAAAATATGCGTAGCTTATAAAAAATATGTTCATCGTATTTCTCTTATTAAAATTAACTGGCCGAGTAAATAAACGCCTACTTTCAGATTGAAACGCAAATGGAAGGAATAACTTACATATCCAAACAAATTTTTAAATTATTGTTACATGGTATGCGCCACATCGAACGACGAAGCTTGCTTACTTACCTCTATGAGAGATATCTTCTTATTTCAATAATATAAATATGACACAAAATATTTGAATACAAAAAAATACGTATTAAATTATATTATACCACGTCAGATAAATCAATATCCCGACGGAGTTTCAATATAGTTTTATTAAATTTAAAAAAATACATTGTTTACTGTCGTGGACACATTTCGTTTAGGAAATTGATATTTTTTCATTTTCTAGTTCCGCTACATATGGAATTTTAATGGAGGTATTTTTACAGAAGTTTTGCTTACAACAATTTAGTCACTTCCCCTTTTTGCGAAGAAAGAAGAAATTGACCTTATTTATTTAATCTTTCTTTCCGCTCTACATTATGATGATTGGATTCGTGGAAGACGAAAGAGAATGCAAACGTTCATGCATTTGAGCACAAATTAAAAAATATATTGAAAAATCAATTTGGTCGAGCCTGTATAAACCGCAATTGAAAGAACGAACGCCCAATAACTGTTGTCATGGTTAACCAATTTAGGGCTAAAGTCACCCTTTTCATAACTGATACAAATACTTTGAACGACTAATATAAAATTTATAATACGTTTTTTTTGTTGTATGATTTGTAAAATGAAAATAAAACTCAAATTCTATTTATTTAAAAACGATTTAATCTTTTTTCATTCTCAGTTCATATCTGAATGAAGATCATCATGTATTAAATTTAATTTAGTATTGTGAAAGAATTTATAAAAATAGTACATTCTGATAAACGTGAAGACCATATTATAATCTTTACCTATCTAGCCGAATTGGTAACTAATAAATATGACAAAAATGAGATATTTTCGCTAAAATTACAGTGATAATTTATAAAAAAATAATTTACTACTTTCATCACTATTCAAAAAATGTTTCTTTATCGTCAATATAAGCAAATAACGTCATCAATCTGCTAAAAAAAACTGTCAAGAATTAATGAAGTATACAAAGAGATTTTTTGATATAAGTTCTTTGTCTGGAATAATTCAATTGATGCATCAATTATAAGAATTTGCCAAAAACAGAATTTATTTTTAGAAGGCTTTGTCTATTAATTTTTAAATTTTATATGTTTCAGATTGCCATTAATACATATTTTGATAATATAACTATATTTTTAACACAAAATATTGATGCTAGAAGCATAATACCCCAAATGATTTTTTTCATTTGCTGTTAACTCATTTGTTTCTTACCAACTTCAGCTGGAACAGTGACGATTTATTTATTAATAAAATTAATGAAGTAGCTAATTATTACATAATTGATCACTTACTTTGTAAACTTAGACTGATATACTTACTTACACGCTTATCGTAAAGGTGTGTAGTTAAATCTAAATATACTAATGAGCTGCCGGTGTAGTGACAAATCACAACTTCTTCGGTCAATTTCCGCAGATACCTTTTTATTCAAAAAGGTGTGAAAATATCAAAAAAACCCATGAGAACTCTTAACGGGAAGTGAGATTGAAAACAAGATTACGAGATTTTTTCTATGATAACGAAAACGTGTTTATAATAATGAATTAAGAAGATCTTTTATCGTAGAAAACTTTTTAATTGACTGTATGTGAAATATTCAATGCTAGATGTATAATTTAAAGCATCTTAGATGTCAGTTTAATGGTATTATTGGCTTTGCACTCCAAGCTGTCAATATTATTAAGTATCTACATCATTTTCCTTAATAATCCCCGTAGGATAGCATAGTATCATATCGAGTATTAAATACCAGCAATATATGTTTAACATATTTATATCAAACACCAAGTACTAAAGATGTACTCTTTGCTAAGATATTAGGTGTCTGATTGCTTAAATAATCAATGGTCTTTTCTTTTAATAAATAATATATTGTAGATTTAGTACAAAAAATTGTTTTATACAAATGAATCACGGATATATAATAAACTAAGCTTCTATGAATGCTAAAATTACAATTTCATAATCAACTATAATGACAATCAAAAATAGATGCCCATATTTTTTTTTATTCCATTAATTTGTAGAAAATTTGAATAGTCGTAATATACGGGCTGATTGTGGAGCAATCTCAACTGAATTTTATTTATGGGAATCGGTTATGCAATTCTCAACCTCATAATTTCGAACAGTATAAGTATGTTAACAATTTAAGGGATCAGGAAAGGACTATTAGATAACTTATCATTCTCATTTTTTTTACTATTTTACGGATCGGATGATGTGAGGCAGGGGTGGGCGCAGAAGTAAGTCAGAGGGGCTCGCGCGAGTCTCTTGTTAAATAAAGAATAAAAACAATATTCTCAGAACTATAAGTTATACAATGTTTAATATAATTTTTAATTTAACTCAAGAACGCAGTGATGCACATTACGTGTTTCAAACAATTTCTGACATATAATATTGAATAGAACAGTTCAACGTTTAAACATGACGTAATTGAAGCGAAAAAAATGGTAACTTTTAGCGTCAATCTTGTAATTTTTAACTCATGCATTCTTAATTAGGAAAATACATTTTCCAGGTAAAACAGCGTATTATTACATAGTGTAATTATATAAAGTAACATTCGGTTGTTTTAATAATTATTGCAATGAAAAAATACCTTTTCCTGAAACACTGCGAAAAGCTTTGACATAATTTAAGATTTCGACTGAAGGTTTTTGGTGGAAGGAACGCCTGAAGATGCCGAAATTAGAAACCCAGGTCGTTAGTGACAAAATCTGTGGGAGTGTACATAATTTGAACGATTCAAATTTAAAAGCTTTGACATTAATAAGCCCAATTTAACGTATTGGCAGCACATCGTTAGTGAGAAGTAATGCAAACGTCACATTCATCCAGGTCTTTGAACACAAATCGATCAATGATGAATCAACAAAGCGTCTGTACTGAGGTTTAATTCCGTGGACACCACGACTAAAAAGAATATACGGCCAAAAGACCGGTAAAATTAATTAATAGACATTTTTTTCTACTCTTTGTGTACCAAATATGACCACTCATTAGTGTCAAGGTTAAAATAATTCGAATCATGTCACTCAATGTTTATTAAGTCAAAAAAATATTCAAATACTACTTGAGTTTTAAAATAACTATAACGTTATGTGTAGGTAGATAAATATATTTTCTATGATAATTTGTCGAAACAAATGAACGTGAGTATGTACATTGTAAGCGTATATTAACGTTATTCAAGGTTTTAAGGCGTAATTATGATTTGCGACTACTGAAAAGAGCAAATAAAAAAGGTGTCTAATTATTACCTGCGCAAGGACAATGTATGGCATTTAAAGTTAATGTTTAATGTGAAGTCATTGATTCGCAATCGAGATATGCAATTAAACAATAGTGGTTTATTATCGGTTGTGTAGATCAATCAAACGAATTAACGCAATACTTTGTACTTTTTTTCATATTATATTACATATACCAACAGAATGTTCAAATTAATTATTAAAGCCTCGTATTTTCCGGTCAGAATTTATATTACATTGGTCAGTATTTATATTAAATGGGCATAATATATCGGTCAGTGTAAATAGTCATAATTTAAATAAAATTTAAAAAAAGCTTAACCTAACCTAACCAAAATGGTTATAAAATATTCTGACCGTATAATATTTTTATTCTGACCAAAAATTGATTTAAATTCTGACCATTAAATTTGTTCCCAATATTTAATTCTGAATACGGGGATACGGTATTCACGAATTGAATGATTTGAAAAGTAGTGGGAGCGATTAGCTTACCGCTAACCGTATTTTTTTTAAATCCATGACCTCTCTCAATGTAAAGTAAATGGCTTCCCAGTGGAGGTATCTCAACAGAAGCTTTCTACGAGAACTGTTTGTTACTCAGTCGCTCAACCTACCGTTTTTTTTTAAGATTTTGACTGAAGGTGCTTGGTGGAATTTCAATATTAAATTTGAATCGTTCAAATTATGTACATTCTCACAGATTTGGTCACTAACGATCCGGGTTTCGCCTTTCGGCATCTTCAGGCGTTCAAGTGCACGGATAAACTTGAAGCCTGAAGATGCCGAAAGAAGAGTTAGTGGAAAAAATCTGTGAGAATGTACATAATTTGAATGATTCAAATTTACTATCGTTTTTTTCAAAGAGAGCAGTAGGGATAGAAAGATAAGGCTAGGACAGGACTAGTGGTTACAAATCTGGTATGACTACTTGTAAATTTTCAATCTTTTGTATTATCGTTTAATATCATAAATGTGAACATTAAACCTAGAGAAAATATTATTTTCTGTTTGTTCTATATACAATGTATTGCACATTCTACCTGAGAGTTTATAGAGCAGCTTAAATCATTTTTTTAAAGATATTTTTTAATTCTCATTCAAGAGTCTTCTTCTTCTTCTTGGCCTTGGAATGGCACACAATGTTTTTAAAACGTTCTTCTTCTACAAGCCCTCGCCAAAATAATAATACATCCAGTTAATAAAAATAAATTAGAAATTAGAACGAATGTACTTTATTAAGTTTTGTAAAATTTTAATTTAATTTTGCTATTTATTTTCCATGAAACGTATTAGTTGTCAGAAAGAAACATTATATCGGCAGTGAATAAAAATAATCTTTTTATAAGTAGCAGAGATGTGCTATAATTCACCATTTAAAACTAAATTAGAGTCAATATAACGCAACAAACTAACAGGTTTCCTTTAATATATTAACAATATTACCACAAATTGGCCGCCGGATCCTTTAACATATTGATTAATTTATTATTTTATCTACAATGACGCAATCTGTATTCAATGAAGTAAAGCTTATCGATTATTAATTATATTCTTTTTCACAAAATATATTATAATAATTGAAAAAAAAAATACTTAATTTGCAAGACTTTAAAATTAATCGACATTGTCTTTCTGTGCTGTAAATAGCCCAAAGGGAAATGTATAACGAAATATTTTTAACGCAGTTGGGCTTAATCGATTGGCAATTCCTGATATCACTATTTATTTTATTTGAGCATTGGTAATCGTATGCAATAATCGTAAATTAATATTGCTGGTTGCACAAAATTGAATGCAAATTGTTAGTGAGATTAAAATCAATTATAACATATTGAAACACAGTTTAATATAATCAGACATAATCGATTGTTCTTTGGGTGTTGACTACCGATTTATACAATCAAACATGGATAAATCCACTTTATTACACTTTTTAGTATAATTTTCTGATGAGAAATATTATTTAATTGATAATAAAAGGCGTTTAGTTGAATTTTTGTCATTCTATTTTTTGTTTTATCATTTTCATGTCCCAAGTGGTGGACTGCCAATACGGTAACAAGGGGATCGCTAAATGTTATAGTTACTCGTGATGTTCCGGGGAAGGCGTGAATTTTTTACCACTCATATGCAATTATTCGCAAAAATTAATAAAGCTATCGAATGTAACTATATTAAACATACTATACATTAATACTTTTCACGCAATTTATCGTAATTTAATCAATATCAATAGCTGAAAAATGTAAGCAAAAGGTATCTATCATTCGATGCAGTATTATTTTTCGATATAATCTCATTTGAGTACCATAATAAACATATAAGACACGATTGGACAACTATCATGTGTATTTAATTAATAATACATCTTTATAATAAATTAAAATAATAAAAAAAATCTTTAATTGTTATTCGAACATTTGTTTTCAAAATAACGGGATGAGGAAGAGAATATAACTAACGTTACGTTCATTTAATTATGTCACTATACATAAAAAAATATTGTTTAGGTACTTTCGTTAATAAAAAAAACTTCATTGTAGGAGAAGTCCAATCGGTGCGGTGCACACAGGCGCACGTGCGGCTTACAAAGCGTATAGGCGTCTTACTTAGCTTTTAACACTATTCACTCATTTAGATATACTTTTTCGAGGCGCCAAATGTGCTTCACACACAGGTGCGGAAATCTTCAATCCGGCCCTGAGTCCAATACATATACGAATTGATCAAATAACTTTGTGTTAATTTAATAAAAAGTGATTATTTTATGTGAGATATTGAAATACTCTGCATTGGTAATCAAAACAATTACTAATATTCTGTATTTCCTGAAAATAATTATAGCATTAAAAACTAATAATTTTGTATCAACGCTACGGCGTAGAGGTTTCATACTCTACGATTACTGTCCTGAAACAGTTTTCTATGATAAGAAAAACTGACGTAAGTATACAATGATAGATAGATAAATAGAATTTTCACTACATTGTCAAGTATTATGATATATAAATGAAAACTTCAAAAGAACAGTTTGGTAAGCGTGAGTTCTGCAAAACTATTAATTCACGCCATTATATAAGCAATAATGTTGTATATTGTTTATTACAACTACACTGTCAAAGAAATGTCAATACATTATGTAATGATTTATGTCGTTGCAAACAATAAATAGTTACAGCTGTTAATTATTTATTGACACATCAATAACTCGAATGTCTTAATGTCAAATGGTTACAGGCCAATAAGAACGCGTTTTGAACGTACTATTCAAGAATACTATATATATTGTTGACATACAGCGCAATTTACTTTTTGGAACGCAAAAAAATATATATATCACATTTGATAACAAAGTGCTTAATGATACCAATACTCTTTGGCTTGTATTTGAAAGTCTTGCCAAGCTTTCATAGACGTTTATTTATAGATTACTTAGATAAAATTAAGTGAACCAAATGCAGGTCAACATTGCCTGTTCGTAAATTAACTAAAAAAACATTTATTCAGAAGCATAATATGTATTATTACAAAAAAAAAATATACATGTGTAATAAAATACAACTGATTCGCGTGTTGCGTGAATTTGAAGCGACACAATATAAAAACGGAAAAAAAATACGAAACTAAATGTTTTAAAAGTATAGGTTTGAAAAAAATCAAAAATCAAAAATATCATCCAATCTTATTTTTGTCAAAAAGCGGATCGCTAAATTTTTAAATTTAATTATAATAATTGACATTAAGAAAAATGAAATTACATTATGCTTTTTCATCAAAAGAAAAATAAATACTTTATTCTTAGAAATCGTAATTAAGTTTTAAAAAAAATAAAAAAGAACTCTCATTTCTCTATAGACACTTCTTATGTTTGACCGTCCATGTGCAAAAAGATTGGGCTAAATTTATGTTTATAAACGTTGGGTTGGTAATTATTTTAGTTATAACTTAAGATAAATAACGTAATTGTTTTGTAGAATAACACGTATAAAAATAAAAAATATATTTTTCAAAATGTTAACGACCAAACAAAATCATCAAAAAATCAAAATACGTTCAATTTTCTGTTACCGTTACGCCAAAGATGTATGTAGTACAGAAGTGGGCTGGAAGGGACTCGCAGGGGCTCGCGCGAGCCCCTTGTTGAATTTCACTGAGTTCAGCGAGCCCCTTTTTAACTTATGAGAGAAAAATATTCTCAAATAAAATTGGTTTATAACTGCAATTTCTTATTTATATATTATCAACGACAGCTTCAGTACACACAATAATACATTTTTAGCTATTTACATTGATAAATTTACGGTAAATTGCATATTGTTACATATTATACGTGTTTTAAGTAAAAATCGATTGCTCATTTAAGTATTGCATATAATTACATAGAAGCGATAAGAAAATTCACTCCTTCCTCAGAACACTAAAAATTGCTTCGAGATTAAGCGAGCCTCTTTTTAACGTATTGGCAGCCCATCGCTGATGTAGTACAGTAAATAGAGAATACATCTGAATATATGTGTATTATATTTTTAGATATCAAAAGACACTTTTTTTAATCTCCATCCTATGTTCACTTTCTTTTGATTCAATAAGTTCCTAGTTTACACAATAAGTGATTTAATATTTTATTGAAACTTGTTCTCTCTTATCGTTCTTTACCACTAAACCATCGTATTAGACCTCCTTAAAGTGTGACGACATATTACATTGACGCTCTAATCTAAAACCTCTTAAAAGTGTTGGTAATATATTATATTTGCATCAGTCTTACAAAATGTTTTGCACGATTCTTTCAATCTTGGCTACAATACAAATCATTGTCTCACATTTTATTTATGGCTATATTTAAAATAAACTTTATATAATTTGAAAGCTTAACGATTGATTTAAATGCCAGCATGATTTTAGAAACGTTATTTTGTTTCTTGATGTATTGATTTCCATTTACTGGCTAATATTTCAAAGATAAAAAAACTTCTAATGTCAGTTAATGATACAGGTATGGAGACAATAAATAAATAACCCCGTATCTGTAATCTATTTTAATGTCTTCATTTTTTCTCTCTTGTTATTTGATACGTTTAATAGGTGTGACCAAAAGACTACACATCTCCATTTTAAACAATTTATTATTCATAACATTCTACCCACTCTTCGGTGAACACTATTTTTATAATGGGATACACAATTTTTTGAAACATCTGATACACGAATTTTATTTTGAATATACAGTAGCGATAACTGAAAATTAAAAACAGTTGCTGCTTAAATTTGAATCGTTCAAATTATGTACCTTCACACAAGTTTTTTCAAATTTAATATTGAAATTCCACCAAGCACCTTCAGTCAAAATCTTAAATTATAGTTATTGTTTAAATTATTGGACATACCTCTGATAATCCACACACAAATACATTTTAAAATATATAATAGTATTGAAAGAAAAAAACAGAAAAAAAATGTGTTAGTGTGCTAACTACGTTTATTATGTAACTAAATATCCAAAAATATCGTAAATAATAACATTTTTTCACCATGTCCGCTCCCAATGTGGAGCTTATAGACTCCTTATGGATTTTATCTCAACATAAGTGTTTCTACAAAAACTGCTCGTTATTAAGCTGCTAAACCTTTATTTTTTTTTCAAGCAGAGTAGAGGCTAGGACAAGACAAGCGGTTAACTAATCGTTCTCGTTACATCCAGTTTTTAGATAAGGGAAGAATTTAAGACACCACATATACCTTAAAACGGGAGTCGGTAAATTGCTCGAATGGAAATTGCTCGAATTACAAATTATTCGAATTGCTTGGTTATTTAAACGATTTTTCACGACTTTTTCTACGAATTTCATTTTTATCTTGTGCGCCACTTGTTTAGAGAGTGAAATATAAAAATAATTTTCGTAAGTATTTATTTTAACCGTGTTCGCTCCAAATGCGGAACATATGATCTTTTAATGGAGTTTATCTCAGCAGAGGTGTTTCTACGAGAACTGCTTATTAATTAGTTACTCAAACTGTTTCTATATATTTCCAGAACACATAGAAGACTAGGGCTAAGACAGAACAAACGGACAAAACAAACGGAAACAAATTGATTATCTTGTTATTCGAGCAATTTCCATTCGAGCAATTTACCGGGAACCCCTTAAAACAGAAATGTATAAATTAATTTATAAAAATATCCGTACTAGGATTTGAACCTGTGACCCCCGCCATCGAAACCATCAACGTTGACCCTCGACCACGTAGCTGATTTAATCATAACATTAGCTTACACTTTGCCATCATAGTACTAACATATTTAATGGTTTTATAAAGTTTTAAAAAAATATCAAGCAGTTGGTTTGAAACGTCGTCGCGGACGCAATCTGTTGTCACAGCTTTATAAAACTCAGTTTTTTTTTCGGATGTTAAAATTACAAGTGCCAGAAGTTTCTCTTGGTACATATTTTTGACAAATCTCGCAGATTCAATCAAAGTAAGAATCCCTTATTTTTTACGATGAAAAATCTTCAAACTAATGAAGTGAATCGGTTAAACTTAACAATATATATGTAATGACTAGCTAAAAAATAATTATACACAACCCGGAGTTGTCATAAACGATAAAGTAAATTCATTTTATAGAACCAGGGCTAGGGATTCTGAAGTCTCGGGGTTTTCAACGTCCCGGGACTCGAGGCGTGATAAAGTAAAATTCCCGAGACTTCCCGGGGCTAGAGACTTTTATTTCCTCTTCAGTAAAATTATAAATTTATTAAAATTAAATATTTGTATGTATGTATGTATGTATGTATGTATTACATACACTCGGCTCCTTTTAAATGTACGCACTAGTAAAAATCGCGTTTTTTTAATACAATGTTTAATAATTATTATTTTTCTTACGTAATGGATATATGAAATGCTTACGGTTGATTTTTACTAAGAAGGGGTGATAACGGTACAAATATTGAACAAATATCAATGAATCCGGCCGCAGTTAGAAGTAAATTTATGACCGTAGCTTCACAATACAGATTTTAGACCTTTTTTGTCATATTGAGACATTGGTACCTTTGTATTATAGTGAAAAAACATTTGTAAATAAAACAACATCAGATATGAACATTTAATTTTAATATTTTGTAATTTGGTATTGCTACAGTTATATTTTGTATACAGTTACATTTTTCTTGGGGCCCCCCTCTTATATCTGTTTTCATTCAATACACATCAGTCCTTTTGAGTGTTTCTTAACCACAAGAATTGTTTTTTTTTTAAATTAAATGTACAATTTATTAGCACATTTTAAGTCAGTCTCGATTCCCGGGACATTAAACAACAAGTTCCCGGGATGTCTCGACACAAAATCCCTAACCAGGGCTCGCCGCTAGTGAGTTTTTATGAAACGGACAAACTCTTTTATTTTATAATATTTAAGATAAGTGTATTTAGTTTTGTTTTTATTTTCACAAAACAAATAGTTACATTCTCAAAATATATTCAGAATCAACTCAACCCTATTTTTTGTGTAACGCTTTTTATGACATAATGGAAGGGAAATAGATATGTAAACTGGATTTAAAGCGAGTTTTCCTTATTAGATTAGAATAAAATTGATGTTTAACCTTTAACTCTGTAACGTAATATAGTAATATTAATAAATTTTACGTTTAAATTAATTACTCAAATGATAATCAAAACATACGTTGATCTACACGGATTTGGAAGTTAGAATGAATCTTAGATAAATTGATTCCGAATTAAGGAGGAAATATTTCTTTCAATACAGATTTTGAGTACAGTAATATTACTTTAGCTATTCCTTCTTCTGAAAGATGTGCACAAATATATGAAAAAAACGATATATTTTTTAGTAATAAACGTTTGCCTTTCACGAAATTAAAACATTTCCCTGGCCATGGGCGTAGTGTGAGTGTGACATTTAATTTGTCGAATAAACATTTTTTATCTCGGCCATTAATCGAACACAAATCGCTTGTTTAATATTAAACATCGAAAGGCGTCGCATATCAGATTACGCGTGAAGAATTTTGAAAATGTCGCGCGACAAGACAAGTGTGAACGACCGATTCTTTGCAACTTAAATTCAATGTATTCAAAAAGAAAACGACATTTACAACCGGCACACTATATAATATCTCAATAACGTTAATGTTAATGAAGTTAGTACAGTAAAGAATAAGTATAATCAAATGAACTCGGCTGAAATAATGTTAACTCGGCTCGAAGTTCTAGAAATAAACCATTTTAGTTTGGTCAAAGTATTTGTTTTTGAATACATTACAAATATTATTTTATAGATTTTGAACTATTTTAGTATCATCTTTTTAATAGCACGAGAATGATGTCGATAATTAGAATATGTACTGACAACCAATACTTACTAACTCAAAGAAAAAAGACATCATAAACATCCAATACCAAAAATCTTGATGATTAATAATTGTCTAAGTGGTATCGGATACATTTGAAACGTGGATTTTTTGTAAATCTGCAAGTCATTTCCGCTCCTAATGTGAAGGATTTCCGATGGAGTTTATTTTTACAGATTTTTTTTTCGAGAGCTCTTTTTTACTTGTTGCTTAGCTCCACTTTTTAGAAGAAAGTAGAGATAGATAGAATCGCGCTAGGAAAAGACTTGTGATAAGCTAATCCTTTAAAGAGTTTTAAGAGATCAGATGAGTGGGAGGAAATTTTATACATCACAAACATCCATGCTTTCGAAAAGAAATATACCGATTCAAAAATGAAACTGTCTTTTCTGGAATTTGAAGACAACGACGTTAACCCCTTGACCACTGTAAATATGTTGATATAGTTGTTAAGAAAAACGAAAAGGTAATCTTTGAAGAACATAACTTCTTTAGAATACACTGAAATTCCTAATAAAGATTGTAATACCGGACAAATACATATTTACACCGGTAATAAAAAAAAATATCTATGCAAAAATACAACCGATTAAGATCTCAATACCGGACGAGTAAATTTTAATCGGTATTTAGATATTTCATATTGAATACTGTCATTCAAAATAAATGTACATAATTGGGTGATTTTCATAAATAACTTACGGTTTCTTAAAATAATAATCCACTATTAAAAAAAATCATCAATTCTGGAACCGGATAATATTATAAGTCTGTAAAATTAAAATGTGTGGTAGCTTCTATAAAATAAAAATTTAGTTTTGGCTAATTTTTAATACCGAAATATTTGTATTTTTGTATTTTTATACCCACTATTTTGGTAATATTAAGCTATTATGCATTCTGTGATCTCTGTTTCGACAATATATACCGGCGTTGCAATCTCTAGTTAAATAATGTTTTGTTGAGTAGAAAAACGCAAAACACTGTCGTTATTTTTTACTGGTAAATAATTCATCAAATCTATCATACTTTTAACTTAAATAAATATGATTAATTAATAATCAAAAACTTACACAAATTGTATTAATTTTGAATAAATTACTTTTACCCACCTGTTAGTCATACATGCCATTGAATCCTGTTACCGCTATCGATGAATTCCTGGAACGAAGAGCGAATAGTTTTTTTTTTCTAAATAATATATTATTTTGTACCCCACTGTCATCCGTTGGTTAATGGCACAGCAAACATGCACCATAAATAAAGTATAAAAAAATATTTAGGTGTCACTTTAAGAAACACCTTTGTTACATGTCACATATGAAAATTTACACGTCGAGCTAACATATTAAATAAAATGATTTCGTCGTTAACTATTTAATTTAAGCAACAAAATACATATTTAAAAAAAAATCTTTATCGTTTTTGTGATAACGTTTCCAAGAACAGACAAATATTCATATTTAAAACTACTTTAATGAATTAATATAATAAACACAAGTACAGTTCTGTTAATCTTTACGCTGGAATGAAAAAGGAATGGATTTTGGATAGTAATTTATTGTAAATAGCTAAATAGAATTATCTCAATCTTTTTAAATCCGAATTGCGACTAGTGTTATTAAATAAAATATACTATTTTTCAAATATATTAATGATTTGAGCAGTTCTGTGAACTTTAAAAAATTCTGCATGTCAATTTTTCAATTACATTCTCGCGATGCGCGAATCCGGTCGTACTTGAATTAGTATAAAAAGCTGTGTTTCAATTTTAAAATATTGTTTATCTATTGTATATAGTATAGTATATCACCGTCGTAATACTAGAACTAAGTTACTTGATTTTTAAACATTTTTGATATTATGTTTTTTTTTCTATAACGCAAAATTCAATTGAACATTATTTAATTGTTTAAAAAGTTTTCATTTTTTATTTTAAACAATGATTAAAGGCTAGATGTAGGGTTTCCACCTTTTACTGGGACAATTCCGAGACAAATAGCTCAAAACTCGTTTTTTTTTAGCTCACCGAAGAATTTTAAATCCCCGATTTGGTATACTTTTTCCTAGAATATCTCTTTTTTTAAGACCTTTTTTTTAGCTCACCAAGGAATTTTAAATCCTCAATTCGCTCAAAATTTCCGGGACAATTAAGTATTCATCCGGATCCATCCGGGACAGCGTTTTCAAATCCGGGACAGGTGGCAACCCTAGTTAGATGTACATATTTTCGTCAAAAATAGTTTGAATTTCATTTTCTTAACAATTATCAAATCAAAGTTACCTAGTTATACTATTAAAATATTTCCAAAGTTAGTTATACTTCAATCCACCATTTTTTATTTTTTCTTTTTCAAGTTCATTATATTTCATATTGTATTCAGAAATAAATGTTAAAAGTTCAAACAGGATTGAGATTTCAAATAAGAAAACAGTTAAGTTCTTGGCTGTGATATATAGGAAATTAAGATGACTTCATATTTTGAATAACTATATAAATCTCTCCCCCGGTCAATATAGAAAAATCGATCAAAATACGAGATTAATTTGAGCAATTTGCAATTTCAATGTTAATTCAGTTGAAATAATTAAATTTACTGTCTGATCCTGTCAATGAATCAAGTCGATAAAACTTTGGGTACAAATTTCAAAGGTTCTTTCAAATTAACTCGTAAGCCTCAATATATAATAATAAAGACAAGATTACAAAAGGTTATTTTATTCGTTCAGTCAAGTTCTCTTTGTTGGCAATCGAAAAATTCAATCAAAAAGTCTCACAGAATCTCTCAATCTTGACAACGATGTGATTCAGAGGTAAGCAACAAGTATTCAGTCAGCAATAAAATAGGAAAAAAACGATTTCTTTTTCCAAACGGATTGTTTCACTTAGATTGAAAGTCATCGTTTATAGCAAGGTTGTGAAGTAGTTAAACTTAATAGGAAACAAATTAAATGGTCAGAATTTAAATCAATTTTTGGTCAGAATAAAAATATTATACGGTCAGAATATTTAATAACAATTTTGGTTAGTAGGTTAGGTTAGGTTAGGTTTTTTTTTTAATTTAATTTAAATTAAGACTATTTATTCTGACCGATATATTATGACTATTTAATAAAAATTCTGACCAATGTTATTTAAATTCTGACCAGAAAAATACGAGCCAAACTAATATACAAAATTACTCATAGTTATAGTCTGCGTATATTTAAATATCTACTAAAAAAACAAATCTTTTTTTATTTCAATTTAATTTTTTAAAAAAATAGTCTGAGTCACACTTAAATTTAAAAAAAATATCGGGATGACAACAAAATACTGACATATAGTAGCAGAAAATGTTCTAGTGAGGAAAATAAATTCGGAGGTTTGTTTTAGTTCCAGAAACTGCCGCTGTGGCGTCAGCGTCTTGGTAAAAAAGTCAGTCTATAGAGCCACTTTCTTCAGTATTTGGCGACTGCCCTAAAACTAGGATAAGTGATATCTATTAATTTTCTTTACCAAATTCTAAAGTATGCATCGTTTAATATTTAAAAAAAAACCCGATCCCATGATGTTATTGAAACAAAATTGTACACGCTTTGTTCTTATATTATATTGATAATAATATAGCTGCTGAATTCAAATTGCAAAAAGGTGCCCGGTCGCTGATTAGATGGATGATATTCGGTTTCGCCGAATCTTCTAGGTGAGAACAATCCCACTCTGGCTGCCCCTTAATAATGTCTTTATTTACCGATGGGGCGATACGAGCGCTGCAGGGGGGCGCGCACACTCTGGGGCGCGGAATGTCGATTCAAAACTTGATAATGTTGTAGCTCATTTGGCCAAACTATCGTAAATTACTGTGACAATACTAACACTTAAATAAATACCTTGAACAACGTTAATAAAAATAGGCTTGTGTATAAATTTAGTAGAATTACTAAGTTTTTTTATCGGTACATCTTTTCTCTTTACACGTAAAGAAACAAGAGAGCTTTGCATTCATTTTTAAGCCGGCGGTTGGCTTACTTTAAGACCCTGTGGATCACTTCATTCATAATTTTAAATCCCGCAAACCACCAATAAGATTTTCTATAATAAGTATTAAATATATTTGGAAAAAAGCACATTAATTGTATAACTAGTTCATAAAATATAATAATAATTGTAAGCAAATTATCAAAGCTCAATTGTTAGTTCAAAAATTTTAAAAACATTATTAAACGTTTAGCATTACACATTTTTAGTGTGATGAATGTTCCGACTTGCTTGAAATAAGATTATGGATATTTTCTTAAGATTTTTGATAGTTAACTGTGGATTAAAAATTCATTCAAACATTAATAATAACCATAAACGATAAAACACATCAAAAACAATTTTGTAGTAATTCTTCATTTTTAAATGAAGAACAAAATCGGTTTTACTCATCACTAGCATTATCAACGGATCATTGGTTGAATTGACAGTGAACACCTTTTAAATTTACATTATGAAATAATAACGCTTAACACATAAAAGAAAAAATCACTCAGCTATTTTTTATACATATGTTATAGTTAAATTGTTTAGCCTTGTTGATCATGGAATGATTAATTCAAGATTATGATGAATTTCCGTCAAGTTTTGACAGTGAATACCTTCAAAGCGGAATATTATTTACCCTAAAATTTAGAACATTATAGACTGCGGTGGGTTGCCGATACGTTAACAAGTGGCTCGCTTAATCTCAAAGCAATTATCGGTGTTCTGGGGAAGGAGTGAAAAATTTTACCACTCCTATGCAATTATATGCAAAACTTAAATAAGCAATAAATTGTTACTTAATGCACTTATAATATGTAACAATATGCAATTTACTGTAAACTTATCAATCGCAATGGCTAAAAATGCACTGCTGTGTGAAAACTGAATCTATCGTAGATAATATTTAATTCAGAAATTGCAGTTACATATATACTTATTTGATCTGAGGATATTGTTTTCTCTTAAATTAACGGGGCTCGTCATCTTTATTAAAATTTAACAAAGAGTTCGCGCGAGCCTCTTCCAGCCAACCCCTGATTATAACGCTGTTACTTGGGATTCTATACAGAAACTATTTAAATCAATTTATTACCATGGATGCATAAATGTACAAGATTTTTAGTACTTTTTCCATATGAAATTTATTTGATCAGGACCGGTTTCGCTCATCGCGAGCATTATCAACTGATAAGAAAAATATATAAACAGTGCTATTTATACAAATTAAATTAAAATAAAAGATGTAAGCAACTACTAACAATGAAAAGGATTTACAAATTACATTATAATTACACAAAATTAAAATGCTTAAATTTGAATCGTTCAAATTATGTACACTCCCACAGATTTTGTCACTAACGACCTGGGTTTCGCTTTTCGGCATCTTCAGGCGTTCAAGTGCAGTCAGTTCAAGTTCATCCGTGCACTTGAACGCCTGAAGATGCCGAAAGGCGAAACCCGAGTCGTTAGTGAAAAAATCTGCGGGAGTGTGCATAATTTGAACGATTCAAATTTAATATTGAAATTCCACCAAGCACCTTCAGCCGAAATCTTAAATTAAAATGCTTAACACCTATAACATACAATTTAAAAATCATCAATCACTATAAGTGGCAAATGATGTCGATTATAAATCCAATTAAAATTTGGGATTTTTTTAAACAATGTGAAACTCTACATTACTAAAGTAAATAACTTAATGATGATTTTGAGTGAACACCTTAAAAGTATATTTATTTATTTAAAAATATAAATACATAACTTATAACATACACACATATTTATATTAGAGATTATATTATACATATTAGAGATAAAAACACGTTTTCTTAGTTTCATCTCTAATACGTAACCATTGCTTTATTGCTTCCATGACATTCATATCCGCAGTCACTGTACCAACACCTCAGGCTTAGTACTGCTTCATTAAATTAACAATCATTATCCATAAAACAGTAGTTTTATTGATATATTTCCAACGGATGCGGAAACGCTTAATTAAATTTCTTTCCGGTAGGATCAATTCAGTGAGCGGGAATATTAGCACGATCAACGGCCTTAATACACGGAGGCGTCAAGCCTGTTAAGGATGATAACTTAGAGTACACAGATTTTTTTATGAAAAAAATCTTCTCATATCAAATCTTCTCTTCAAGTAAAATAACTTTATAAACGTTATAACTTTTTCAACCATGTCGACTTTTAGGATTTAAGTTGTAGATTAACGAAATAATAAAATCTAATTTATCTTTATTTTGTAAAAAATAGTTACAAGAAGTTATTGTATTCTCAATCAACCACTGCTGTGTATACGTTACAGAAAAATAAGCAGACAAATCAAGATATTTAACTATACCGTTTCGTTAAGATCAGCCAATATCAACCTGCGACCCGTTTCGTTTTCATGTGCAACCAAGACAATCATAGTTACCAGTGGGGTTATTCTCAAATGTTTTTGGATGTAAACATTAATTTAGAGGGTCTCTTATACTCAGTGGTGTAGTGGTAAATAAATAGATACCAGGTCGGTCATTGATTTCTTCCCTATTTTTATTTTTTTTATATCCGTCCGAAGTTAAAAAATCACATGTTTTAACAATTAAATCAATAAAAAACAATTTTGAATACATGTATGCACTTGAAAATTAATTTATAAGTCAAAAAGGTGGCAGGGCTCATTATCAGGTGCCAGGTCGTCGACCTGGCCCGACCTGGCCCCACTACACCACTACTTATACTAAAAAATATTTTTTAATTGGTTTTTACGGTTGGTATAAAATACATGTCAAAATTGCGGCTATTTTCACTGTTATTATAGTCAATCTGTCAAATGTCATCGTCACCGATTCCATTTTATTCTTCATACGTATTAGAGTGATTTTAATGAGATACATATGTTTTTAAACATGCTGCTTGACAAGCTTGGCTATGAAAATTAAATATTATTTCTCTATGATAACAACAGTGAAGCGTATATATAATTATATAGATACATCGATAGCTTAATGCATAGCGATAGCTATTGTATGTTATGATTTTTTGAAATTGATTTTACATATGCAGAATGTTCGTCCGCATTATATATTTATGCTGTAAAATTATTGTACTATTAAAATACTCAATATGTCCATTTCCCCTTTAGTTATCAATTCTCATGCATAAAAGGTTTCCAAAGTCAATATCCTGATAAATTTTGTTGGCGTTCTTAAGTTAATATGGTAAGAAGACGTACAAATACAGCACCAAGTTTCCATGATTTACTCCCTATAGATGAGTTTGAAAGTTTCGGTCTCGTTATCAAGTGGTAAACCTCTTTGGTATCCGTCCTACTCAATTGTAAGGTTATGTGCACGATTCTCTGAATGGATACTTTTATTGATTGATTATTTAATTTATATCTAAGGGCAAGGATGTCTGTTTTGTTGACATTCTTACCACTCTCTTATTCTGGTCATGAATATGCATTAGGATGCAGAGGTTAGATATGATTAGTAAAATATTACTTGCCTTTCAAAGGTAAACAATTCATTAGTATATTATCTGGTAATGATTGAATGTATTCAACAACACACGAGCAAGTATCATTTGTTATTAAAAAAATACGTAAATCATTTTACTTTAGTTTATTTTTTTGTGTATTCACTTATTCAATTTTCTTTTGACATAAAGCAAAGTATTATCAACAGTTATTATCTGAATGTAATATATAAATTATATTATTAATTAAAAAACGAGTATTTTTTAGCTTTTGTGTTTTGATGTCGCTGATTGGAATAATAACTTGGCAAATAAGCGAATAATAAAACGAAATTCCCAGTGCGGTCCTATTGTCACACCTCCCCGTGGCTAAGGTATGGCGACATTGAATAATAATTTATACTGCAAGAGAAGGTAAGAAAGAGTGTTAGGTGGGTTACTGAAGTAACTGTAAGAAGAAGAAAGGAATATGGTAGAAGTCAAACCACAAAAAAATTACACATATATTAAACTAACAGAGACATCGGACGTGGAAACTTAACAAAAACATCGTAATATTATGGTCGTTTAGTTAACACATCTGAAACATGTAAAATATAATAAGATAACGAATTAATTCCATAATAAATATACGTTATTTCGCACTTTAGTAGGCTTATTCAGATTGGAAAATGCAACACTGATTCATAATTTTTCGGATCCCTAGATTGATCATTCATCATAAAATCGATTCACAATTTTTTAGATTCTTGAAGAATTTCGGGATTCACAACTGTTTATGATGTGGTTTTTAGGCTGGTTTCGAAATCCTGGCAATTTATGGATTTCCCATTATGAGAAAAATGAGTCCGGCGTAAAATTTACGGGACTTAACAATTTTTTCACTTATTATCCTACAATCACGGGATTAGTACTATCAAAATCTTGGGATTCCGGGCCGCGCGGATTTGGCCGCCTGTGTGGTCGAGTGGTCAACATCGTTGGCTACCGCTACGGAGGGCACGGGTTCGAATCCCAGTACGGGCAGTTTTATAAATTGATTTTTCAATTGATTTATGAATTTCTGTTCAAAGGCATGGATGTATGTGATGTCGTGAATTCCCCCCTCCTACCCATCCTATCCTATGAACGGGGCGTATAAAGAGCGATTAGCTAACCACTAGTCCTGTCCTTGCCCTTTCCTTCTATTCCTACTCTCTTTGGAAAAAGAGAGGTTGAGCAACCGAGTAACAAGCAGTTCTCGTAGAAAAAATTCTGTTGAGATAAACTCCATTAGGAGTCCATATGCTCCATATTGGGAGCGGACATGGAATAAAAAAAAAAAAAAAAATTGGAGAACCCTTCCTTCATTTCCGAAATAATGCCTTCATTTCACTGTTATATCCTCACCTGAATGTGTAGCTTACAATATTTTTCCATAAAGAAATCTTTCTTGAAGTCCTCATAGATTCTACATTGCCGAAATATTTGTTGTGCGTATTGAAGGCTTGCAAAATTCGTAAACCAAAAACGTAACATTTTTAACGTCATGACCGAGACCTGCATAATTATTTTTTTATTTTGATATAAAAAGTTTGTTTTAAATTTTTCGAAATGACATCATTAAAATTTGTATTTGCCTCACGTAGCATTTTAGTAATGGTGCAGTGATAAAAATACCGATATGATATTTTTATTATGCTTTTAAGCGATTACTATTTATTACGTAACTCTCTTGATTTAGTACCTATTCAATATTTTCATTTAAAACAAAACATTTAGAATCCGCGCAGAAAGTGTTAACACGCACGTATAATGTTACCATAAACATATTAACTCAGAAAAGTGTATATAATATGACCACGATTGAATAATATAAATGAGAAAATTACCACGTGGCGCAGTGGTAATATCATTATTTACATGATTAAGATTTTTTCTTGGATTACCTGCTCAAAAAATGTTACACACATAATAATTACTAACACCTAACACTGACATAACATTACAACTAGGTATATGTCTTTTTTATTTTTTTAATAAAGTAAATAGAAAATAGATTGAGGTAATAATACAAAATAAGGAACTATAATGAATTGAAAATTCTTTCCATTAATTTGTTTCAATTAACGATGAAAACCATTAAAGCTGAAAAAAAATAAAGAGGAAAAATTTCCCATTTCAGTAATTAACCTTTAAACGCCCGTGGACTTTTATAAAAATAATTATATTTCTAAAACTAGTCAGCCTATGTGGGTAAAATAAAAAACATTAGCAAAATAAAAAATTGTTTATGATTAACAAAAGCTTTATTTACAATTTCTCACATTTTTATATTAATATACATTAAATTTAAAGAATTAAAACGATAAAAATTAGACAAAACTTTAAAAATTTAAACCATAAAATAACAAAAAAAATGAGAATTTTCTAGGTATGGAAAAAAATCTGTATCCTCATTGAAATATGTTGTATTGTGTGGATAAAGCTGATTTATTACGGTTCGCCTAACACAACGCATATTCCAAGAGTCGACCTTGTAACGCAGATGTTTATATTACTCAATATGACAAAAATAATGGAAATATACATCGAAACTGAAAATAAAATTATGGATCGGTATCTCAAATTCATCATTTATGTAAGCTAATATTCATATTTTGAATACTATTATCATAAATCAGTGTAATCCTATAGCGAAATGTACCATAATCACTGGTCCCGTACGGGACCGCCGGTCGTTTAAAGGTTAAATTTGATATCTTAGATTAGAGTTATTGGAAATTGATATAATCATTAATAGAAATGTAACACTTCAAATAAAATAGGCGGTTCACCATTGTTAAACGTAAGTCAATTGGGAATAACTATCCTTAATATAAAAAGTAAATTTGAAATCACTAGTTTCAATTTTTGTATTTTACCCCTTCCTTGCGTTCAGTAGGAAAAAATAAATCTCCTAAAAATGAATAACTCAAACATCAAAATCGGTTTTTTAATTTATTCTTAAGCTTTGCGACATTCTCGCGACCCGAGTACTACAAGGTTCTATGTGAAAAAAATTGACGAAACAGAAGTAACAATGCTGCAGTCTTCTATGTACCATTATTGGTTTACATTGTTATTTTTGTTTCTTCAAATGTTTTCACATAGAACCTTGTAGTACTCGGTTCGCGTTTTGTCTGATAATGTTTTTTCAAGAGGCAAAACACGTGTCACAATTTATAAGACAACAAGTGGAGTAACAAAGTTTATTTATTTATTTTATATTAAAAATGAACTTCCAAAAAGTTACCGCTGAATCCATTAAAAAATAATAAGTCAAAAAAATAAAGTCATTTCAGCTTACTGGTCATGTTAATACATAGGTTACCAACCTTTCTCGGGTGGCGACTCCTTTTTATAAAAGCCATGTGACCCGCGGCCAGAAGCAATTGAAAAGGCATTTTTTTCAATAAGGTCATTTTAGTTGACTGTAGTTTTAGTTTTGTTGCTCAAATCCAAAATCGAAAAAAATTGCGACCCACCGGTTGGGAACCCGTGTGTTAACAGCTTGCTAATTGTTTTACTTCGTCTGCATATGCAAGCCAGAGCACCAAGAGAAAAATGTTTATTTTTTTTAATTTAGGGAGAAGTGTCCTCTCTTTGCAACCACCAAATGACGTGTTAGGATATGATACTGAAAATCATCCACAGATAAAACAATACTGCTTGTAGCAATATCAATTATAACAGCAATAATGTGTTTCAAAGAGCATATTAAGTGTAATAAATTATGAATTTAAATAAGCTTTTTTATGGTATGTAAGTGCAGGTTATTTTTAATAATTAATTTTCTTTATATTTATAATGCACTATCAGCATCGACTAGTTTGTATAATAAAATATGTTGACGGTCAATATTTACGACTTTCAACATTTTTTACAGTTATTCCGTTATATTATAAATACCTTATTTCTTTCATTTCTTCCATTTTTTTTAAGTAAGGAAGAAGAATTAACGAAGGCGAAACGCCATGAATTGTGGATATAGCAATTCAAGTAAAGTTGCATTTTCTGTTTAGAAATGGCAGCATCACTGCCATATACGCGAGCAATATATAATAGTTATATTTACCATGATTACTTTTCTTGAAAAAATATCCAGCTTCTTCCCTTCTCTATCGTTATGAAAGTTTACAATATGACAATAGATTTAGCATATTTTGGGATCCTCTCATCCATATAAACCCTGAAAATGGAAGGGGGTACAAATTCAGCCACTTTTTCGAATAAGATATGCTCAAATCGATCAACATTACTGGGTTGAAAATACAATAGATATTTTTTTAGGGTGTTCACTGTCAATACTTAGTGGAAAGGCATTATATTAATAAAAACACAATATTCCTTTGTACTTCATTCCACTTTATGAAATAGGTCAGGACCGGTTTCGCTCATTGCGAGCATTGTCAACTGATAAGAAAAATATAAATATATAAATAGCACTGTTTTTATATTTTTCTTATCAGTTGACAATGTTCGCAATGAGTGAAACCGGTCCTGACCTAATTAATAAAGTGGAATGAAGTACAAAGGAATATTGTGTTTTATTAACAATAGATATTAATATAATTTTCTAAATTAACAAAATATATATAACAGGTTTTTTTATTTAGGAAATGGTTGTTGTCAAAATGGATTTATTAATTAATAGTTATTTTTCCATCTCAAGAGAAATTTGTAAATGAAACGTATTTATTCATTTAATTATAGCAGGTATAAATTCCACTCCATACTCGTGGTAAAAAGGTCTGCATTGCATATTTCCAACATCCAATTAAACACAATTTTGTGAGTATACAATTGAAATTGAAAGAGTCACTATATTATTATAATAAACTACTATTCGAGTATGACATCTTGTGATCAAACTGACAGGTAGAGCTTTTTCACGGCTACATTATGTTAACTATTTATGGTGTATAGTAAGTACTCTTTTATTTTTTTTAAATCCAAACTTTCGTTTCACCACATTTTTATTGTCTGAAAATCATTTCAACAACACGGATTGTCAATAACATATAACTCTTCGGACACAGATAGCATAACTATCACATATTTCAGGAATCAGAATTTCCCCTCATATTATTACATATTAAATGCTAGAAATAGAAAAACAAGCTACAATTTCATACGAAAGTTGAAGGACTTAGTATCATAACTCATAATCTTTAAAATCTAGTTTGGAGAAAACGCAAAAAAAATCACAGCAGCAGAATTTTTTGTAACCATAAAAAATGTTTTAAATTAACATTAATATTTATCACAAGTGCAAAGTAGCACTTTTCTAAAATGCAAAATATACTATTACACTATAAAAAATACTGATCGTCGATTGATTTTTCTAATCATGTCATATTATTCATTTAAAAATGTCAGCTTAGACACCGATTGTGATCTTTAGCCGAGCTTTTAACAGTTTTAAAAGTAAATTTTAATACCCAACTAATTTTTGATGTTATATGTAGTAATAGTATTTAGAAATTTTCAGCATACTTATCTCAAAAATATCGAACATCTCCATTATGAATTTTGATACTAAGCCCGTCAATTATCGATTAAATAAATAAAACATTTAACTTGCGTGCTTATTTTATTTTTATTATATGTATTATAATTTGAGAAATCCTGGAATTCACTATTCACATATCAGTGGCGTCCAACTAAATAACTCTCAAGTTGAAAAAAGTCTAAATGCTTCCCATCCCTTCTTGTTACGAGGTCCAAAGAAGCACGTCCTCTCGACTGCCTCCGAGAGATCGTATCTTTCGGTAATAATATTATCCACCTTATTGTGTTTTTATTGTTGGTGTGTGTTATTGTTATAATAGAGACGGCAGTAAAACAACAAGTAAACGACTGATGGAGGCTTCGCTGCAGTGGTGTGGAACATTCGTTGAAAAGTTATATTTGTTTTGTCATATAATGTATATGACGGATAAATAGTGGGCTTGGGATCATAAAGCTAAAGCCATAATATCACTAATAAAAATTCTCATCTAAAAATTTTAAGCATAGTTTTTTATGTATCCCACAGTTTTTTGAAAACAGCTTTTTTTAATAATCGCAATGTACACAATTTGATATACGTTCTGTCAAAAGTATGTAAGCTAAAAATTCAAAATAAGTACATACCTATATTTAGGTTTTAAGTGAAAGAACAGTGGAAATTGCAATCAGAAAAAAAGACTTTTTAATATATAAGGTCTTTTTTAAAATATATTAAATTAATATCAGATAAAGTCAATATAAAACCAGTTTTTAGTCCCCATGCACTTCAAGGTCGTGTATATTTCATAATTTGCCTTTAAATTTGAATCATTCAAATTATGTACACTCCCACAGATTTTGTCACTAACGACCCGGGTTTCGCCTTTCGGCATTTTCAGGCGTTCATCCGTGCGCTTGAACGCCTGAAGATGCCGAAAGGCGAAACCCGGATTGTTAGTGACAAAATCTGTGGGAGTGTACATAATTTGAATGATTCAAATTTAATATTGAATTTCCACCAAGCACCTTCAGTCGAAATCTTAAATTTGCCTTTAGTCAAAAATCATCCATAAACGTTTTTTGTGTCTCCTGTAAAATTTGTTATAATTTGGTTAACTTACGTATTTTATCTTTTCCACAGTCGATTTATATTTACCATATACAGATTATAATGACTCATTGTTTGTAAGTAATAAAAAATATAAGAACATACACATAACGTTCTAAAATTTCATAAATATACTATTGAAATAATAATAATTTTCTCCAATAACAATGTTATAAATTTAATGTTCATCGTCAAGGACATAACTTCATAAAATTTAAAGCACTTATATCTTTGAATATATTTTAATATTTTTACTTACTTTCACTATAATTATAAAGAAAGACAAAACTATCATTTTAGCCCCTAATACCCAGGCTTACCGCATTATACACTTGTTTCTAATTCACTAATTACATATATAAATTATCAAAAGTTACAAAAAAATAATAATACTTACATAAGATCAACGTCTTAATATTTAATTAAATTAAACAGTTTTAACAACAACATTAATACCTACTTATTTTATTTTCATATTTGAATTGTCCATCCCCAAAGTTTTATATTTTTATTGACAATTTGGAAAGTCTATTTTTTCAAATACGATCCTGTATGGTGTGAATTTTACTGATATAAGATTTTAATTATTTTACTAATAAAATTAAATTATTTTTGTTACATTAAATATATTTATTTGATAAAAGTTTGCCACAGCTGATGTCCCTACAGGATATAATATTATTATGATATAGTGTTTAACAAAACCAACAGGTGAGATGCCTCGTTAGAGAGTGTTGGGCTAAACCTTTTTTTATTAAATATTCATATATAACTTCTATTATACCTTATTGATGTTTATATTTTTTAATAGTCTGTTTGATAAATGGTTTTGGGTCGAACGCTGCAGCTTGGTATTATTTTTCCTTTTTTAACCCGCATACGAGACACGACGAGAAAATATTTGTTTTTTTTTTTGGATATAAAATTTTAAATGACATTATTTAAACGTTAAATGTTACAAAACGTTTTTCTATACAACATCAATTGGAAGCATATAATATATTCTGAATACATATTAAAGACTCAATTGGCTCCTTAGACTGTGGGTTTCTATTGTAGGTTGAAATATTTGATTCTTTATAGTGATATTTATTAAAAGCATTTTTATAAATCAAATTTTTTCAAAATAAACTCAATTAATGGAGTAATTTAACTGTATACGTTTTAATAATCTTTTTAAATATGTTTTTAATTTATATAACCGATGTTTTAGGCTTAATAATATTTAAATCAATGAGTTCGATATTTTCTCATGATTTGTTGGCAATTTTTTAGGGAAAGGGAAACCTTTATTTTTTTTTGTATTAAAACAATGTCGAGATATTCAGCATGTGGATCTATTATAGTTGAAATGAGTCAAGTGGTATTTTAGAAAAAAAAAGTTAGATGATTTGTAATATTCTATACTTCTTAACACTGTCCCTTACGGTGCTTAAAAATAATTTCGATATATTGCTGGCCCTTTAGGAACTAAGTGAAAAACTTTTTTTTTTTTAAATCGGTAAGTGTTAAAACATGTTTTTCACTTGGTTCTTTAAGGGTCAGCAACATATTGGAAGTATTTTTAGCACCGTAAGTAAAGTGTTAAAGTATCGTAAAAGTGAAGTAACCTTAATTAATAAAAATTGCAATAGTGTTATATCCGTAAAATAAAAATATACAGCACACCAAAACACCAAATAAAGACGCGATCGAACTTGAAAATCCAAAAAAAAGTTTAATCATTTTACTAGTTGGCTCACTTCACCTCTAGAGATCCCATGTATTTATACGTCACTTTTTGTAACACAAAAAAGTGACATCTACAATTTATTAAATTAAACGTTGACAGAATCTTTCGATTGGACTGTTTGAATATATGTAATATTCATTCATTTGCACGACTGGAGAAGTTAGTGTGAAGGAATATCTTGGGACGTAAAAAAATTAGGAATGTATTGAATATTAATTTAATGTGCTTCTTTCCAGTATAAATCACATCAAATTGCTCAAAAAAAAATACATTTATTTTAATTAAATAGCTAAAAAAATACTCGCAGGAATTCAGCGGTCATTAGAGCTTTATTTTTATCCATAAATATTTAAATATTTATATCTGTATTGAATATGAACCGTTTACACTATACGACATCGGGTCAACTCGATTGTGAAGTCACACAAAAATGCCTATGATTTTTTAATTCCCGTTCCCTTTCATCAGATGGTAAAAACTTTCAGTAGAGACAACGTTTAGCACACTACTATTTCTTTCCTAATCTCATCCTACTTTTTTAGCGTGATTATGACGTGATTATGGTATTTGAAATGTTCTAATGATTGACACTCAGGGGTAGGCTAAAGGGGGCTCGCAGAGGCTCGCGCGAGCCCTTTCTTAAATATATTTCAGGCCGGCGAGCCCTTTGTTAAATTCAGAAAAAATATTTTCAAATATTTACATTATGAATATATTTAAATTAAACTAGTAATGTACATTCGGTATTCCTGACGTACATATTTAGCTATTGAAATTGATTAAATTATGATATATTGCGTACTGTTACAAAATATACGTTTATTTATATAATAGCTTTCGATAGCTTTAATAGTGATTGCGTATAATGGCATGAGTGATAAAAAAATCACCCCTCTCCAGAACATCACGAATAGCTTTAAGATTAAGCGAGCCCTATGTTACCTTATTGGCAGCCCACCGCTGTCTACACTTATCAACAGTTATCATATTCAAAAACGTATTGTATAATAATAGAGTCACACAAAAGGTTTAAACACTTAAATGCATGATTTTCTACTTTTTTATAATAAAAAATACAATGGGTGATTACAGAAAAAATAATCTTAAAGATTTTCGATAGTTTTTTTTCACATATTTTTATCCAAAAACTCTGTGTACTCTTAAAAAGCACCTTGGCATTAGAGGCATAGAACATGAAAAAAAAACACATTTCAACTACTTATGAACCATGTTTTTTTTTTACCGTGAAAATCGTATTAAAAACGGTAGAAAATCAATGGCCGCCAAAACTCCAGTTTGCTCTGTTAGAATGAAGATGAAAATGGTTAAGCATGTGTAAACAAGACATCTATTGAAACAATATAAAGAGTAAATATGTATTTTACCATTGGGTATAAAAATAAAGGGTAAAATCAATTCCTGTTTTGCGGAAAAGCCAAAACAAAAGTTTGTAATTTTCATAGTCATCTATGCATTTAAGGGTTAATATTTGGTGGAAAGACATTTTTTTTAAACCATGTCCGCTCCCAATGTAAGTATCTCAACAGACTTTTTCTACAAGAACTGTTTGTCACACAGTCGCTCAACCTCTCTTTCCAAAAGAGATTAGTAGGGGTAGAAGCAGTTGTGTAGTGGGTCCAGGTCGGCGACCTGGCACCTAAAAATGAGAAAGGCGCCCCGCCACCTTTTTGACTTGTAAATTAATTTTCAAGAACATACATACATATATTCAAAATCTTTTTTTTTTATTTAATTTTTAAAACTTAAATTTGGGACGGATATAAAAAAAACAAAAAAAAATAGGGAAGAAATCAATGACCGACCTGTTACCTATTTGTTTACCACTTCACCACTGGATAGAAGAATGCGGCTAAGACAAAACTAGTAATTAACTAATCGCTCTCGCTACGCCTAGTTAATGAAGAACTGGAAGGGTGGAAAGAAATTTATAGACATCATTGACATTCATTTTTTAAATAATTTAACAGATTTATTGTATAAATCCTGATGATCTGTAAAACATGTTCACGATAACCGAAACAGGCTTTGATAATTTTATAAAATTATGAATCAAGTAAAAAAATCTAAGCAAATACGTCATTTGATAAGAAATTATTTAAAAACATATTCCAAAAATCCAATTATATGCATGATGATTGTTGTTATGTTTTGTAACATATTTTAGAAAAAAACTTGTCTCTTTTATTAATAACTTACCAAGCAGTCCATTACGCATGACTCAATTTTAAATAATTTCATTTATATTAATACGTACGTTCCTAGACGAATACTCATTGTTCGCAGTGTCTTATTTGTCTGTTCCGGATCATGCACCACACAACTTGTGACAACATCATATTTAAACATGTTAAATTAACTCGTTTGTCAAAAGTTTGAGTTTGAATATAATAACGTGATGGACAGGACGCAAATGCTGGCGTAGATGTCTTAACTCACCCAGATTGAGTAACATGGACGCTCAGATATGTTACATCGCCATTTTACTGTGAAATATATAACTATTCGACCACAAAAAATGCATGAATACATCACTTTTAAAGTGTGTCAATACTTAACGGAAAAGCATTACACCCCATATTTTTGTTACACAATATATTATTTTTAGAAATTGACGCGCATCGTCGCGTAAAAAGTATTAAAATGTATGAAAATTTGTTAATCAAACAAGCTTTGCTAATCGAAACAATGAGAAACATATACAATGGAACCGCCAATTACACTACCCCGAATTACGCGCTGGCTTGAAATATTCAACGCAAATCCCCCAATTGCACGGTCGCATTCCGCTGTCGTTACTAAGAGACGGTCGTTTATGCCGCGTATACAGTCAATTGTTGGCTAGTGTCTGTGTATTCAACACGTGCCAGGGCACGCATAGCTGGGCGTCTGTCTGTGTGCTAGATATTTACTATTACAAAAACTAAATATTTCTTCAATATTCTTTTTTTGCAAAACTAAAGAAAATCTTAGTACTGCGTTTTCTGCGGAAAAAAACCAAATCCCTAATTTTGTATGAGATTCACACCACCAATTACACTACCCCCAATTACACGGTCCCGACTATAGTGTAAATGGGGGTTTTACTGTACATTTGTATGTATACTTGCATATTTATATTAAAATTCTAATATAAGAGTTATTCGCTGCTTTCGGTTGCTAAATAGAATCGTTCGCATGAATTGAATTTGTGTGTAAAATAGGAACGGTGCCATCCAAAAAATTCGCACTTAAAAGAGGACTGGTTGTATTTTCAAAATATAAAACACTCTTGTGTACTCATTCTACATTTATTTAATATAAATTCGTTTCGCTCATGACGAACATTTTCAACTGTTCAATGCAGGGGTGGGCCGGAGGAGGCTCGGAGGGGCTCGCGCGAGCCCCTTGTTAAATTTGACTAAGGCCGGCAAGCCCCTTGTTATTTTAGAGAAAAAAATATTCTCAGATCAAACTAGTACATAACTGCAATTTTTGACGTATATATTATCTACGACAGCTTCAGTAGACACAGTTGTACATTTTTAGCCATTTACACTGATAAGTTTAAGGTAAATTGCATATTTTAACATATTATTAGTGTATTAATTAATAATCGATTGCTTATTTAAATATTGAAAATAATTGCATAAGAGTGCTTAAAAATTCACTCCTTCCCCGGAACACCGAGAATTGCTTGGAGATTAGGCGAGCCCGTTGTTAATGTATTGGCAGCCCACCGCTGGTTCAACGTGTTTAGCTAAGCCAGACCTGATCGTATTAAATAAATTTGGAATTCGTACAAAAGAGTGTTTTATTTTTTTTAAGCACTATGATATACATATGTGTATATATTAATTAACATAGGTTTGGCTATTTCAACTTTATGTTTCACTATAGCACAAAGACGAGCTTTTATCTCATTCGTAGTCTTCCCCCAGCATACTTGAGCGTCTTCGTTGTAAATGAAGATGGATTATCCATTATTTTATTTTTTATTTATCGTTTATCAAATTTGAACAACTCAGATTTCATATTAAAATTCAACAAAGCACTTTGATTTTAATTTTATCGTACCTACAGTATTGTTTTTTTATTCCGTATTGTATGTACCACTTGGAGTCTCCATGACAACCTTATTTGGTAAAAGTTTCTTTGATAGAACAATAAATTGAATTGTACAAATATTTGCTTACTAATATTAATTAGTATCATCGTTAGTTTATTCATGTTAGTTGTCACTCAAATGGTAAAAAAATACTAGCAAGCTACATGAGACACTAGTGTTGATTGTAAGTAAACACAAACAAAGATTCTGGTTGTAAATTATTATTTTTACAGCGCAATTATTGTGTTTTAGTATTAAAGCAGTAAATATGGATTTATGGCATTATTAACATGTGAACACTTCTCGTCAAAACTAGAGGGGGGCGTATTTAAATGAGCTATGTGTTTATTTTCGACGTCAAAATGAGTGATCTCGTTTATTCTCTGGTGCTTAAGATGCTTGATGACTTGATAGTTGGAGTTGGTTGGATGGTCCAGAGGTCAACACTTTGAAAAAGCACGAAAAAATTTCCTTACGGGTGGTAAACTCTACTTTTGTAAACAATGTATTGTAATTATTTTGTAAATGGAAGCTAGGAGATATAAAAAAATGATTACAATTTATCACTTTTAAGATTTTCACTGTCAATACTTGATGGAATGGTATTATAATAAAAGATTTTTAGTACTTTTCCACATAAAATTTATTTGTTCGGGACCGGTTTCGCTCATCGCGAGCATTATCAACTGATAAGAAAAATATATAAACAGTGCTATTTATACAAATTAAATTGAAATAAAAGGTGTAAGTAACTACTAACAATGAAAAGGATTTACAAATTACATTATAATTACACAAAATTAAAATGCTTAACACCTATAACATACAATTAAAAAATCATCAGTGAATAAATATAAGTGGCAAATGATGAGATTGATGAGATGAGGCAAGATTTTTTTGATTACAATTTAGTTTACGTAAAAAACATGTATTATAAATAATATTGCCAATTGTTATTGATGTACATTTGTTTAATTGAGATCATGACCGGTTTCACTCATGACGAGCATTATTATTTGTTTTTTAATTGAATGCTCTTCCATCAAGTATTGACAGTGAACACTCTAAAAGTGAGGATATAAAAAGTTACTAATGCAAAACAAAAAACACACCCTAAATCATTTCAAGGTATTTAGAATGACGATGATGAGAATGACAGGTTTTTTTGACGACAAGCTCTTAGTTCAACACTAATGAAATTGAAAATATTCTCAGTGTAATGAGACACGTCAGACACGTGTCACACGGGCTTGCGTTTAATGATGTTGCCAATAGAAAGCTCTTATCCAACTTTGTCAATCATTTATACATGTCCATAATCCATTTAACAAACAAAAAGTCGTAGTAAAAAATATATTTAATTTAGCCGCCCTGTATTATGGCACCTGGGTGCTGTGCTTTCCTGAAACCAGGGACGTCCCATGGGCATAGGCGAGTGGGCAGTTGCTTAGGGGCGGCAAGTTCTATGGAGCGGCAAATGATCACAGTTTTTTTTAAACGACTGAATAGTTTTGAATACGAATTTGGTTTAGATAAAACATGATTTTATTTATTTATTATTGTATTATATTATGATGACTCGATGTCGAAATCCGACTACAAACATTTTCAATGATAATAATATTATGACCGATGGATTTACTCAAATACTGTTTACAGTGTGTAGTTAAATTTATAGCAAAAAATCTTCATTAAATATGTCATTTACCGATTTCGCCACTATAGGTGGCAGATAAGATAGTTTCAATAAAAAAATAGAAAAATAGTAAAAACGCTATTTTAAACTTTGCCTAGGGGCGGCACATAGCCTAGGAACGTCACTGCCTGAAACCATAATTTTGTAAGACAATGATATCACACGTATATACTTACACAATAAGCAAAACGCATCAAATTTAAATGTTGTATTGAATGCACCGAAAACATTTTATAATTTATAGAAAGGGCAGACGAATAAATTTAATAATGTTATGAAATTTTTTACCTTCACGTTGACGGTCAATTACCTACATCTGATTGATTTAAATAAATATTTTATACATACAAACGCAATCCTATTTTGGTATCAGATTGACGATTTAAACGATGTTATCAACGTATTAATTTGAATTTTGGACGTGCTACGGTTTTAAATTGTTGAACGGGCAGCATATTAAAATGATTCTTGGTACTGTCAAACGAAAAGATTTATTACTCAAATGCTGTTTTCAACTTTTGTTGATATATTGTTTTATTGATATTTTTCATCCGGTCAGGTTGGTCAGAACTAAACTAGCTGTATAATTAAAAAAAAATTGAAACAACTTTTAAAAATCAATTTACTTTACGTAATATCAGATCGAACACGCGTACGTCACTTTTGTTGATGAATAAGTTACTTATTATGAATTCAAACTCTTTACTATAGTGATGTTATTATGGACTTATTAGAGATGAAGTGAGCCAAGTGGTATTTTCTAAAAAAAAGTTAGATGCGTTGCAGTATTCTACGGGTCTTTAAGTATCGTAAAAGTGAAGTAACCACTAGAAGTGTGAAATCTGATGCCCTAAATATTCGAGAAACATGTGTCGCCTTTTTAAAAAATACTATGTGTGAACGAACATTCAGGGCATAATAAATTATGAGGTTTATTGCTTATTGTCAAAAAAGATCACTTGCCGCGGCAGTTATTTTGAAGAAACCATTAAATTATGAGTCAATATACCAACAAAACTGACAGTACACGATAAACGTATTTTTACGTTTCCCGCCTATAATGTGTTAATGTTCATATTTGGCTCTTTGGCGAATAAGTTTGCCGACCACTGGTATAACCCATATACTTTTTGTTCAGATTTTCATATATGTTTACTATTTTCATTGAAATTTACTGACGTTTTAATGTTATCTGAAAAACAGGGCCTCCAAATTTTATTGCGCCTGGGGCCTCCTATGTTCTTAATCTGCTACTGAATATACATATTATGTTTGTTAATCGATCAATTAATGTTGAACATGGGAAAAATAAATATTTACAGAATAATAAAAAAAATATATATTTACGTATTACATTGAAATGATAAAATTACATTTGGTAACCATGAACATTATTGATATCAGTGACTCGATGCACGTGTATTTGCGAGCGTGATATATGAGTTGACGTCCGTGGCTATGCAAGGACGTGCTTTCAGACAGACAGTTTGTCTCACTTGTTCTTCCGCGCATATCAAAAAATAGTGTATGATCTTAATATCAAAATAAATATGCGCAATATTGATGGAAAAAAAACCTATCTACCTTTTTATCATAGAGGTGAGATTATTTTTGATTTAAAGCCTTTTCTATGCTACCTTAATCACTTGTAATCTGGAACATAAAGCGATTGGTATACGGCCAATTACCCTAAAACTATACTTTTTTTCTTATAGTATATATACAGTATTTTTTTTGAAAAAAAAAATTGTAACTCAATTATTTTTTTGCTTATTCATACCCGTTCTCAATGTGAAAGATATGGCTTCCTAATGGAGGTATATCAACAAAGTTTTTTTACGAGAACTGCTTGTTAGTCAATTGTTCCACCAAAGAGAGTTTTTAAAGAGAGTAAGTAAAGGTAGAAAGATACGGCTGGTATAGGTCTAGCGGTTAACTAATCGTTCTCGCGTTACCTGTTAGTTTTAGGATTGGAAGAGTGGGAGGGATATACATCACAAATACCAACGTCTTTGAACAGAAATCGATTTTGTAAGTTTAATCTTAGCTCTGATAATTATTTTTTTACTATTATTACTTTTTCATCATTAAAAAAAGTTAAACGTCTTTAAAAAATTAAACTTAAAATGTGATGTCATGAATTCTCCCCTCCCACCTATCCTATCCTATGAACGGGACGTATAGAGAGCGATTAGCTAACCACTAGTCCTGTCCTTGCCCTTTCCTTATATTACTACTCTCTTTGGAAAAAGAGAGGTTGAGCAACTGAGTAACAAGCAGTTCTCGTAGAAACATTTCTGTTGAGATATATTCCATTAGGAGTCCATATGCTTCATATCGGGAGCGGATGTGGAAAAAAAAAACAAAATTAGGAAAAAAATGCGAATATTGATTTAATACAATAAAAATTCCGAGAAAAAAATGTGCCGGAACGCCACTCCACCGCGTTACATGGGGAAAAAGCACTGTTTATATGTGTGATTTTTTGATACAAATTGTGAATCATTTTTTTCATACGCACTATATTACCGTTTTTTTTTTATTCTGATGGAAAGTTAACGTTTGTTGGTAAAATATGGTGAGACAAGTGTGAACACAAATATTCATGGCATAATATTGATATATAGCATCTATCTCTCATGCGGAGGTAGTTAACGAATTTTGTCATATATGTTAGGGATTGGTTTTGCAAACCGCCAGCCACATCAGGTTAAGATTAACAATGTTTATTTGTGATCAAACAAAGAGAAGGAAAAATCGCCACTTGTTTAAATAATCATTTGTTACAGCTTAATCTTAAAAGAAATATAGCAGATTACACTGGCCAGACTGTATGGATTAAATTTCGAAAATCATTTGTCAAATCCATCAATGGAAGAAGATAATTTAGGGAAATTTTAAATACGTGCATCTTTAGTTTGTTGTAATATACGATTGTTACTAAGAAGCGTCGAAACTTTTCATGTATGCAAGTATTTCGTAAACAATGAACGTTTGAGTAACATCAATGGTATTCACATTTACAACATTGTTGAAAAAAATATTAACTACGTGCTTCTGTATACAACGAAAGTTTTATATTATGGCCCACCAACATAATAATAATACATCCATAAAACGCAATTCCAATAATTTATTGAAAGGCATACAAAATGTTTAACAATAGATTTTTTGGAATATGTTTGTCAACAACGACGATAAAACTTAACTTCAGCGTTCATAATAAATATATATTTATTCCATAGATAACAGTTATATAATAAAATTTAAGACTGCTACGAAACTAAACACTCACAAAAAAATAATCTTACTCAAGATTATGATATTGTGACAAAAATATCGCTTGTATAATTTTTAATTGAATTTTCAGTGTTTCAAATATTTTTATTTTCTTTTCAAATCATACTACGCGCGAGTCGTTAACTTTTGTGGTGTCTAATAGTTTAAACGAATAAATTCCATAAAATAAATATTTATTTTGGTCAAACACGACGCCTGTAAATTGAAGGATAAATGAAAACAAAAAAAAAATACAAAATCGTTAAAATGTGATCATTAAAATCATAAAATGAAACCAATTAATGTGTGTTACTATAAAAATCAATTACATTTTCTCAATATTTTTTTTATGTTTGTTAATATGTGTCCGTGTTTGTAGTTTGTAATCGTCTCTTTCAAAAAATAATCAACACAATACGGACTGACTTTTAATCGGGTTTTCACTGTCGATTCTTGGTGAAAAACTTTTAATATACACATAGTAAATAAAAGTGGAATAAGTATAAATGAATATTTTTTATTTTGAATAAATACGTGAAAAAGTCAACTGTAATCAAACAGAAATTAAATATTCCTTTTTAACAGTGAGAAAAAGAGATTGAGATAGACTACATTTTATCTAACATTCTAGTAACATAAAGGTCGTAGGACTATACCATGCTGGAGAATCTATGTAGGGGTAGTCTTTAATTTTTACTCACATAAGCATATAATAGCCCTAAGTCAGCGTTTCCCAAACTTTTTTTCCCGCGACCAAGTTATTTTAATATTTCTCCTTCGTGAGCCACAAAATTTGTTATGGCCTATGCTACCGGCCTATAGGTAAAACAAAACAGTATATGTATGTCCATACAATCTTTATATGTTATAATACAAAATAATTTACTCTGACAAACTTATATAGAAATCAAATGTATCAATAATTTATTAATGAGGGGTATTACGAAATTATATAGTAAATATACAGATTTATTTTAGGAAATTGATGACCCGGCATTTTGCTTTCTGCGACCCATCATTTGGGAAACGCTGGCCTAAGTCATTACAACCAGTGGTGTAGTGGGTCAGGTCGGCGACCTGGCACCTGAAAATGAGGAAGACGACCTGCCACATTTTTGACTTGTAACTTAATTTTCAAGTACATACATATATATAAAATTGTTTTTTTTATTGATTTAATTGTTAAACTTTTTTTTTTTTTTACAAATATTTAAAAAAAAATAGGGATGAAATCAATGACCGACCTGGTACCTATTTATTTACCACTTCATCACTGATACTACTACACACCTAATATTTTTTGAAACCATTTTGTGTGCAATAATGTCAGTTGTAATAAATTTAAAATGAATTAAGCATTACAATAAGCATTACTTTCTTCTTATAATCAATCGATTATATGGTTAGTAAAGAAAACCACTAACTAAATAAATGGATATCGGCGACAAATGAACTTTTATCACTTTATTTGATGAAAAAGTTGCAAAAATAAATATTGCATTTATGTTACTTCTTTAAAGTTGTATTGTTATTTTTATGTGTAGTTTCATGATTATTGCTGCAGAATAATACGATGTAAAACTAATCTTATTTGCCATTGTATGTAATAAAATGTCAAAAGATGACATGCATAGTCAATTAAATCATTCCGCTGCCTCTTAAACTTTACATTCTGACTATAATACATCTACAATATACCACTAAAAGCTATTTTTTTGTTACTTTATAAAAATCTTTTGATATAATTATAGTTGTAGAGTAATTTCTACAACTATACTTTCTTTCTCCCTTTTTTCAGATGACCTAGTAAAATAAAAAAAATATTTTCAATTGGTCTACGCGCATTGAGCACCACTCTACGTTTCTCGTTAAATATGAATTCTGAGACTTAGATTGTTAAACGAACATTAAAACGGTCATTAAATGTAATGAAATTCAATACGACGTTGTACACTTAAATGATGTCACTATAGTCTAAAACCATTACATAACATGACTTAAAGCAAACAAACATACGATTATATAATATAAGTTGTGTGAAATTCATACAGGATTTTTAATAAACACCTTCATATCAACTAAAAATAATGTGCGCCTTTTTTTTAAATTCGAAATTTTAATTTAAATATTAAATGGTCTTTCTTTGATCAGTCATTTTCCGACTACAAACAAAATTCTCGACTTAAGACTAAAAAAGGTGAGCGTTTTAATTTGTGAAACAAACAAAATTTTATTCTATTCCCTTGTTCCAAACAAGTCACTCAAATTTATTATGCCAATAATAATTGACACTAATATACGGATTTTGGTATAAGTAAACGTTCTTAATCTTTTTTAGTACAGTGTTGCACAATTAAGGATTCAAATTCAGGGTTGGTGGTGGTTTCTCATTCCTCCCTGCCCATTTTCTATCTTATCTTGAAAACAGAGTCAGTAAAAAAGGGTTTGACAAATATTAGCTCTTGCCTCATCATATCCATAAACCTACTAATTAACGTATAGTGACGAAATTTTCGCGTGCAGCATTACAATAATCATCTACAATTATCATAGATAACTGGCAGTATTCGAGAAGAAAATAACATTAATTTAATAAGATGACAAACATATATTATTTTAAAATGACTCTAATAATGAACATCCAACCTAATTGTAGTGAAAAAATATCTTTCAATGGAAAAGTAAAATAAGTTATGCATTCACTGAGACTAGAGATATAACTGGCAACAGCTTCTTATGCTCCACCTTGGAAGTGGAGATGGCTAAAAAAAGCAGACTAAGATTGTATTGTGCTTAGATCTTACATTATAAATTTCATCAGATATTGCTCGCCATGATCAAAACCGGTCCGAACTTTAATAAATAATGTAAAACTATTACAAAAAAAGATTTTTTTTAATATACTGCCTTTTTACCAAGAACTTATAGTGAAAATCTTAAAAGCGATTTAGAATAAACTGTTTTATGTATTGTACATATCGAAGACATAAAATAGATATAAAAATCATTGACAATTAACAATGAACTTTAAAATTATAGTAACTGTTTCTCGGAAACCATTTATATTATACGTTTTATATGTAGGCATTATAATTGCGAATATCTTTTTGAATGGCACGTAAATCTTGGTAGGACATAAGTAGCTATTTGTTTTAACATTTTATTAGTTTAAATGAGGATTGCACGCCAAGTGATGACGCTATTTCTTGCTAAACGATTCCGGGAATAAAGTGAAACGTTTTAGGAATACTAAAAGGCATATTTAATGCAACGTATCTTCAGTCATGCTCTCTGAATGCAATAGACAAAATTCTTAATTTTATTTAGTACTAGTTAAGTAATTTATGGACGTTGGAACATCGTTGGTACAATAAATGTATACATAAAACGATAATAAAATTTTATACCTATATCGTCAATGTAACGCGAAAAATGGGTAAGTGACAACATGATAATTTATCAGAGTTATAAACAAATTAAATTTTCCATCGTATACAAAGCGTTTTTTTAAGTCGATATCGACACATAATCGGCAAAAAAAACTACGACACAAAATGGTAAATTGCGTTTTAAGCCAATAATTGTTTAGTATTGACAAAAATTTTAGAGTTTTATCTCATTCGCCTGATCTTTTTAAGGGCCTGCATTTTAGTGTTTTAACTTGTTATCGCTTATTTAACGTGGACCTTGGTTGAAAAACGCTGATCTAGAGAACTAAAAATAGTCAGAAAATTTTATTATGAAATCAGGAAAGGCGTTGGTCATATAAGTAATAAAGGTCTGCACGGGCTAAAATTTTACAAAATTACCCAGTCCGAGCCCGACCCGCCCCGGGCCCGAGTCTAATACCGCACTTGTTACCCGAACCCGACCCGAAGCCCGAATCTCCTTATTTTAGCTCACCGAGGAATTTGAAATTCTCGATTTGCTATACTTTTTCCCAGATTCTCTCCGAAAGTCCTTTTTTTTAGCTCACCGAGGAATTTGAAATCCTCGATTTTCTATATTTTTCCCAGATTATATCCGAAATTCCGAAGCCCGGCCCGGCCCGAGCCCGACTCTCAATCGCGCTTACCCGCCTAAGCCCGGCCCACGGGCCGGGTCGGGTAAGAGCCCGTGGGCCAGGCCCGGGCCCGTTCAGACCTCTACTATGTAATAACCGCAATTAAAGAATTTATTTTTTTAACCTTTTTTAAAAATAATTGAATTTAATTTATAAATTGTTGGTTACGATTCTCTGGCTATTAGCAGATTGATATAATGTAACAAACGCAAAAAAAAAACAAACCAAAGGCTAACATAACAATTGAAAACTGTGCATGAAATTATTCTAAGAAAACTGGTCTAGTACTCTTGTCCACTATTTTCTAATGTACCGTGTATACTGAAACAAATTTAACATATCCTTAATTTCGTTGAATTTTTTTCCGCTAATTTTTCGCACCGTTAGTGACCAGAGGTGGCTGGAGGATGCTTGCAGGGGCTTGCGCGATCCATTCGTTTAATTCAACTTAGGCTTGCGACCTCTTCGTTGAATTAAGAAAACTAATATTCTTAGAGTTGTGTGTTATAAAAGTTATAAATGTGCAGTATAATTAAACTGCATATAATTTAATTTAATTAAAAAAAAACACTAGTATATATTGTAACACTCTATAGCTTTATAAAAAGTTGAGTATAATTGCATAAGAGTGAATAAGAATGAAAAAAGCTACTACCCTTTTCATGAAACATCGCAAATAGCTTTTAGATCATGCAAGCTCCTTGTTAATATATTGGCATCCCACTGCTGTTTGTGACCTTATAGATTATAAAATAACACTTTGCAATAAATAACTCATGTTTGAAAAATATTCTTGTCAGCAACTTTTCGCAATATTTGAACAATAAAATAAGCAATAAATAATACAATTTGTGGATACTGGATACACGTTGTATCATAATAAATATATATCATGCTCATAAAATAATTATTATGAAAATATAATTTACAGTTATTATTTTCAGTACTCGAGTCGTGTAATCAGAGATTTTTGATGTACGTATTATTCGGTTAGCGATGATAAGACCCATTCAGTTAAATTTAAACACAGGGTGTAGGGCATAGGTTCCCAACTTTTTTCGGGTGGCGACCCTTTTTTTATAAAGGCCATGTGACTAGGTGACCCCCCCCCCAACCCGAGGAATTTGAAATCCTTGATTTGCTATACCTTTTCGTTATTTTGTTGTTCAAATCCAAAATCGAAAAAAGTTGGCGACCCCCCTGAAAAGCCTTCGCGACCCCCAGGTTGGATACTCGTGGTGTAGGGAAAGACTAGCTGCTAGAAAAAAACTGCTTATCCTCTCCTTTTCTAGCAGCATGCTTCTACCTTAATATTTGCGAAAAAAGGGCTTAGAGACAAAATTTAAAAAAAAAAACAAATCGAAAAGCAAATCATTTCTTGAAATACCTTTTTAAAATGCCATATGCTTATTTTTGGGAGTGAACATAGTTTTAATCAATAGTCAATCAATATTTTTTTATATAAAATATCTTCAGTTTCTCTCGCTTACTCCAGCGTTGAAGTCTTTGATTCCGAGTCGTCGTAGGCATTGTCAACGTCTACAGAGTAATCCTAAATACGAAGCAGCTGATGAACGTGTGTCTCACTAAAACAGCTTTCACCTATCGTAACACAATGGTATACTGCAAGTCTCACACCAAAAGAAAAGTCGTAAGTCGTTCAAAAATAAATATGTAAAGAATTGTCCCTTTCCAATGTTCTAGCGTCGGTTTTGTTGCAGAAAGATTACAACAATTTTGAGGTTATCGAATATAAAAAGAAATCATTTTCAAATATACGACAATAGGTGTATACTTATACAAAGCAATGGTTGTTATTTTTCCATTAGTATAACTTCATTACTAACATCTGCTTCACAACGTTGAGTTATTGGCTATATATCGATGCAGTGTGAATTGACACCTCTGAAATCATTACAATACACAAAAGATGAGTGGCGTAGTTTTTTGGTAGTCAAAAATAAAATATTAGCTTAAAATTGGATCTAAAATAAAACATTAACAAATGCAAATAAGCCGTATATAAATACGCATGGACATGTAATTGGTAATATTTTGGCTCATGTTGTCACTATTGTTATCATTTTTCATCATTTTATTTAACTCACTGATACTGCTACTCAAGGTTTCAAATGTGAAATTTCTCAAACAGAAACAAACTGCTCTGGACGACTCCACGATTCGAGCCCTAATTTAAATTACCATCACCAACCAACCAATGGCCAATGGTCTTGACCAAATTGATATGTTTTAGATATCAGTCATAAATTTGACTGTATTTTACACATTTACAATTTTTAGCAGCAACCATCAAGAGTTCGTTCTCACGAAGAATAAATTTTAATTTTAGTTTTTTTTTCTTATAATATTCTGATTTAGTTTAATTTTTATTGAAAACTTTTCCTCTTGAGATTTTTTGTTCTTGTCTGTGTTTAATACGCCTCAAGTATATCTCTAAATATTATAATAATTCTAAAATATATTGCTCATTCGTAATTTAATAAATGAGGCGTAAATTTTCAACGTGAACTTATTCCACTTAAAAAAATTGTTGGGAAACGCTTGACTGCTTGAAAACAAATGTTTACTTTAATGTTTAATATATATTTGTTGCAAATTGTACTGAAAAGTTTGTAAAACAATGAGAATTTTTAACTGAATTGGCTGATTAACTGGAAGGACGCCATTTTAAATGCACTTAATTTTATTTTGCTATTTGGAATATTTATTGTTAGTTACAAAAATACTTGTTTAAAATTTGAAATTCATAACCTATTTTTGTCAAGTAGTAGCTATGAATGTCGCCTGTGTGGTCGAGTGGTCAACTTCTTTGGCTTCGGCTACGGAGGTCACGGGCTTGAATCCCAGTACAGACAGTTTTATAAATTGATTTTTCAATCGATTTATGAATTTCTGTTCAAAGATATGGATGTTTGTGATGTCTTGAATTTCCCCCTCCCACCTATCCTATCCTATGAACGGGGCGTATCGAGAGCGATTAGCTAACCAGTAGTCCTGTCCTAGCCCTATCCTTCTATTCTTACTCTCTTTGGAAAAAAAGAGGTTGAGCAACTGAGTAACAAGCAGTTCTCGTAGAAATACTTATGTTGAAATAAACTCCATTAGGAGTCCATATGCTCCACATTGGGAGCAGACATGGTAAAAAAATGTAGCTATAAGTTTATTTTACAATTTTTTTTTCTTTCGTATATAACAATAAATATAGATACACCACTGGTTAAAGTAAGTTTGCCAGTTACACTGAATTTGGGTATTGACAGATTTTTTCAAAGATTTCATTGTAAAGGCTCAATAGGATGAAAATGATCTCTTTATGTGACATAATACGAAGCTATTATAACCTACACGGTACGATGGTTTGCAACTATTATTTCTCTATTATTGCGCATTTAGGTTCTCTATTGTTCAATTACAAAGTAACTTATTTGTAAAACGATTTTTGCTAATAACTTACTACTTTGGAGTTGTATAGAATTTATACTTCAATTTAATTTGTATTAAAAATAAATATTACCTAATTTTACTATCATAAATAATGAGTTTTAATAATTGAATACAGATCAAATTGTAAATATTTCCGGATTCCGTAGAATATATGCGTGGGATAATAATCGTATATATATATAAAAAAAATATTTTTTGTATGTTTGCAAAAACTTTGGTGTCTATGGATTCGAATGCCACAGGTCCGATTGCAATAAAACTTTGACAACCTTTAAGCTTGCACTTCCGGGGAGGTTATATGCATATTAAAATTAACTTACAATGTCGAAAAAATAAAATATTCGTAGATTTAAATGTTTTTTACACTGCAGTTTAACAAAACAAAAATGGCCGCCGTTAGATTTTCGTTTTGAAAGGCGGCCATTTTGTTTTTTTGTTTTGACAATTCAAATTTGTCGCTCGATTGTTTTGGAATATTTTAAAACTACCTGGTCGGTAGAGCAAGCTCTAACCAACTAGACCACAGCGGGCGACAATTAAAACACAAACACTTTCTTTCTTCGAGTGGCATTGCAACGCTTGCCGGGTACCGGCTAGTAACTTATAAAAAATTACAGCAATAGTTTGCAGATATCCTTAGCAAAAAAGTGTCATCGTTTATTTAAATGCAGTACTAAATATAACATTATTCTGTTTGTTTTCGGTGGATTCAATGATAACTTGGTGAGTTTTTAATTTCAAATTTCACTATATACCTTTATTTGTTATTTCATTATTAGAATCAATTTTTACGTTACAAATAAAATCTTACGACAGAGTTAGGTTGAAAATAAATAGTTTTATTCTACAATACGGAGAATGGTATTTCTAAAAAACCGAATGACTGAAAATTCATTATATAATGAAGAAATCTAATTTGTAATGTCTGCGTATCGCATCAACATAATACTGTAGTCTGTGGACAATAATTGTACTTACTTAAAGTTTCAAATCGTACTATTTTTGATTCACTTTGGTCTACAGATCAAAAATGCATTCTCTATTTGGACAAACGTTTAAAAGCCTAGGCATTGATTTACCAATGAATTATAGATTGTGACTGTGTTTAATAGGCAGTCTAAGCACTTGTTACCTACAAATGAACCAATAGATGAATTAAATATATATATTCATTTAAAATCAAGCTTCTATTAAAAACACACAAAACAGTGGCTGCTACATATTATATTAATTACGATATTTACTGTTTAAGTTTTTCTAAGAAACTTAACATTACGATAATGCACATAATATTAAATTTGACAAGTCAATTTATCGACGCTTGGGTGACAAACATTATTTGAAATAAACCAATGAAGCATAAAATACAATAGCTGTCCTAATCATAAAATTGAATCTCAATATGTTTCAAATGTAGTTTTTATTTTATTTTCTTCATTGTATTTCTTTCGAGTGTTTTTTTTTTGCATATTTCACACATCTTAGGTATGTCAAAGGGGCGTTAATAATGTCTTTATTATGTCCCTTTATGATGTCTTCCCTGACTTCTATTATGTCCTGTATATTGATTTCTTTCATGGTACAATTGATTTTTGTCGCATTTCAAGTATGAGATTTATCATAATACGGGTAACGCACTCTACATATGGAGACACAGTGTTATCCAAAAGTTTTTGTTTTATTTATTAACCTTTTACTTGACTTCTATTGTTTATATAACACAGAAAAAAATAGCGCAGCAAACTTATTTTCTATAAAATTTATAATTTTTCGATTCGGAAAGCTTTATTTTGATCATTTTTTTTTAATATTTCACGATAGACAGACACAAATATAAGCATGTTTTTTTAATATATGTACCATAATATACCGAATTGGGGTATTTAGGGTAATTTTTCCTGCGGTGGTCTAGTTGGTTAGAGTCTTCTCTTCCAATCAGGCTGGTCTAGCTTCAATTTCAGATAACGAAATATAAATTTGAGACCTAAGACGTGGGTTTTTGTGATGTCAATAAATGTATTAAACCTCAAGTTCATCTCGAGTAACTTTCAAAAAATTCTCCCTGAGTTTTGGCGCACTTGCAATAACTGTACCGCCAAATATTGTTTTTTTAATTAAATATATTCATGAATACAAAAACACAAGGGCATAAATAAATGAGAAATGAGTTTTGCGAACATTTAAAAAATTTAGCAATGCATCATTTATAGTGGGACTATTAAAATAGTAAAATTTGTGCTATTAACTTAACTGATGCGAATAGAAATTATAAATATATTTATTATTATTATTAAGGTGGTAATTTTTTGTGACAGTTTCTAGTATGCGTGTATCACAACCAAAACCAAAGAGAGTCGGCCTGCCAGTGTTCTTTTGTGACGCGATCACATTTATTGACTCCGAAACCGAAAATAAATGCATTGTCCAATTATCGTCGGGCATTATCCTCCATTGGAAGTTATCGACCGACAAATAACGACCGAACAGTTTACTTGGAACAACAAAAAATAACAATGTTCAAAAGCCAGAAACACTGCTCGGAGCCCAAGAGCTTTCAGAAAGCTCACATTATATTGCAAGAGAACAAAAGCTCCACAAGTACTGATCTTGCAGCTTTTCAGTTAAAATATTATTAGTGTTGCCAGGTTAAATTATTTTTCCATTTGTTGTTGCATACCGACGCCAAATTAACTTTCTTTTTCTTATCTTTTTTTGAATTTTACATTGTTCATATGTTTTACTCATAACGATTTAATCATTTATTTGGACATGAGTCCAGTGGTGTAGTGGGGCCAGGTCGGTGACTTGGCACCTGAAAATGGGCCAGAACTTCCAACTGATAACAACTTAAAAATCTGGTGATGAGTGAAACTACCCTAGATCATTTTATAAAAGTGTAGAATTAGTTTTTATTAATTATTTTATTTTTCATAAATCTTAATATTTTTTATTACAATTTTCCACAATAAGATGTTAGGTAAAAATGGTTAAATAGCAAAAAGAAAGCGTTAGAAAAAACGTAGATATGTTTTAAAAAATGTAGATAAGAAGTGAAAGTGTTTGAAACCAGGCAACTAGCCAAAATTTCTGAAATCTGCCAGTGAACTAAAAAATAAAAGCTCCCACATTTTTTCATGTTGGGAATTCTGTAAATTCCTGACTTTTTCAAATTGGTCAGCGAGTAAATTTTCGAGAGTTACAAAAAAAAAGGTTACACATTTTTTCATTTTGGGAAATTCCCAGGATTTGATAATCGGTGAGCAAAAAAAATTTAAATCTGCCAACAACCCTTAAAAAAAACTCCATCATGAATCCCGAATTTCTCCACGATTTTATGGTTTGGAATTGAAAAAATTGTTAATCCCAAAATCGCGAGATTACAAAAAGGTCGGGATTGTATGCCCTAGTAGTGACCACTCTATTCTAGAAAAAAAAAATATATATATTATTATTTTGAAAGTTTTACTTTAAATATATTTTTATTTTTTACTTTAAATCGAAGTATGGCAATATTTTTTCTTCAAAATTTTACTAAGAAAAGTGACAAAAGCTTCGCTAGTGAGCATATAATAACCAAACTGCCACTCAATACACTGTTTACAAAGATGTTGTTAATATTAATTCGTTACCAATGAAGCGAAAAATACAGCGTGAAGTGATGTTATTGTAACATAAGCATGTCGGGTATCAACAACATTTGTTTTTATTTTTGATAATTTATGGAAATAAACAACAACTGTAAAAAGATATTATAGATTGGTGATGCAAAGTTTGTTATCGTAGAATGTATGGAACAATAATAAGATTCATTATTGGTAAATTCAAAATCCTGTAGCTACATTAATAGCAGATAATATTCGTAATGATAATATTGCTTTTAATAATATCGGTACATGTTTTGCTTCACGTGAACATCGTTAGACTAAATTGAGTTTAGTTAAACATTAGTAAAATTCATTGTTTATCGTCAGTATAATTTTTAAATGTAAGTATTTTAGAAACTGTAGAAAGTAATCGTGAATTATTATTATCAATTACCAGGAGGTTAACTAAATACAATTTTTATTTTATTCTTTCAACTCCATTCTAGAAAAGAATAACTGAGCTATAAAAGAAATAAGTGAATATTATTACATATTATCTAGATGTTTTTTTAAGATAAACAAAATACTTAAAATTGTCAAATACGGTAACCGTTTTTTAAAACCGCTGAATCTGTCACCATCGTTAATGAAATTTTCCAAGCTTTGTTCCTTTATCAGGATGATCAGATCAGGTCTTGCCAGGTAAAGAAAACTTAGCAAAATTATATAGATACTTTATAAATTTTGATTAAAATTATACTGTAATAAAAGCATGTTGGTTGTTAACCTCTGTTCTGCGTGTAACAAGGAATATTATTAGGAACCGACAGCTCCTCAATTGTAATTGATTATGGAAGGTGAGCGGTCTCATTCGCCATGACTTGGGTTCGCTTTAAAGGATGGAAAAGAAACCTGGATAGTTAAGAAGCATCCATCACCTGCCAAGTAATCACCGTGAAATCTTTAATATTGCTAAATGATTTATTTTAAAAGTGTGGTAATAATGATTTCAAATTATGTATCCGTATTCAAAAAGAGCGATAAGATTGATTCTGTCGAATGAAAACACTATATTTTAAGCTAGGATTTTTTTGTATAATATTTAGCGCGGAACAAATTATGTTTATATTAGATAAAGGGTAAGACTCGTACCCTTAAAGCGAGGTAGTCACATGTGAATTATTATTCTTGAACTTGAATTTTTACGCAAATTATTTTCAATTGTACATATATGTATGTCAATAATTTAATCTCTTTCTCTTCCTAAAACACAGAAAGTTTAACTCGTACTTTTTTTAATGTGTGCTTAGTGGAATACTTAATATTCCCGCTCGGCTTGTTGCTCACTGTGCAAAAACTTGGGCCTACCAGATGGGTCTAGGCTTAATTCCCGGCAAGATAAATGTGAAATTATGATTTCTTTTGATTTAAATTTTAAATCTTGGCGTGGGTATTTGTGATGTGAACTATTACTATCAAGTGTCTTACAAAACATTATCGAGTTTATCTCAAATGATCTTTCAACTTTAAATAGCTTATATATTTTTAAAAAAATCCATAGACAACCCAACTGAGTATTCATAAAAATCATAAAAAAGATGAAATAGTAATTGATTCACTATAATTATTATAGCCGTGCTTACCTTGCTATAAATTTTGTTTTCCCCAAACTCTATGGTATACAAAAGTATCTTACGTTACTTACGAGATAATTGCCGCGCGCGTGTAAAAACAGTCAACAATGTCTTTTCGATAAGGCAATTTTTACCTGCAAACAATTATCTCGTTTATTTTTCATGGAACTATGTTCTCTTCCTAATTATTGTGGACAGATGAAGTCGTCAGATAAAAAAAAGCGATCGACTTTTGACAGACTTGGTGGCTGTTATTTTTGCATTCTTCTGTGTAAACATCTAAACAACTTACCCCCTGTTGCTATGGAAACCAGACAATGGGGGAGGGGGAATCGTTGTCCGTGCATTTTTTCTTCAACTTCAGTGACATCGCGTGATGGATATTCGAGTTTTAAAAGGTACATTTAATTCTTGAATTTTATTGTTTAATATTAAAATCCTCGAAAAGTTTCCGACAAGAAAATGATTGAGAGAGATTTTATCACCCTTTCAGACAACCTAAAACAGTTTGAAAAGCATCTTTTGAGATACAATAAACATATTTGTAAATTTATTGGTTTTGATGTAGATATAATTATTATGTGTAGATATTTTTTAACGTGTAATGGAAAAGGCTTTAGTTTATTTTATATCTAGAAATTGGAGTTTATCATAATGAATTCAATATAATGTATTTCGCTTGAGAATTGATCAAAATCAATTTACAAAAATAAATGTGCAGACTAAGATTGTATGTAGGTATCTTTGCTTTTTTTTCAATATTTGTACGTAAACATCATTGATTATTTACAGAAGTAACTTAGAATTTATTTATTTATTTCGTGTATAATTTATTGTTTGTGTGCAAAAAAATATATTAAAGAAATTGTTTTTTTAATACTTTATCGACAGTAAGTAGACGAATAACATCGATGTCCACAATTCGACGCCTTTGTTAAACTCCAAACAACAAAACGTATCATTTAAATGAGATTGAAGGAACGGCCCTTGGGAACAGATGTACCAAAAAAAGTCCCCAAAGCGCGTCTAGAAACAGATATGCGTGAAAAAAAAACAACACCTAAATACCTTTGCATTCCCGGAATCCAAACCCAAAGATAGGCTTATTAAGTTATTATAGTATTATTATCAAAGAATCAGTGGTTACAAATATTTACAGTATCAATAAAAGTGTTTGAAAATTAAATAATACGTAAATTAGAATCACTTTGAGAAAATTTATCGTAAGAAAGATTGAGAGACAATATTTAAAAAACATATTGATTCATTATTTTTTTTAACGTATACGCTTACTGTTTGTAGTGAAAATTTATGCTCGAAATATTCCCGATTAATATATTTTTCATTCTCGGCTACATGCTAGTTAAACAACATTGTGTCAATATTTTCTAGTTTGTTCTTAAATCATCGGTGAAGTTTCACGTAAACTATATTTTTTTTTTCCTTTTTATTGTTTTTTTAAGATAATATCTAAAAAAATACTAAAATCAATATAAACATACAGTACACAATGAATTATAAACTAGCATCTGCTTTGTAATGTTAAAAAATAATAAAAGCGTTTTTTGCCCCTCCTAAAAGTTACACTTTTTTAGATAGTGTTGTTTAAAATATTCTTATATACAAGCTAGGGCAGGGCTTTCATCTGTTGATTTAAGAATTATTTTATTATAAGCATTTATACATCTACGATATTATAATAAGTATAATTGTAACAGGTGAATTATTGAGAAAATATTTCCATTAATCATAATTTTGTCAAAATCAATTTCATTTTCACAATCTCAAAAATCCTTTGATTGAGTAAAATTAACTACTAATAGGAAAATAAATATGAATTTATTATGATTATGAATCAAAGAATTTATTTCTTCCACGCTGATGTTCATACGAAGTTCATGATAAAAAAAAATTGAGGAATCGTGGACATCGTCTAATCTTTTAAGATATAGAAACAGCCTTCCAGTCAAGTTGATGCCACCTCGGAAAACTTGAAAAATATTTTATGGTATTCGTTCGGATGTCAAGATATTTCACGTGGAAGAAAGCAAGTTCAGACTTCAGAAAAGACTTTTTCGGAAAATACTCGAATAAAATAATAATTTCTGATATTTGTAATGTACATGTCACAAGTGTATAAATTAAAGAATAAATGATTTCATAAGAAGGATTTAAAATATTGTAATAAACAATTAAGGAAAATGCGATGAGGCTTTTTTACTTCTCATTTCGACCCTGAACATTGACAATAACATGGAACCAACTCATTCTCATGACATAACTGCATCCACGTAACGAATACAAATGCAGACAATTTCATTACCGGAATAAAATTTAAAATATAAATGATGTAAATGATGCGATAAGTACGTTGTGAATAAATAGCTACAGGGGCGAACTCAGAGTATATTTGTGAAGTAAAAATTTCACAAGCGTGTTTATAATTTTATCAGAACAAAATATGTTAGTTTAATTCAATGTTTCCCAAGCTTTGAACATTTGTGTACCCCTTTCATAATTTTTGTAACACCGAATACTATTCGTCACAAAATCTATGTTTGTAATCGAAAAAAAGTTAGCTTATGCAACGCTTAGCAACATGCATGTTACCTCTGCGTTCCCCGGGAACTACGCGTACCGCACTTTGGGAAACACTGCCTTAATTTATCACTCAGGCTTATTTACCAGTACAGTGGAACCCCCAATTACACTTTCCCTGAATTACGCGCTGGCTTGAAATATTCGCCGCAAATTCCCCAATTGCACGGTCGCATTGCATTGTCGTTACTAAGAGACGGTCATCTGTCCCGCGAATACTGTCAAATGTTGGCTAGCGTTTGTAGCAACAAGTGCCAGGCTATGCACGCATAGCTGGGCGTCTGTCTGTGTGCGGGATATTTACTACTACAAAAAACAAATACTTCGTTCATATTTTTTTTTTTTTTTGAAAAACAAAGGGAAATCTTAGTTTTACGTTTTCAGACCCCCAATTACACTACCCCCAAATACACGGTCCCGACTATAGTATAAATGGAGGTTTTACTGTATATGTTATTAAGCTGTTAGCTTATGATAGGAAAAAGCTTAGCTTTTGCCGTTTTTTTTATACTCTGTATTCAGAATCATATTTAGAACGGATCGGAGGAATGAATACATCATGGACAACTAACCATATGTTTATGATTAAAATCCTATGAAAAGTCAATGAATTAAATATTCCGTTCCAGAACATGAATCTTTGATTGAGTCAAGGATTCGAATCCTAATTCAGTAATTCAATTCTGATGAGTTTGTAAAACACTAGAAACAATGATACAACAGTAGCGACACAGAGAGTAAATAAAAAAATCTTCCGATAATCGACTTCATTTGTTATTTTACAAAAACAGTAATCAACCGAAAGACGTTTATGCGTGAGTTTTTCAAAGCGGGAATTTATCACAGTAAACGTAATTGAATATTTTTTTCTCTGAATACGCATCTGTCCAATCAAAGGCATTAAGGTTTATTTACGATCCTATCGTCTAACGAGCGTTAGCCTGATAATAGTAATGTACTCATACAAGTGACGTTTTGAATTCAAATTGATGTAAAAGACCTCCCGTGGTTTTCCACCGTACCACCACTGTGCATTTATCACACCCTATGAAAATGATTTCAACCAATCCACCATTTTTAAGTATCTATTTACTACATGGAAATTATTTGATTGTGTCTTAACAGTATAGTATTCAGACATTATTTTTGACTGAGTCTGTTTAAAATTGTTGACCGCTTTAGCCGAGAGGTAAAGCTATGTTTTGACTACTTGGCTTAGATTTTGGTTATTCTGGGATTGTGTGGTACATTTATTTATACCAATTCATTTATAGCTTTCATTTTTTTTCATTCTAACACACTTTATCACGCCCAAAAAATAATTGGTTTTGATAATACATTATTGTAAATATTATATTATTTGTAATATATATTCATAATAGCCATACATATTTGAGTATATTAGATTGGAACTAAAATATTGTCTCGGCATAAATCATAATATAATAAAGAGTTTGAAAGTTTGCCTAATAGCTAAAAAAAACGTATCTAATTAATTAGATTGCTAGAGTAAAGCGTAATCTTCATTTTGCTCAAATTTCATATTTCAAAAAATGTACTTACAAGAAGCTCGCCGTTCTAAGTCAAATTTAACAAAGGGCTCGTACGAGATCTTTCAAGCCCTTTGCAACACACCCCTGTTTCTGACTTTATCATTCATTCTATACGTTTTTTTAATGAGAGGTTACGCTACTGCCTGACAACCAGTTCTCGATACACGTGTCATTTTTATATCCAGATATAGTTATATTGTCCAGATATTAATTTGGTATTAATATATTTTTCTTGTGATTTTGAGATTTTTTCTGTCACATCCTGGCAGGGCCGGCGCTTCCATACAGGCGAAATAGGCAACTGCCTAGGGCGCAAACTATCAGGAGGCGTATAAATGGAATATGAAAATATTTTTTTACACTAATAATAAATAATAGTACATTTTATTTTATTTTGACGTTTGTATCAATTGTTCGTTGTAATTATACATCGTATTCTATATGATTCAAAAAAGAGAGTTTGAATGACTGAGTAACAAACAGTCCACGCAGAAAAGCTGTCGCTGAGATTAAGAGGCCATATGCTCCACATTGGGAGCGGAAAAATACTAATAATCCTGAATTGTTTTTTTTTCATTATTTTGAAAGAAATGGGAGAATGTTAAAAATGGGACGCGCCAATAACCGTTGCCTAAGGCGCCAAATAACTTCGCACCGGCATTACACATGTGGTCCATTTTTCCATGTTTCTAACATAAACAATTATCTATTGTTTATCCCTATTGAGTTTTCGAGCTATTTTCCTATAAATTATTAATTTTAAATACAGGCGGACCTCCACTTTCGCGCACAATTGGTTCCTGAAAATGTGTGCGAATATTGAATGTTCGAAAATAGAGGGATGTAAAAAAACACCAAAAATGGTCCAAAAATTTTATTTATCGAAACTTACTGATTTATTTGATAAAACTGATATTTTTTTAATAAACTTGTCAAGAGTTAGTTGTATTTTACTCTTTTTTTCTTTTCTTCATAGGGAGTTATGTAACATGCAGTGCTTTTGGATCGCCCTTGAGATTTCTCCATTGGGATCAAATTCTTCAATATTCAAAAATGTATCAAGATGAATAAAAGCTTCGTTTATATTTTTAATTGTCAAAGTCTTGATGATATTTTCTGGTTCTTCTTCCTCACTTTCATTTGTGCGAAAGTAGAATTTGCGAAAGTAGAGGTTCGCCTGCATATAATATATGTAGTTACAAAAAATGGTGTACGGATAATTATTATAAAAACTGTATTCTTAATCATAGTTTAAAGAATAATACGCTGAATAAAAAGTTTTGCATCGCTTCTCAATATTTCAATGTCGAATTTTAAATTCTTGATAAATTTCATTCACTTTATTTTAACGTTTGAATAACGATGTTAACAATGAATATAAAAGGTGTGCGCGAAATGCAATAAATGTAAATTTATTTCGCCTTTTTTTCTTCACAAATTCCTCTCATCCGAGAGCGATAAGTGAGTGCATCGGAAACATCGGCAACAAGACTCTTAAAATATTAATATTTATTATGACGTGCATTTCTCTCCGAATTGCATTATCCCATACGCCGGATGCACTAACTTCTGTATCTTTATCACAGGCTGTTCCAACAATATCTACCTTATTAAATATTAATTTGATACGCAATAAAGTATCGGATCGGTACTTCCTTGTTTAACGCCAGGCACTGAAAAATGCAACGGTCGTAGGCGCACCTCCATGAAATGTTCCCTGTAAGGCATAGGTTCCCAACATTTTTCGGGTGGCAACCTCTTTTTATAAAGCCATGTGACTAGGCGACCCCCGAAGAATTTGAAATCCTCGATTTGCTATACTTTTTCGTTATTTTGTTGTTCAAATCCAAAATCGAAAAAAGTTGACGACCCCCCTGAAAACCCTTCGCGACCCCCAGGTTGGGAACCCGTGCTTTAAGGCAAGAGGTTAGCCGCGCAGAGATTTCAAATTCTACGCGGAGGATGCGTGATGGCTGCGCGGACCGATCAAATATTAATTGAACAACTGTCTTGTAGTGCGCGCCAATCCGGAATGAGTGCGCGGGGGCTTCCTAAATGCTGCGCGGCCGTGCATGCGCGCAGCTTAGAGGGAACGTTGCCTCCATGTCCAGATGGGGTGTTAATCAACCAAATTCAAAATATAATATAGTTTTCTCGAACATCGACTTCAAGGCGTTAGTTGCGCGGTAATTATCGCAACGTGACCACTCATTATCCCCTCAAAACGGGACATCGACTTATTTTTAGTTGATAGTGACCATTCTTGAATACACTATTCAAGAAAACGAATATTTTTTTATTTATTAATGAAAATAACGAAAGATTCCAAGTGTTCTAGTGCAGTGTTTGTAGCGGTGTAATTTAGTTAGAATAAAAGGAGATTTCGAATTGTTAATTAAGTTGCCTTCCTTCAGAAAAGGGGCAATTTAAAGCTCTGCTTGGGGGACAACACGATAGACTACCTAAAAATGGGGAGTATGATCACATCTCATATAATGTGACATATTATATGAAAAGGTTTTACTGCCTGGCGTCAAACAAAGAAGTACCAAAGTATCTTCAAGCTGGAATCGCTTAAAAAACCATCGGATATATGGACCCATTAGAGGTGAAATAAGCTAACTAGTAAAACGGTTAAACATTTGTCATAGACTTTCAAGTACTATCACGTCTTTACTTAATGCTTTGGTGGATTGCATATTTTTATTTTACGCTAATAACACTATTGCAATGTGTATCAACTGAGGTTTCTTCACTTTTACGATACTTTAACGAATATTACAACGCATCTAATTTTTTTTGTTTATAAAATACCACTTGGCTCAATTCACCTTTAATAAGCCCATATAAATTGCAACCTTAAAGCAAGAGTGAGATAAAATTAAAATAGTTTTAGATTTTGTGAATCCTAAATCTAAATGATAAAATCAAGTCCTACACTAAGATTTTTAATCTTACACTAATATATGTTTGTACAAATTTAAAAAACATTCATTTAAAAGCAAAATATCACTTTAACTATTGATAATATTTCCCCACAATCACAAAGGATGAGTGGGATTAGTGGAATAGCTAAATAATAATATTAATATGCAAATAATTCTACTATTATCCTAAATCGCAAAAGAAAATAATTAGTATAAAACTAAATTTGATGATTTTTTTTATTCTACTTCTTGTCTTACAAAATGTGATGATGCTTCTCAAAGAGGGATTAAATGTGTCACGTTTTGTAAGAAAATAAATGGAATAACAAAGTTATCAAATTTAATTTTATATTAAAAATGAACTTCCACAAAATTACTGCCGTATTTATTTAAGATATGAAACTTAGTAAAACTATAAGTTTATATTTTTAAAGTATGAAACAAAATTGTATTTATTTATTTGTTTATTTCATTCACTGTTTCTGCGGGTAGCAATATTTCTCCACCACCGTGTACTTTTCAAGCCAATGTACATAATATGATTTTATTACACCCAAAATAGCCTGTGGCGTAGTGGTAAAAGCATTCGAAATTGCCAAACAAAAGCAGAAGGGTTCACTATTTTTTAAATACACAACGCGCATGGAATGTCTGAAAAAACACGTATTACGTATCATAATATATTCAAATATGTACTCACCTCATAAGCTAATTCGTACATGTGACAAAAGAACAAAACAAACTATTATCTCATGTAAAACTTCCATCATTCATTTGCATCCACTCGTATCAAATCTGAAAAATGGGGGATAGAGATAGATCGATTTGCTCACCATGCCTTTTACTAATCACATTCATGTAATATACCTAATCTCACCTAAAATAGAGATGAAATAACTTAAATTAGTTCTCGTTAAAACAACGTAAATGATATTATTGGAGTGCATGTCCCCTACATTAGAAGTAGCATTGGCGGATTAGTCACACGTAAGGCCCCAGTTGCATTAAAATTTGGAGGCACTGTTTTTCGAATACCATAAAAGCTTTGCAAAATTCCATGTCAAATAAACGTTTATTTTGTTAACTTCATTTAAAATATATGAACCTGTATGTAATAAACTATTTTGTAGCTCCTAAGATAACTAACGCTTAGTAAATCTATCTTAATTTTTAGTTAGATAAATATTCATTCTTTCTATGTTTTAAAAAAATACGTTTGTTTTTTTTAACGATGACAGATGCATTAATGTTTTGACTGTGGATTTTTTTTGAGTCTTCATCGGGTGTCACAATTCGCTACTGTAAAGCACTACTAGTGGAATTGAAGAATACATGCTTACGTTAGATATTGTGGGTGAGTTGGTTATATTAATCTTTGAGTTCTTCATAAAAATGAAGAACTCAAAGATTAATGTCATGACTCATGTCCGCTCCCTATGCGTTGCATATGGTATCCTAATGAAAGTATCTAAACAGATATTTTTCTACGAGAATTGTTTGTTAGTCAGTCGTTCAATCTCTCTTTTTTCAAGGAGAGTAGTAGGATAGGATAGGTAGATAGGACTTCTGGTTAACTAAACTTTCTCGCTACGCCAAGTTACGGAATGATCGGAAAGGGTGGAAGGGATTTTTTAAACGTCACAAACTCCCATGCTTTTGAATAGAAATCGATAAATTAATCAAAAAAATACTGTTCGTACTGGGACTTGAACCCGTGAGATACGGCACGGAAGCCCACAACGCTAACCGCTAAGCCATAATTGATATTGACCCGAATGATAATTGTTGATATTTAGACACTGAACATATTTTAAAGTATCGCATCAAATGGTGAAACGATCGAACAACAATATCGCCATTAGGTTTCCAAAAGTACTACCGTCCATCGGCATCCATTATTTTCTCACGAAGAGAAAAATCGTTTTTACATTCGCACTCAATATAAATCTAAAAACGAAATATAAATCAATAACATCGCTGAAGTGCAACGAAAAATAATATGAAGCATCAGCGCATTCTTTTGGAGACAGGCCAGTATGCAGGATTTTTACAGGTCAAATTTAAACCAATCGCAAAATATTTACATGTTGTTTTTAATTAGTGTTATACAATAATAGTTAGTACAAATTTATGTTCTTTATAATTAATGAGTACTAGTTGTAAAATATAATACTCATTTGTATTAATTCCACTTTTATTTAATAAGAACAGGACCGGTTTCACTCATGACGAACATTATCAACCGATAAGAGAATATAAGTTACAGTGCTATCTGTGCAGAACAAAATAAAATTGGGTGTAACAAACAATTGGTATTGAATAGAATTTACAAATTAAGGTACAAAATATGATTAAGTGACACTGAATTGACTGAAATAAAAATGTTTAATACTTCTAAAGTATAATAACAAAGCTCATAGAAGAAAATTATCTTAATCCAAATACAATTATTCCACACTTAACTTCTGACGAGCTATGCACACTTCATGAAGATCACAATATACAATTTTGAAATAGTTAGTTACTTCTTTATTTAAATATACTGTAATTTAATCAAATTTCTATGCTCTTGATTTTGGGAATAATGTATTTATTAATCGCGCACATTAATTATTTATTTATTTATTTATGTATTATCAAAAGTTAATAGTACAGTACATTACATAACAGCTGAAGCCAATTTGCCATGTATTTGACAAATATAATGAGACAAAATATAAAATAAAACTACATAATACATCAAAATCAACACACAAAATCAAGGAATAAAAAAGTAAAATTTAACAAACAGTTCACAAATACTGTCACTAAAAATATCCACTTTTCTAGGCCAGGGTTTCCCAAACATTTTCTGGAATGGAACACTTTTCGAGTCCGGAAAATATAACGAAACACTTAGCTGATTTTTTAAGATTTTTTTAAACTGTGTTGCAGCGTATAAATCCATTCCATTATTTTTCGGAACACCTACTCTGGCTCCGCGGAACATAGTTTGGGAAACCCTGCTCTAGGCAATGAGTTGATCAATCAAACGGTCCTTGGAACTGGTAACTCATACCTCCTAAGCGAGGTATAAGTTTTAAGAAACAAAAGTTTTTTGTCATAGTTTTGCCCACGTAAGAATAAATTATGAATTAATAAATTATTAATTATTTTGCTTAATTATGAATTAAGCAATTCATTTTATCTATTTTTTCAAATACAAAAACAAAACCTCACACATTGTATTGTTGATACCTGATAATAATACCTGCATGGTCGAGTCGTCAACGTTGTTTGCCTGCAGTTATGGAGGTCACGGGTTCTAATCCTAGTAAGAACAGTTTTATAAATTGATTTTTCAATCGATTTGTAAATTTCTGTTCGAAAAGTTCGAATCCTAAAAACGGGGCATAGAGAGAGAGATTAGCTATCCACTAGTCCTGTCCCAGTTCTATCCTTGGTACCTACATAGTAAAAATAATAATTAAAACTACTTCATTAAGCTATTTTTTAAGATTCGTTATTAATTTGTATTTTAACTATATAATCATATTCATGATAACTATTTAATAGGTTTCGATTACATATTAATTAATCTTAAACGTGGCACTTATAGCTAACTTCGGACCTGTTTTGTATACGTCATCCATTTTATGGTAAACGTCTGTGATGCATGTTAAATGTGTAATAATTTATGCATTCAATATCATTTTATTGCAGTTCGGAAGGCAGCTTCACTTAAACTACACTATTTGATTGTTTCTCGATACTGGTAGCGTATATTATCTTTAATGGTTAAGCATCACTTTCACACAGCTGTCTCTGTGTTATGGAAAAACCAGTGTTAGTGGGCACACTGAAAACGAGCAAAAAAAAAGGGAGAAAAAACGTGGAAAATATTGTCGTAAATCTAGATGTCTTTTTTGGTGAATCAAATAATGCTGGCCTCAATTTATACAACTCTAACAAAAAAATGTAATTAAATATCTGTCATACCGTACAGTAGGGTTTCTCAAACCTATTGTACAATAGAACACTTTGCAAATCCAGAAATGTTAACGGAACACATCATGGAAATGTTATTTTTTAGGTGGGGTAATTCATAATAGTAAAAATATATTTTATTAAATGACTTATTATTCATTAATTAATTTAAAACATGTTACATAAACATATGAGTAAATAAATCTCTTAGTGATTCAAAATCTCTGCCTGTGCCTAGATATTTGACTTTTAAACATCAATGGAGATTCATCATCACTCGATTTTGAATATGAAGTAGAAGATGTTTAAATGTCTTGCAGCGTAGATTACCATTCCAAAATTTTGAAGAACACCTATATAGGTTCCAGTGTTCCGCGGAACATAGTTTGGGAAACCCTGCCGTACAGGGTTTACAATCCCGGGATCCCGATCAATTTGGCGATCCCGTTATCCCAGATCGTCTTAGAGCCAGGAGCTAAAAAAACGTAACGTTTTCAAAAGATTATGCTAAAAATAAGGTCTTCGAGCTGAGAATAATTTTGGAATCTTGTTAATTAGATACCTTTTACGCTAATGATTTTAAGCCACAGTTGCTACGGTAAAGAAATTATGGTAAATAATCGATTCCGGAATCCCGGAATTGAAAGATTGTGAATCCTGAGATCAGAAGTCACAAAATGTAGTGTATAATACAGTAGGCATACTTTATCTGCTGCTACGGATTCTAGGAAAATTGTGCGCGCATATTTTTCGAGTGGAAAATTTATCGCGAGCGAATTCATAGCGACGTCAATTGAACGCCAAAGTAATCAAAACAAATTGTAATTTCAAACGACACTACTTACACATTACAAAGGGCTAGTGGCCAAAACACAACAGGAGAAAAATAAAGCACACAATTTTTTTGACATATTGTATTTGACGTATCTATCTTGGCCATTTTAGCGTATGTTATTGGATTAACTTATACAGTGGAACCTCTCATAACGAGCACCTCTTATAACGAGTAATTCTCATATCGAACAAAACAGATTGTGAAAAAAGTGCTCTCTTAACGAGCGATATTTCGTATAACGAGTGACGCATAGTTTTGGTAAAATCACTTTCACATCGTTGCTTGCATAAAGATGATTGACAAGACGTGGGAAGGGGTTACCAAGAGAACCCTCACTGCAGCTTGGGAGAAGCTTTGCCAAGAAGCATAGTCGTTTGTTATTTCGAAGGGTTTGAAAGAGTAGCTGTGAAGTCTACAGTCAACGAGATTGTATCTTTGGTCAATACCATGGGACTGGAGGTGGATAACAACAATATTCATGAGCTTGTGAAAGAGTACAGTCAAGAGCTGACCACCGAAAAGCTTATGGATTTGCATTGTTTTTCGCATTCCAGGTTGTTACGCTCCTTAACAATTTATAAGTATGTAATTTTACTTTAATACACGTTAAAAATATAAAAAGTGTTTTTTTTATCCGGCATGGAACGCATTATTGTATTTTACATTGTTTTATATAAGGAAAATTATTTCGCATGTGTGTTTCACATAACGAGTAAGATTCTGGAACGAATTAAGCTCGTTATGAGAGGTTACTTTATTATATTGTGTGAAAGTGTGAGACGCTTAAAACGGTGCCTAAGTATCATTTTTTTTTCAGGTGTCCCGGCTTTGAGAAAAAAAATGCTCACGTTAATCATGCTGCGACTTTACATATTATTCTTTACGCGATTGTCAATTGGCATATCTTACAGCAAAGTAGAATAATTTAGCGTTCTAAAATGATTGCTTAGAAAATCTGATCCGGCTGCTATTAACTAAAGTGTACTCACAAATCGAACTTATTATATTTTTAGATTGAATAAAGATTTTACAATGATGATAAGGTCTATGAAGTCATTTATAGAGAAATCAACGTTATCTAACGTACTGGCGTATATTATTTAATTGCGTTGACATCGCCGAACTAAAAAATGAGTAGCGGTTCTATGATAAACGGAAGTGTTTGACAGTTATGCTGGAAGTTAAGTGTCAAACGACAATGTATCCGATAATTCAATAGAAAACAACTTATCTAACTTATCAAAAAATACTAAATCTACAAACATATTGTTATCCATGTCCGCTCCCATTGTAGAGCTTTTTGTTGTTTGTTACTTAGCCGTTCAACTTATCTTTTTGTGAATAGAGTAGTAGGGATAGAAGGATAAGGCTAGGACAGGTCTATTGGTTAACTAATCGCTCTCGCTACGCTCGGTTATTGAAGAATCTGTGAGAGGGAATTTTTAGACATAACAAACATCCATTGCCTTCGAACAGGAATCAATAAATCAATTGAAAAAAACACTGTTCATGCTAAGACTCGAACCCGTGAGATCCGGCACGGAAACCAAAAACGCTAACCGCTGCGTTGAAATCTGATAAGCTATATCCAACAAAACACACAGTATGGAGAGATCTGCTCCTTCTATCAACGACATCAAATGATGGTAATTGATTCATGTTTTTTTTTAATGTATCAATTAAAAAAGTTTGTTCATTAAGCTTTATAATTTTATAATTTTACGATTTTACTATAATATATTGGGAATACACCATTTTATAAACGGTAGAAATACCCGACGTTTCGAAGACGTTGGTGGTTTCACTATCAACAGCTGTAATCAATCTGATAACATGTGCTTGATTAAAATATCTTTAAATTGATTTAGCATTAGTTTTGAGACAGGCGATTATCACCAATCATAATCAAGATATCTCCCAAATTATTAATTTCTTATATCATTACATTCCTTCTGTTTATCTTTTCTTCGCTTCGTCTGACATCCTGCTGCTTACCGTTGTGAATACGACGTTTAATGTTATCTATTAATTTTAAACACATTTTATCAATGGAATGCATAATATGCATCCATGCTTTACACACATCCAATAATGTGGGTAATGGTTGCCTCATAATTATTTTCAATCCATTCTCCACGCATCAATTCTCCATAATTGATTCTGGGGATGTTTTCTAAATGAAATTTTTCAAGGCAAATTAGAGAAATTTAAGCTCGTGGTCCACGCATCACCAAGCAGCCTCGCTAACAACCAAGTTACCCTTGCGCCTCGGCGGGAATCGATTCTGCGAACCGATGATCGTAAATAATAACCCAACCGACGTAACGTGGTGTTCACCAGTGGGGCGGAAGATGGAATAAAACATTTGACAAGGATGGGCCAAGATATATTTTCAATGAATTTCGTATTTACTTTGCTACGGTTAATATGAACATAGCAATATATCACTATTATTAGGCAACTGATGTTTGAGTATTTGTAGCTTTATACTCAAAATAGTCAATCTTTTTGCGTGTGCGTATGCGCGCGCACACGTCCCAAAATATGCCCGCACACATTTTTCCATCCCCGCACATGACACACAGAAATATTGTAAAAATAAGTTTGTTTCACCAAATTTTTATATTTGCGCACATTTTTTATTTTGCTGAAAATTTACTACTTACAGAAGTTGATGGACCGCACACACAATAGAAAAATTAGAGGGCACGTTAGTCATCAGTGACGTTCCTAGGCTATATGCCGCCCCTAGGCAAAGTTCGAAATAGCGCTCTTACTATTCAAAATATATTTTTTCGATTAAATACCTTATCTGCCGCCTATAGTGCTGAGATCGGTAAATGTCACATTTAAAGAAGATTTTTGCGATCAATTGAACTACTGTTTACCCATCGGTCAAAGTATTATTACCATTTAAAATGTTGTTTTTCGTCATTTTTCTTATCAAAGACATTGAGGCATCATTTTTATTCTAAATTAAATTCATGTGTCAAAAATATTCAGACATTTAAAAAAAACTGTGATTATTTGCCGCTTCCTTGGACTTGCTGCCCCTAGGCAATCGCCTACTTGCATATGCCCTTGGAACGTCTCTGGTGGTCATTGTGCGCTCTATATGTTGAATCTGTTTCTATATATTTTTTATCCATGTCCGCTCCCAGTGTGGAGCGTATGGCCTCCTAATGGTGGTATCTCAACAGAAGTTTGTTACTCAGTTGCTCAACCTCTATCCTTTCAAATAGAGTGGTAGGGATATAATGATAATGTTAGTGGTTAACAAATCGCTCTCGCTACCCGCAGTTATTGAAGGATCGGAAGGGTGGGATAGAATCACAAACTCCCATACCTTTGAACAGAAATCGAAAAAATGCTACTCATACTGCCAACATCGCTAACCGCTACGCCACAAGACCCGACAATACTACATGACTATATATTTAATCAGAGGACACAGTCAAAACTAACCCACCCCTGCCTACTTATACGAGTTATATTATAACACTTTCCTATAATTATATTTTATCTTCTAAATATACATATATTTTTATCATAATTTACCAGCCCTACCTGAGGACATTAAGCGTTATATATGTTTTTAAAATATATTCCAAACATTGTTAGCGACCTGTCGATTTTAGCACTCCCACTTTTATTTTTCATATTATTATATTGTGAAGCGAAAATAAAAACACACACCATTAAATGCACGCATGCATAAAACAGCTTCTTCGTCACTTCTTTTCGAAGCTTTTATTTGCACACTTATTGTTATTGAAGATTGTTGGATGGCAAAAAAACATCGGCCTTTTTGTTGGCCAGTAAATATAAATTGTATTTTATTTCAACTATTTATTTTTCAGTTGTGTGTAAAAAAAACAAATTAAAATCTAGTTGAATTTTACTTCTTCGAAAGCTTGAAAACTAGAAGATCGACCACAGTGTTGTTACTTAATATGAATGCATGTCTGAAATTATCTCTTACTAATACAATATTACGTGACTAAATGTTTTATAACATAAGCTAAAGATACAAAATGATTTTTTTAAGAAAAAAATAAGATGGTTTGAAAAAAATGGTTTGCAAAAAACGTACGAATTTTGCGAGTTAGAAAGCACTTGCAACCAGCGGTGGGCTTCCAATACTTTAACAAGGGGCTCGCTGAATCTCAAAGTTATTCGTGGTGTTCGGGAGAGACGTGATTTTTTTTACTACTCTTATACGCAATAATTATTAAAGCTATCGAATGTTACTCCGTGTATTAATATTATGTAACAATCACATTTAATTAATATCAAAAATTTAAAAAAAAAATGGCAATATAATACATATTTAAACATTATATAACGCATCGATGTGAGTATCTTGTCGTTTTATCGTGTTATCGGTGTTCTGGGGTAGGAGTGAATTTGTTTATCACACTTTTCCAATTACATGCGGTATTTAAAAAAGTCATCGATTGATCTTTAATACACTTTATATATGTAACAATATCCAATTTACCGTAAACTTATCAATGTAAATGGCTAAGTGTAATACTGTGTATAATGAAGCTGTCGTAGATAATATATCAGTCAGAAATTGCAGTAACATACTAATTGGATCTGGGAATATTGTTTTCTTTTAAATTAACAAGGGGCTCGCCGGCCTTTGTAAATTTTAACAAGGGGCTCGCGCGAGACTTTCCGAGTCCCCTCCAGCCCACCCCTGCTTTTAAGGACTGTTTCTGAATACCATAGTTGCCTGACAAACCAGTGAATTATACGATCCATGTCTATTCCTCTCATTAAAACGTCGGCATACCGAATACATATTTTGTTGTTTTAGCCTATATAGGATATTATAATCTAAATAATCAAAGGAACAGTGAACATGATTTTCTTATTTTCTTAAAATGTACAGCCAATCTGGCAATAGCAACTTCAGTAGGACGAGCTTTAACGATATTACTTCAAATGTCTACATATTTTATGTAAACATGAGTAAGTTTAGATAAGTATTGTTTTCAAATCTCAATTAAAAACAGCTTATGTTAGAACATCTCACCCAGGGACGTCCCGTAGGCATAGGCGAGTAGGCAGTTACCTAGGGGCGGCAAGTCTTAGGGAGCGGTAAATGATCACAGTTTTTCTTAAATGACTAAATATTTTTGACACACTAATTTGGTTTAGAATAAATATGATGCCTCAATTTCTTTGATAAAAAAATGCCGACAGCAAATATTTTGAATAGTATTAATACTATGACCGATGAGTAAACAGTAGTTATTTTACCGATCTCAACACTATAGGCGGCAGATAAGGTAATTTCAAAAATAATATTTAGAAAAATAGTAAAAGCGATATTTTAAACTCTGCCTAGGGGCGGCACATAGCCTAGGAACGTCACTGATCTCACCAACTTGCATTTAATACACATCCCTTACATAAACATATAAATAAGAAAATATAAGTGGTATTTTCTGTTAATCATTTACATTATCATTAAAATAGAAAAAAAATATGGAAATAGCATCGTCCCGTAATTATTGGTGGTAACTGGCAACAATCAATTTTTCCCCAAGAAATCGTGATGATTTCATACCTATCATATGCTGAAGATAATAACATTATTACAGTCGGCTTTCGGTGTTTTGGTTTTATGCTTCAATATCAATAAAATCTTATTAAAATTCAATAGTAAGTTGAGATAATTTGAATAAAAATTGATATAATTTTTAAAATATGGAAAGTTCACATATCCTGCTTATTATTTATTTATAAATTAAGCAGTCAATAAACGGAGTAAAGTTTGTACAACACTCACATTAATTAATCACTTTTTTCACTTCGTTAAAAAATAAAGAGTCCATAAGTCAAAACAGCCAATGCAAACGATCAGAGGTAAACAACTAAGTATCTAAACAATTTTTAAAAAGTAACAAAAAATATGTTTGGGAGATGATATTGAAAAAACTACGGCAGAACATTACGTCGTTAATTTTTAAATAATAATTAAAAATCTAACTTTAACATGTCATTCAACAATATTTTGCAAAAGATTTCAGTCGTCAACTACATAATGTCGTAACGTTTAAGCGATAAAATATATATTTCTAAAAAATATACAAATGCAAGGATGCATTATTATCTCGATCAGTATATATTCAATTTTGGTAGAACATTGACTGTGGAAAGGAAAAACGACGTAACCCACACATAGCAAATTTTACAGGAGGCACAAAATACGTGCTTTGATAATTTTTGGCCATATGCAAATTATTAAATAAATACAATCTTAAAGTGCACGGAGACTTCTAAAATGGTGTTAAATTGACATAATCTAATATTAATTTTAGAAATCGTAAAAGAAAAACCTTTTTTCAGTCTTTTATCTTGGTTTCAATTTTTACACGCCCACCTTTTTTCAAACTTAAAAGATAAATTTTGATACTAATTCGGCGTTTGCAGCTTACATCCTTGTGATAAAACGTGTATCAAGTTGGATTTTCCTTTCTACAGTCAAAATATTAAGCTGTAGGTACAAACGATATTTAGACAATTAAAAATACAAAATAAATATTTGCGTAGAAAATATTTTTTCGTTTGGTTAGTAAAGATATTTCTTGAAACTAGACATGATCTTTTATGATTATTGTGAAGTTATATATAAACATAGTTTTCATTTTAAATATTGGTGTTTGAAAAACCCTGGTAAGACTTTTTTAAATTATCAAAATTTAAGACCACTGACCATGCCACTTGAGCATTGTATACACATCACATCAGCATCGTATCTACATAGTTAATATGAGTGCACGCATATTGAAAACGATTTTTAACTCCGAACGTGATAATTAAGATGTTTGAATAGTGATTGGCTGTAAGCGGCTCATGACTTGGATTAATCGAAGTTTTAAAATAAATAGAAACATCGCCTTCGACTAATCACTCCCTCCTCGTGCCCTCGGCTGTCTAACGAAAAGTAATTTGTCTCGTTTTCTCTCGATACGTATCAATTTATACATATCGCCAACTCTTTTGCGTAGCGAGGCTCTTTGTAATGATTTAGTGATTTTGGTATGTTTGTTTAATCTAATATTGATGATAGAAAATGTTTTAAACGCCTACGTCTTTTATAATACACACGAAGATATCGAGTTCTCTTATTCGCTATCATTTCAAAACAATCAAACCAACTGTTCAAATAATATTTATAATAAATTCAGTTAACAATATTTATAATCTTGACACTTTTTGTCAATATTATAATGATCAGTGATTATGTATGTTTAAACTAATTGAATTTAGCATGTTGACATTTAATGAAGCATCTCTATACAATTATTTTTCACTAGAAAATGCTGGCTTTTAGTCAACGGTGTACTGCCAAGTGTCGAAGAGGTAGATTTTTTCACTCTGATAATAATATGTTTGTATCACTCTAAAAAATATAACGCTGTATTAAAACCGTCCTAGTCGTAAAAATGTCGGGACCGTGTAATTTGGAGTAGTGTAACGAGTGGAGTGAATCTCATACAAAATTAGGTACTTTGTTTTTTCCGCGAAAAATGCAAAACTAGGGGAAATCCTAATAAAAAAAAATATATGGACAAAATATAATAATATAAATATAATATTTAGTTACTAAGTGATAAAATGCAAAGCGCACGCAAAATCCAGCACACAGACAGTCGCCTGACTTTTGACTGTATCCACCGCACAGACGGCCGTCTCGTAGCAACGAAAATTGAATGCGACATTCAATTGGGGGATTTGCTGAGAATATTTCAAACCGGCGCGTAATTCGGAGTAGTGTAGTTGGGGGTTCCACTGTATACAAAAAGGCTCGCGCGAACGTCTTTGAGACCTTTCCAGACCATCCCTGCTTTTAGTATTTTGCTTAACTGCTCTATTCAAAGAGGATACATAATAAAATCATTGCAATGGATAGCAATGCCGAATGAATATATCAATACTTTATTGCAAACATCAACATCAATATCAGATGGAAGGGTTCAAAAAAATAAGGCCAATTGAAATCGCAATACTCGACGAGTAATTGAATATCGTTATGCATTCCGATATTTCAAATAAAATATGGTCACAAACGTATTTTCATACACAACATACAGTTTCTTAAAATAATAATACATTATTGAAAGCGTCGTCAATTTAAGAATCTGACAATCATACAACTCGCAAATATATAATATTTAAGCTTATGGCGAACATTTTTTTTTTTTAAATATATGTGGTTTAATACATTTAATATTTTATATCGGCTAACTTTCAGTGCCCAAAAAGCGTTTTTTGTGCATTTTCAAAACCGGTATTTTGGCATTAAAAAAACTGGGATCCCGGTTTCAGTAATACCGGTATTACAATCTCTAAGCATGCATGGCATTTCAAAAAGCTTTCAGTAAGCTAACCTCTATCTTTACGTCTGGTTTTTAGTATATGATTAGAATCAAATAAATGCATATGTTCGATGGCTTTCTGATATAACTTGCTTTGATTATTAATATGACAACAGTAAATAATAATTTAAAATAATACAAAGTTAGTTAATTTAGCCAGTGCTTTAAAAAAAAAAAAATGCCGGAACTCACTCAATTATTGGCCTTATTCTTATGAATTTCAAAAAAAAAATAGTCTAAGGGCTTTAAAATATCTCTCTGCATCATTCCTCATACACGTTTTTATAAAAATCCGTGTTTTTTTAATAAATAATCATATTTTAAGTTGCGCGTAAAAAAGACGTCATTTCAGTGCAAATATGTATTTGCAACTGATGCGTTCACGCGTAGTTATCTTACGAACGATCGCTGATAAGCGGGCGCTTATCTCATTATCGCATCGCTTTATCGTGTATTTATATAAACTACAAAAGGTCCAAAAAACTATGATATAAGAATACTTTGATTATAAACATTGTATCACCCATATTAAAATAGATATTTAAGAATATGTGGGTATTGGGGTCGCATTTCTTGAGCTTAGAACCGGAAAAGTTAACTTTGTTATTTTAAAAAATGTTTTAGATGCTTTTGTATCGATACAAAAAAGAAATCATGACTTTCTCAGATTTAGTTTTTGAAACATCTCAATCTCCGTAGAATCAATTAAAATTTAACTTCGAAATACATGATCCTTTAAAGTAATTATCTCATGTTTTATGTATAAACAATCGATCATTATAATTAATAAATTCGCTCCAAAATTAATATGAACTCTTTTATGTGAACTAGCAACACCTATCTTCTCGTCACGCAATATGAATGGCTTGAATACAGAGAATGGGAACGGCTTTATGAGTACGCTTTTTGACGTTATTAACAAATTGTAATCTTATGAGATTAACACTTTTGAACTACCAGAACAATTAATTAACCGAGAAAATAAAAGAAACGGCTCAGAATATTTCTACGGTCAACTTGCTAAAAAAGTAATATTTTATTTTTGAATTATTTTTGTATTTCGTTTCTCACATCTAGGTACATTATTGAAAAAAAAACAATACGTTTTGTACCATTTCCGCTTTTGTTTAAAATTATCAAGACCGGTTTCGCTCATTCATTTCAATACGATTTTTTATGGCACCGTTTTTTATTTAATTTTGTTTTGTATAAATAACACTGTAAAATTGCATTTTATTATCAGTTGATAATGCTTGTCGTGAGCGGAACCGGTTCTGATATTTTTTAATAAAAGCGTAAGTAGTACAAATGAATATTGTGTTTTTTTTATATATATTGACGACAACATTCTGAAAGTGACTTAAATTTAAAATAAAGAAACGATTTAAAATTACAATGTTTTATTTCTGAAAAAAACTCCGAATAATCAACGTTTAAATATAACTTTTAATATTATCATTCGATGATTCAATACTTTGATCATGAATCACATTGGTACTGAAGCAATAGTTTATGACTCGGCTATGATAATTTAAAAATCGTAATTATTTATTGGTTCCTATGAGGTGCATTTGCGTTGCAAAAATCGTATTATTTCAACCATTCGCTAACTACTAATAATATCTAATTGATATTTATTGTTATCTACAATAATACATATTGATAGAGCAATACAAATACAACGCAATTTTATCTGAGGTCAATTTTCACTCCACCGCCTCTCTATCCTATTTTTGACGTTTCGGTACTCGAGTGTTAACACAAAATAAAATAAAAGTTTAAATTATTTTATATAAATATTCATAAAAAACCGGTTGGTGCGATCAGGAATCTATTATAACTGATTTAATTTATTATTAAAGGGAACAGAGACTATAAATATAATTTATGCCTACTACTATGGCCGAGACGAATATCTGGACAATATTATACAACGTAATATTATTAAACCAATCATTGATGAACTAACTATGGTAAGCTTTAAATTTATTTAAAACGTTTGAATGTTAACTTTTAGTTTAACACTCGCAGCTCGGAGACTAGAAAAATAACCAAAATTCGATGGGGGTCCTTTACCGACCCCAATGGTTTCCTTATTATTGACTTTATTCTTATGAATTTCAACAAAAAAAAATGGTCTGAAGGCTTTAAAATATCTGTCTACATCATTCCTCATACACTTTTTTTTTTAAAAATTCGTGTTTTTTTAATAAATAGTCATATTTTAAGTTGCGCGCAAAAAAGACGTCATCCCAGTACACATATGTAATCGCAACTGACGAGATTTAGCCTACCAATTATTGCAAATTCTATTTTACGAGCGACCGCTTATCGCACGCGCTTATCGTGTTATCGCGTATTCATATAAAATGAGGTATCGATGTCAGTAAAATATTTTGTTTTTTTTGAGAATAGTATTCGAAGATACATAAATTATTATCTTAACTTTGTACACATCAATCCGTTTTTTGTTCTACTTTGAGGATCTTTTTTATTTAGTTGATTTTTTTCTTTTCTGTTTTATTTAATAGAAACGGAACTAGCGATCGAATATTTTTTTTTCTTCTACAAAGGGTCCAAAAAACTATGGTATAAAAATACCTTAATTATAAACATTGTAATCACCTATATTAAAATAGATATTTAAGAAAATGTGGGATTGGTGTCACATTTCTTGAGCTTAGAACAGAAAAGTTAAAAAAAAGCGTTCGTTTTAATGTGTCCGTTAATACGACCACGTGTCCGCTACGATTTTTCCATACCGCCACATCCCTTTATGTTAACTTCTTATGGACGATATAATTAATTGGATAATTTCACCGGGCGAAGTGGTCTGTAAGCTTTTTAAATCGATTTATTTGATACAATTAAATGGCTGACTGGTGATCACGACTTTAGTGTTGATTTTATTAATGTTTGATTAGCTTTTTAATCTGAGCTCAGCTCTTCGTGCAAATGAGACGATTATGAATCATTCATGAATGAAAGCACACAATGAATTATCATAACTTTAACATCAGTATCTTTCAAACATTTTAGCTGAACACAAAACATTTTAGACAGACATTTCTTTTGTTATATTAAAATAAAAAAAATATATTCTTTATCAAATAAACGTATCGCCGACATATAGGAAAATATGACTTCATGTTAAATATAAAAAATCAAAGGAACCGTATCAACATTTTAAAGCAATCGTACTTCTTTGATTTGTGTAGGTTCTGTAACACTTTTGTTTTATTAAATACACATATCCCCGACATACGGGAGAAAGTGACCAAGTGTTAAATACTAAAATGTTCACGGCAAACGTTTTTCAACGTTTGTTTGTAATCAATCAATCTTAAAACCTTTAATACTCAATCACATTTTTCTCTAGTTTCTGGTAATGTTTTATAATTGACATTTTTTTCAGACTATTTATTAGGTTCGTAAGATGTTAAATAGTTCATATTCTTCATGAAAAGTCACTCATTCTTTGCACGATAACAATTTTTAGTTTCGTGTTACTCTAAATATTATTTTGAATATTTAAGTAACTTAATAAAGTCATTTCTTTAGTTAGTAATAAGAACGAGAGAAGTAACTAAAACGATGTGCAATTTAAAGCAAAAATATAATAAATTTCACATGACACATATTGTTTTTCAAGTACAGTGGAACCCCCAATTACACTACCCCTAATTACGCGCTGGCTTGAAATATTCGCCACAAATCCCCCAATTACACTTAATTAGTTGCATTACTAGACGGTCGTTTGTGCCGCGCATACAGTCAAATGTTAGCTAGCGTATGTGTATTCAACACGTATAGCGGCTATACACGTATAGCGGGCGACTGTCTATGTGTGGGATTTTGGATTTTATCATTTTATCACTTGGTAACTAAATATTTTTTTTTGCAAACCTAAGGGAAATCTTAGTTTTGCATTTTTTGCGGAAACCCCCAAATCCATAATTTTGTATGAGATTCACACCCCCAATTACACAACCCCGAATTACACTGTCTCGATTTTAGTGTAAATGGGGGCTTTACTGTATACTTTTTTCTTTTATATGACTTCGAAACTGGATTTTTATTTTACAGTATTCTCTGTTTTATTTAATTTTTTTATTGCTGGTTAAAATCAAAATTTTGTAACGATTTATAATAATTTTTACTCGAAAGATTTTGAATCATTCGTCGCTGGTATAAGAAGCATAAATGATTCAATTGGTAAATCTAATTTTCTTAAGCGAGATATTTATTTCTAAAACCTATACCAGTAATTACGACAAATTTAACGCACCTGCTTCTATAATAATAATAAAAAAGGTTTCGAAATGAATCGGCATGCGCGTTCACTTATATGTGACACATTTTTATCAGTTCACCTGACGTTACATAAAATACCTTCGTGTCGTTTCGTTAAAAGGTTATTTTTGTGTCAGATTTATCAGGTAAATTAATTCCCAACATCCCTTTAACAAGTTGTTATCTAATTAAGCTATAAAACGTGTGTATAAGTGATACGCGTATAACCTTTTCATTCAGTGACGTGCATTCGGAATCATCCAGAAAGCTTTTGGAAATACAGAAAAAATAAACTTATGCTTTATCAACACTACAACAACAAATACTTCGCCAATGTTTTTGATGTTAGAATAATCAAACTAGTTATTGTTGTCAACCGTCTCCGCTCCCTATACGGAGAATATGGACTCCATTTGGAGCATATTAACATAAGTTCTTTACGGAGAGTTCTTGTCTAAGTCGTGCATACCTTTTTTGCTAGTGGTTAGAACTAGAACTAACTAGAGAACAACGGCGCAAAAAATAACTTTTGCAGTGACGTTCCTAGGATATGTGCCGCCCCTAGGCAGACCCCTAAAATAGCGCCCATTTTCTTTCATTCCTTCCCCTTATCCTAGAAATAAATATATGTACACATATAGAATTTCGAATCCTCTACTCACTTACGTACATACTCAAACAAATCTTTTGTCACTTATTCTGTTTTGCTTTTAGGTGATTCATAATATGTACCTTATTGACAAAGATCCTCACAAATAAATATGATCCAAAAGCCCACATTATTATTCAATAATTATGAAAAAATAACGATTACCTTCACTACAACACATCATAAAAAATAATGTAAATTTTAAATGCACTTAAATTATACAAGTATCGAATCTTGATTTGGTATTTTTTTTATCAAAGACATTGAGGCATCATTTTTATTCTAAATCAAATCGATCGTGTAAAAAATATTTAGTCATTAAAAAAATCTGTGATCATTCCCGCTCCTTAGGACTTGCCGTACCTAGGCAACTGCCTACTCGCCTATACCCCCGGAACGTCCCTGCACCTTTGCACAAAATAACCTAATATAACAAAGTACAATTAAAATATTTGAAAGTGTTTTTAAATATACACTTTACGCCATAATTTCATATGTAATTGCATTATGTTTAACTGCTATAAATTCACTCTAAATTTATTGGAAAATAATGTGTACCGTAGAATTATTATGTACGTTACAATGCAATATGACGTTGGGCCTGGAGCTGTCTCCATAGTGTATTTTTTTATCATTACAACATACAATTTAATATTTTCCTTGAGACTTCAAACTATAGTAATATCATCAATCATTATTATGAAACTAGATATAGGTAATAATTATTTGTGAGAATTAATATTCAGCAGACACATTAAATTGATAATTAATTTTATTCGGAATCTAGCTCTGATCGTAGGACGTCAATAGTGTCAAATAATAATTAATATTACAACAGCAAATAATTCATACTTGACATAGATAATCTAAATATTATACATCGACAAGTGAACAATATATTTTCATTACTGAGTTTCCTTTCCATATTATTATTAATAACAAGGTGGCAGGGTATGGTGGTTTTTCTAAGCCTAGAAATTTAACACACGATTGTAAGTACCTACCTGACCAATCTTTTCATATCTGATGTGAGATATTTCTAATAATTTCCATTGAATGTCAATTATAAGGGCTATGTCAAAATCTGTGGAGAATATTTGAAGCTATTACTAGCAAACCCAGCTCATTCTAAAGTGGTTGTAAAAAAAAACTTAAATTTCATTTAGTAAAATAATATACATTTTAAAGGTATTTTTAGTTTTAAATTCATTTTAAATAATATTTTCTTATGTTATCGAGCCAGTTTTGAGATTCCCTTCTAAAAAATATATTAAAATGTATTTGTATTTACTAAATTAAATTCATGGTTCACGTTTCACCAATTATGGAATGAGCTGGGTTTGCAAATAATAGCCTCATTTGTTTGTTAATTACACATAATATTACGTACTGTAAATTGTGTATTAAATTTATAACTTTATAGTCCAACTGTTTTGTTTCGACTCTTTAAGAAGCATCATTAGGCAGAACATTTATTTAAATTCAATATAAATAACGAAATAAAAGTCGGGCTTGTTTTCGTTTTCTAATCATTAAAATCTACTGGATATAGGAAGGATAGACATCATATTCGAATCAAGATATGAAATAATAAATAGTGAAAAAAATAAGTGAAAAAATTATTGTACACACGATATTTTTGGTAATTCATTTTTTTATGTAGAGAATTTTTTTTTAAGGCCTATTTAATGAGTCACAAAATTTCGTGACGAAATGTAAAAATTATCATGTGTGAATGAATTATGAACTATTTAAAAATCTTTACGTCATATTTAATTTTTATTGACCCCCGGCTGACCATTTAAAGTAACAAAATTAAATAGAATCACGTTACGTAAAACACGACAAGTCAACATTTTACCCATTTATTACGTAGATATCCAATTTATATTTTTTAAACTGGCTCGGCTGCAGAAGAACAGCTCTTGTGTGGTTGTGTATTGAGGTGGTTATCATCTGTCAGACTGGCCGTTAAACGCAATAAAACAAATCGGGCAATTAAATGCGTTTATATTAGTATTTGTTTGCTGCGAGAGCTAACAAAAGATAATCAAACCGGTCCAAAAAGAGAAATAAGAAAGCAACCCGTACGGTGTACATATATACCTCCAAATAAAGGTAAATTTCAGAGCTAAATAATGGAAGGTCTTCTTAAATTAGCGATAACAATATTTAATTATCAATATGACGGTCAACTTACCTATTCTAGTCAGCTTCTAGTCTAAATCGAAGAGCTATTTTTCTTGAAAAATGTCTTAAAAAGGGGATTTTTTTATCACTCTTATACAAACAATTATTAAAGCAATCGAATGTTTCTTAATATACATTCTTAGATTATAAAACAATACGCAATATATGCCAAAATAATTAATATCAATGGCAGAAAAATGTGCTTGAATATCTCATATTGTAAGAGAGAAAAATTGATTGACACAGAAATTGGTAGCGAACATTCTTTTTGGTAAAATTCCATGTTTCAAAAATGACTTAAACTGACGTGCATTATATTTTATTCATAAATTGCAGGTTAGTGGTATTAATTTGATCTGAGAATATTTTTATTTTATTTGAGAATATAAAGAGCATGCGCGAGCACCTCCATACCGTTTGAATACTTACCATTTTTCCGTAATATCAATTCGTAAATGCTGATTAGAAGGTCGAAAAACGGAAGGTAACTATTTTGATCAATTACCAAAAATAAATATGCAGTAATTATTGACCCCAATCAGTGATAAGTTACGATGATTTTTTAAATAATTTAATTGTATCGAGGCTACGTTAAGCATTAGTGATATACCCCTGATGTTCATAGATCAATTTAACAAAGCGTTAAAGAACAAAACACCTAAGGATAATGTTACAAAAGGTTTTCAATCCACAGCAATCATTTATTGTATAAATAATATTTTTTTTATAAAATATGTGTCTTGAAATATGATTTAGTAAACTAAATATAAATAATAAATAGTATGTGAACATTTTTATAAGATTAACCAATAAAATCATTTTAAATAGTAATGTTTCTTTATTTTTTTTATCACAGTAATAGTATCTGATTATTTGAATATATTTTAAGTATTTTAAATACACAAACACCGTTAATAATAGTAGTGCTTTTTTTGAAAAAAAAAGGTGCCGGAACTCACTTCTTGTCAAGCATTTTACTGATTTTTTTTTCTAATCCATGTCTGTTCCCAATGAGGAACATATGGTTTACTATAAGAGGTATTTTAACGGAAGTTTTTTCATGAGAACCTTCTTCTTGCTTCTCAATCTCTCTTTTTTTCGATTTTTTCAGCCAAAATATATAATTTTCTTTCAAACGCATTGAGCCACCCGGGATCGAAGGGTCTACTCCGGAATCTTATAGCTGGTCCTGTTTTTAGCATCAATAAAAGCTTTAGTCCCAAGAGCTCTTTAAATACATATATGTTTGACTTTCAATTAATTTTTAAAAGGATCAATTTTGGAGTGGATAGATAATACGTCTGCTTTTAATGTTTACCATATTTTTTATTTATTCAACTAAATGTCTTTGTGACCATTCGAAATCAATTTGTTTTGACAATTTATTATTTTTTCTTAAAGATATTCACATCCCTAATCGTGCACCTGTAGAAATAGTATCTATAGCTCAACCAGGCTGTTAACAAGAATACTTAACTCAGTTGATGCATGGTCTTAATATGCATGCATCTTAGACTAAACAAATTTCCATTGCCCCTTTTCGTTAAATTTATTATTATTTTGTTTCTTTTTAAGTTGTTTTATTTGACCCATCCTATAATACCTGCGCGCGCATACTCCACGACAACCCATTGAGAACATAAGACAGCTTTTTAAATTAGATTATTTTATTATATTATTCTGATTCAAAGATTTATTAGAGTGATTTGTTCTGGACAGTTTTGAGCGTCTAATTTAAGTATTTCTCGAGAAAGATCGAGAGAATAACGCTTTTCAAAAAGTAATATTATTCTGATTTTTCTAATACAATTTCGATGACGATTTATTGAAAAAAGAGATACTATTAGGATGTTCACTGTGGAAAGGCATTATATGAATAAAAACACAATATTCTTTTGTACTTTATTCCACTTTATTCAATAGGTCAGGACCGGTTCGCTCATTGCGAACATTGTCAACTGATCAGTTGACTCAACTTAACTCAACTCAGTTGGCAATGCTCGCAATGAGCGAAACCGATCCTGACCTATTGAATAAAGTGGAATAAATTACAAAAGAATATTGTGTTTTTATTCAAATAAATAATAAATGGACTTATAATATAACCATGTTTATATATTATTCATAATTAGATTTGGGTTATATTTTTTTGAACTTTCTTGTAATAACATTAACTAGAAGTATTTTGAATAATTTAGTTTCAAATTTTGGTAAATTAGATTCTGAGAAATGACGATGAAGGCTACCGAACTATTGATAATATTGGCTTCTTCGAGTCGATGGCACAGAACGTTGTTGGCTTCCATGCCGAAATTCATGAGTTCTAGTACGGACAGCATTTTTTCAATCGATTTATCGTTTTCTGTTCGAAGGCATGGATGTTTTCGATGTTTAAAAATTCTCCCCACCATTCCAATCCTAAAATAACAGGTTGTGTCGAGAGCGATTAGCCAACCTATAGTCGAGTTCCAGCCTTATCCTTTCTATCCGTCCTTTCTTCTAAAAATAAAGTTTTATAAACTGCTTAACAAGCGATTCTCATAGAAAAAAAACTTTCGTTGAGATACTTTCATTAGGAATCCATATGCCCAAAATTGGGATCGAACATGGACTATATATATGTATATATATTTATATAAGTTAAATAGCTATTCTAGATGGATTCGGTAACTTCGTCACTCCATTTGTGTACTCAGTTTATTCGTACAACTTACAATTGTCTCTCTAGTGACGCTTCTTAAATAGGCGAAACACGTATCACTATTTGTAACACAATAATTGGATTGACAAAGATATCAGATAGAATTCTACTGAGAATTAAATAAAAATTGGACGACATAAATATTGATATAATTATTCTTTACCGAAAGTAAATAAAACGTTAGTGCGGGTGTGAGATAGTTAAGAACTGAAATCTCATTATTTATTATACAGCATTTACAATGAATTAAACATAGAGTCGATAAACTCTTTACATAAAACTATATGTAATTAAAACGTTATGCATTTTAATTTATATGCATCCGTTAATTACATATTTAATTTACAATATTTGTAATAGGCGTATTTATTATAAAATAAAGTAATCATATTTTTGTGATCTTTACGCTATAAAAAAAATACTTATACCAATTGTCGTTAAATAGATGTTATCATAAATAGATGGTAAGATGGGTTATTTATGCGTCATAGCTTATTTATTTCGATAAAAGAAATTAACTATTTTAAAAATAATGATTTTACGAATGATCGCGGTAATTTGTGGTATTTTACCAAGACATTTAAAAGCTAATAGAATTTAATATCAACAATATTGATTTGTTTCATTCAGTTTTATCTGCATTATCCTGGATTAAAGTGCACACATAAAAACACTGAAAATATTGAGTTTACTTTTTACGTAGTCTTTTAAGTATTTTTTATTTTTCTAATTTCGTATTATTGATTATAATTGCGCATTCATATCGGGTATTATTTTCCACTGCTAGTATTTTAGCAGAGTGATCACATATCTTAAGCATTATTCCTATTTGGCGGTATCCTCGGGTTCAAATATGTATGTGTGACAAAAATTGGGTGCTAAAAGATATCGACTGTGGAAAGGAAAAAGGACGTAACCCACACATAACAAATTGTACATAAGACGCAAAAAACATTTTTTTGATGATTTTGGGCCAAAGGCAAATTATGAAATATACACAACATTGAAGTGCACGGACATTTATAAACTGGTTTTGAAATGACTTTATCTAATATTAATAAAATTAATTAAAAAAAAAAAATATATGCCTTTTTATGATCGCAATTATCGCAGGCCACTATTTTTTCAAACTAAAAAGATGAATTATGATACTTATTCGGCATTTTCAGCTGCCATCCTTTTGATAGAACATTTTCAGCTGCCATCCTTTTGAAGTTGTATACATTGTGATTATCAAAAAAAAAGCTGTTTTGAAAAAAGTGTGGGTTACGTCCTTTGTACTTTCTACAGTCGATATGGTTATGTGCAATAGTAATATACTGATCCCAAGTACAGAACGTAAGAAGAGCAATTAGCAAGCTACGAACCCTTCTTAGCAGGGATGGGCTGGAGGGGGCTCGGGGGGGCTCGCACGAGCCCCTTGTTAAATTTTGGCGCGGTCGGCGAGCTCCTTGTTAAGATAAGAAAATCATTCGTCTTATATCAAATCATCACATAACTGCAATTTCTGTAGATAGATAAATTTGAAAATTAGTTGTCGTTTCATTTTTTCCTTCAGCGTTGTGGGCGTCCGTGAATCCCAGTTCGAAAAAACATTTTTTCGATCGATTTATCCATTTTCTGTTCAAAGGAATGGGTGTTTGTAATGTCTTGAGATTGCCTCCCACTCTTCCGATTCTTCAATTCAACTGGGCGCTATTATTAGTTAATCACTAGTCCTGTCTTATGCTTATCATTTTATCCCTACTACTCTCTTTGGAAAAGAGAGGTAAAGCGACTAAGTAACAAGCAGATTTCGTAGAAAAATAACTTTCGTTGTGATACCTTCATAAGGAGGCCATCTACTCGACAAAGGGAGCGGACATGGATAACATTTACCGAGCCCCTTGTTAAGATATTGGCAGCCCACCGCTGCTTCTTAGGTACTTCATTATTTACGTACACTATCCAAAAACACAAATTGAATTACTAAATAATAATCAGTTTTCGTAAAATAACTTTTGTTACGATGATTTATTATGAATCCATATGCTCCTCAATTGAAACGGACATCGTTGAAAAAAGAAAAATCCAATTATAAAATTTGACAGAGAAAAGATAAAATTATTAGGTGAAAATATCGTATTTCTTTACATAATAATTTTAAGCTACATAGATATTGATTAAATATAACTTTTTGAATATTTTGTCACAGTTTTTCCATCAAGGATTAATAATGATTAAGCATTTTTTTCTTAAAGGCAATAATAAAATAATGGTTTGCATTGGGCTGAATTTGAAGAATGAACATGCGTCACTCTTAGTTACACAACCAGTGAATTGAATGTAATTAATTTAAATTTAAAATAAAAAAGAAATACTACGAATGTTACATCCACCGAAGCTATCAAAAATTGATTTTTTTTATGAATAATCTTTTTTTATTATTGAATGGAGATATCCACGATTGATCTGCTCTGACACACACACATAATCGTCTTTTTCCTGTTGCACAAGTACAACGATGATGATACTGATAAAGCTGTAAAAGGATGATAGAGTTCCGCGTACAAATAGTTACAAGTAGCCTAACTCAGCGGGAGCCAGCGGCTCTCATTTTCATAAATGAAAAAGAGGTTATATTTTAATTATTTGTTATGGTACTTCAGTTGTACCTCCAACAGGGCAAGTAAAGAAGATATCACTTCAATACTTAAAAAATATTTTGTAACATTAAAACAGATCCGTCGTACGAAACTCTTGTGACCCAAACATATTTAATAAATAGGTTTTTATATTTAATATAAAAGAATAAAAAGAAAAAATAAACCGAAATAAATGGTAACAGTTAACAACGAAACAAACAATAGATTGTATTATTCTATAATCTTTTGAAACCTATTGGTGAGAATACGTATACAGTGGTTGATTAAGCACATGGGAGGCCCAGGCGCAATAAAATTTGGAGGCTGTTTTTCGGAGAACATAAAAATTCCAAGTAAAATAGTAAAAATATATAAAAATCTAAGCAAAAAGTATATGGGTTATATTATATAAGCTATTTTTGAGGCCCAATCGCGCGTCTCATTTGTTTATATGATAATCCGATAAACTCGATTTAAATCTTTTAAAACTTTAGATGTTCAAAGCTTTATTAAAAAAAAACTAACATCAATATGCGGAATTGTCACGATGACATATCTAACTCATTCTCGATAAAACCTGGAGATCTTTGTTTTCCGAGACCTCATATATGTAATAAAAATAAAGTGTTACTTTGTACATTAATGTGCGAGTATCTTTTATGAGGATGAATAATAATAAAACATTTTTACAATAAACGACAAGAATGTTTAATAAGAATAAATACCAAACATTTCATTCTTGAATAATGGCGGACATTAAAGAAACAAGATTTTGGTGTGAAACCTTAATGTTCATTTTCCATCACTGCTTGTGAACAAGTATGGGTACATTAGCTGCCCACATACCAATAAAAACTTACATTCAATATAACGTAAAGGGAATATTTTCTTAAGCATCTGTTGCGAGATCCATAATTAATACCTTCCTGTGACACATTTTTGTTCATGGAAGATTTGTGGTAGTTTTATACAAAAACAGTAATTACTTCCTCATTAAAAATAAATATTCTAGAAGCGCAATTAACTCTTCAGTGTACCATGTATTTTTTTTTATGTGAGTATAATTTAATCAGTTTTTTAAGCCAGGGTAAAAAAAGTCACTAATTTATTAACATATTGTGATGATTCTGGTTGTTGGCCGTGGTTCAAATCTCAACTGAGCATGTTCTTATTTTTTTTCATTGTCTTAAAATATTTATTTATTTATAAATATGAAGTAAAGTGAGCCAAAATGGTAAATCTTTTAAAATGGACTTTTAAGTACAATTACGTGCTTAGTTAGTGTTCTAGTTGATTGCATGTTATTATTTGATTGATAAAACACTATTGCAGTGTGTATTCACTAAGCTCAATTAAATATTTCGATACTTTAAGAATTTTAGAAAATTTTGAATATCATAACGCATCTAACTAGTTTTTCCTAAAATATCACTTGGCTTACTTCATTTCTCAATGGTTCAAATAATTTACTAAAATATGTAATAAATATTTTAAAAATTCTATAGTTATGTATATTTACTTATTGAAGCACTGTGGAGCTTCTGAAACATATTTTTTTTACTACTTTTAAGGTAGGTATTGAACTTATTCTTATACACAGCGGTGGGCTGCCAATACGTTAACAAGAGGCTCGTTTTATCTTACAGTAATTATCAGTGTTCTGAGTGAGTGCAAAATGCAATATGCAAAATTTAAATAAGAAATCGATTGTTACTTAATACACTTATTTTATGTAACAATATACAATTTACTTAAAATATACCACTCTGAAGCTATCGTAGACAATATACAAATAAATAATTGCAGATATATACTAATTCGATCTGAGAATATTGTTTTCTCTTAAATTAACAAGGGGATCGCCACTCCAGCCCACCCCTACTTATATATAATAAATATATATTCTTACGTTAGAGTTTTTTATTTATCTTCACTTCTGTAAATATATTTGATTTGTAATATCAGTTACAAAAGATGAAATCAGCTGTCATAAAACGTTTTTGTAATTATAAAAAAGTGAATGTAAAAAATCTACAATATTTGAAAAGCAGCAAAAGAAAGTCGATTGCCACAACTTTCCCAAACGTTTATTTAGTACTTTTCACGTAACGAATTTTTAAATTTAAAAAAATCATACGACCTACATTTAAATGTTTATCTTGAAGAATTTTATTGTTGGTAAAAAGCTTGAACAATTGAGAGTTTAACAACAATGAGCAAACCTTCAATGCTTAAAATATTAATTTAAAAGATTGATGCAATTCAATTTCAGAATATTGAACACTTAAAATATAAGTGTCGTTGCTAAATCTTTAATGTTCGTAAAAAAGGATATTTTATCACCAATAAGAATCTAATAATAGTGAATCAAAATATGATACAAAATTAGTTAAAAAGAGAAAAAGTAAAAAACAGCCTTCGTAGAATTTAGTATCAAAAATACTTAAATTGACTCTTTTTTTACATTAAAAAACTGTTCTTAATTACTTTTTCAATTGTACAAAGCTGTTTTTAGATGGAAATTGCACACCTAATGGAAATAAAAGTTTCATTAATATGGTTTTTTTTTTACTTAGGTTTAAATAGTGTTTATACAGTTTTCGAAATAAAATATTGTATTTTTGTTGTGTTATAACAATTTTATACACGTCAATAAATATGGGCTTTCTAGAGGTGAAGTGAGCTAACTAGTAAAATTTTCAAACTTTTTCTTGAAATTGTAAGTACAATCACATCTTTATTTGGTGTTTTGTTGAATTTTACAATACATTTTTATTTTATGTTGATAAAAAACACTATCACAATGTGTATTAAGTGAAGTGATTTCACTTTTATGATACTTAAAGACGTGTAGAATATTACAACGCATCTAACTGTTTTTTTTTCTAAAATACCACTTGGCTCACTTCGTCTATGTCGGGTCCATATATAGTTAATAAATAAAATTAAACCCAAAAAAAATACCAAAATAAAAATAAAAGATAATTACTAATCATACTCAAAAAGGTGGAATACATTGATACTCTCCATCGAACAAAAAGAAAAAGTCTTCCGAATAATTGTTCAACCGTTTCAACAAATTTCTTTGCATCAACTCACCTGCTTAACATTGATGCATACTACAATATATGTAGGTAAGCAAGTAAGTATGCATTGCTTCGTAATACAACGTAATGCATAACCGTTCATTATTTCATATATCATATATCGAGTGAAGCCTGTTTACCGATGAACCTTACTGCCACACATTAATGTCTTCCCTCGGAGGCTATACTTTAACACTACAATGACGATAAACTTATTAATATATTTCTTCGAGTTTATAGTGGGTTTAAAAAAACCCCAAACGTGTCATCAATATTGTAATCTTTACTAAGCAAACAAGCAAATCTTTAATTAATAATTTTGTACAACACCGAATCATTAAAAACTTACTTCATTGCTATTTTTGGCCGAATAGATAACATTATTATTGGAACTAAAAAGTTTTTTAAGCTGATCAAAAAAATAAGTTCAATTCATTCTTATTTGGTTTGTTTGATATTTCACAAAAACCAAGCTTTTAAAATAATATTCTCATCATTAGCATTTAAGGCTAGTCGTCATAAATACTTTTTTTCTTTTAAAATAATATAAACTAAATAGAGCTAGTTCACTAACACCTGGAAATTGATTGGTGCTTCTTGCATATAAGTTCAACTTCAGAAAAGTACTTTTACTAATGTTTTTAAAAAATCATATGCCGTCCAAATGGAGCTTATATTTCTATCTCGACAGATTCTTATTTGATTATGAGTTATCTTCAAATCTCACTATCGGATAAATTATAAATTAAATGACAGGGCAGGATAAATGTTTGGCTCTACATATTGTTCTCGCTGCTCTACGTTTTAACGATAAAATGGAAGGAAGAAAATTGAAAAAATACCACCAATCAAAAAATGTACACATAAATAAAATTCACCAATCAAGTTATAAACAATTCGTGAAACCTTTTGCACTGGGATTCGAATCAGCAAACTCCGCAGCAGACGCCAACGAGTTAACCATTCTGCTACAGACTTTGTATAGTATTCATAAAATTTATAAAATAGTATATAGTGTCTTTTTACGATCAATTGTAGAGTAAGGGTTAAACATTGAAACGCGCGAACCACGCCCCAAATTTAAATTCGCAGAGAAATTTCGCATTTAACTCTTCAAAAGCACTTCTTCATCACAACGAGTGGCCCATCAGCGCAATATTCAAACTGCAACCACTCTAGCAAACAAAATTATGTTGTTAAGTTTTCACGTAATAATACTAATATATATTGTATTTTATAATAATATTATCTTGTTGTCTTTTTTGATGTTTATTTTTATAACGGTGTGGAGTTGCAAATTATAGTAATATATTTTGATTTTGTTTATATATTTTATTAAACTTATGTATATAATATGACATCTTTATAAATATTACATATATCGCTACTAACAACAAACAAATATATGAATCTGTTAAATTTAGTATACACAATATCAAAAATATTTCTATATACAGTATAGAGATCTCGTAAGTGATTTCTAGGGCGTCCAATCCCGAAGATTTTATGTAATACCGGAAATTCGAGATTCACAGACTCAAAAATTTCAATATAAAGTTTTTAATATTTAATATAAAAAAATAACCGTAAAATTAATGATAATTGGATGCCACTGGCCCAGTTTTAAAATATAATTGAATGCAACCGAATTTTGTATACATACTAAATATGAAAGGGAAAAAAACATTTATTTATTAAATACGTATTACACTGGAGTTTATTGATTGAATTTCAGTTTACTTGGCAGAACTCCATTACAGTTAGATGAAAAAATAACAAACTATTTTAGTTCTACAAATATTATTTTATATATAGTTGATGGCTATTTTGGCGCTTGCCTTCATCAGAACTATATTTCTACCAACTCGCTACATTGAATAATCCCATATTTGTTATCGTTCTAAGAAATATTAAATTCATGTTATAAAATTTAATACCATAAGTTTGTTATATAAATTTGAATGTTAGAGTGGATGACAAAATATATTGTGTGCCTGTTCTAAGCCAGTATATAGATAGGTATTCTGATCCTTCAATAACTGGACGTAGTGGTAGCCATTAGTTATACACATGTCCTGTCCAAGCCTTATCCTTCTATACCTACTACTTGCTTTAGAAAATAACTAAAATATTTCACGTAATAATAGTACTGGATTTTTTATATCATTAAATATCGACTGTGGAAAGGAAAAAGGACGTAACCCACAGTTTTTCAAAACAGGTTTTTTTCGACAATCACAAAGTATCACACTTGATACACGTTCTATCAAAAGGATGCAAGCTGCAAATGCCAAATTAGTATCTTAATTTAGCTTTTAAGTTTGAAAAAGATGACCTTGTAAAAAATTAAAACCAAGAAAAAAGACTGAAATAAAGGTTTTTCCTAGACAACTTATTTGATAGATATTAGATTATGTCAATTAAACACCAGTTTAGAAGTCTCCGTGCACTTCGAGGTTGTGTATAATTCATAATTTACATATGACTGAAATTAAAAAACACGTTTTTAACGCCTCTTGTAAAATTGTGGTTACGTCCTTTTTCTTTTCCACAGTCGATATGGTAAGTAAGTCAAGAAATATTTACATTTTAAATTTGATTTTGTTTTGATTTTACATTCATCGTAAAACGTAGGCAATGAAACGAATATAGTTGTTACTCTTCGGAAAGAAAGAGATTGAGTAATAAACCAGTATTTTTTGAGGAAAATACTTACCGAAAAGGACGACAATGCGAAGACTTTTGTAAAAATAATTGCCGCTTTTCCTCAAAACATACTGGCCGATTAAACAAATCATAGTTATTATTATACAACGAAAAAAGCATCGTTATCCAGTATAAAAATATATTTGTTCATTATGTATTTTAATACTGTAAGTAAATAATATTATTTCAATTACACATAGTGACCAGAGTGCGTCCAAGATCATCAGGCACGTTAATTCAATGCGAAATAATCTTTTAACAAGCCTCGATGAAGCTGAGATGACTGGCTTATGGGCGCAAAATATTTTTTGAGTTGTCAAAACTTTGACAGTTTTAATGAACGACGCAACGGCTTGGAAAATCACTTTTCGTGAACACTTCTCAGAAGTATGGTCTGTGGGTTTTACTGAAAGATAGATTGGCAGGTCTTAAATATATATGTTGAAGACTTTTATATGCATTTTAATTTGGAAAAGATCTTTCCATATAAAATATCATTGCCACTAAATAAAGACTGCCAGCAAAATATTTTTCTAACGCATTGCTTTTTTTAAAATGAGCCCATTAGAGGTGAACTTAGTCAAGTGTTATTTAAAAAAAAAAGTAAAACGCGTTGCAATATTTATTCTACGCGTCTTAAGTTATCGTAAAAGTGAAGTAATCTCAGTTAAAACACATTGCAATAGTGCTATATACATAAAATAAAAACATGCAACCCACAAAAACAACAAATAAAAGCGTGATTGTTTGACGTGAAAGAAAAAGTTTTACCATTTTACTAGTTGGCTCACTTCACCTCACAAGGGCCCAAATAATTTTTTTATACAAATTGAAATTGAATGTCTGGTTAATTGCAAAATTTTCCACGTAAACTAACATGTTTATTTCACTCCAGAATAAAGTGACAATCCAAGATAAAGATAATACGTTACTACAAATAATGAAAAAACAGTACACTTTATATCCCGTAGTTCTGTACAAAAATATTATGATTTAAAAATACATATTATTATTATTTATTTGATATCGCTTGAGCTTTGCTCTGTCAAATGGTAAGATATATTTGCAGAAACAATCGTAAAAATTGTTCATGGACCCATGGACGTTTTTCTTCTCAATAAATATATCTGATATTGGCAAAGAGGCTAGTCCTTTTCCTACTCTAAACTTTCGTCCGTATCGTTTCTGCGGCTGACTTTTAATTAATAATTTATATGGTAGCATGGCTTAAACTTAAAAATTAGTACAAGAACATTGATAAAATATTGCTTCGTTAATCAATAAAATACATTGTGCGTTTAATAAAAAATGAACTTAACCAATGAAAATTCTTGATTAAAAATGAGTTAATCGCGCTTTTATTTTGTTTTTGGTAAATCAGTTTTTAAAAAGTTAGAAGCTTTCACTCAAAGTTGAAGATGTTTTTCGTCATAAATAACAATAAAATTCACCAAGTGTCTTTGATTTGAATAACAAACATATAATACATCATAGCAGGTATTTGAAAGATTTCGACGAGGGTTTGGAGATGCAATCTGAAAACATCATAGGACCAAATTTTAAACCAATTACAAAACTTAAGGCTTACTTTCGCATGTTGAGTTTTGATAATTGGTATTAAGCACCTTCTTAGAAGCGGGTGGAACAGCTTTTATGGTCGTTATTCACGATCTGGTGAGCGCCTACTGATTTCAAGCTTAAAAGCTCACCTTGTTAAAATGATATTGAAAAAAAGGATTTCATGCCTTTCTGTATAATGCATTTTAAGCCGAAAAACAACCGTCACAAATTTAATATAAGTGCATCTCTCATATAAGGGTTGTCATTTAAAAAATATTTAGTTTTAAAATATTATTGCATACTCTGGAAATTTTTTCTCAATTAGTTTATATAACGAATGACATATTATATTTATCATTGAGACTTTAAATTATTAAACAAGACAAATTTTGCATGCTCCTTTCAAATAGTATAGTTTAGACATGCACAACCTTTACCGTCTCGCAGACCGCATAAAACAAACTATTATGGTTTCGGGCCGCAAAGAAAAAAATAATTTAAGGTACGCTCAATCCTCTTTTACACGAGGCATACGTTTCATATAAAACAACAGTGCAAAAAAACGTGTAAAATAATTAACGAATCTGACTCCGACTCCGAGATTTTTTTTCAATAATGTCATTTTAACTTATACATATGTATTCCATCAGATCATATTTAGTCAGCCAAGCATGAAATGACAACACTTTGGATTATTTTGTTTGAATTACACATCATGAAATATATTTTTCAAAACAAATCGAGCCGCTTATTTTTCACGGCTCCGACTCCGACTCCAACTCCGACTCCACAGCCATGACATTAATTCAATAAAATGATTAAATATTAGGATGGGTAGAACTCATAAGTCACTCATGAGTGTAACGATAGCAAATCAAATTATTATACGTATTTATTTTGTGCTTTTTTTCATATATTTTTAATGTGAATTTCAATGAAATACAATTCTTTTATATATACGTATATACTTTATATTTTATCATTACTAAACTGTACATTCAACATAGCCTACGGTGACGAATAGATTCTAAGCATTTCAAGTTATATCGAACACCTCATTCGGGAGTAGTAATGATTTATTTTACATTTATTTTATCCTTTATTGGATTCATTCATTTTAGCAATCGATGATCATTATAGACACAATTTTAGAAACAATTTTTTTAAAATGCAAATTGACAAAAAGTTTTACATTAATTGATTAATTGCCGGTACACATGAAGGTTACAATCTAGCAATAATAATACTACAATTTGTTTATTCACCCCATTAAAATACTGGAATTATCCAATGACTGGCCATATTAAAAATAATAAATAACCAAAAAAATCACATAGAACTCTTCCAATTAAAATTAAAAGAAACGAAACCACCAAAAAAAAGCTTCTCAAAATAAAATTTATGTTCCCTATTAATACTCGTAGGTGACGTGATAAATGGCCAAAACAAATTTGGAATTGAACCGTTAAAAATGTTTGCTTAACATTTTAATTCACTAATTACCATCTTTTATTTTAGTTCCTTCAAACAACTCAACGGGAAACTTGCGCGTATAAAATTTCATAAATAAATATTAATTAGTCTCGTTGTTACAGTGAATATCAGAAATAAGCTTTTCTCAACAATGACTGCTCTCAACTTAGAACAGATTATAAACTGCTTATAGAGCATTTCTACACACTTTTGTTTAATGATAACTAATAGTTAATCAGTCGGATCCGTGGCAAAGCGGATCTCATGTAACGGTGGGTTGCCAATACGTTAACAAGAGGCTCGCTTAATATCAAAGCAATTCTTGGTATTCTGGGGAAAGAGTGATTTTTTTTAGCACTCCTATACAATTATATTCTATATCCTTATTATATGTAATAGTTTAATAAGCAATCGATTGTAAGTTAATACACTTATAATATGTAACAATATACAATTTGCCGTAAAATTTTCAATCTTAATAGCTTAAAATGTACTACTGTGTATACTAAAGCTGTCGTAGATAATATATAAATCAGAAATTGCATTTATATAATAATTTGATCTGAGAATATTGTCTCCTCTAAAATTAACAAGGGGCTCGCGCGAGCCTCTCCAAGCCTCCCCCTCTAGCCCACTCCTGATCTTACGGGCTTGAGTCCCAGTAAGAACAGCATTCTTTCAATCGAAAATTAATTTAATATTGAGCAGCCCACCGCTGATTAGAAGTACGTATGCACCATATTGTTAGCGTTTATAACGCATTAAAAAATATATTGAAGGTTAATGTTTAGTAATACACTCAACCCCTGTCTTTGGAGAGGGTAATGACAGAAGATTAGTAGATGATTCATAATTGGATAATCAATTGCTATTTTTTTTTAAAAACAAGTTATATAAAATGACATTCATAAATTGAGAATTCTTCTTTGATATATTTGGCGCTAACTAGAAACACAGCCAGCCAGCGGTGGGCTGCCAATATCTTAACAAGGGGCTCGGTAAATCTTGTGAAGCATATGGCTTCTTAATGAAGGTATCTCTACAAAAGTTTTTTTTCTACGAGAACTGTTTGTTACTTCTAACAACTGTTCGCTCAACCTCTCTTTTCCAAAGAGAGTAGTTGCAATAAAATGATAAGACTAAGACAGGACTAGTGATTAACTCGAACCCATGATGTCCGGCACAGAAGCCCGCAACGCTGAATGAGAAAATGAAGGGGCTAGTCTTGTTTCATAATAAAATTTATTTAACGAATGATTTTCTTATCTTAACAAGGGGCTCGCGTGAGCCACCCCGAGCCCCCTCCAGCCCACTCCTGCTGCCAGCGGAATAGCAAAGGTATCAATTTTAATATTATATTAATAATACATTTTTATACAAAACGTGTTTATTTATTGTTAGTAGAATTAGAGAAAAAATGAAATTAAAAAAATATATCATATTTCATACATTGACTGTAACTGTCTCAACATTTCGTTCTACATTGATAAAATCTTACGTATATGAATTCAAATTATGTAGTTTATTTCGTAGGTTAACTACTATTTTCATACATTCAGGAATATTCAATTCAAAAATATCACAACCGAAACATCTATGTATTACAGAAGTCGTTATATTTTTTACATTTGATTATAATTTGATTTAAACTGAATATACGAAAATATATATATATGATTTGTTTAACAATATTTATCCTTAAACATGGCCTTAATGTGTGGCCATTTTTTGCTTTATTAATGATAAACTTTATCATTTTTTTGTGTTATGCTTCTTTAATCAGTTATTAACCAAAATTAAATTTAGCGTAAAATGCATTTGAAGTTTCATTCAGTCAATTGAATTTATTTAATGGATAACAAATTTTTACAAGCCATATTGTATAATATGTAATCTCGAACAAATTTGTCGACAATTGTTTTTCGGACGCGTAGAATTCATAATTCCGAAAAAAGCACAAACCTCAAAATTGAGGGACAGTTTATTATTGTATAATATCGTCCATCGCCTTTCCTTCACCTGCAGATAATGTAATATTTATAAAATATACGCATGTTCAAAAAATAAAAACCTATTTTTGATTAATTTCACATATATTTAATATGATCAGAACCAGTTTAGCTGTGAAGAATATATATTAATATAATACTATTTATAATATATTCAAATTATTAAGGGTTATATTGTTAAGTATAAAGTCTTTTCAGCATGGATTGGTAGTGAACACTTTAAAAGTGAATATATGAATAACTGAAAACACGGTTGGCCTTCCCTGTTAAAATAAGCATTATTTACCAGCTGAAGTATAATATTTTTCATCCTTATTAAAATGCCATTTCGAATCCAATCGCTCATTTTTTCACATATCAACAAGTCAAAAAGCAACCAATCAACATAAATAAAATAAATAAAAAACGAAACAATATTTATATAATATATATTAAATTACTTTTAGCAGCTAATTTATGTAGCTACAGTTCAAAGATTTACGTGGGTCTATTGGTAATAAAAATCACATTTAATTATAAAATAACATTTCGATAATTAAACCTCGTTAAGGAGAGTGCACACAGGTCTCTCAATCGGTGTGGTAATATTTATACGGAGTAATAAAAATAAAATTTGAAAAATCTTGATTAAAATTTTTAATCATAATATTTAATCAAAATTAGATTACTATCACAGTTAGTTGATTTTTATGTTGTTATGTGTTATTTTATTTCTTGTTGTTTAATCTTCGAAGACATCAAACGCATTACGTTAGCATTTAATATACTCACAAAATAACGATTACAATAATCCATAATATTATCAACATCTGTCATACCTCCAATACCTTACCAAAATATTTTTTATGCCGTATAAAATGATATCATCACTACGTGTGCGACTGCTGAGGTAGGCTCTGGCTTCCAGCAACAAATATTTTTCCGGATATTCCTCTACATCTTATCTTGGCACCGCATTCTATCTACGGATGGTATTGCAGTTATGTATACTTAGATAAATTATCAACAAAATAACAGAGATACTATAATCATCTTCGTTATAATATTATTTATTCTCATTTCAAACGTTTTGCGTTGGCTTATGTCAAAAATTTCTCGTTATTTTGTCAAAAAGCTTTTTTAATTATGATGTGACTGAGTCAGAAAATTTTATTTGTTCCCTGATAAAACCAAGTCTTGAAACATTTAATGTTCTGACGTTTTACGGTTTTCTTAATTGGTTTTCAAATATATAATAAATTACAGATCTATTATTTTTACATTAATCGTTTCCCTACATTCGTGTATTTTTTAAAGGCGAACAGAAACAATTAATCGTGGCTTAATTTTTCTTACAGTAATGCGACAAAAAAGCCATTTTTCAATTAGTACTTAAAGGTACTTCATAGTACATTTATAATATCTAAAATTGTTTTTAAAAATCTTTTACTTTTTTATTGCTGTAAATAGTATAAATATTGGGAAACCCTGGTTTGTATTATTTAAGTTGATTTTAGTTTTATTGCTTCATCCAAAACATAGTTTATATTTATTTGATTAAGTTACGTTAATCATTAATTTTATTGATATTTAAAGAACTGTTGTCTTATATTGGAACTCGTTTAATATATTTCTACATGTATAGACTGGTTAGGTCAGTAAAACCTTTTTTCTAAATCTAAAAAACTAAGTTTATATGATTGGCATAAATTTTGTGTTTTAATAGTAGTGTTTTTGTTTTCTTAGAATTAAGCTTATTTTTTTAAATCCTACTCAATGTAGGAAGAACTAATTTAAATGAAAAATATCGTATAAGCTTACCTTTAAATCAAGCATAGAAAATGTGTGAAATAAATAGAATAATATTGTATGTCTAACATTCTACACAGCGCTTTTGTTAAGTACCTTACATAAATACAATGTCCAATGAACGTATTTTCAAGTGTTTGTGTGTAATCTAAACGTAGCTTCAAGTGGAAATGATATTGAATGCAAGCTTTTCGGCTTTGCGAAAAAGAGCTTTGAAGAGGTGCAGACTTCAAAAATAGCTTTTGCATTCCCGAAAGGATTTTCAGTGTTACAATCTTCAACTGAATGTCTAATACTAGGAGGTCTCACATTCACACCACAATAGAGAGTATTTTGTGAATTTAATAAGATAAAATTTTGAAAGACAGTTCTTGTGGGCATAGAAAGTAAACGTCAAAATAAAAATTTATTTTATCAATTCTAAATAAAATAAATGTTAATAAATTATTTTAATGTTATAAAACCTTTAAAATTTAAGGTTCATGCACAATTTCAATGTTTTACACATTGATTGGTTAAATAAAAAAGCTCAATTTTAAAGAACAGGATTCAAATATTTTTGTTTGAAATGTTATAAATACAGACGCATAATTATTATGTTGGTAAATCATATGTGAGCGCCTTAGATTCAAAACCTACTTAACTCCAAAAACCAAAATTGTTGGCAAAGTCAGGGGTGGGCTGGAGGGGGCTCGGGGGGGCTCGCCCGAGCCCCTTGTTAAAATTCGGCGCGGCCGGCGAGCTCCTTGTTAAGTTAAGAAAATCATTCGTCTCAGATCAAATCAGCACCTATCTGCAATTTCTGTTAAATTGTAATACGAAAATGTATCATCTATAGTGTAAAGGCATTATGACTGAGATTTACCGAGCCCCCTGTTAAGATATTAGCATCCCACCGCTGGACAAAGTGCAAAAAACTGCTGTGGGCTTTTTGAATTTGAGTACGTTTTGAGACTAAACACGTTTTTGTAAATAAGTTTTCTCTGTATTTAGAGAGGTTTTGAAATCGGAAATTTATTGATTGTGTAGATATTGAAATAGAGGACAAGTTGTCATCAAAATTTGAAAAAAATCAAAAATGATCTTTAGGTAGATTTTGCAATTGAGGTCTTCGTGTAATACCGGTATTTTAAATATCAGTACTGGTATTAATTACTAATGGAGGTATCGTAACAGAAGTTTTTCTACGAGAACCATTTGTTACTCAGTCGCTCAACCTCTCTTTCCAAAGAGGGTAGTAAGGAGAGAAGGAAAGGCTAAGACAAGACTAGTGATTAACTAATCGCACTCGCTACACCCAGTTATTGATGGATCGGAAGGGTGGGAGGGAATTTTTAAACATTACAAACACCCATGCCTACGAACAGAAATCGACCAAAAAAATGCTGTTCGTACTGGGACTCGAGCCCGTGAGGTCCGGCACGGAAGCCAACAACGCTAACCGCTGCGCCATAGGACCCGATTTGTGATGTCTAAGAATATGATGTTCGAAAATAAAATATATCTACAGTCTGTATCAGAAACTTCTAACTAGACCAAACAAGACGGAATTGATATTTTATAATATAATCTGTACTCTTCTAAATTATTTTTGACTCGAAACGTAGTGCATTTTAGTTATTTATGTTTTTTTATAATTATTTAATTTTAAAATAAGATTATTAATGTACTGGAATAAAATGTGTTAACTTTATTTTAAAAGCATATTTTTACACCACAATTGGGTATGGATTCGTTTCAAATAACACTTAAATTTTAACCAAAACATACTTAACGTAACTTAAGTCTTTTGAAAGATGAACAGACTTCCGCTTCGCCGCTTCTTTTGACCGAAAAATCTATTGTTGTGAAAATTTTATAACCCACCGACATTGCTAAAGTTAATTTAATGTTCACCCATATTTTGGGGCTTAGGGTCAACAAGCGTCTAACTACAAAAATGCATGTTTTGAGTTAAACTCGGCCTCAGTAATCCTACAATCATATTATATTGATTATTATGACAATCGGTGCTATCTGGCAAAAATAACCGTTTACGTTTACAGGATATATCCTAAACGTATTATCTACAAATTATATATAAGTCAGAAACACAAATGTTTATAACATGTTTTTCTTTTTTAACACTTTTTAAAAATACATGCTTTTGAGTTATTGTCATAAATAATTATAAAACAAGTGTGTTTGCAATATTATGTTATGTTATGATATTATTCGTTTTAAATATTATTGTAATTACATTTATTGAATTATTTTCCGAATTCCTTTTCTCTATAATCTTTGAATCCGTGTATCTCAAAATAATGCTTTTATTGATAGATGTTGTCGTTTGCAAACTTACTATTTAAATATTTAAAAAACTTAAATGTAAATAATTTTATTCAAATTTACAAACAATTTTATTTATTTACATACATATTATTAAAATATTTTTTAAGCAAGGTTGTTTTTTTATAATATATAAGAAACAGTTTACCGGTTATTTGGACTTGCAGTAATAGCTCTTATGCGATTGATAATTTGGTTTCGGGGTCAAGGTACGATCCCGAAATAAAAAAAATCAAGTATATTTTTCGAAATAAAACGGAATCAAAATATTCAAATTGTTATATTATTAATATTTATAGATTTGTGTCCAAAGGTATGGATGTCTGTGTTTACATTTCTTCCGGCAGATCTCCTATCCTCTCCAAACAGACCGATGTTCTCTACAATTGTAGTGCTATAACATTTTTTTTATTAAAAGATGATGCAGAACGAGATTTTTAGAATACATTTCTATTTTTAAATAATTTAAATAAATCTCTTCCAAAAGAGTATCATTTCAATTAGTTTTTTAATTTAGCTTAAAAGACTTATATAATAAAGAATATTTTATTTTCGTTGCGACTTCACTTTACTAGCATAAATTTTCACAGCAATTGAGATTCTGCGATATTTGTAGAAGAATATATATATGTACATACTTACAAAATTGACGATGGAACTCAATTCGTAAATAAAAAAATCCTATTTATAAAACAACAAATTTAATACATTCAAACGTTAATTACGAGTTGTTTTAACATGCCTAGTCGTCCAAAGACAGTGGCGTAACTATCATTTGAAGTCTTCGATGAGGGCCGCGTATGTATTCCAAAGTAATATATTTATTATACAGAATTTTCAATGGCCAACTGTTTATTTGCTAGGATAATTATTTCAATTACAATTTTGGTAAATTTCAGATACTTACCCAAAAAAAAAAATGTAAATTGTATTTTAATCTTCGGTGGATTTTTTACTATGAAGCTGAGGATTTAATTTTGAAATAGTTAGGAAATTCTTATTCAAACTGGAATTTTAATCTATAGGTAATGTAAAAAGTTGATTTAATTATTCTTATTAGAAAAATATTTTAACTCTCATTGAGATCTTCTTTCTGATTTATAACAATTTAAATAAGTAATACGTATTCCTCCACTCTCCGGCACTGTAAAGAATATTGTGTTTGAAACGATTGGTATACCAATTTCACAAGTCAGCTTCATCGGCTGTAAATTAAATGACGTCCCGTACAGCCATTTCTTAAATACACACTCCTCGCTACGACCGTGGTGAGGATGCCAGGCAAAATGTGACCGAAAAAATATTAAAACTAATATTATTAAATAAATCTTTTATAAAATTAAATAGCATTGCTTCAGCTTAATAGCAATTTCTTCATACACGGTTTTTGGTATTAATGCATAAGTTGATAAAACTTTGAAAAGAGGCATACAATTGTCATGTTTCACAATGAATGAGAAGTGGAATGTTTGAATAGTCAAACTTTTGTTTTATAAATCGTTTAAAGTTTGCTATTTGAGGGATTTGACTATCCGAATTTTAAGCAAGAAAATCGATCTCAATACAATCCTAAATGACTCATTTTAAGAAGAAGGGGAACTTAACCTTTAGAGGAGTATGGACGTACATGTACGTCGGCGCCATTTCTCTATAAATAAGTATGGAAGTACTTTAAACTCAACACAGGAGTGTCTCCCTGTAAGCATACATATGCTCTTAGTATGAATTACTCATATTCATTGAGAAAAAGTCACAAAATTGTCATGTTAAAAAAAGGCAATAAATTTAAGTAAGGTTAATTAAATAAAAGTTCAAAATTGCGGTTATTAAGAAAAATCAGCCGAGTACTTTATAACCAAGATTCAAAAGTATTTGATTAGTATGTACTTAATTTTAACTACATTACACAGCAAAAGTGACACAATGAAACACTGAGAACGTTTCGTGAGCATTTTAAACTCACGGCATTTTAGATTAAAGCCTTGATGTCGATGTTTGAGAACGTTGAAAAATAGCAGTTTTTAATGTTATTTTTATATTTTTAATCGGTCGAGTAACGCCTCGCCCTCTCTGGATGTGGAGGTGCACCAGAAACCGTTGTATGTTTCACTGCCTGGCGTAAAACAATGAAGTACTGTTATTTCAAACCTATTTATTTTTATTACCTCACTTTTGTCAATTTTGTTACGTACCTGTTTCTGCCAGTACAAATTGTGTAAAATAAGTTTTTTAGTATAATTGGTGCTTGTTTGCTCACTTAATTTCAATGTTTTACTTATAATCAGTTTAAGCACATACGGTGACGAAATTGTATAATTTACTGCAACAAAATAACATTTTTCACTTTTTATTTACTATATCATATTCAGGCCAAGAGCAATTGCCTCTAAATAATTGTTAACTTGGTAAAAGACATATTCCTGTAAAGACGTCAGTTTTTAAGTCAAACTTTTTACAAGATCTAAGACTGTAAGATGTGGTTAGTTTAATCCCCTTTTTCAGGAGTAAATACAGTGATGTGACTTTTAATATTGTATGACTTCTCCATATCGTTAGATATAAGTTAATAAATCTTCAGTGGTAATTTAAATGTATTGAAGCATACACTTAGGTATTGAAACTAAAATCCAACGGGATTGTCAAGCATACCATCTAGAAAACTCCGAATGAAATCCAAAAATGACAACGGTTGGTAAAAAAATAATAATAATACATTTAATATCATTAAGTCACTACAGATTACACGTCGATATCTTCAAAAGTGATATATTTGATCATGAATTTAACAGTAACTTTTTCTTAGACTTACCCATTGAAACAACCAGCCCCAACATACTCCATCTTCGATTTACCTGCTCGATTATATGTTTCACTCTTTCCTTATAATTGCAGTATGCGCTAGAGAGTGACAACGATACTAAATCATTTCGTGTGAAACAATGGTCCGCTTGTAACTAATAAATGATCGCTTAAAGGTGTAAACCCCAACAAAAGTTATTTATTGTATTTAATTAATGATTTTGTGTGTATTTTACACGCACACTAACTCGTGTATACGTGCATGTCGAACACACGGGTGATATAAATCGGGGAAGTGTGGGTTAATCTGAACATATTTGTAAAGCAGTGTAAACATCACGCTTTATTGATAAAATTTAATCGACATAAGAAATACGGGACGTTTTTTGTTACAAGTTAAAGACTATTAGAGAATTCACTGAATTTCAAACATTAACAATTCTCGAAATCCAACATGTCAAACTAAGTTTTATTCAATACGCATTGCAACGAACTTAGCTCTCTTCTTCTGCGTACTTCTGATGGTTTGCTGACAGTTTACAAACCGTCAGAAGTATGCAGAAGAACAGAGCTAAAGCTAACTAAAGTCATTCGCTTAACGCTTACACCTGTACAGTTTTTACTTGCTTACTGTTTACTTCTTAATGAAGTTATTAATTTGCATCCTAGGACATGGCAGTAATATTTTAATTCATCTCCAGCTATAAACGCATGCATTTTAATTGGAAATATAAAATACAGTGCTTAGGGTAACAGCATAATCGGAGTTTATAGCTTTAAGCAAGATAAAACTATCATATAAGTTAACATTCGTTAATAGCTACAAACGTGTTATAAAAAGCTTTACACCCAGATTAATGTTAGAAATATACTGCAAAATACGGTGATTTGATAGTAGATATTTATTATTTTCAAGATATGAAACAACAACTTTTATTTTTAAAAAAAAACAGTGTTCTAGAGTCTACCATAGTTTCTCAACCTTTTTGGGCCTATGGCTCTTTTGAGTCTCATAATTATCCGTGGCCTCCATACCCGTTTTTTATATAAGCATATTATTTTTTCGATGCTCGAGAAACAATTATTTGGGGATTACTGTCTGGGATAAAAAGTAAGACTGTGGCACCCCTAATTTTTTTTTCTCTGTGGCCCACTTGAAAAAAACAGCCAGTCTACAATAATGTAAAGCTCGTAATTCCACAAACTAAAGCATTAAAAGCGAGTACAAAAACATTATTAATTTTCACCTACTGAGTTTAACAAGAATCCTTTTATATTATTTAATATGTGCTCTTATTGATTTTATTTTTAGATCTAATAACAATAAAATAAAATTTACACTTAAAATCACATTTAAATGTTATTTTGAGGTATTTTAAAGTGTTTTAAGTATTACACCTTTGTCCAATGATATTGTATTATCACATGAGCCCCTGAGAAGTAAAGTAAGCCAAGTAGCAAAATGGTAGAATTTTTTTATTTAAGTACAATCACGTATTCGCAAAAGTTTTTTTGTGGATTGCATATTTATTTATATTGAAAGGAGAAAGCACTATTGCTGTGTATTTACTAAAGTCGCTTCACCTTCATGATACTTTAAGCCAGGAGTCACCAAGCTTTTTGTGAAACGGGCCAAATGTTTGTTTCAAAAACGTTAGGGAGCTGGACGAAAAAAATCTTGTTGAAATCATATTAGAATATAAAATACAAACAATATTTCGCATGTGTAAAATATTTATACATTAAAAATCAGGGGACGGATTACTTTTTTTAAGTACTGGATCCGGCCCTAGGGCTGTAGTTTGGTGACCACTGCTTTAAGACATCTAAAATACCACTTGGCTAACTTCATTTTTCAGGAGCTCATATTGTTTGAGAACGGCTTTTTTATATACTTTGTAAATTCAAACCAGTCATGGGCAACCTTTCCTAGGTCTGGGGCCAAATTTTCATTCTGTCTCCGAGTCAAGGGCCGGACCAAATTATTAAACATAATAAAGTTATATTAAATTAAATAAAACACGTTGCTGTTTCTTATATGGTGGTGATTATGAACTAGTAGAGTGGATCCACTGCAAATGCCCGTGTCATCTCCATTATTTAATCCCTCCTTAAAACTATTAATTTCTTTCTCTAATACTTCGCCGAGATGAATCAGGACCGGATAAAATAGCTTGGCGGGCCGGTGGTTACCCATATATGATTTAAACCATTAACGCTTATTTTATTCAGGGGCGGGCTGGAGGGGGCTCGGGGAGTGACGCGAGCCCCTTGTTAAAATTCAGCGCGGCCGACGAACCCCTTGTTAAAATAAGAAAAACATTCGTCTCAGCTCAAATCAGCACCTAATTGCAATTTCTGTAGATGGTTAAATTTTATTATGAAACAAGACTTAGTAGCCCCTTCATTTTTTCATTCAGCGTTGTGGGCTTCCGTGCCGGACCTCATGGGTTCGAGATAATCACTAGTCCTTTCTTAGTCTTATCATTCCATCCCTACTACTTTTTTTGAAAAGAGAGGTTGAGCGACTAAGTAACAAGCAGTTCTCGTAGATTTTTTTTTTTTTGTGATACTTTCATTGGGAGCGAAAATGGATACAAATAAATGGATAAGATTTACCGAGCCCCTTGTTAAGATATTGGTAGCCCACCGCTGATTTTATTCATAAAAACTACTGCTGAAAATAAATATTTTAAGATATTTCGCGTCATTTAAACCTAAATTGTGTGACAGTGCTAATGTTATAAATTTTATCTTTGGAAACTTTTGAAAGTTTATAAAGTCGAAGCAAAAAATTGAATCCCTTCATTTGAATAAATTGTTTTATTTATATAATAATAAAATTTGATTTTTAAGTGTTTTATTTCCAATGTAAATATATTATCCTCCAACAGCTCGGCACTAATTTTAGTTATCTCTACAATAATACGTAGCATTATTGCTCCATAAAATTCTCGCTCGTCGCTATTATATTAATTGGCTCAATATTCCTTTGGTACAAGCACTAATTCGAACAAGATCAGAGTTCAAACCAATTATTGTCACTCAAAAAATCTTGCAACATCCTCCTTATAGAAAACTAATAAATGAATACATATGAGAATGGGCAACGATTTTTTGCAGTATACAGTAAATCTGTAACCTACAGTTTTTAAGGGCAAAAAAATATTTGTTATTTGAGAAAAACCGTACATTTGTAGGCAATCACGCAAATCGGTTTGGCACATATTCTTTTACCACATTAATAATATTTTGCCAATGCTATAAATCGAGTTAATATATCGACTGTGGAAAGGAAAAAAGACGTAACCCACAGTTTTTTCAAAACAGGTTTTTTTCGATAATCAAAATGTTATTCAACTTGATACACGTTATATCAAAAGGATGTAAGCTGCAAATGCTGAATTAGTATCTAAATTTAGCTTTTAAATTTGAAAAAGATGACCTTTTAATAAATTAAAACCAAGAAAAAAGACTGAAACAAAGGTTTTTCCTAGACAAATTCTTGAACTAATATTAGATTATGTCAATTAAACACCAGTTTAGAAGTCTCCGTGCACTTCAAGGTTGTGTATAATTCATAATTTGCATATGTCAAAAATCACTGAAACACGTTTTTAGCGCCTCCTGTAAAATGTGTGGGTTACGTCCTTTTTCCTTTCCACAGTCGATATTGTAAATGCTGGTAAGAACGCTTTTAAGAGCCTCAATTTATATTTAATGTTGAATATTTCAATTGTAAATTGCGAAAATCAAAAACCTAAAAATGGGTAGAAAATTAAAAAAAAAAAACAAATAGTCGGGACTGATTTTTTTTAAACAGCGGAGAAACGTGAATCCCACTTTTAGTTTATGCCCAACCATATTTTTTAACTTAATGGTCGCGGTGCGTCTAGATTAGAAATTAGATATTTGTTCTTGTTACACCCTGTTTTCGGTATCGGATATGTATTATGCATAAATAACTGACATCCATGCTATCCTCAATAATTTAACCGTAAAATATATTATTAAAAAAAAAATCCACAGTGTTTTACCCACCGGCACCAACTAAAACGAACGGTCAATGTTGGCCAATCGGTTACAGGACTATTAAAAAACTTTTTTTTTAAATAAACAAATTGTGTAGATGATGTTATGTTTTATTGTACACACCGCAGATATCTTGTTTGACGATGTAATTCCAGTGTCCATAAAGGTAAATTCGTTTTTATGGCGTCGAATGTATATAACAATCCATTTTATGGCCGCCTCGGTGCTACGGCTCATTTAAAAATATTTAAAAAGCCTAATTAATTATTGCCCGATGGCCGGACTTGTATCTTTAGCATTTTGTTTTAGCTCAGGGGTGGCAGGTACCCAAATTAACCTCGTTAGACGCCGATAAATGACAAAATATTCCGTTTTGCTATTTTCGATTCATGAAACAATTTATCACCTTAATTGCTTTTCGGCGAATTTCTCGTCAGTTTCTTTTATATTATATATGTACTTAAATGTTTGTTGTATCGTCATAACGTCGAATCTATTCTTAAAACACATTTTGTTTCACGCTGAAATAAAATAAGTATTTAAAATAATTAATACTGGGATGTTTCCTTATTATCTATCTTAGTTGATGTGTCAGTGTGCATTTAATGCAATTAAAATTTGATTTCAAATGAAAATATGAAGAAATAATAAAAACCATAACTGCGTGCATAGGTTTAACACATCTCTGATTAAGATTAGTAATAATTTAGAGATGAAATAGTCTTCTCCGTGCAGGAAATTACTGTGATGGCGTAAATGTTTTGTAATTGTGGCTTATTTAAGTTTAAAATTGAGAATTTTAAAATAGTTTTTTGCGTGATTAATTCATTGTGGATTTTTTCATGGATTGAACCTTATAATAAGAAACGTATTTACTGATTATAAATCAATTTCAATAATTTATACTGCACCACCTTAAATAATATAAGCCGTGCGTAATTTTCTTGATAAAAAACATAATAAAATGGTTTACGTTTTTAAGCTTACATTATTTATAATACCTATTTCAATACTTTAGTAATGTTATTTACTTCGTTCTCATTACTTCTATTATAAATAAATATCTATAGTTTAATGATAGATGAATATTGGGTAACAGATATATAAAAATACTTAGCATACCAGTAAATAAAATTAAAATGTCTGATGATGATAGGAATCGTAAGGTATAGAGGTGGAACCCGGGTCCCGCAAGGCGAACCAAGTCACTGGGCGTGCAGTTTATTTTATGCCCCACTCATTTGAGGCCGTTTCAATATATCTCGGAACTCGATTGGCACCTTAATAACCACCTTTGCATACAAGGGACCTGAGAAAGATGCAACGCGCGGAACGAAAGTTACGCAGAGCATTAAATAAATATTTTTAATTTTTATTTATATAAATACATTTATTATTGATAATCTTGTATTTAAAATAAAATTTTATTTTAATAATACCTGATTTTATTAAATTAACTCACTTCGAAATTCAGAAGGGCTACCTGCTATAATAAATATTGTGTTAGTATATATATATATTTACCATGTCCGCTCCTAATATGGAGCATATGGACTCCTAATGGAGTTTATCTCAACATAAATGTTTTTTATGAGAACTGCTTGTTACTCAGTTCCCCAACCTCTCTTTTTCGAAGAGAGTATGAATAGAAGGAGAGGGTTAGGGCAGGACTAGTGGTTAGCTAATCGCTCTCGCTACGCCTCTTTCATAGAATAGGATGAGTGGGAAGGGGGAATTCAAGACATCACATACATCCATGCCTTTGAACAGAAATTCATAAATCGATTGAAAAATCAATTTATAAAACTGTCCGTACTGGGATTCGAACCCGTGCCCTCCATAGCGGTAGCCAACGATGTTGACCACTCGACCACAAAGGCGGCTAAAATAAAAATTATACAACATAAAAATATTAACCTTTTTTCTAGCTTATTGTTGAAAAATAAGATATTTAAAAATAGCACTAAACAAAATAATAAAAAAAAATGAAAAGACTTTTGTGCTATTATTGTGCTTCTTGCGCGAACGCCAGATGAAATGAGCGCGAGTCCTAACGTAAATAAATAAACGCTGATGGTTGTTCAACAAACGAGGCCAAACTACACCGCATGGGCTTTAAATATCTAACCTGGGGTCCATTTGTAGTCCTATTGTGACACAACGTTTTAAGAGATATTTGGATCTACACATTGATTTCTTTTCAGACTATGGAAAACGTATCAATAAGTGTGGAATGACATTAAGGAGACTTTCGTCCAAATGTGGTTGATAGCTGATTGATTGTGTATGTGAAGAATGGCAGCAGAAATCCTACATAAAAAGGGAGACGACGAACATGTGTATTTTAAACATTGCACGCCTCGATTGTAGAAGACATTTTTATTTATTGACGTATAACTTCATTTTCTTCATTCTATATTCGTCAGTCAACGAAATCAAATGCTTTACGATCGTAATAATTTTGAAAAAACTTGGCTGTATCAAATATAATATCGTTTTATCACTTAACTATTTGATTCGAAATCTATTACATAGGTGTGGGTACAAAATCTGCCTGGCGAACAGGGCCTGAACTCTGAACTCCATGGCACTGGAGAAGCATATGATGCCAGAAGAATTAGAATAAAAAATCTACCCCTTGCCTTAGGCGCCAAAGGGTTTTGCTACGGCCCTGTGTGGGTCAAACAATTTCTCCTGATTTGTTCTTATTACAGTCCTTATAGCGTAGATATTGGAACAACACTAAAGGAGTACTACGTTTTAAGTGACTAGGCACTCGAACAAAATTTGAGGCTAGGTTCTTTAAATTGTGTGTTGTGAATTTAACAAAATCGACAAATCAAATATTTTGTCCTGTCACGTTCACCGTTTCGTTTCGCCTGTCACAGAATACGTCGAGTCAAGGGACAAACAGCTAACGGCAAATATTTTTTCTTTGCACGCATATTAAATATTTATTTATAATATAAAAGACGTAAACATAATTAATAAAAATGTACAGCTATAATAAATTTCTATTTTTGGCCTGATTATCAAAGAAATAAAAAGCCACAATCAAAGCAGTTTTCGAAAAGTTTTAAAATAATCGAAAACAACAGCAAAGTTTATTGCTTCAGAAATTTCATATTGTTTATTGGTCGTTAACGTTTTGATGTAGGAAGAACCTGGTGCCTCATTTTTGTAGTCATTTCAGCAGCATACTTACCAACAACAAACAACCTCTACCAACAGTGTTTCAGAGTCTGATTTTTCTGTTACTCGATTTAAAATTCAATGTTTCTTTTAAAAATTGGAAGTATTTTTCAAAGTATTCAATAAACAGAAAAGAAACGACATTGATTAATTAATCAGCCGAAATGATACACTTCATACTATCCAAAAATGATTCAAAGAAAGCTGCAGGATTAAAAAAAACGATAATATCGATTTTATCACAGAGTGAAATAATAATCAATGAAATTTGACTAGTAATCTGTAATTTTATTTAATATGTATCATTACCAGTTTTGATTGATTTCGATAAGAGATTTTAGTAATTAATGGTAATATTTTAATCATGTGCCTGTCAGATGATGATATCACAAAATGATTTATATCTTCGATTTTCTTAAATACTTTTAAAAGTCAAAATTGTGGAATCCAAATTATTAATTTAAACATAGAATTAATTAGAAACTGTGACGCCACATAACCTAAAAAATGTAAATTAAATTTGAAGTAGGGAATCAATATTCGGTAAAGACACTATTATGCAAAACTTTATTAAGGAAAGGTGACAAATCAGTTTTTGCGTACCTACGTTTAATGTGACTCATTGCGATGAGAGAGAAAGGCAAAAAAAACTTTATAGGTACATAAATCCGTCATTTATTGGCTTTTACGCCATTTGCGGAGGTGAGTAAATACGAAGACTGGCTAGATATTTTTTTTTTGCAAAAATTATCTATTCATTGCAATGTGTTCTTCTGTAAAACATTCATCATTCCGAAAAGTGACAAAGTGGTGTTATGTATTATAATTATAGATTTTTTTTAACCAAACTAAGAATATGTTTACGTACCTCAGTGCCTATTATAAATTTTAAAAAATGTCCATGTCCGCTTCTAATGTGGGGCATATGACCTCCTAATGGAGGTGTCTTAACAAAAGTTTTTCTATAATAACTGTTTCTTACTCAGTCGCTCAATCTCTCTTTTTCAGAGAGAGTAGTAGGGATAGAAGGATAAGGCTAGGACAGGACTAGTGATTAACTAATCGCTATCGCTACGCCCAGTTATTGAAAGATCGGATGGGTGGTAGGGAATATTTAGACATCGCGAATACCCATGCCTACAGAAATCGATAAATCAGTCGAAAAAATGCTATTCGTACTGGGACTCGAACCCGTGACGGAACGTCCTGCACGGAAGCCAACAACGCTAACCGCTGACGCCATAGGGACCCGAATATAATGAAAAATTTTAAAAAAATACTTTTTTAGTTTTAAATACTATTGTCCATTAATAATATTGTATTGTTTAATTGGATGTTTTATTTAATGCTTTGAATATTTCATATGATATACATAGTTATCTAAAAGGGTTATAGTATATGCGGGAAAACTTAATTTGCTAATAAACCAGATAAAATATATTATGATCATTTAGTTACATTTTACATTACATGAACGATATATTATATATATATTTATATTATATACTTACACAGAAAATCAAAATTAGAAAATTAATCTATTAAGCCAAAAAAAATCCATTGCCACCCTTGTAAAAATATAACACGCCACCTCTGTTTTTAGACGTCAAAAATTACTCCTGAGACAATCCTTGTAATCAAACACAAACACTTGACGATGATGAAAGTCGGCGGAATACGCCATGTTATATAAAGTCATCCGTAGCATTTGAAGACATTAGTTAATATAAATCTATTTGCTATGAGTTTATATAAAAATGTACACACTATCCTACGCATGTAAATAATTGATAAGCTCGTTTTCATACAAAAGAAACTGTCATATCAATTCAAACAAATAATTATTTGTTAACTGGCTTGAACAGAATGCAATAAAGAAGGAGACGACACAATCATTAAAAAGAGATGCTGCTACAAAAGTGAGAGATACATACAAACAAGATAAAAAGAGTGAGGCTTACAAAAAAGGTTGTGTAGACATTCCAGACTGATTGGTTAGTTTCGGTTTATTTAGTGAAAGGGGAAGAGAGGGCATAACAGAGCTCATTGAAAAATAAATAAATTTCTTAAACAATTTATCGCTTTTGTTAATACATTGTTAAGTCTCGACACTTTACTAGTTTGAAAGTAATAACTTTAGAACTTTACTATCATTTAATCGTTTCAATATTATGTTTCGACTATTTCTTAGTTTATAGTTTAAAGTTTATGTCGCTTTTTAATCATGGTTAATGAATCATTTTTATGTCTGTATGAAGTTAGCTGAAAGTTGATAACACTTTGAAAAACATTTATTGTATCCACTTAAGAATTATTATAAAGTATTACCTGTATCCAGCGATGTGCTGGCAATACGTTAACAAGGGGCTCGCTTAATCTCAAAGCAATTCTCGGTGTTCTGAGGAAGGAGTAAATATTTTTTGATACCCCTATGCAATTATATGCAATACGTAAATAAGCAATCGATTGTTACTTAATACATTTATAAAATGTAAAAATATGCAATTTACCGTAAATGTATCAATCTAAATAGTTAAAAGTGCACTACCGAAGTTGTAGTAGATAATATATAAGTCAAAAATTGCAGTTATATACTAATTTGATCTGAGAATATTGTTTTCTTTTAATTTAACAAGGGGCTCGCTGACCCTACTAAAATTTAACAAGGGGCTCGCGCGAGCCCCTCCGAGCCTCCTCCAGCCCACCCCTGCCTGTATCTTATCCGGTGTTTTAGAAGTTGCACATCTTAAAATGTTCGTCTAAAAAGTAGGATTTGATATTTTATTGATAATGAGTTAGAGACAGCAATTCAGAAGTAAATTTAGTATGTGATTTAATTTAAGATTTCGACTGAAGGTGCTTGGTGGAATTTCAATATTAAATTTGAATCGTTCAAATTATGTACACTCCCTCAGATTTTGTCACTAACGACCCGGGTTTCGCCTTTCGGCATCTTCAGGCGTTCAAGTGCACGGATGAACTTGATAGTATGTGATTCTTGAAAAACACAGTAATAAAGAGTCTTTCAATTTGATGATTTGCACACGTTGTTCAACGCTATAACCTTGCATGGTGACTTGCCGTACTCTACTCAACAATGGACAACAAACAAATTTGACAGATGTCACCTTAACAACATGGCTGCTATAACTTAACAATTTTTGAGCGTCCCGATTGAAAGACCCCATGCATTTTAAATATTTTTATGCCATTTTGTAAGCTCCTTTGATTTAAAACGTTTTCATGATAATTTATTTTTAATCAATGTCCGCTTTCAATGTGGAGCATGTAGCCTCCTGCTAATGGAGATATCTCAACATAAGTTTTTCTATGAAAACTGTTTATTACTCAACCTCTCATTTATCAAAGAGAGTAAAGATGGAAGGATTGGGCTGGGATAAGGCAAGTGTATAGTTTATCGCTCTTGATACACCGTTATATATTGACATGAAGGTGCCTTAAAAAAAAATTGATAAATCGTTGAACAATTTTTGTTCTTCCTTGAACCCGTGAAATACGTCACAGATGCCAACGACGTTGACCACTGCACAACGGTCAAGACATTTTGGTTTACTTTTTTTTTATTGTAGTCCACTCTCAATGTGGAGCATATGGCCCTCTAGTGAAAGTATTTCATCCGATGTTTTTTTTACGCCAACCGTTTGATACTCAGTCGCCCAACCTCTTTTTTCAAATAGAGTAGTAGGGATAGAAGAATAAAGGCTAGGACAGGACTAGTGGTTAACTAATCGCTCTAATTATTAAATGATCAGATGGTTTGGAGGGAATGTTTAGACATCACAAACACCCATGCTTTCGAACATAAAACGATAAATCGACCAAAAAAATGCTATGCGTAACTTGGACTCGAACCTATGAAATCCGGCACGGAAGCCAACAACGCTAACCGCTGTGCCATAGGACCCGACGTTTTATGGGCTACCATTGGTATGTAAACATAACAATGCGTCTTACACTCGAAACAATACTATAATTAAAATCATTTAAATCGAAAAATGGTTATCGTAATTTTAAGACCAATAATTAAAAACAAAAAAAAATGTGCCTTATTTTGACATTACAGCTTAACGACCGCACCCTTTTTTATAGAATTTCACCTGGTGGCCGGGCAATTTTGCGAAAAATTCGCAAAAATTGTAATTTTACTAAATTCACTATAATTTGTAAACCAATTGAGATATCTTTACCAAATTTAATTTTCTTAGCTTCCAGATACTTCGTCTATACGCATATATGAGTCCGCCGGCCAGCAACCTTTGTTTTTCAAAGACTCAAATACGCGTCCGCGGTCGTTAAGCTGTTAAGGATTTTTTTTTACTTTCTATGGTTTATACGACCAAATTATTTTCACTCCTGCTTCACAGTTCTTGTACAATAGAGATGTATTTTTAGTATTAGACATTAATTATTATGAAGACTAGTCGTCAATAAATTATACTCTTATTAGCAATGGTTGCAAATCAATTTTCATTTTTTACTAATTGCGCTTAAAGATTCATTTATTTTAGGTGCATTTGATTTCTCAAAATGAACAAATTTATTTTTAACGTGCATTTTAAATTTACAATTTACATTGCAACAAAACGCTATAAAATTAACTGATGTCGTGTTTATCGTATAAATATAATATCTTTACATACCCTTCTTCATAATAAACGTATATCAAATTACAAAAATAAAAACTATTTCGAATTTATCAAAAGTTTGGGAAGCACACACCAATATTGGATATAGTTGTATAACTTTAATAAGAAACTTGGCAGTGTTAAAAATATGTTTATTGTTATTGCTATTCTTCAGTTTGTTAAATGATTGATAAGCATAGTTAATAATTTGTTTTAACGTTGTTTTAGTTCTTTTGAGTAATTTATATGTTTAGACATATTATTTGCTTGTCGTAAATATATTATAATACAAACATTGCAAGCGCCCCAAGTCCCCAAGACAAATAACTAGAGACACGTGTTAGTGCATCTTTCCATAAATGCAAAATTTCGGAATAGATACGAAATTCGTAAAATATGCGAATAGATGCTAAAATAACAACAAAATATTTTTTTTGTCTATAGTCTGTGGCTTTTGACGTATGGGAAGTTGGGTCAAATATTTAGTATAGGGCACATGTATTTTAAGCCCTGTATTGAGAGATGAATAGGCAGATAGCGACCCGAGTACTACAAGGTTCTATGTGAATTTTTTGACGACGCAGAAGTAACAACGCGGCAGTTTTCCAAGCACTGGCATTCGGTCAATGTGGCTTTGGATCAATGCACCCCTTGTATAAGCAGGGGCGGTTATATTTCATTCAATAATATTCAAACATAACATTTATACCATTCACTTTTTTTAAACACTTCATGTATTTATTGTCTATAATAAATATTTTAGAAAATTTTATTTTATTGAATTTAAAATGAGGGAATGATATAAATGTTATTTTTGAATATTATTTCATGAAATATAACCGCCCCTGCATATACAAGGGGTGCATTGGTCAAATTCCACATTGACCGGCCGCCACTGCTTCCAAATACTATTATTGCTATACATTGTCATTTTTGTTTCGTCAAAAATATTCACATTGAACTTTGTAGTACTCGAGTCGCGAGATGCCTACTTTAAAAAAAGAAAATTTACTTTTATCTAAAAATATAATATTATATTTTAATCTTTTAAACATATTTAAAAATAATCTTTTTAAGCCTCAAAATATTATGTTTATATTCATGTATTTTGTTTTTGTATTTTTATATTAATGTATTTTAATTGCAAAATATTTTTGAATTTTTTCTATTATTTTTTAATTGTTGTGTTGTCTTTTATTGTACATACGATTTTTTTTAAATATAATAAAATAAAAATATATGTTAAATATACCCTAAAATTTTGAATGCCTTAAAACGTTAAAATGCAAAATAAAAAATGCGAATATTGACAAAAATAGATGCACAAAATAGGTGTGTCTACTAATATTCTTACGCTGCATACTAGTTATAATTGTCGGACTATATCATAATACTTTGTAGACGTGCCATAAGCTGATACTTATCCGTACACCAGCGTATGAGTTCCATCTCTGGATCAGCAGGGGGCCCCGACCAAACCTGCCTCTTATTCATTTTTTATTTATCTGTTTATTTTGGGGCCCGTCGCGCATCACAACTTAATTGTGTGAAAATCGTGAGGCTCCCCCCCGACGCATAAACACTTTGATTGAAATATCAGAGGAACCACAGAATGATGTACAGATCATGGATGATGATGGTTGGATTTACAGCCGTTAATAAGGTAGGCTATAAGATGATTCCTAAGAGATGCTTCAATTATTTAATTCGTAAATCTAAAGACTGAGTGAGTTAAACTAATAACTGTTTTTTTTAAATATCAACTAGTATAATTGGACAATGCTTTCAGTTCCACTAAAATTTATTTCACACTATTAAATATATAACTATTTCAGCATCACGCCAGCCCCAATAACTATCAAATGTTGTATTGTCATATCAACTATATTGATTGTGGAAAGGAAAAGGAACGTCACCTACATCAAATAAATTGTACAGGAAACACAAATAAGTATTTTTAATGACTTTTGGCCAAAGGCAAATTATGAAATACACAGAAACTTGAGTAAATTGTTTTTAAAAAGTCACTTTTTAAGTCTTTTTTCCTGGTCGCAGTTTTCGCAAACCCTTCTTTTTACACACTTTAGAGCTAAATTTAGATTCTAATTCGGCATTTTCATCTTACATCTTTTTGATAGAACATGTTTCAAGTTGCATTAATTGTGATTATCGAAAAAATCGAGTTTTTTGGCATTAGAACTAATGGCCAAAGCGATAGATATTTTTATTTCTAAGCCACAGATGCTTGAAATCATTTCGAGGAGAAGAGTTATCACAAAATATATATTCAAAAGAGTTTTATATAGGGAAGTTTTTTTTACAAGAGTTTTAATTATTTAACAATTAACACAATCGTTAGCGAAAAATTTATCAAAAATAAGACCACAGTTCATTTATTTATTATGTAGGTGATGTCGGGGTTTTATTTTTTATTAAATTTAGCGATCCCGGGATTAGGGAATCGCGTAATTCATCGGGATCTCGGGATTTATAGAAACCAGATCCCGAGATTCCATGCCCTATTTATGACATTAACTTTTCATAGAAAGTTTTTCGAAATATTTTAAATCTCCAAATAATCAATGGATGAATTAAATGAGTTAACCAGAAACGTCTATTCATATTGATTAATATAAAAATTCCTTAAAAAGTATGTTTGTTTTTGTTTTTTTTTTATAAATGTATTTTAATGTTATCATTGATTAATAATCAATCATTTACATGCGTAATCACAAGCAGGCTTTGTTCTCAAAGACTGTCAATACAATAACTGAAAAAAAAACATAATAAATTAATCTCGTATTATTTATCCATGATTACAGCTGGAGTGTGATTTTTGCAAAAACTTCTCCCACGGTATTATCAACATTGACAGTAAGTTTCTCACTTTAATGAGACGCGCGATATGAATAAAAAATGACAGGTGTATCATTAATATAGTAGAGGATTGATGCAAGAATGTAAAAATATCGCTAGTTTGAACTTTATAAAACAAAAAATGGATATATCTCAAAAAAGTTTTACATTCTAATATTTAAGGTCTAAGAATAATCCAATGATGTGTTAATCGAATCCAGAGCTCGAGTTGTTACGTACGGTTTTCATACCCATCTTTTTACTTATTTTAACAAACAAGTAAAAAATATTAGGTTCGATTTTTCATACATTTTTAAATGTCTATACAGTTTTTGTAGGAATATTTTATGATTTAAATAAAAAAACATTAAAAAATAGTCAGATGAAAAAAAAGTTCTTGAAAAGTTTTGATTCATTATGGATTGAAAATAATGTTGAGGCTAGGAATAATATAATTTATCGTATCTGGCTTTAGAAAAGTGTCGCCACTGTTCCAGGTGATCTTGAATCCTGTATGTCTTCTTACCTTCCATCTGGGTGGATTCAGACGCATCAAAAGGTTACTGATGAGTATTCATATAATTTACTCATTGGCACTACGGATTGCTAAAATAATTTGAACGGAAACAAAGGCAAAAGCGAAGAATATACAATCTCCGAATATACTATGCTCCAATTTAGTATTTTTTTAAGCCCATGGTTTCCAAATTCAGGAATCTGAATAGAAGATTTTCTACGCCAACAGTTTTATTACTTAGTTGCCCAACCACTTTTTTTTTAAGAGAGTATAGATAGAAAGAAAGGGCTGGGACAGGATTAGTGACTAACTAATCGATCTTGCTGCGTCCTGCTATTTTAGAATTGGAAGGGTGGAAGAGCCTGTGAACGGAAATCGATTCATCGATTGAAAAATACTGTTCTGTGACTTGAACCCGTAAGATTCGTCAAGCAAATAGTGGAATAAATATGCCAAATTGCATGCGTTTCTGTGAGAAAATTGATTAATTTTAAAAATCGTGGCTTCTATTTTATGGTAGTTTATGCCACAGGCTTACCGAAAGTAAAATGTTGACAATCCGTGGCATGAAATGCATTTTTTTCTTTACTAGTGTTTAAACAGATTTGATATTTGATTGATTGTGAACGAAGCAACATAATACGGTCCCGAGATTTGATTTAGATGTTAAACAACGCTCGGCGGTCGTCAGGGGTACCCTACGGTGAATTCTTGTAAATAAATACAATCGAAAAAATTTGACGCTGACAATATTTTATTTTTGCCTGTCATTGTCAATGTGGCATTCATAGTTAGTAGCGGGAAGTAAATGACCTTTTAATACTCATATAATATTAATTAAAAACAGCACGATTATCATTAACAGCAGCTTCTGATTATCCGGCTCATCAATCTTTCGTGAATAAATAAAGACGTTATACGCCACTCAAATCAAGTGGTTACATGTGAAGTTTTTTCATATTAACATTGGTAACTATTAAAATGCCCAACTTAATTGGCTTTAGTTACAGTGCTCATGTACTCCAATGACAGTATGAACATTTTCATGAATTGATATATTAGCCGATTTGTGAGTCTGTATTTCTGTGATAACTGAAAATTCCCTCTCACTTTTCCGAAAAATGGGACGTAACGGGAACGATTAGTTTATCTTACTCTATCCATATTTTAAAACTCTTAATCTATTTTATATAAAAAAGAGAGGCTGAGCAATTTTGTATCAAAAAGTTCTGGAATAAAAAATTCTTGTTTTAAAAGATTATTTTTGAATAAGCAACTCTTTTTCCAATGGAAGGCAATTTGACAGCAGACAGCTGATTAATGCTCATTTTGATTTTTCATTTCACTATAAATAGACTTACACCAGAACAACGCTTGTAAATTGTGCAAATTTATTTCTTCAAAAATTATGCCTTCCAGAACGTTACAGCCAATGGAGATTGCTATTGATCAATGATAACTGAAATTTTCACTCCCCAATTAAATGACATTAATGTGGAAGGCTGTGGTTTCAATACCACACAGTGCGTGCCACAAAAGTGTGGCTATTCCTAAAAAATACCCTATCAAAACAAGTTTTATTACACTGGACCGTGCAATTTCAAAAATGTTTTTAAACAATCTGAGCAAAAAGTGGATTAGGTATAAGTATTGGTAAAATACGCTAAAAAAACAATCAATTCGAGACAACAATACATACTTGAAATATAAATTTCAAGATTGTCCATAATATCTTTGTGGAAGAAGGTGGCCAGTCAATTAAATTGAAAAACGTGTACCTTTTATATAACACTAATATAAACACACCTGCCGGTTCAATCTCTCACTAACTACGTTAAACATACACAACGGGCTATCCTTAATTCGTATACTACGTTGCAATGCTATTTGTAAAACCGTATAAAATAATAATCATCTTTTGTATGAAGGTGTTATTATTAATTAGACCACGGTTTCTCAACGGTGGGCCATGTGGCCCCCCAGGGGGACACAGATTTATTTTTGTTTTGGGGAGCCACAACACAGTTCAGGGAGAAAGTATACCAAATCGGGGATTTCTCGGTGAGCTAAAAAAAGTAAAATAGGTATAATGGCCACAGAAAAATAAAGACACTCAAAAGGGGCCACGCTCCCAAAAAGGTTGAGAAACACTGAATTAGACCATGTGTTCTAAGTGTTAATATGAAATATTTGAAATCCTAATATAAAATATCAACATAAGTTTTTCAGTCGTTTAACCTATTTTTTTTCATATAAGCCATACTAAACGGATAGTTTAAGAATACTAGAATAAAACTTGTAATGGTCTAGTACAATCGTGGGGAACCTGCGGCCTTTTGGGTACTCTGGTGTGGCCTTTTGACTGTTCTGACAATTCTGCAAATTTTTGTAAATTCGTAAATTCCTGAGATTTTGAATGTCAAAATCCTGGAAGACCTAAAACAATGTCCCAAGTTGGTAATTTTGGGAAATCCGCAAATTTCTGGACTTTAAAAATTGGCATGGAATTGTTTCTTGCCAAAGATTCTCTAGTCAATTTTTACTGCGGCCTTATTTTGAATCAGATAAATGAATGTGGCCTTTAGAGAAAAAAGGTTCCCCACCCCTGGTCTAGCAGTTAGCTGGTCGATCTTTTCTTACGTTTATTTAAAAAAAAAACAATATTCTGTAACTATCGAACAACACGGTTTCAATCTCAAATGTCATTTTCTAAATAAATCTCGTTTTAAGTTTCCAACTTTATCAATTTGTTTGTCTCAAAATAAATTAAAACTTAATTAATCCAAACCATATGGATAATAAATAATGAACATGAATTTTAATAATGGCAATAAAGACACATTTCGAAGATTAGAATAGTTAGTTTTACGTACAAAAAGAACTAGTGCTAGAGATAATATGGCAGTTTTACATAATCATAAACTGTTCAAACTGTTTTAATGCAGTTGCTTTGATAGATAAAAACAGAATTATTCAGTTTGTGTTGAAGCTTTTCCAGGAGTGCGATATATTTCCTGCGATTGAATTGAACATATTCACATAACTGACATAACCAGACAGATTTCAACGAAGACTGGAAGTAAGTTGTTGCTCCAGTTGATTTTGAAGATACATGAACAGGGTTGTGAATGGAGTAATTGTTATATAATCGAATGTAATCGTAAAAGTCAGTATTTTATTTTTGAATAATAATTGATAACGGCAGTAAGTGGAGAATAAGCAGATATCTCATAGCTTGGTGAAAAAAATCGTGATTCGATTAAAAAACTAATGTATAAAAATTTTCACTGCAGAATTCTTTGATCAAGAACGGACAAAAGTCTGTTTCCAATCCTGAGATTTAGGGATTGAGGATAAGAAGTGCAAATTTCTCAAAATCTTTTTTAAAACATGTAAAGTAGGCAAAATTTGTCAGCTTGAAAGGACATTTTTTAATTTTCAAAATTCCGCGAATTCTCAGCTTTTTGAAATCGGAAGCTAAAAAAAAGTCCCACATTTTTTCATTTTAGGAAATCCGTAAATTCCCATGATTGGAAAATCAACGACCAAAAATTGTTCAAATCCCGAATTTGTTAACGATTTAATTTTGAATGTTCAATCGCGGGCAGGGCCGGTGCCACCATACAGGCGAAATGGGCAACCGCTTAGGGCGCAAATCATTAAGGGACGCATAAATGGAGTATTCAAATTATTTTTATATACTCTAATAATAAGGTTTATTTTATTGTGACGTTGTAATTATAAATCGTATTCTATATCATTTTAAAAAATATAACTTGAGTGACTGAGTAACACATAGTTCACGTAGAAAAACTATAGTTGAGATACCTCAATTAAAAGACCATATGCTTCACGTTGGGAGCGGACATGGATATATAAAAAAATATTTCTAGGATACGAAGTTTTTTCATTATTTCGAAAAAGAATGCGACGATTTGTTAAAAAGAGGTCGCGTCAATAATCGTTGCCTAGGGCGTCAAATAACCTCGCGCCGGCGCTGATCGCGGTATTGGATGCTCTAGTAAGTCTAGTATTTACCACTGGGTGTTGGGAATAAGAGAAGAATAAAGAATCGATTGGTTGTTATTCAATTCACATAATATAATAAATTAATTATTAATTAAACGAATAAAAATGTACGGTTATTTTCTGTTAACAATTGATTTTTAAATAAGAATATTTAATACTATTATATTTAGCGTTTGTTCACATGGCTCCTCCAAATTGATTGAACGTACTATACGGTCTCTCTCCCACACCTAAAAATATTACACACTTACACGATTTGAGTTAACTGGTTTTTAACGAGAGTCTTTCCTCAGCTCCCTCTCTACCTCCTCCACTTATTTCCTCTCTCGAAAACTCTCTTATTCTTATACAATTCTTCCCTCCACCACAGCCGAGATTACCTCCTCCAAGTTACCTCTCAGTTCCACCCAAAGCTCCTCCCACTAATTCTTCAGATCTGTACAGTCGAAAACTTCAAGATGCTGTATTGTTTCAACTGAAAGTTGGTACAGCAATACTGTTTAAGTCACATCAATGCTAAGAATTTATTTATAAATATTTGTATTATCTTATCGTCACTTAGCAGCAAAAAAAACATAATAACTGGCATAGTATGAAAGTATTGTAAATTTGATGACAGAGAACAGAGCACAGAACTTAATAATTCAATTTTTTTAAACAATATTTCTGTGTAATTATTATTATAGCAATTATTTCCTTAAAACAAATGACCAAAGTACAGAATTTTATTGATTTATTATAAGTGTTTTTTTCCCCATGTAACGCGGTGGAACGGCGTTCGGGCACCATTTTTCTTGTCATTTTAATGTATTCGCAAAAAAAATATATTTCTTTTAATTCGAAAACTTTTCATTTTTTAGACAGAAAAAAATATTTGTTTAAACCATTATTTCGCGAAAAAGTACTAACAGCAACAAATCGAGCTGCTCAATATAAATTAGAAAATGAAAATCAATCTTTCAATGTGTTAAAAAGTGAAATAAATCTCCAATAACTAAATGGATTTGAAATGGGTCATATTCTTCATTACACCAACGCAAAGGTTCAGGTTTAGTTTGAAGACGTGGGTGTTTGTGATATCTAAATTCTCGCCTATCCTTCCAATCCAAAAATTAACGGGGCAAAGCGAGAGCGACTAGTTAACCGCTAGTCCTGTCCTAGCTCTTCTTTTCCATTCATACTATCTTAAAAAAAGGACGGTTAAGAAATTGACTAACAAGCAGTTCTCGTAAAAAAGTTGAGATACCTCCGGACATGGATTGAAAAAAACTTTTAATAAAGAGTTTGACAAAAGTTTGAGTTCTGGCAAAATTTACATACCTATCAATTTAAAAAAAATAGATATGTACTCAAAATAGAGGTCTGCACGGGCCGAAATTTTACAAAATTACCCGGTCCGAGCCCGAAAGGCTCGGGCCCGAGTCTAATACCACACATGTTACCCGAACCCGGCCCAAACCCCAAATTTATACTCCTCATCCCAAAAAAATCTCTCGCTTACAAATTTACAACAATTTACGATTTTATATAGAACTGGTAATAATTAAAATCATCATGGCTGACTTATGACACAAACATAGTCTGAAATATTTTTCTGAAGAAATACCCCGGCCCGAGCTCGAATCTCAATTACGCTTACACGCCTGAACCCGGCCCACGGGTCGCATCGGGTCGTGGCCCAAAGGCCAGGCCCGGGCCCGTGCAGACCTCTGGTACCCAATATTAAATTTATCCGCATGCCAATTTTAGTTATCACGTTGATATAAGAGAATATGGGAAAAAAAATTACTGTATTTTTTATAATTTTAATTGATATCGTGACACAAAGTTTATTGATATTGTTATCATAATAATAAAGAAATATTTTTAACATTCTTTGAAAACAATATGGCTTTACTTCCAACGAAACAATTGATTCAAAATACAAACAATTGCATTCACCCGATAGAGTGTGGAAAATATTAAAACTACAACAGTTGGAAATATTTATTTTAAAGAAGTATACAATTTTAAGCATTCATAAATATTAAATAATACTTCATTTAAAATGTTGCTAAAATTAAATCGTTTTCAATATATTTTGTTATGGCTATATTACCTGGAAGAAATAAACTTGTATTGTATATGTATTTGAATATTTTTATTATTATTGAATTATTTATTATTGTGTTTTTAATACAATGTAAGCACATCAAGCATACGATTTCAATTGATTCCGTGCTTTGGTCAGTGGCGTTTAAGAAATAATCAGATTATTCTCTTACAGCACAAAGTGACCAAGTGCAAAATTGAAATATTTTTAACGCAATCTTATGAGCATTATAATTCAATCTTAAACCTTCTCACATTTCATTTACTTTTCTAAATAAGCTTTTGATGACATATATGTGGGTATATTAATATATTTCCAATCAGGTGGGTCTGGGCTCGATTTTTTAATACTCTTCAAGCTATTCTCGAGTGACTTATAAAATTTTAGATTTTCTTCAAATAAAATTAAAGATCTAAGATATGCGTGGGGAATCTGCGGCCTTTTGGCTACTCTAGTGCGGCCTTCTGGTCAATTCTGTAATTCTCTAAATTTATGTAAATTTGTAAATTCCTGACATATTCTGACCGTAAATTCCTGTTTCCTACCAAAGATTCCCTAGTCAATGTTTACTGCGGTCTTATGTCGAATCAGAAAAAATAATGCGGCCTTTAGAGAAGAAAAGGTTCCCCGCCCCTGATTTAACACATGCGTGTTTGTGATGGAAATCTTCATACATATTTCAATTTCATTTTTTTGTGCATTAGCTGCGATATCAAAAAAAATATACAAATCAAACGCAGTCTGAAATTGTCTCATATTTTATTAATATTTCTGTTTTCTGGTTTCTGAGATCTGTGATTATATATTATTCGTCATTTTTAGACAAGCATTTTGGTAGTAAACTTTAGATCTTTACTATATTTTCGTATAAATTCACTTGCTAATTTTTTTATGAAGGCTGTACGCTTTTTTCATTGGTATGATAATATCGCACAACCACAACTAAACCGTCACAATTCAAAATACCTCAAACAGGAAAAATGACTTTGAAGTTATTGCCATTTTGAAGATTTTGTACTATGTTTACAAAAATATGTTTAGATACAGAAATAGTTTTAAAATATTTTTATCTTAGATATAGTTATTTGTTCAAATAATGGTATCATTCCTGTCAATGTCTATACTTAGACATGTGACAGTTTCACAATTTTTAACTTACAGCTAAGCAAAAAAAGCCATACGTTTTATTTAAAATAAATATTATTCATTCCATTTAACAAATGAAGGACTTCTTAGCAGTGGAATAAATTATCACAAAAACAAACTAAATATAAATTCTAATATATATTATAAAATAACTATTTAATTACATTCCTAGCCAGTGAGCACATTTCTTATCAAAATGAACGTAAATATCAACGCCTATTAACTCCAGACTCACGACTTTATCAAACAATGTCTACGTAAGAATTTTACATAAATATATTATAAGTTTGATATCTACGATAGCAATAATATCGCAGTCGGTTCGAAGTTGTTGGTTCCAATTTGCGAATGCAATTTAACGTGAATGAGCAATAAAAGAGTCGTGGATATGCTTCGCAAACCGCACTAAAAGTTGTTTTCCCGGACACGCTGCATTGCGCTTGTGTTTTTATGATTCCACGGACGTTATCAAATTAGGCCAATTTTCGTGGATGAGTGAACGTTCAATTAAGTTTGTGACGTCTTCTCCAATAAGCACACTAAAGAAATTTTCCAGCTTCCAATCATCATCCAATTCGAATAATCAACATTAAAAAATATAAGCAAATTATTTTTACGTTTGTGTCCATTTCAAGCAATTAATAAATATTTAATAATATTGAAATTACCTGTACTTTTTCTTAATAATTGATTTTTTAAGAAAGCTCACTATGTTATAACATGAAATATGTTATCCGAAAAACTTTTTTACTATCCATTAGTTAGTGATATCTATATTGTTATATTTTAAGCGTATCATTTTGAAATAAAATAAAGATACATTGGAAACTAAATTACTACAAGATAGCTAATAATGACACTTTAATTTCATGGACACTTATTACAATCGTTCCAATTAGTGAGGATTCTCTTATTTTTTTATAGAAATAACTTATTCTATTATATAAAAATATTTTTTGCATTGCTTAAAGAAAAAACTTTTTGACATTAATAAATGGATATTTATTTATAAACCATTAAGCAAAACTTTTAACGATGTTAAATAGTTACTATATAGTTGGAAGCATAATTGAATAGAAATATCGCATGTAGTAATTACTAATTGTGCAACTTGTATGAGTGTCAAAAGGCTATATGGTAAGCTATTTACTATTTTTGAAACACACTATCCATAGTAATTATTTTAATACGAATCCTAAAGTTATTAAATATTTACCTTATTATAAATAATTATGTAATATGCTCGACCTATCCATCTATAACACGATGTATATTTATATAAAACAAAAAACTACTTCGAGCATCGTTCAGTATATATATTACTTTTTTGTACGGTTAAAATATTTTCATTGTAGCCGTATGTAATGTTATTCAAACCAAATAAAAAGTAATGTTAAAATAATAATTTATTTTATTTCCATAATTTTTTTATTAAGTTGATAGCTATTTCGAATTCAACCAAGCCCTCGTCAGAACTATATTTAAATTTAATTTAGCTTTTTTTTAAATACACAATACATATTCTCATCACAAAACATCATCATTAATCCATTTATGAGATGTATCGTGTATCTGTGATATGTTAGTATATAAGGCTAAGCTAAATTAAGCTTAAACGTAGTTCTTATTAGGGTGTATAGCCGAAATATGCAGCTATCAACTTTATAAATTTTTGACCTTATTACAATAGAGTTCTTTCAAGTAAATACCGATTGAATCAATAATTAAACAAAAGTTTAAAAAAATAATATCTACTTACATTCGTAATGTGTACGGAAGTTCTGATGTGTACAAAATTTCTTCGGCTAGCAAGATTGTTGAATTTTATTTTCATTTCTCTCAGACTGATGTTAATAGGTGATGAACTGTGGCAGAATAGTATGCAAAGGATCTAAATAAATCTGATAATTAAAAATCCAATGATATTTTTCTCGCGCGTGATTTCATCAATATGTCGAAGTGGTGTGTCAACATTCATACCATTTTTTATCATTGGAAGCTTTTTCAATCAGGCAGTCAGTGCCAGGCCAAGTCAATTTTATCTCAAATGGAAAAGGATACGTTTAAATTTTGCTTTAAAGTTACGTTTTTTAATGTAATCATAATATAAACAATTAAATCCGGGAGATTATAAATATTTAATGTTTGACTTTTTTCTAAAGCTTTTTTCGAAGCCGGAATTACTTTAAAAAATCCAATTGTAACATCAGACAAACCAATATTCCAAAACTAAAAACATTTTTTTTCACTCTGTTATTTTAGGATTGCAAAAGAAAAAAAGATTTTCATATTAAAAGCACCCGTTCCTTCGAATAAAAAAATACTGTTCGACACTTGAATGTGTAAGATCCGTCATAAATGCAAACGACGTTGACCACTACTCCACGGAACTAACATATTAATATGTGTATCATACTTAACACTTTATATGCGGGCATTTTTTTAGTGATTAGCGCAAAAATATATTACATTCTTAAAATCAACACAACTTCTAAGCCAAGCAATATTTTCGACTGAAATTTTCAAAGAAATCATATGTGACATTTAATCATTAAAACATTTTTAATACGTCATAATTCCACTACTTTTCGAAGCTGAATATAAAAACCTGTTATTAATTTAGTAGATAGCACTCCACTTGTAATCAATATGAAATATTCAAAATATTCTGTATAAAAAATATTATTAATCCATACTATACAATTATATAAATAATTATAGTATAAAATCTTCATTCCTACAAATTTACAATCACTGATTGATGACAAGTGTAAAATCTGATGCCTTAAATATTCGAGAAACATGTGTCGCCTTTTAAAAAATTACTATGTGTGAACGAACATTCAGGGCATAATAAATTATGAGGTTTATTGCTTATTGTTAAAAAAAGGTCACTTGCCGCGGCAGTTATTTTGAAGAAACCATTAAATTATGAGTCAATACACCAACAAAACTGACAATACACAATAAACGTATTTTTACGTTTCCCGCCTATAATGTGTTAAGGTGAAAAGATGTTTTTAACGAACCGGTTTTTGGTTTTTCCGAAAACAGAAAGTAAACCGGTTAACCGGTTTCGGTTTAAGCCGATTTGGAATCCCTAGTTGTGATCATGATTCAGTTTGTGTTTTTCACTGTGCCAATTTCATTTGAAACCAACACTTTTCATATAATATCTATGAAAAATCGTAGCTTAGCATATTTTTTAACCCTACGCGTGAACGCAACTGCTTTTGTATCAAATGTGACGGGTTTTTATTTGTTTTTAATCCGAATTTGTGACGAATGGAAATTTACGCTGACAGGGAAACATAACACAACATTTGAAATGTAAAGCGGATAACTGGATGAGGGAGGGGCTTAATCAAATATTTATTTTCGTGCTCGTTTTAAATTGTTTAATTGAAAGAGGGTCGTTCCATATTTTCTACTACACCAAAATATTATCCTACATAAAAGCAAGATAAATCAAAATAAGATGAGTTCTTCTAAATCAGCAAAATTCCTTAAAAGTACTTCTTCAAGTTGGCGTGTGGGCGGTAGTAGGCATTTCATGACAAAGTTACGACATTTAAGTACTTATGTATAAAGTACAGTTCTTATCAGATTAAAAAAAAATGTATTTACATTGTTAATGCAACACCACAATAAGCGTTAAATCTATGATGGCTTTTTCTGCAGGCGAATAGTTGATCAAGATTGACCGATTCCAGCATTTAATTAGCCATCCTTATGTTTCATACTTCAATATGAAAAAATAACAAATTTATAAAAACAGCTTTTATTGTTTATGTTGAGTGTATTTTTTTAAATTTCGATATTGATAATTATCAATTTTGTTTTTGAAATACCGGTACATACAAATATTTGCAACATCAGTTTTGAAAAATAAAAAAATACATTTTTTCTGAATGTTTTTTTTTGTACATAAAAACTGGCGTGTGATATACATAATTTTGATCGAATGGCACGAAAATACTTATATTTGAAGTTTTGTTTGTATGTTCGCTTCAAATATGGATATTCAGTAAAGCATCCCAACTTACTTACAAGCAAGGCTACTTACGGAAAACATATCGGCTGTGGAAAGGAAAAAGGACGTAACCCACACTTTTTTCAAACAGCTTTTTTGATAATCACAATGCATGAAGCTTGATACACATTCTATCAAAAGAATGTATGCTGCAAATGCCGAATTAGAATCTAAATTTAGCTTTTAAGTTTGAAAAAGATGACCTTGTAAAAAATTAAAACCAAGAAAAAGACTGAAATAAAGGTTTTTCCTAGACAATTTCTTTAATTAATATTATGACAATTAAACACCAGTTAAGAAGTCTCCGCGCAATTCAATGTTGTGTATAATTTATAATTTGCATATGGCCCAAAATCATCAAAACACGTTTATTGCGCCTCCTGTAAAATTTGATATGTGTGCGTTACGTTCTTTTTCCATTCCACAGTCGATATATATTTCATTAGAAAAAAAAACTTGTGTTAAGATAACTTCGTTAAGTGACAATATGCTCCACATTGAGAACGGATATGGATTTTAAAAATATATTAGTGGTATTGCGTATTATTGCAAAATCAAAGTTTATATATTTTTTAAATAAGTATATATGGTAACATTGGAATTTTTTCATAATGATTGCGTAGAATTGTATAAAAGCAGGCCCTTTCCCGGAACACGGAAATAGCTTTTAGATCAAGCGACACCTCGTTAACGTATTGGCAGCTCACCGCTGAAGCTTTCATTATATAATTATTATCTTTGTGTATTTCATAAGAATAAATTATTTTTCAAGAGCAACAAAAACACATACATAATATCATTTAAAAAAATATATATCTACTAACTAACCAAAGTCAGGCTTTTTAAAAAAATAAAAACGGATTATTTTTTACATACATAATTTTTTAAATATGTTAAAAATTTGCTTCTTTTGAATGGTCCTCACATTTTCACGTACCTATTTGTGCTATTTTTAGTATATACAGCGACACGATGAAACAGATTCCAATCAGATGGAAAAATTGCTATTTTTGTTTGACAGTAATTTTAATTGAAAACGAGAAATTATTTACATTCATTATTAGACATTGCCAATAAATTGGAATTCTTTTGATATGATCAGTTAATTTAAATCAAAACCAAATAACAGTTTTATAAAGCACACAATGTGACATTCCAGTCATCAGTTTAAACAATATAATTTTAAAACAAAATATTGAACAAATATTCATAGGCGCAACGGCATTGTAATGAAAACAAAATGACTATTGCTTATTATTTTTATTCATTAAGCGATACCGGTTCCAATATAGTAATATTCATAATTTTATATATCATGATACCATATTATTTTCCTAGGACTTAAATCAAATTCAAAGCAGAATTCGGGTATAAAGAATAATGTTTTTATTATTCTATAACATTGACATACATCGATTATATTGGAAACAAATTAAATGGTCAGAATTTAAATCAATTTTTGGTCAGAATATAAAAATATTAAGATGTCAGAATATTTGATAACAATTTTGGTTAGTAGGTTAGGTAAGGTTAGGTTAGGTTAGGTTTTTTTTAAATTTCATTTAAATTATGATTATTTATTTTGACCGATATATTCTGACCATTTAATAAAAATTCTGACCAGTGTTATTTAAATTCTGACCAGAAAAATACGAGCCGATTATATTTTTCTTCTATATCACCACAATAATGCAATTTGAAAAAATAACTATTTTTCTCTCGACAGACAGATGTTTTTTTATGGTTTTGTCTAGTTTCAATACATTTCAATTGAATTGAAATAAATAACTAAATTTTTCTCTGAAAAAATGAAGCAAATAATAATTTTCACTTTTTACAGCTCGGCTGAGATGTGTCAAAACTTTATTGGTATTGACATGGCTGATATTTTTTTTAAGCACGAGTTAACGTTGTTACACTGCAAAGATCGCAATTTTAAGAGTGGAATGCCGCAGTTTTACTCGCGCCGTATCATGGTGGTGGGTACAACGATGAGTATTCCAGGTTCTAGGGGATAATTAGAACGTATCCTTTTTAGGGTTGGTAGCTATTTTTCATCAAAATGTTTCACTCGACTTTGAATAAGAATCCTGTAAGATTTTTTGTTGATGCTTACTCATAGCCATAAGTATTAATTTTTAAGTGAAAATTATCGTTAAATATCTCCAAAAAGATAATAATTTAACTTGTTTCGTGTTTTTTTGTTGATATGGGGAATCAAGGAAAAATAAAAAACAGTTTTCTCGTAATTCAAAAAAATCGTCTTTGTGATCGACCGTTTTTGCTTTGCGATCAACCAGTTGAGAAACCTAGAAATATGAAAATATAACACTATTTTTTTCATTTTTATTTCTGCTTGTATACTACATTAAATAAAGTATTTTAAACTTAAGCTTTTAAATATTAAATTTAAAATTTAAATATTTAATTTAAGCTTTCATTTACCATTCTTAAAAAATATCTTCATTTGATCACATCTTCAACAAACCGACAAAAAAATATTTTATTTTTTTCATTGCCGTTTTTCACAAAGAATGTAATACTAAATTTACCTAACACCATAACATTTGAGAATCTTTTATACAAGAACTGTGGTTGAAAAAAAAACCCAACCATTATGACATGTGGTTTGTTTGTCCCGTATTTTTAAACAGATCCCTATCGCTATGATGTATCACTTTTGTATATTTAAAAGGTACTAATCCAGTGTCATACTTTTAGTTAATTTTACAATTCGTTGTCCCCAAAACACTGCTACACAAAGGCGAGTAAATTTTAACACTTAATTAAAACAATTTATGAGAATCGATATTTCTTTCATTTTTATTCATGATTAATATAAAAAGTTTAAGGAAGTAACGGTAGAAGTAAAATAATTCAATTAATTCTCGTCGTGTATGTTAATATAGTTTTTAATATAAAACAGTCGAGAAGTCCGCTTAATTTTTTTTCTCGTAAAGAAACGTTAGCTGTGCTAAGCATTTGTAATGGCATAATTTAACAATATAATGACATCACGTTTTAAAGATTAAAAATAAATTTACGAGATCCTATTTCACAAACCAAAGTATGTATGACAACTTAATCAAAACACAAACTATTAGGATTGACCCCCATTCCGTCAAAAATATTTTTTCGGCCCCTTAGAATAGTTCTTGTTTTGTTCATAGAGAAATACCGCATATTAATCAATTATTTTTAATATTTTTCCCCTCACATTGAAGCTCAAGCATGACGATTGACGACTTATAAATATCCCATTTATTCTTTAATAATTAGTGATCTACTTTTGAATAATTGTATTTACTATAATATTTTAACGACTCTATATAACTGAAATCTAAGAAAAGATGAATTAAAATTTTATACAGCTTACACAATTAAGACACAAACCGGTTTACATAATACTTTTTTTTTAATCTACGCCCGCTTCCAAACTGCAGCATATGGCCTTCTAATAGAGGTATCTGAACTGAAGTTTTTCTACAGGAACTGTTTGTTACTCAGCTACACAACCTCTTAAAAAAAAAACAGAAATAGAAAGGATAGGGTAAAAAGAAAAAAAGTCGTTAGCTAATTGCACGTGCTACACCCAGATATTTTTTAACGATCATAATGGTGAGAGGTAATTTCGACACAAATATTCATACCTTCGAACAATAATTGATAAATCGATTTAAAAAAAAATGCTGTTCGTACTGGGACTTGAACCCGTCACGGAAGCGACGTTGACCACTGTACAATGGAGCCGACAATACATTTTATGTAGTAATTCAATATAACTTTAGAATTTTTGTAAATAAAATCGGTATACGTTAAAAAAAGTTTCATTGAGTTTTTCAAGAAGCTCTAAAACGCTGCTTGCTTTTATATTTTTAATTACGTAAAGACGATTAAAACAAAATAGATTTATAAAAAAAAATACTCTTACGGTTACAGCACAAGTATCTCAATCGATTAAATACTTATATCAATTACTGTACCCGAGTGGGCATTCGTTCAATTTAGCTATACGGTATATGTTGTGAAAATTAAGAAGACACATTCACATTTCAAATGAATCCAAAGTCATGAGTGTCTGTGATGATTCCATATCTTCCCATCCACTCCAGTAATAAATATGGGTCGTAGAAAGAACTTACATCCAGTCCTTTTCTATCCACATTATTTTATATATTGAATTTCTTCTATTACAAATAAAAATCCATATACTTCATAATATATATATCTACTTGATCAAAAAGTATGTTTAATTTTATATAATTTTCTTGTTTTCATAACAATATAAAATACTGTGAAATTTTGTTTATGTCAAATGAAAAAATTGCGTTAATATGTCTACTGTCATAAAATTCCATATAAAAAGAGAGCATATTCGGTCACTTGAGCGAGCCTAACGTTTTCTTGGTATTATGATAATCTAAATAGTTTAAAAATGTCGTTTTTACAACAATTATTTTAACCTGTCTACTAATGGTCTACCAGAGCCGCAAGCGATATTTATGTATGTATTAAAATCATCTTTAAACTGTGTAGTATATTTTAATATTTAATATCATTTTGAAATCAAGGCGATTAAATATATTTTAAATATTTATAAAAAATAAAATATCAAAATAGTGAACAAATCCATCTGTCAAATAAAAGTGAATTCGTGAAACCAGATCGTAAGGGGTAATAAATACAGTGTAATACAATGCAAGAATGTTAAATAATATCGATTTTTATCGATAGCGGACAGTCGCACTTTTCGGCGGCATTCTTCAGGTGAGAAATTTCGTAATACGCTTTTGCTGCGTCTTATTATTTATTTTTTAATTACATGGGTAAAATATACGTACTAAATATTATATTTTTTTTTTATTCATTTCCGCACTCAATGTGGAGCATATGGCTTCTTAATAGTTCCATATCTCAACAGAAATTTTTCTACGAGATCTGTTTGTTACTCAGTCGTGCAACCTCTCTTTTTTTTCAAAGAAAGTAGTATGGATAGAAGGATAAGGCGTAGTACATGATAGTGGATAACTAATCACTCTCGCTAATCTCAGTTATTGAAGGATCGGAAGGGAGGGAGAGAATTTTTAGACATCATAGTATAAATACTCTATTTAAATTATATTAAATGCATTGCCATTAATTTGAAAAACCTCGCTTAAAAAAAGCAACATTTTTAATTCATCTGGTTTTCTGTTGACAGTTATTTCGCCATCCCGTCACCATTGGAACTGTCGGTTCGGACTGTTAACGGTATATCTTTTAATAGAGTGATCATCTAGATTTAAATATATATATATTTTATCATGTATGACAAAGATACTGATAACCGTTGTTTATTCGCCACTGTCCTCCATTCCCAAAAAATCAAAATACAACCCTGCGTATGATAAAAAAATCGTTATAATAGAGGGCTGTTAAATAGTTCAACAAAACGAACTTGATTTATTGGGGTTGTATCGAGTTAGCAGTTTTATATCTCCTATATTCCATCTTTTATTGGGTCTGACTTCTTTTGTTGTTTTTTTGCTTCAAACTATAACGACTTCATACGGGTAAAGAATGGACCATTTACTAATTTTATTTCCCAGACGATGTGACTCCGCGTAGGTAAGTATTTATACTTCTACAAAAAAAGTCGAATGAAATAATTAAGATCTCAGTTAAGATATCAATTTAGTGATAACAATTATACCTGAGAGAATTATGCGTAGCTGATATAATATAATAATGATACGAATCAATTAATTATCAAATATAATTAACATCTCTTTTTTTAATTAACGTTTAAATGAATTAATTTTTATTTTAATTATCATGACCACTTATAATTCAGAACATTAGGGCACAATTAAAAAAAACAAATTTGTTTTAAGTGAACGATTCATTCAATCGCGTAAAATCTTTTTTTGGACAACGTAAATTAATATGTACATCCCATACACAATCTTTTCTATCTGTTTTTTTTTTTAATTTAGATGAATAAATTATACAAATAAAAGTTTGTTTATAAATAAAAATTGTTAAACTTATTTATTTTGAGATTAACTGATCGTAATACAAGTTATTAGTACTATTAATGTGTGTATCTTAACCTCTCTCTGCATTCAGTTAAAAAGGAAAAAAAAACTTGCCATTCATTTTATAACCAATTTTTAATTTATACCGTGTGATATTTTTTCTGATGATGCCTGTTTAAGAGGCGACGCATGTGTCACAATTTGTAGCACAACATGTGCAGTAACAAAGTTATCAAATTTAATTGTTTATTAAATGAACTAGCATAAAGTCACCACCGCATTATTCGAAAATATTACATTGTATTCGATATTCGTTATCCGGTATATTATTGATAATTTTCAACCATGGGGCGTTATCAGTCTGAAATATATGACGTCTTATCTCAGCAGATTTTTTTTTAAACTATCACTTAATCTAAAATCAAAGAGAGTAAGTAATTAGTATAAAGGTTAGAATAGGACTAATAGGCAACTATCAATTTCTTCTAATGGTCACGATCATGAATATACAAAATTTAACTAGTCAAAGTAAAGCGACAAACAAACCAAATGCTGATTTTTTTCAAATAAATTCACTTTTTCTACGCCAATGATCTGTCCTTATCAAACAAAAGCCTTTGAGGAAACAATTACCTAAAAAATTCTTCAACCTTCCTGGAAATCAAAATGGTGACCCCGATTTGAGCCCACGCTAAACGTGTACATATTGTCAAACTTATAATAAAAATTAGCAAGCTAGCCGTCGATCTACCGATATAATAACACACTGTATTCAATGTAATTATAAGATTATATATACTTAAAAAAACACAACTTTAGACGCTTTTTAAATCAGATGAATTAAAAATATTTATCGACAGCAAATTATGAAAAAGAAATTCCTCAAAAATACAGGTTTTTTGCGCTAAAATATTTGTGAATGATCACTTTTTATGTCGAATATTTTGTGCGTATTTATTGATGAAAACATATTCTGTATTCGTCACATTATTTTTAGTGACTTGGCACAAAAAAATATTTTGTTTTACGAGCCAAGGAATTTTATATTATTCATATTATAAATTTTATGTCTCTGATAAATATCAAATAACTTTATTGAAAACGTAATTAATTTTGAAAGATGATGATTTTTTTCTAGAAAGTCTTTTTATATAGAGAGTGAAATTAATTTTCAATTTTTTTTTTTATTTTAAAATTTTAAATGTCTCTTTTTCTTTGCAATTTCCTAATCGATGGGTGTGCCTAGCGATATAAGTACGTGTATCATTATTTATCATCAGGTTACGTTTAAAAAAAAAAAAAGAATTTTGTTATAGTATTCGATTTTGCATATTTAACGTAGGCATGCTTATTTGTATCACCATAAAATTTATAACTTAACATTGGCAAACTAGCCAAGAGGCCGCAGGTTCCCCACCACTTTCTTAAACAAATACAGTCGCCATTTACTTGTAAGACTTAATTACAATAAAGCAAAGCATAGCAAAATAGTTAGTACGATAGAAATTTTGATACAGTTGATATATATTTCGGCCTTTCTCTCTTGTGGAAAAAGTTTATTGAAATAATATTGTGGTATTGTCACCTGCTGTGGCCCTGTTGGTTAAAGCTTGTTCTACCGATTACACAGGTCAGCTCACAGTGAATTTAATAATTATTCAATTGAAAGTTGTGATCGAAGACTGGGTGTTTGTGATGTCAATTCACATTATTTCCTCTCCTCGCATCCTTCCGATCCTTCAATAACTGGGTGTAGCAATAGCGATTAGTCAACCACTAGTACTAGCGGTGGGCTGCCAATATCTTAACAAGGGGCTCGGTAAATCTCATCCATAATGCCTTCAAGTCATGGAATATAGATGATGCATAAACCGTGGCCCGCGAGCCACATGCGGTCAGCTAGGGTTTCTTTTATTATGCAGCCGAAGTTAATGTATTTTTTTAAATAAATGAAAGGGCAACCAAGTCTTGTTAAATATTAAAATTTAATTATCTACGGAAATTGCAGTTAGGTGCTGATTATATTTGAGACCAATGACTTTCTTATCTTAACAAGGGGTTCGCCGGCCACGACGAAATTTATCAAGGGGCTCGCGGGAGCCCCCTCCATCCCATCCCTGACTAGTACTATTCTTGCCTTATCTTTCTTTCCCTACTACACACTTTGAAAAAAAGTTGAGCGACTGAGTAGTTCTAACAGTTCTCGTAGAAAAAAAAACTTCTATTGAGACTAGCTGTAAGCCCGTTGACCTCAACCATAAAATAGGGGTAACATCACTCGAGTTGGATACAATTGTAGGTCAGTCAATTATATTTACCTTGCGCTGCGATTTTTATCACAACATAGTATGATAAAAAAAATCAAGCAATGGTCAACCATTTATATCGTCAGACGCAATCAAAGAATGTCAGGATTGCGAGCGAACTTCCGGCGGTGCGAAGGCGACACTTCCTGTTGAGAGTCTTCTAACAAATTGCTATGGCAATAATTAACGAGTCACACACATTTGCGATTGCTCTATAATCGATCAACACCTGCTTACAATGTTATCTAGATGCTCAAAGATGTCAGCCATTTGTAATAGCACCGTATCCATACATATTTTTAGATTTAACTTTTACTATACTTTAACTGCTAGTAAACCTTAATCGAATTTACGTCTATAATATAATCGTATTTAAGTTTATTAATTCTGACTCCGATTCCGAGGCATGGTTGTGGATTTGCTGAATCAGGAGTGATCAAATATATTTTTTTAAATAGTAGGTATCTGTTTTTATTTCAACTGTGGTCTAGTTGGTTAAAGCTTGCTCTGCCGACCAAGAGGGTCTGGGTTTGATTACCGGTAAGGTCAATGTCAAATTTAGATGTTTTAATTTAAATTTGAGACCTAAGACGTGTGCGTTTGTGATGTCAATTTACCTCGAGTTTATCTTGAGTGACTTACAATAAATTCTCATCGAGTTTTTCTCGTATAATCTTTCAACTTTAAAATATTTGGCGAATTGGCACTAGCTGTAATTTTAAATATTTTTTTAAATATATTTTTTTTTTAAAATATTATTTTTATTAAAATTTAAAAAATATTAGTTCACAATGCGTTAAAAATAGCATATTCGTTGTTATAATATTAATATAATTTACATGATAATTAATCTATATTATGGATAGGAAAATATATGTTATATTGCGGAAAAAGGAATCAGAGTAAAGTAGGAATTTGGAGTCGGTAGATTTCTAACTGACTTCACAGTCCTAACAATTATTGATAGTCAGGATGATAGTGTAGATGTCTTAGGTGTGTATACAAATGTTTGGTTATTCGTTCACTACCTGAAAATTATACAAAAAAATATCTGAGTCAACCGACTTATGGCAACTCCGAATCCACATATATTATAACATTGAACGGATTCTTCCGAATAAAAATTTTCCGCACATATGAATCTCCGGGCACAGAATATTCCGTACATTGTAACTAGGGTATCCAATCACGGAGCCTTTTTGTAATCCTGGGATCCCGAGATTGGGCACTCAACGTGAAATCGTGTATAATTTGAAAGTTTTGGTGAGTCGTTTTTTTTATTTTTTAGCTCACCGAGGAATTTTAAATCCTCAAATCCCAATACTTTTTCCCCAGATAATCTCCAAAACTTATTTTTTTTAGCTCTTCCAATTTAAAAATTCTATCAATTTTCGGTATTTGCTCAACATTTCTCAATCCCGAAATCCCGCGATCGCGACCATGTCAATTTCTGGATCAGAAAATCGGACGGGATCCCGGGATTGGATGCCATAATTGAAATTTTTTAATATATTCTTTAATTATAATGAGTAATCACTTGTATGGTGTTTACTGTCAATACTTGGTGGAAAGGCATTATATTAATAAAAACACAATATTCTTTTGTACGTTTTTTTCCAATTTTATTAATCAACATCAGGACCGTTTTCGGTCATGGCGAACATTATCAACTGAGTGAATCCGGTCCTGATCTTGAGAATAAAACTGGAAATAATTAGAAAGTAATATTGTGTTTTTCTACATATAATTAGTAATGCCCTAATATGTAATAGTTGATAAACTCTTCATATAAACTATTTCATTCTAAAAAATACTTGACAACCTTGACATAAGAATTGTTAATTTAATAAAACAATAACTTGTGTCACTAAATTATTAATATATACGGAATATTTTGTGTCCGAAGTTTTCTGTACATGGAAGATTTTGTGTACAGAAGAAACTTTTTTGAAAGAATTGGTGTACGGAGAATTTACGTTCGGAAAAATCACATAACTTTATATCATGTATTACATACACACCATGACTTCCAGTTCACAATATTATTTTTTTAGTACTAGTTAATTTTTTTAAATTTCCGCCAATTATTGTTAATATAAGTTTTTACAAAAATACTTGGTAATCACTGTTTTACAGGTGACGTACCGTTCCTAGAAACAGGAGGTTGAAAACCTTCAGATATATTTTATTAGCAGATGATTTATGGACGGCGGCGCTAGAGAATTTTAGTCGTTTGATTTTTTTGTATGAAGCAACACTTTATTACCTGGTTAACTATTCCCAACCGCTGGGATGTTAATAATTCGATTACTATCTTATGGTTAAAAATGCCAAAATATCTACAATGTTCCTTTACGTTTATGTATAAAGGAGGAAAGGTACGAGTCGAATTGATGTTGATGAATTAAACAATTTTATTAGTAAAAACACAATATTCCTTTGTACTTCATTCCACTTTATTTAATATGTCAGGACCGGTTTCGCTCATTACGAGCATCGTCAACTGATAAGAAATATAATTTAACAGTGCTATTTATACAAAAATGAACAGTTATAAACAACAATTGGCATTGAAAAGAAAATACCAATTACATTAAAAGTGATTCTAAAATAGCACAAAATTAATATGTTTAACACATCTAACATATAATTAAAATTATATTAACATATAATTAACATATATTATTGTCATTATTAATGTCATTATTTTCATTGTATCACTTTGTCAAAGAATTCCCAAATTTTAATTATGTTTGTAATTACTTTCAATTCCCATTCTAAATTTATTAATCTGAGATGACTTTTTAATTATATGTAAGATGTGTTAAACATTTTAATTTTGTGCTATTTTAGAATCACTTTTAATGTAATTGGTATTTTCTTTTCAATGCCAATTGTTGTTTATAACTGTTCATTTTTGTATAAATAGCACTGTTAAATTATATTTCTTATCAGTTGACGATGCTCGTAATGAGCGAAACCGGTCCTGACATATTAAATAAAGTGGAATGAAGTACAAAGGAATATTGTGTTTTTACTAATATAATGCCTTTCCACCAAGTATTGACAGTGAACACCCTAAAAAGAAACAATTTTATGTTGAAGCTTGGCATTTTTTTAAATTTCTGGATAATGCAAATATTATTTAAACTCACCTGAAACGTACCGATAGTGGGTTAAAAACTTTTTCATTTCCCACACAAAACTAATCTTTATATGATTTGACGATTATTTGTTTACAATTTAAAATATTTAGCCGGCTCGAATAACCATCGTTGACTTCGGTTTCGTAGTTCACTGATTCGAATTCTAGTACGGACAGTTTCAGAAATCGATGTGTTAATTGATTTAAAGATTTATGTTCAATGGTGTATGACATAACATCATTTTAGCGAAACTCACTCCGAAAAACAGTGGTTGAACGGCTAAGTAATAAACAGTTATTGTACAACAACTTCTGTTAAAAAAAACTATATTAGAAGTTAACGTGGGCCTCATTGGGAGCGGACATGGTTACGTTACAATCATAATAATATAAGATTATTGCTCCTCTGAGATTTTTTTTATCGTGTCTAACTATTCGGTCGTCAAATAATTGTATACCCAGCCCAAATTGGTCGTAAAAAATATTCATAGACATGTTACAAAAGGCTTTTGGTCTCCATTATGACAATATCCTCAAAATCCTGCCGAGTCATCGCGACGATTGAGCGACCTCTATTGTCATGTAAGACCTCCTCGGGGAGATACTGAAAAAAAGCTAGATAAAATCGTTGCCATAATTAAGTGATAAATCGAGTTAAATATTTATGTCCTCAAGGTGGTCTGTATACGTCAAGCAAAGAATACCATAATTGGTGGAGAGCTGTGGGCAGATAAGTGGTACGGAAGCAGTCAAGAGGTAATTATTGCTGTAGCTTTATTTAAGTACTGAATATTATTTTATTATATTATTGTACAGTTATGGTACTTGCCATTTATAATTATTTTGATATTTTAATACATTGCATTTCCAAATACTGTTTCTTAACTCTCGCGGCTCAGAGACTAGAAAAATACTTCTCTGCCGATGGGGGTCGTTTATGGACCCCAGTGGTTTCCTCATTATTGGTCTTATTCTTATGAATTTCAAAAAAAAAATTACTCTAAGGGCTTTAAAATATCTCTCTGCATCATTCCTCATACATTTTTTTTTATAAAAATCCGTGTTTTTTTAATAAATAATCATATTTTAAGTTGCACGTAAAAAAGACGTCATTCCAGTACAAATATGAATTTGCAGCTGAAGCGTTCAGCCTAGTTATCTTACGAACGATCGCTGATAAGCGGGCGCTTATCTCGTTACCGCATCGCGTTATCGCGTATTTATATAAACTACAAAAGGTCCAAAAAACTATGATATAAGAATACCTTAATTATAAACATTGTATCACCCATATTAAAATAGATATTTGAGAAAATGTGGGTATTGGGGTCGCATTTCTTGAGCTTAGAACCGGAAAAGTTAAAAGAGCGGGGAAACAAAATAATGTCTTCATGTTCGCTTTTGAGCATTTCGATCATATGGATTATTCATCAAGTGTTAAAACAGAACTTATTTTAATTAAGCTCAATTTCTTTCTTCTAACAGAGAAAGGAAAGAAGGTTGATAAAAAGATAAGTAAAAAGCTAATCAATAAAGCTTTTTTTAAGATAGTGATGTTATTGGTAGGTACATATAACAATATTCCTCTCATTTGATACCCAAGCAATGTGTGTCACTTTTTGTTTTCATTCGAGATTATTTTTGTTCGCGAAGAGCTGAAAATACCAAAATGTGTTTGTTGTTCAGTGATGTTAGTTATAAAACGTATCTATTAGACACAAACAACATTTAAAATATTCAAATATCACATTAAAGATATAATATTATTAATTTTCATATTACTTATATGTAGTTGATCCTGAAAAAAAATACGACTTCATCTTTAGATATTATATAGCTTTGATTCAACACCTCTATAGCCGACATGCACAACATATTTCTTATAGTGGGCCGAATAAAAAAAAAATCATTTGCTAGGGCCGCAAGGAAAAATTAAAATTAAAGTACGCTAAATCTTTTTTTATACAGGGTATGCGTTCCGTGTAAAACAGCCGTGCAAAAAACCCGCACAAAAAAATCAAGTGAATGTGGATGTATTTATGATAGATTCCATCACATTTTACCGTGTTTTTTCAAAATCGTGTAAAAAATAAACTGTGTAAAAAGAGGATTATGTGTACGAGTGTACCATTTTTTTAAAATTATGTTGAAATACTTAAGTATACATGTTTTATTTATATCTTATTCGAAAATTAATGTGACCTTTGTCTTCGTTAATTTCTATAATATTTTAAAATTTTAAAATTAAAAAATATTTGACATTACAGCTAATGCCAATGCGCCAAATATTTAAAGTTGAAAAATCATAAGATATATAGTCCACGAGAATTTTTGAAAGTCACATGAGATTAACTCAAGGAGAATTTACTTCACAACACCCATGTCTTAGATCTCAAATTAAAATTGAAAAAAATCCAATTTGACATTGACCGTACCGGGAATCGAACCCAGACCCACCTAATCGGTAGAGCAAGCTCTAACCAACTAGACAACAGCGGGCGACAAACTGATTCTTTAAAATTTATATTACTAAGCCGCACAATCAAATCCACATTTTCGATTAAACGATTTATTCTCATTCAATAACGAAAAAGCTTGCTGACATTAAATAAATTCAATGATTTTATTGAAAAATATATGTATTTTATTTTGAGAAAAACATTCGAGGGCCGCAAAAAAATCATAACGGACCGCATGCGACCCTTGGGTCACGGATTGTGCATCACTGCTCAAAGCCAAAAATGTTGGTCATTGACGATTTTTATTTTTAAATGCATGCTATTTCTATAAATTATTTCCTTATAAGATTTTACATGCAAAACATATAAAATACCAAAAGATCTGTCATCGATTGCCTTGTCAACTAAAATTAATAAGTATCTGAATTAAAATGAGAAAATGACATCTACATTTATTTGCTAAAGTGGTTGTGGTACATTTTCCTCAATTAATTATGAATTAGTTTTCATATTAAAATCTCAGTGATGAAAGAATGTTTATAAAAAAATCTGTAAAATGAATGACTCAACAACGGCTCATCACTTTTAATTAAGTAGTTAAACATCGAACAGAGAATACGATTTTTTTCACACTGCTGTTCCCACAGTGGACCCATAATTGCCCCAAAAATTACTGATTAAAATCCTTGTCAATTAATTCGATATATCAGGTCGATATAAAACGTGTCAAGGTCCAAATCTGAGCTGTGTAAACTTAAAACCCTCTGTTTGAATGTCTTGTAACATACATTCCAGAATAAAAAAATATCTGTTCTAGAAAACCTTTTAACTAATGTTTTTAGTTAAATACTCAACATATTTTATTGGCACATGGTTTCCTTGTGGAAGCTTCTCAACAGAAAATGTTCTAATAGAACTGTTTCTTCAAGTTGGTTGTTGATTACATTTCATATTTTTGACAAAAAGAATATTTGGCATTACAGCTAATGCCAATGCGCCAAATATAAAAAAACTCGATAAGAAGTTATTGTAAGTCCCTCGAGGTAAATTGACATCACAACACCCATGTCTTAGGTCTCAAATTTCAAATGGAAAAATTTAAACTTGACATTGATCTTACTGGGAATCTATCCCAGACCCACCTGGTCGGTAGAGCAAGCTCTAACCAACTAGACCACAACTGGCGATCCCACTACCACCCGCTATGTGTATGCAGCCGCTGTCTCACAGCCGCCTTTCATAATGCAATACGATCAAGAAAAGAAACGAATTTACTTCTCATATTATTGGTCTAATACAGAGCTGCACGAGACCTATATTTTAACCATGCACTGTTGAAAAAATAAAGATAAAAAGGAAAAAAGAGAATGCAACTTGCTCAGCCATTTAGTTTAAGTGATATTAAGTATCCTGTGTATCCGTATACTGACAATCCACCGTGGCAGAAGAATTTAATCAACTCCGCGCTAAATTTAAAGATTAATCAAGATTATCCCGTTCCCTTTAAAATTGGCCTTGGTTGACATCAGGTCAGCGTGGCCTATTGGGTCAGTAAGAGGACGGACTACAGCAAACAGCTCTGTTCGTTCGGTATTCTTCTCAGATAACTGTTTGTTACCTGAACTTTTCTTTTTCGAAGAGAATGGCAACAAAAGTATAGAGCTAAGATAGGACTACTGGTTAAGTAATCGTTTTTGCTATGCCCTTTTATTTAAGGATTGAAAAAGTAGGATAGAATTTAAGATATTACAAATACCGATGCCTTCGGACATAAAATTGACAAAAAAAATGTATGCAAAAGAAGTCGGATACACTGACGCAAATAAATTAGCGTGTTAAAATTGATAAATGTGACTGATTACAGAATCGTTATATGCAATGATGTGATTGACCTCCTCAAAATATAAAAAAATAAAATTCCATAAGTTTTTATTATGCCTGTGTTAAAAACACTGAGTATTATAAACCGAAAATGTTTTAGTTTAAAGTTTCTTGTACAAATTATTTACCATCACTGTTTTTCGTATACTATTATCAAGATTGAATATTTACCTGCTAACATACCTGGTTCTTCTTAATTACTGTGTCTTCCCACTTCATTAGGCATGACCTCAATTACTGTTTACTGTCTTTTTATTACTAACGTCTTAAGATTTAATTTTGTATGTGCTATTGAACACGCCTGTTTTTTACTGTGCATATATTTCAACATATTTATTACAAAACATATAAATCTATTGGATTATAAAACTATTTCATATACCATAAAATAAAAATAATTACACAAAAATGGAAGCTCATATCTTAATTTGTAATTTAATAATTATAATAATAATAACCCAACTGGTGAACTGAATTTAGTCACAATTTTTTATATGTATCCATATATTATCATATACTTTAAAACACTACTTGTTAGCTAGAGTACTTATTGCTTTTTTCATTAATTTATCATAATTTTAGATTTATAAATAAAATTTTCCTGTTTGTACTAACGATACAAATAAGGTAGAGTTGGAAACTGGTAGAGTTGGTTAGCGTTTAAAAGTTCATATATTATATTGATAAAGTTAAACGATTTTGGTATTAGACATCGCCTTATTTTCTCATTTCGTTACAAAATTTTGTGCAAAACCATCCCCTTTTTCTTTAGTAGGTGACTACATAAAAAGTAATATTCTCACGACATATTTTATAAAAATATAACTTTATAATGATTTTAAGTCACACTTTCTACAACTATTATAACCCTTTTCGTCACCGATAACACTATCAACTTTAGAAAGAGGAAAAGATGTAACCCACACACAACAAATTTCACAGGCGGTGCAAAAAACGTTTTTTGATGATTCCGAGTCAAAGTTAAAATGTTAAATACACACTGTCTTGAAATGCACGAAGCACTGTTGTTTTACATTCTCAATATAATATTAATTTAATAAGTTGTAAAAACTTTTTCTTTGTTGCAATTTTACATGCCTTTCTTTTTCCAAACTTAAAGGCTTAATTTAGATACTGATTCGTTAATTGCAGCTTAAATATTTTTGATAACACGTGAATTAATCTATATGCATTGTGATTATCGAAAAAAGCTAGTTTGAAAACTGTGAACTACGTCCGTATGCCTTTTTCTACGGTAGATATTTTGCTGGAACTTTACCGTCTTAGATAGACGCAGTGGCGGATTAAGCACTTTAGAAGCCCCAGGCGCAATAAAATCTGGATGCCCTCTTTTTAGAATAACATAAAAGTGCTGCAAAACTCTTCGTATAATAATAATTAATATTGAAAATCAAAATCAAAATTTAATGGTTTATATAATATATGCTATTTTTGAGGCCCCTGAGATTTGAAGGCCGCAAGCGCGCGCTTCTTGCGCTTATGGGATTATCCGCCACTGGATGGACGTTTCTCAAGGATATAGTTAACTTTAAAAAAACATCAATTATCTGCTTTATTGTTTCATGAATACTTACAGATTTAATTAAACTATCAACAATCTTGACAAGAGCGGTCATTAAAAAATTTATCAATACAACACAAGCATGTGACTCCATAAGTAGTATTCGCCATACGTAGCTCGTACTGTTTAACAACTTCTATAAAATTGATCGCCAATAAAATATCTGACTATTCATTGTTTATAATAAATTTGTTAAAATGAATAGCGGCCGTCGTGATCAGCAAATTTACCAGCTCCAACTCACTTCATTAAGGAGTAATTTATTAAGTCGTTCAGTATTTATGCATAATTTTACGCCGCCTTAAAAGTTTTATTAGTTTTCAGAACACAAGGTTATTTTATAAAACAGTGTTGACCACTCCTAATTAACGCCCGTCCCTTACTTGTCTTATTTTTTCGTATAAAGCTGTAAAAGTTTTACGAGCCGTGCAGGATGTTTTTCTCCGTACGTTTATTCAAAGACATTATTTAGTGCGGCTAAGTATTGATTGTAAATAATGGACAAATGCCATAATTAAAAAATAATTTATATAAAAAAATCGCACATAGTTATGCACCATTATAAACAATGCCAAACTGATACGGTGAGCTGAGATGCGTCTCGATCTTCGAAAAAGCTTCCGATTGAGTTTGTTGATTGTTGGAAATTCTTCCAGCTGTTCCGGCTAGGAAGTATATTAAATTTTAAATACAAAAATATGATTTAAGCCGCCGATAATACCCTTTATCTTAGTCCAGACAAGTAAAACTAGCTTAAAACTAAACAACCATTAATGGGTTCTATCATCTTAAGATATACACACTCATAAGGCATAAATACTGAAAACACTACCATTCTCCATGATGAATAAGATAAAGGGCCATCCTCATGTCCTTGCACAACGATGCAAGACACATCAGCTTAGTACACGCCAACTTGGTTGCAACCTGGGAAAATTACAAGTCACAGAAGCCCTCACATTATTTATGACAAATTCTCTTTTTGAATGCAGCATAACTGGTAAAAAAATCGGTCTCTGTTGTTACTACGCGGTCAACTTAATTTGAAAGAAGAGTGTGAAACCGTAACAGCAAGTAGTGGATGCAACGTTGAGTAGTTCAGAAAATTTATCAAAGCATCTCGTGGATTGTATTGTCGATTCAATATTATGTATATACGAACTGATAAACGTTGCAGATTTGTGGGAGTTGAAACTCATGAAGCTCTTTCAGGACTTTCTTATTTATGTTACTTTCTTATTGCCAGTTCCATTCATGTAGGTTAAAAATACTTTCTCGGGCAAATTATGTCGAAGTCCATTAATTCAACAGTGGCAAACTCTTAAAGTTTTTAACATTACTTCTTAATGCTTTTCAGGACACAGATTTATTGAATTACGTTTTATCATATGTAATCATATAGATCAATACATAGAATAAACAAAAGATGCAATATACTGACTACGTAAAAGAACGTATTTATAACTTAAAATTGTTAAATTTTAAAATTAAAGATTCAACTGCACCATCAAACTATCTTTCGTAAAATCATTTTAATACATGCCAGAATAGTTCATTATTTAGTATTAAATATAGCGTTCTGTAATTTTGTTTATATTTACTACTGAATAACTGTTTTTAAATACTACTGATTCATATTATAGATCAATTAATAATGATTAGATTAATAATGGCAAACAGTAATTATTAAAATTGTCCGGATTCAATATATATATATATCCATCTGTTTAAACAGCAAAAATGTTAACAAGAACACTTGTTAGCCATATTTGCTTAAGACGCGTTTTTATTAACCCAATAAACGACCAATAAAAGAGATCCACCTCTCAAATAAATCGCTGATTCTCAATGTATAAAACAAAATATAACATTCAAAAAATAAAATACTCATTTATACTAATTTCACTTTTATTTCATATGATCAAGACCGGTTTTGCTCATGACGAGTACCATCAACTGATAATGCTCGTCATGATTGATAAAAGTAGAATCAGTATTATTTTGAGTATATTTTTTTAATATAATGCCTTTCTATCTAAGTATCTCTTCATCTTCAGTGAACACCCTAAGAATGAAAAATATCACAGCAACTGTAATCTTAGGGCTACGAAACGCTACGCTATAAGTAATTTTGTTTAGCTCTGCAATCAACCCTACAAACTTTGTATGAAAGTTTGCAGCGTCTAACGAATTTTCTTAGAGCGTGATGGTAATTGTCATACGTATTTTTATCAAATTTCAATATTTATTTTTCATCAATTCACATGCAGGCAACACAAGCACATCGCTTAGATTAGAAATGAAAAATAGGCATATTGGTATGATTGTAAATTATTGTTGATAAACAACTAGCTGACCCGACGAACTTCGTACCGCCAATTTAATAAATCAAAGATCATAAAAATCTGTGCAGCCATTCTCGAGATATACGTGGTGTAAATAACCCTACTTTGTTTTATACATATAGATTATTCTCTTCTACAGTGATATCAATATTTTATAATAAATAATTCACCGCTACACTGTTTGACATATTCTATCAAGCCTTATCACTTACCATTGAATCCAGATAGCCTTTCTCCACCTACTAGTGGTAAAAATCAATCAATTTTCTACTTAGCTTACGTTTTCAAAATATAGTCCTTCAATCAACTGTTTGGAACAGTGAGTGTTACGTAAGCAACTATCCAACATTTGCTAGTGTATTTTTAAAGTGAAGTAATTTACTTCCTTATAATAATTGCAGAGCCTTTATGAATTAAGGTATTCTTAAAATTATTATGAACGCTGCAAAAAATTTGCAGTTATAGCAATCTGCTTTATAACACTACCATCCCGAGCTTGTAGCCGAGTGGTTGACGTTCTTTGCTAAAGTATCTTCGAGCTCGAGTCCTTCAGCAAGTTCACATATCGTTTTCTGAATTTGTATTTCCAAGGCATGGATTTATCTTATTTTAGCAAAAACATCTTCTGTTGTTCTGTTATATTAGGAATCTATATTCTAAGTACTCATGGTGAACTTGGTTCAAATATAAATATATATATAACAGTCAGCAAATTCAAATGAATTTACATTCAATGTAAGTTTTAGAATTGAATTGGATGTCCTTAATAACGAATTAAATACTGTATTGTTTCTTGATGAGATTTGAAAGACGAGATTTATTTTTATAAATTAGATAACAATAATGACATTTAATGTATCTGTTTCATATAAAAACTTTTTTAATGACACCAGTTTTTGAAACCACTGTTCCAAATTGTTCTTAACTGGTTAGATTTATGAAGAAAGATGACTTTGGCCGAGTCTATTAAAGGCATCTTTTATTACCGAACCATGTTTATGCCTTGTTAAAATATTTAAAAGGAAAAATAACCACAACAAAAATCGTTCTTTAATGATATTAAACTTTTATTGCATCAAATAAAAGTGTTTATGATACCCTGAACACGGGTAGACGAATCAATTCCAAACTCAGAAATATACACCTTAGGAACTTCGACTCTGTTTACACGCTCTTCTTGTCTCGGAAAGAGTTTCCCAACTATTCAATGTTTGACTACAATTAAGTTTCTTTTTTATGTGTCTTTTTATGGATTGATTACACATTTAGCTTCAATTTAGGTGGAATTTTGATGAAATAACGTATATTTATAAGATAAATACTATTTGTAAGATGGCGGTTAATTAAAACTTACAGAAAAATCAGAAACAGCATTTTTTTGCCTTAGTATTCGATAATAAATCAAATTTATTACCATCACACACTCATAAACTCATGAAAAATAAGTTAAATTATATTGTTTTCATAATTCTCATCACGCTGATTAAAAATACAAAGTGATCAATATGTCCCTATGCTGTGTGGACAATATGGTAAGTTATTTAGTTTACCTTTCGTTTTTTTAATGAATTTAAGGGTTTGTAATTAAGACATTTGCATCTTCACACGCCGAGAATGTTGAAATTCCTACAAAAGATAATATCATTTGTATTTAACCCTTTGAACAAACTAATAAAGTAATGTTTATTTTATTTATAATTGATAATAAACAAATGAAACAGAACGTTTTTTATACATTTTCAAAAGTATTTGTATTAATTTATTTTATTTAAATATATTATAATAGCAAATTTAAACTTAAAGTAAAACACTTATAGGTCAAAAGAAACAAAAAATATACATCATAAGAAGAATATAATTCAGTATCATTAAGATTTTGATTACTAATGTTATTATTACCGTTACAAATATAAATAAATATTGTGTTTTTTTTTTCAATTAAACGACATATTAAACTATTGGTGTGCATAATATTGCTTATCTCTTTTTACAGATGTATAAGTTTTTCACAGATTTCTAGAAGATTTAACAATACTTTATGGTAAGAAGATTTACACCCTTTTTAGTGAGTATTAAGTAAATCAATCATTTCGTATCAAATGCTGAATTTTTCAAGTCTGGTAATCAAGTTTATTGAACACCCGCCCTTCACTTCTATGAATTTCATTTCATTGTGTACAATTGGACGAAGATTTCTTAAAATTTTTGGTATCTTACATATTACAAAATCTAAAAAAGTTCCCGGCCACAAAACACTTGCCTCATGTGTAAAAATATTTGTTTGTATATAAAGGTATAAGTTTTTTATTTGTGGTAGATTTCAAATAAAAACACATACTTCTAAAATAAATATATATATGTTGTACTTTACAAAAAATATGATTTCATACATCCTTATACGAATATTGTAGATTTAATTAATTTAACTTTTTACAGTGTATCTGGGTCTCGACTGATGACGGGTTAAAACGACTTAAGATATGTGATGCGGTTCATTTAAGAACTATGTAAAACAAAATATTCAAAATCTTTCCATTTTCAAACGAATAAAAAGGCTTGTAATTAATTGCATCGATCAAATATAACAGATAAATGAGGGTTTTCTAAGAATTATCCTTCCAACTTTTGATTAATTGTGCACCTAAAATCAGTAAAAACACATTTTAAGTATTTATTAGTTAAGCACACATATAATATATATATATAAATATTCTTACAAATATTTCATACACTTAATTTTGGCAATGCTTGTTTTTTGTCACAAAAACAGTACAATAAATATACAATTAAGATCGTTGTTTTTTTTTCAGAAATACAATTCGTTTTAATAGTTAAATCAGAACTTAATATAAATATGTTCCGTCGCTGAAAAAAAAACACGATACTAAAAATAATCTAATATTGTACAATATAAGAACTTGTTTGAGTGTCAAGTTTCATTCTGATCAAAAAAAAAATACTTAATGTTAGAGTTTGCATTTCAAAGTGATATGGAAAAATCAAATAATCATTACCTAGTGAAAACTTGATGTTACAGTTGATCAAATTGGAAACATCTGCTTGTTAAGTTAAGGTTTTATCATTACGCTGTGAGGCTTGTGAGTTATTATAATAAATTAATCAATTAAATTGATAATGCTATTATTTCTTGATATTGTCGTGTAAGAAAAACATTACAGTTCCTTCTCAGTTTCAGTTAGTTTACGTGATTTTTCCATAATCCTTTAAGAGTTTTATATCGCAAATTCATTTATATTTATTGTCTCTTTTATAATCTTTTTAAGGCTTCATGAGACTTTATGAAGCCTCTTGAAGAACAATGGCGAAACGATGATGGCTTATCACAATCGAAAAAGATTTTACGAAATATTTTGACATAAATTCGACCATTATGGTCACCCAAGCTGACGTACGGGGTCCAAATTCATATCTGTTATCAAGATGCGGGTAAACATTTTTTCATTTTTTTTATTATGGTCCAGCGAATGTTACGAATAAGGAAAACATATTATTTTTAATTTGACAAACACTTTATGAATAACAACTACATTAAAAACAATTTTAACTCTTTTGTAACTTTACCAATAAAAGATAAGCAACATTAAATTGAAAACAATACTTTTCCTATGTATTGCTTATCATAAATTAACACAATGCGTTATTCTTATCATAAAACACAGACAAACACACAATACAAATTGACGATGGCGTGATGCCAAAATAACTATTAATAATAAAATATTATAATCCTTTAATATGTATTATGGTTCGGCAATAAGATTTTGAGGACTAATGAGGAAAAATACTTTCTTTGTGTTGTATGAATTCTCTCCTCTTATTCCAATCGTAAAATAACAAGGTGTAACGGAAGTAATTAACCAACCACCGGTACTGTCCTAGCCCTACCTTTTCTACTGAGTAACTTGTAGTTCTTGTAGAAAAAATCCTGCTGAGATACCTCCATTAGGCCATATGCTTCACTTTGGGAGTGGACACGAATTTAATATATATATATATATATAAATTCCTAATATTTACGACAATATTCTCCAGTCAATTTAAACTTAAATTTAAAGGGTAGATTCATTCGAACGTGCACAATTTTTTGAGACCTGAACAATATCAGTTTATCATTTTATAATATTTAATTAAATGAACAAAATTTTAATTTAATTACCAAAAGTGTCAATATCTTTTTTTCGTTTGCATAAATAAATTTAATTATTAAATCCAGGTCATCGGAATATTTTATTTAAGGTCGCCGTTAATTATAGCAAGATCAATTATAATGTTTCACTTAAATTTCTCTGTGACCCTGAAAATGTAAAGAATCATAGAATGTCCAATGTTAGGCAGTCTTTTTGATCGTGATGCACTGACGCATTCCGTTACCTCATGTGACCAGACAACGTCACCTATCCATCCCTTTGAGGAGAAAAAACCGACAGAAAAATGGCTAAAAAAGCATCCCGCACCAAATCGCGTCCGCTTCTTGTATAAATTTTTCGACACAATGCTTCTCTTTATGGTAAAAATGCGCGCTTCGTTCGTTTTGCTCTCTTCTTCCGCCGACTGACGGATTCCTGTACCACTTTGTTTTATTTCATTTCATTTGATGGTTTGTTCTTTTTATTCATCAGATTATTTGTTGCGACTTGAATTTAAAATTGGAACCAGATTTTTGGATGATTGGCAAGACACCGCCATCTTTCGAAAACTGTCAAAATATTATGATCGATGTCTGTTCCACTCAGTGGAAACACGTTTTCCACGCAAAAAATAGTACACCTTGTGATGAAATGTTTCTATCAAACTATTTCGGCCATATTATCAGTATAAATAAAACCTATAAGAATTGAAATAAGACAAAATTCAATTTTTGAGCTCTCTCAAATTACTTTTTATAGAAATATATCCAGTAAATATATACGGTGTTTATTTATTATCCGAGATTGATTCTTTTAAAATATTTTGTAGACGATACATATATTATTACAATTTAACTAGTAAGCGGCTTAACCAAACCAGCTAAATTTCAGAACGAAGAAAAATATGTCTTCATTTTTTCGTATGAAAACAATGCAAAATAAAATCAATATGTATTAATAATAATTGTTTCTAATGTAGAAATGTATTCATCGCAAAATAGTGATGCCATTTTGGCAGTGAATGACATTGCAGTTTATTTTCAGGAGGAGGGGGAAATATGTATATGAAATACCAAAAGTCGTTTTTTTTACTAACATTTTACAATTAATTTGTTATTTCTATTGTCGTGTCACATCTTGTAGAATAACATTGTTGATAATTTGAACCACGCGAACCAGTAATATAATATATATAACAAAACAAATCTGTACATAGAAATATAACAAAATATCGCCATATACAAGTACTCATAAAAGGTTTATTTTATCAGTTTGTGATTTTGTTTTTTTTTTACTTTCCCCGTACATAATAAATAGTAATAAAATCGACAGCCCATGAATATATGTGAAATAAGCAAGTTCAGCAGATGCGCTTAAGGTAAAATTGAATCAAACAACCATTTGTGAAAACTTTTTACCCACTAACACTACACATTTTCAATTCTAAATAGCTTGTTTGTATTTACATAAAAGGTTTTCGAAAAAATACGAAAACTCGACTAGTCAGTCGTTAACACTTCGAATGATCATAATACGTTTTTTGCTACATTTTATAAATAAACATATGTTTATACTTTTATTATAATTATTGCTAGAAAAACTTTGACATAAAAACAGTATCTTTTATCTAAAAAAAATATATTTGGCTAACATAAAATAACTTAAAATAAAAATGCAAAACAAGTGTAATGTAACAAGTATGTAATAGGAAAATATTATTTTTTATTTATTTATTTTAATACGAAATATTCATATATTATTATTTGTTCGATGGTTTGAGAAAGGAAGTTTTAATTACATAATTTTCACAGCAGTAATACGCCACAATGTAAGTTAAAATGTGTTTTGTGTAATATACTATTTTTGCGATGCACAATTTCAATAGAGATTTTAGTATATATTTTTTTTTATTTATTTGTAAAAGTAAAGATAAATATTTTCATCGCTACAATTTCTAGCAAAGTAATAATAATATAAAAAGGAACAGTGGGGACGTTTTTTATTGATTAAAAATATAAATAATATAATACTTTACCCAGTGCCAGTAAAATAAAAGAAAATATACTATTATTTTAATACTCCATTTATGCGCCCTCTAATGGTTTGCGCCCTAGGCGGTTGCCTATTTCACCTGTATGGTGGCGCCGGCCTTGACTTTACCAACATTTTGGCAAGTTGCGAAGGTTGATAAATCTCATTCTGCATCACGCTATATTATTTTCTACTATTTTAAGTTAAGAATTAAAATCATTGTTTTACTTCATGAACAAATTACTTTACGATAGAGTTAGTCTAAACATGTTTTCAACGAGGCGAAACACGTGACATAACTAGTAACACAACCAGTAGAGTGAAAAGATGTATATTTTATTATTTTATATGTTAATTTCATTGGATAAGGCTCGAGTTCTAGCTGCGAACCAATGAACGACCTTACGTTATCCTCATGCTGCTCATAAAATTATAAAAAGTGAAGACGAAGAAATGGCTTATCGTGTAAGTAAAAACTTATGCTTCGGAAACATTGACATTAACTGTACAAAATGAACTACTTTTGAATAGCTTCCTAAGTAATATTCTTCATTTTATCTTTATACCAGTGAGACATTGCAACAGCTTTTGGAAAGATATACGGCTGAGCACTACGCTCTGTACGAAGATTTTAATGCAGTTCATTCATGTAAGATTGGGAAACTACACTGGCTATGGCCTGTAAGCCGAATGAAATAAAATAAGCTGGCTAAAATTTTAATATACAGGAATCGGACAATGGCGGATTACCCTATAATCCGAATGATATCCGAATCTCAGGGGCCTCAAAAATGGCTTATATATTTTTGTTGTCATATTTTATACATTTTTAATATTTTACATGGAATTTTCTGACGCTCTTATGTTATCCGAAAAACAGAGCCTTCAAAATTTAATTGCGCATGAGGCCTTTCATGTGCTTCATCCGCCACTGAAGAATCCAATAAAGCTTAGAAGAAGCTTGGCAGAAGTAGTTGAACAAAGCTGGAGTACGAAATAATCTAAATTTTGGTGGGAGATTGATAGTTTAATAAATACTTTTTTATTATTTTATTCACCAGCTATGAAAGGGTTGCTGATGGTCCCGCGTCACAGATGGCACTAAATCTCGACCAGTCGTCACATCACGCTCAGACACGAGTACAAGCCGATCATTTGTAGCGATAGGCGGGAAATTTGAATTCGGCAAAGCCTTTTTGCTTTGGCGCGCTTTTTTACCACCAGATGCGCGCTGTGAATGCGCACCTCTAATTTATTGTACGCGGACTATTCTTATTCGTTTTGTTTGTGCGTTTGAACGCGACAGAGATTTTGATTCCCAAAGTGTTCATAATCAGAGCACATTTTGAAATCTCCGACAAAGAACAAATTCAAATGTAATCAGATAACATTTATGTTTTGCCAATCTCTCGCTACTTTTTTTTGTTTATAGATTTCAGGTTTACTAGCTATAGTTCTGACAATAGCTAGATGCCCAAATTGCTATCAATTTTAATATACCCATTACTAGTGGTGTAGTGGGGCCAGGTCAGCGACCTAGCACCTAAAAATGAGCCAGGACACCGCCTTGCCACCTTTTTGACTTGTAACATAGTTTTAATGTTTTTTTATTGATTTAATTGTTAAAACTTATGGTTTTTTACTTCGGACGTATATTTAAAAAAATAAGAAAGAAATCAATGACCGACCTGGTACCTATTTATTTACCACTACACCACTGCCTATTACGTAATCACTTCAATCAAAATATTTTGTTATTCTTACCTTTTCACAAAATTTTACCAAATCAAATCTAATTCTATCTACAAAGAAAGTTCATTCAACAACATAAATTAAAAAATTCTCATACAGTATGTTCTGTTTAGCTTAAACCGACTTCTACCAATATATCTTCGGTTCCCGGTAAATTGCTCGAATGGAAATTGCTCGAATAACAAGATAATCAATTTGTTTCCGTTTGTTTTGTCCGTTTGTTCTGTCTTAGCTCTAGTCTTCTATGTGTTCTGGAAATATATAGAAACAGTTTAAGTAACTAATTAATAAGCAGTTCTCGTAGAAACACTTCTGTTGAGATAAACTCCATTAAAAGATCATATGTTCCGCATTTGGAGCGAACACGGTTAAAATAAATACTTACGAAAATTATTTTTATATTTCACTCTCTAAACAAGTGTCGCACAAGATAAAAATGAAATTCGTAGAAAAAGTCGTGAAAAATCGTTTAAATAACCAAACAATTCGAATAATTTGTAATTCGAGCAATTTCCATTCGAGCAATTTACCGGCTACCTATATCTTCAGTACCTGGTGAACAATACGCCTAGTCCAATACAAAATTTTACACAATTAAGATAGTTTAAACTGTTAACGAAATAACTTGAATAAGAAATAAACAATTCGGTTGCCCGCTATCACCAACATATGTGGAAGAGATTAAATTGCAGTTACCTTTATTTAGTGTCTAGTGATTTCGTTTACGAAAAGTGTTTTATCTACTCCGCATTGGTTTTTAAATTTAACTTGAAGTTTCCTCGCTATCCATAATTATGATATTGCGAATTTATCAAATAACTCAATTAGATTAGTTTTGATTCGTCATTGATCTCCGGGTCGTTGTTGAAACAATAAATTGCAATCCGGTATTTCAACCATTTAGCCTAGCCTAATCATTAAAATCGTAAAGGGCACTTCGTGGTAAATTAAAAATTATATTATGTTCTCGTTAATCCTTTTAAGTTTATTTTTATTTAAAATATGGATAATATTCCATTCTATTTTTTGAGTTAAAGGACATATAAAAGTGATGCATGAATTGCTAATAAAATTTACGAATTCAGCATGAACTTTTATTATTTGTGACAGTTTTATTAGGTATAATATTTTAAGTAGCTAAGCAACTTCAATATATGTTGTATTGTTATGACAACGCTATTAATTTAGGTTTGTCAGGTGTCCCGGAATTGGAATCGCTGTCCCGTATCCCGGATGAGTGTTACATTGTCCCGGAAATTTAGAGAAAACTATTTAACTTCAATTCGGTGAGCTTAAAAAAACGAGTTTCGGGGATAATCTGGGGGATTAAGGGATTGAAAATTAATCAATCCCGGGAAACGCTGGTATTTTGGGCAATTCGGTAAATTCCTGGGTTTTTTGATTCGAAAGTCAGCAAATCGGACAAATGTCCCGGATTCACTTGCAAGAAATCTGGCAACCCCATATTGATGTCACATTTGGAATGTGTAACTGGAATATGATGAAATGTTATACACAATGCTTTTCGTGGTTTTCTTTCGTAATATCCAGTTAGGTCCCATAGGTAATCTAAATATTAATAGTCGATAAGTTACGTTTGTACGTTTGTTTTTATGGTCGCGATTTTGTCTTTTCGATGACGTCAAGAAAGATGGCGAAAAAATCCTCCAGTTGGGGCCAACAGGCTTACAGCTAGCAATTTCTAATTCGATTACAATTAGCAAATATATTTGAATTACTGTCCGAGATTATGTTGCGTGATACGGTAGGGAGTATCAGGCAGCTTGTAATATATTATGACACTTAGTTGAAGTGATCTTTATCGAGTAGTGGATAGAAAACTATCTAAAAGGCGTAGGTGTTGAAAATGGTGAGGGCCGCATTGACAATCGTCTCATTGTCAATCTCGCCAACTAGTCACATAAACATATCACCACAATGCCGGCATCGCCTTAGAATGTGACGTATTGTTTATCTGATTCACGATCGGGGAGCATCTAGAATGGGCGCACACATTCTGATGCCCGGTGCGTGAATAAGGCTAGTCGCGTATCTTGGTAAGGTTTTATTGCAATTTTTGCGGGTGTTTATTTAAATTGAGAGACAAACTGGTTGGCTGGTAGGTGTAAAAACACAACCGGAGACAAGGAATACAAGCGCAGAAGCGGAATACGAATTATAATGCAACACATTTTTTATCGTTTGGTCAGATTGACGCAAAGTGCTACAAATATTGTCCTTTTAATTGATAACTCGGTGCCAGAAACAGTTGATTATTTTTTATTTTCAATTCAACAGTAGTCAACATTGAATGAAAGTTATTTTGAGAATATTGGTTATTTGATAAATGTCTTATTAATTATAACAACAACAAAACATTGCAATATAATGTAAATTTTTTAATGAATCTAAATTTTAAAAATTATATATATGTGTAGAGGAAATAATTTAATACTAATAAGAAATGAATACAGGTAAAAATTGATAAATATTACAAAAATTTTCATGCAATACAAGATATTCTACGAAAATATCTGAATATTACTGACTTTTTCAGAGTTTACAATTGAGCAGGGGTGGGCTGAAGGGGTCTCGGAGGGGCTTTCGCGAGCCCTTGCTATAATTTGCTAAGGCCAGAGAACCCCTTGTTCATTTAAGAGAATACAATAATCTAAGATCAAATTAGTATATATCTACAATTTTTGACGTATATGTTTATAATTTACGACAGCTTCAGTATGCACAGAAGTACATTTTTAGCCATTTACATTGATACGTCTACAGTAAATTGCATATTGTTACATATTATAAATGTATTAAGTAACAATCGATTTATCATTTAATTGTAGCATATATGTAATTGCATAGGAGTTACAAAAAATTCACTCCTTAACCAAAACACCGAGAATTGCTTTGAGATTAAGCGAGTTTCTTGTTAACGTATTGGCAATCCACCGCTGTCAATAGAACATGTAATCCTAAAATACCAAGAACATTGGATGATTATGTCATCCCCGAATTTCGCAACTCATTGTAAAATGTTTTTAATTAATTTCCCTATTTATTCCGCCAGAGCACCTCGGTTGTTTGAATTGACATTTTTATAGTAAATATTCGTATTGAGGTACCATCTCATGTTAACAACCGTGCATGCTGCACAGGAACAGACTTCTTCGATACAATTTTATTTTATTTTTTCATTGGCACTATTTTTTGAAAAAAATAATTGTCATCAGTTAACTCTATATTGAGACGTACTGCTGACGCCACCACTGAAGCTTCTGTCATTTAACTGTCGATTTTCTTAATATAAAATAATTAAAATTCCTCTTAAAATTCAATAAAATTTGATTGACTGTAAAACTCTTTTGATTATTATTGTAATATGATTTTTAGACGTTGTCCATGAAGTTTTATCAGATTTTATCAATTTGTATGTGTTAAATTATTTTTTGACGGGAGATTTTTTTTATTGATTTTTTAAATAATTTTATTAAATTAATTAATTAATACAATCATGTCTGAATTTGATTATTTCCTCATATATTATTCATATTTACATAATATCTACCATTGAGAATTTATTCCGCCACTACTAAATTTGTTATCTATTTAACGAATCTATAGGCATATTTGCGTTTTGTAAATAACTGTTACACTCGTAAAAAACTTTCAATTCCTAGAAAAAATATACAAATATAGATTTCAATTGCGAAAATAATGGGTACAAATTAATTTAGAAATATAATATTGAAAACACGAAATTACAGTGGATTAACCCGATTGACCTTTCTCGTATTCGTTTTCCCGCATTGGTCGTTTATTTTTCATAGTCTTGGCCAAATACCCATACCAACAATGTTAAATAATCCCGCATTAACAGTTCCCCAATTTATCGATTTTCTCGATGTATCGTCTAAATATTATGATCCTCTCACAAATATTATTCCGATTAACAGCCTTTGTTGAATATTTCTCATTTCGCTCATCAATAAGTCTTGCCTCGCATCTCGTTTCGCGATTGCTTTCTAACTCACAACTAAAATGCACTCCTTAAAAAAACTGAAACTCTAGCTGAGAGACTAAAATCAATTCAAAACGTTGAAAATATTCAGGAGAAAAACGAAATGACATAGCAAAAAAAGTTAACTTAGAAAAGTACGCGAGTTTGATGGGTCGTTGTTAAAATTTAAGAGCCAAACTGCAAATAAGCAACATAGTATGAATTTATTAAATTATATATACATATATATACTCGTATATGTATATTCTTCAATAAAAAAACATTTATTTTGTTATTATTCAAAGATTTCTCGCATTTTTTTATTGTTTATTATGATCAGTGGTGTAGTGGGGCCAGGTCGGACCAGGTCGGAGACACGGCACCTGAAAATGAACCAGGGCACCGCCCTGCCACCTTTTTAACTTGTAACTTATTTTTCAAGTACATACAGTGAGTACAGTTTTTTTTAATAATTGCGCGTTTTTTTATTGATTTAATCGTTAAAACTTGTGGTTTTTTAAATATGGAAGAAATCAATGACCGACCTGGTACCTATTTATTTACCTCTACACCACTGATTATGATCCATTCAAAAACATAGAATAGTGGTTTCACTGTGCATTGAATCATAACCGGGATCGGTAAATTGTAAATCGTAAAATCCCGGAATCATAAAAATATCACGGGATCGGATGGACTAGGTACAAATAAAATGTGATCTACAAGCAATGAAACATGAAGAGTAATAATATAATAACGCAGTCGATACACGGTAGAAATATGTGTAAAAAAAGCATTATTGGTGCTAAGATTGACTAGTCAGGCTCCTCACCTATTGCTTATTAAAAACACTAATATTGACAATTTTAGATTTATGACAGCATATTATTACCACAATGATAATTATCTTTATGTTCACTTTAAATTTCTTGGTAATATGATACCCATAAAATGAATAATGAACAACAGATAGATAAAATCAAATATTCATTTTTAAATGAGATACTAATAAAACTTAACATACCAGCTATAATTTTTGTTGGTATGTTATTTGTTTTATAATGATAGCCGAAAAAATATGTCGTAAAAACATAAACCAATAAGATCTTTAATAAAATCTTTTATTTTCTTGTGGCATCATATCGATTTTATGAATATTTTTGCTATGGAAGAATTTTATTCATTTGAGCGCCTTAGCTTCAAAACCTACCTAACTCCAATAACCAAAATTGTTGGCAAAGTGCAAATAACTGCTGTGGACTTTTTGAATTTGAGTAGGTTTTGAGACTAAACACGTTTTTAAAAATGCCTTTTCTCTGCATTAAGAGATGTTCTGGAATCGGAAATTTATTGATTGTGTAGATATTGAAATAGAGAATAAGTTATGAAATAATCAAAAAAAGTCTTTATGTATGTTTTGAAATTGAGATCTTCATATGCGGCCGTTTCTACTGAATCCGAAATTATTTTGTACCAAATCGATAGTTATTTTCGCCCTCCCTTGATATGGTTCTGTAGTACCGAAAAAATGCTCCCATTTTTTAAATTTCGTATTCGGAAATATTTCCTTTGTTGGTCGTTGAATTCACCTTTCGAATTACAACGTCATTAGTAAATCCAAAAATGTATCTGCTTAATACAATTGCTTTGTTATTTACACCGCAAAATTGTTTATCAATATGCGAATATTTTATTTCTTTTTAACCGGATGGCTGCCACAGACGAGATATGTCGTAAAATTGTCCGTGCACTACACGCCAGAGACGAGATATCTCGTAAAAACTTTGAAGCATACTTTCCTTATAAAATAATCCTTCTGTTCGAAATGTTTTTCAATAGGACACACCCTGACATCTACCAGAAACGTTTAAAAACATTTTACCGTCATTTTAAGGGATTCCTACATCGATTTTTTGTGATTTTTTGAAGTGACTGAACTGTCACTTGAGAGATGTCGATAATGCAGGGCTATGCCAAATTTTTACGTATGCCGTGCGGGGACTCCCTTTATTATTTTTTAAATTTGTTACTAGTTCGCGGTCATTGACCTTTTTACGCGACAGTTTTTTCCCTTGAGTTTATATCAAAGATTTCTTCAATTTTTAGTGATTTGTCAACAGTCTGCGCTTCTTGACCTATTTACGCGACAGTTATTTGTATCGTGTTTTATTTGAAACTATATTAGATTTCTTCACAAATTACGTATAAATTACATTTATTCACTTTAATATTGATTTATTTTCAATATATTTGTACTTTTTGTGTTGTGTTTTGTATAGAAATTGTAGTTTTCTAGTTGTTCGTAAGATAACAAACATTTAATTCATTCCATTGTATTCGAAATACTGAGTGAAGCGTCCTAGTGAAGTGTTATCATTTGTTAATTTATTATTGTGAGTAATAAATAAATTATTTGTAATTCGATATATCATAAATTAGTTATAACATGGATTCAGAAGACTTTTTTAGTGAGCTACAACAAGACCGTGGAATCACAATCGAGTCAGATGAAAGTGATGCTGAAATGGAAGATATGGAAGATATTACTGAATATGTAGATATGCCACAAGAGCAAGCCCCAGATTTTCAATGGTGTAGCGGTGATTTTACTCCTATTATACACCAATTTGATTCTTCACAATCAGGATCACAATTTGGTGAAAGTGAAATGAAGGAGATCGACTTTTTTAAAATTTTTATGAACGTTACCTTGGTCAGTTTTATAGTGTCGGAAACTAATAAACAATTTCAGTATGTGAAAAACGCGTGTGAAGATTTGTCATGGAGACTAATGCAGTGGAAAGATACAACAGTTGACGAAATGTATTTGTTCTTCGGAGTTTGTATGCTCATGGCTGTAAATTCCAGAAATAAAATAGAAGACCATTGGTCGACTGATCCCTTTTTATACAGTCCAATTTTTTCCGAAACCATGTCTCGAAATAGGTTTCAGCTCATACTGAGAATGCTTCATTTTTGCGATAACAGAGAACAAGTTTCTGGTGATCGGTTATTTAAAATAAGGTTTGTATAAAAGTTTGTATAAAATAAGGTATATCAAATTGTTCATGCACCTGATGGACTTATGCCTTCTCAATGCCCATATCTTGTTTACTGAGAAAACTGGTAAAAGAGTTCCTTTGGCTGCTTTCCAACTTAATGTTATAAAACAGTTAGTTTCATCCCATAAAACAGAACAGCCGGGTACATCTCATGGAAGAAAAAGAAAACATGACGGTATATCGAGGTTATCTGACCGACATTTTATTGAAAAATTGCCACCCACTGAAAAAAAAAAGACTCCCACAGCAAAATGCATCGTTTGTACGAAGAAACAATTAAGAAAAGAAACCAGCTTTCGATGCAAACAGTGTAGGGTGTCCCTTTGTGTTGTGCCGTGCTTTGAAAACTACCACACTATTGAAAATTATTAAACTCTATAAATATGTGCACCTATAGTAAATTATCTATCAAATTAAATCAGAATCTTTTTAGTGAAAAATAATGTAATGAACATTTGTACTATACCTAGTGTAATAAGTTGACAACCCTGACTTTAAGAACAATTTTAAAATCCAATTATCTTCAAGAAAACCTACTTTTTTGATACAGCAAAAAAACAATTGGGTGAGTTTATTAATTATCTATATTAATTAAATTTAAAAAACATCAAAACTTTAATTTTTTTTTTGCAAATAATAGACGGCGTGCTAGGTACATACGTACTTTTTTCTCCGGCAGTTAAAAGGTTAAATGAGACTTATTTTTATTCGGTATTCTTTCCTTACATTCAATAATTTCATTGTTAACCATAATGGTTGTGTATTCTTAATTATAAAGCTCGTATCCACTCAACCGTAATATTATTTTTTTGATCTACCCACTAAAAGTGAAAGTTTATCTGTTATACATGTTTATAACACTTCGTTATCTTTTACAGTGCATTGATTGGTATTTAATTTCAAATCACAAATCAGAATAATTGAGTGTTTATAATAGTATTAGAATATAGTGAAACCCTGATTTTAAGTTTAACAGGGGACCATAAAAAACTCAGGTTTCAATTGAATTGGGCCAATATATTTTATAAATATATTTTTGTTTTTCATAATATATTGACTATGGAAAGGAAAAAGAACTTACCCTCAATTTTGTAAAACAGTTTTTTTTCGAAAATCACAATGTATACAACTTGACACACATTCTATCGAAAGGATGGAAGCTAAAAATGCCGAATTTGTATCTAAATTTAGCTTTTAAGTTTGAAAAAGGTGACCTTGTAAAAAATTTAAACCAAGAAAAAACACTGAAATAAAGGTTTTTCCGAGACAATTTCTTTAATAAATATTAGTTTTTGTCAATTAAACACCAGTTTAGAAGTCTTCGTGGACTTCAAGGTTGTGTAAAATTCATAATTTGTATATGTCACAAAATCATCAAAACACGTTTTTAGCGCCTCCCGTAAAATTTATATGTGTGGGTTTCGTCCTTTTTTTCCTCAATCGATATGTACATCAAGTAATTCCCGTTCAAAGTTATTTTTGGCAAAAAAACACTTTATAAATAATTTTGAATATTTGGGTCGAATCTGTTAATCATTATCTAATTTCATGAAGTGTTTGTCACGATAAGTAGTAGATATACCTAGTTCATTAATAGAGATGTTTAAATTTCATGATTATCAAAAACAAAGATTATCTCGAAACAAGGTTTTTTGACGTATCGCTTTCTGTCAGTATACCGACGATATTATTCATGAAACAAAAAAAAACTTACAGCATTAAGATGAAACAAAAGAATGACAAATACATTAAATATTCACATGAACAATAATTTGAATAATATACATATGGCTTGGGTTTATTTATAATTATTACAATCATACAATACATGGCGCACTGGTGCAAGGTATTAAGCCATATATCGGCATTTGTTTATACGGATAAATAATGATAGTAAAAAAACAATAGCTTCATATTCAATTATGTTCATTTTGCCGAGTTGTGTAGCGATTGTACGATGAGGTAACCTGTCGCGTTGATTGCGCCCGTGATAGAGTTTTTAAGCGACATGCGCGCAGAGGTGCAATTTACGACTTTAATGCGCATTCCGAGATGGGAACTTGACGGCAAAAAGTCTCTTGCTTGAGATCTATACAAACGATTCGTACACATATTTGAAATATAACAATATAAGGATTTGTATTATTTTTTTACCATGTCCGTTTCCAGTTTGAAGCATTAAATTTTCTAATGGAGCTTCTTATCTCAAACTGCACTTGAACGCCTGAAGATGCCGAAAGGCGAAACCCGGGTCGTTATTTACAAAATCTGTGGGAGTGTAGATAATTTGAACCATTCAAATTTAATATTGAAATTCCACCAAGCACCTTCAGTCGAAATCTTAAATTATAAGAATATTGAAAAAAAATATCCTTGCGCCAAAGTTGTCTAATTAATTCACTTGAAAAATATCAGATTACTATTTTTTTTTTTGACACTGCACAATACGACAAAAGATTTATATTCGGCGACGAATTGTGAGACACAGCGATCTATAAAATTTTCTTAGTGATCAACACAGCAGATGTGATTTCTGCTTTATTATTGAGCTACAAGTATCGTGGAATTCAACGCAACGATCTACGATTGTAAAACAATACACGGAAATCTCTGGATTCGCGTTTTGTGTTTTATCAACACGAAAACTGCGAACGTACAATATAATTGAAAACATATGACAAATTCAGTCGCTGAATATTTAGAGAAAACAAACATACTTCCCATATGGATTGTTTATTCATATACAAGCATCGTTCACTTTGTCACTGACTTTAAAAATCTCCACTGCTCGACAAAAATCCAGGTTCATCGGCACAAGAATTATCTGAAAGAGTAAATTATACTCACACTGCAAAAATAACCAAATCGGTTCACAGCTTCTATGTGACGATCGTGAGTAAGGCGGCTTATCCCGGAATCCTGTTCACTTTTTTGATCCCTAAATCCCGGGACTGTATTCCGATTAATCCCGGGCATTCGGGATTGAGGATAAGAAGTGCGAATTTCTCTATATTTAAGAAATACGCGTGAGACCTAAAACAAGGTCCGATTTTTTTGTCATTTCGGGAAATCCGCAAATTCTTGCTTTTTTTTATATCGGCATGCAGCCAAAACTTTTGAAAAATCTCTGAAAGAGTTAAAAAAAAGGTACCACATTTTTTCATTTTGGGAATTCTTTTAATTCCTAGGTTTTTGAAATTGAGCAGTGACAAAAAAAATAATCACTAAATTTCTTCACGATTTAGTGGTGAATGTTCAATACCGGATCCCAGGATTGAAAAGATATGAGTCCCTAAATCACGGGGTTACAAAAAAGACCCCTGATTGGATGCTCTAATTGTGAGCGGTTATACAGACCTGACTATAATCCTTATGTGTGTATTCATCTAGGTTACAGTTCAAATATGCTCTTAGTCAATGTAAAATTAATTAGAAAATGTATGCATTGTCCATTTTAGCCAGTTTTAGTAAACACAAGAGAAAAAATGAACACTTTACTATTTAAATAATAAATATGTACATTTACAATACAAACATATTTATAAGTTTACAAACCTAAAAATAATCGAGTATGCCCTCATTGTGCTGCCAGCCACTTTTCAATGCTTTAAGCGCGCAATCACGCAGTTGTGTTTTAATGACATCAGATATTGTATATAACCTCAAAAATTTCAATATTTTGTTGTCATTTTTGCCCATTTTTAACCAACATACCTGACATAACTTAAACCGTAATATCATTTATACTTTAGTACTAGTCAGTGAGTTTATCTCGCATTGTATCAACGATTTTTTAGCAAGGTTATTGAAGCATTCATTTAGCTGTGCTTTGATTACACCTCGTTATTATAAAAAATCATTATTATCAAGACGTAACATGCGTCAGTTGAAAATAATTCAACAAATAAACAATCATCAAAAGTGTTAGACGATGACAAAAAGACGAAATATTATCCCTTGAACGAATACCTGCCATTAAATTTGACAGTCGAAACAATAGAGCGGGAAAATAAAACACTTAAAATAGTGTTGCGTAGAATGGGATGCGCGGTGGCTCGCAAACACGTGTTTCCGTCGATGGACAAAACAAAAATTTTGAAAAATAAATCGCGAAAATATAGCGCGTTTTTCGTCAAACACTTTGATAGCGGGCGACAGATATTCATGTCTTTCTCATGCTGACCGATCGACTTTTATTCTAGGCTATGAAGGTGTAGGTATATCCCATTGAGGGTATGGATTTACATTTTATCTTAAGAAAATAAGTTATTACGTAATAATATATTTATTGCTTAAGCTTTAATATAAAAAAATCACTGCATAATATAAAAAAAGCATGCCTAAATATTTTCAAAAGGAATTATAAAACCAGAATTAAAATTAGTATCCTGGATAAAAATAATGATTAAGTTAGATTTATAGTGTTTTTTTCAATCAATGTCCGCTCCCCATGCGGAACATATAGCCTCCTAATGGAAATATCTCAACAGAAGCCATTCTCAATATAGCGGAGGTAAGGTCGTCTGTCTTAATCACTTGGCAAACGACTAATGCATAAATTTGTTTATTGATTTTAAAAGAGGGTGTCCATACATTGATTGGGACATTTATCTACTTCATTGTTGAAACTTGGTTTCACGCAAAAAAAACTAACTAAACGTTTTTATATGAATTTCTGAATTCACTTAAAACGGCTATTTCAGATATTTATAAATCGCATATTTATTTTTTGCTACCGTGTTCACCTCCAATGGGAAGATTGTGGACTCCTTGTGTAGCTTCATTTATTATTAACAAAAGCTGTTTTACGATAACTGCTAATTAATAGCCCAACGTTTCTTATTTACAAACCTAAAAGATAAATATTCAAAAAAACTCTCATTTGTACTAATTCCACTTTAATTTTATATACTCGGGACCGGTTTTGCTCATGACGAGCATTATCAACTGCCTAAAGGTTGAGATAAAATGATGCACTAGGTCAGGACTACGACAGGAATAGAAGATTGCATTCGCTACGTATCATTTTAACTTAGGAATTCAGACATCCTTGCTTTTGAACACAAGTCTATAAATCGATTTAAAATGCAATTTATGAAACTGAAATTAATAGGATTCGAATCAGTGAACTCCGCAAACGAAGTCAAAGACGTTAACCACTCGGCTATATAGCATATAATTTTCATCAATAAAATAATAAATATTAATCAAATAACTCGTGCCGGTCCTTAATGCGTCAAAAAATTCTTCTCATCTCCAAGTTTGCCGACTTCATCAGATGCAGCAGATGAGTCTGGAATCCAGGACTGGTGCTTTTTTCCCATCATCCTGCACCTACGACAGTCGTTATTTTATATTTATCAGGCACGGGACTCGAATCATAATGATGGGGATTCAAACTTGCACGATAATTCATAAGTGGTGAAGTGTCTAAATGATTTTTTGGATCGTTTCAGAATGTCAATTCGTCCAATGAAAATTCTCTTCGTCCTGATGACGTATATTAAAATCGAAATGATCACACCTTTGAAAATTTATCACGGTCGACATAATTAGGAACTGGCTTAATACGTAACTCAACATACAAAGAAGGCTTATATTTTTTGTGTCAGTTGAGTAATAATTAGATTTTACAATAAAATACTATATCAGCAACATTAATTGAAACACAGAAATAAAATATTTGGCCATACAATTAAAATTATCTATAAAATTTTATTTTTGTAATCACTAATGGAGAAAAGACACTTATACCCCACCCCATGTCCATAATATGCAAATTAAAATTAAAACATTTGATATTTAACTTTACAATACTGTGTCCGAAACCGTTTTATTACTATGCAGAATTCTCACCACCGGTTCACAAAAAAAAAGTTTTCGGATTACAATATTTCGTAAATCTCGGTTTAAGCCGATTTTCAAAACTAAGCAAAAAAAGGTTTAAAAAAAATTAACTTCGTATACTTAGCATATTTAAGCACTGTTACAAAAAACATTTTTATTTGTTAGTATTCGTCAGAAAATATTTTCTACACAAAACAAAACTCACAGTAAAAATATTTTCAAATAAACCCAATAATTTCAACGCATAATGTAAGTATTTCAGGTCGTTTTGTTTGTAACCATGGTATTTTCAAACCAAAATATTAATATTTTTAATTGAATAACAAACAAAAAAATATCAATTCTATTATTTAAAACCGAGTTTCGAACGTCTTAATTTTATCTAAAAAAACGATTTCCAAATAGTGCAAAAGAAATGTACGGTTATTTTAATTTTAAATGAAATCAGTTTAACGGTAATTTGAGATTTCTGCAACGCACATGGTTGGTTTTATTGTACAAATATTGTTTACTGCTATTCAAATAAACTTAAAAATTTAAAAAAAAAAACGCTGTCTTAAAACATAGTGTGCATACACTAGTTGCCCCATACACAATAAAATAAAATAAGAGTTTATTTTACCCAGACATAAAAAAAAATATTTAACATAATATAGAACTGAATGCATAAATAAATTAATAACAATTATGTACTTATTGGTTTTCTTATAAACATATACATAAACGTTTACATAAAACAGATCAATAGAGCGGTTTCGAGGAGAGGTAGACAACTCCTGGTTGCTGTAACATGAGAGGAGGGATGGAGGAGGCATGCAGGATATTTGGGGAAGAAAATGCACGAGGGAGAGAAATAGAGCACAAATCGGAGTGATGGTATGATGCTTAAGTATTTTCATATACAATGGCGTCGATGAAAATAAATGTTCAATTTTTTTTAAAATTCTCAAATTGATATAAAAAAATAAAATACTTTTTTAAAATAAGATCGAGATTATCAGTTGATAATGAAGAGCATTATCAACCGATAATCTGAACTGACAATCAGTTGATAATTTTCGTCATGAGCAAAACCTGTCCTGATCTTATAAAATAAAAGTTCCATTAGTACTAATGAGTATTTTTCTTTTAATATAATGTTGTCTTACCAAGTATTGACAGTGAGCACCCTAAAAGTAATCAAATTTATTTACCAATTATACTAGTTCTGATGAAGGCATACGCCGAGATAGCAACCATCTAAAAAATATTCGTAGAACTGAAATACTTCGCTATTTTTTCACCTTATTGCAATGGAGTTGCACCAAGTAAATGCCAATTCAATCAATAAATATTGTTGTAATATTATCCGTATTTATTAGAATAAAAGTATACATAATGATTATGATCTTATAAATCGATTCCGTAGCCAAAAAGCATCATGATGCCTTTTGATTTTCAATTTACTAAGCTTTGGGGTCAAAAGTTTAAATCCTCATAAGGAAAACATTCATATATTGATTTTTTAACCAGTTTTTGGATTTGAATATAAATATTTAGGTTTTCTCAAGTACCCTTTATTTGATTCCGAATGCGACGGGTAAAAATAGAGATTATTTGACCACTAGTTGTATTGATTCCTACAAGTTTATAAATAAACCAGATAAAGAATTATCTACGGTGTAACCAATTTTAAAATGCTCAAACAAACTTATTGAGAATTGATTTTTTTATATACAAAAACACATTATGTAGAAAAATATGAAAAAATATCTGTACGTATATTTTAGTTCAATAGTTTTATTAGCGAACACAATATTCTCCTTATTCCTTCAATATATAAAAATAAAAAGTATTTAGCCACATTCAAGTTTATTTTTATAATATATTCCACGTGGACTTGAGTGAGATCCGACGAATATAATTTTTATGTATTTAAGTAGAATTTTTCTGATCTTACTATTTGACTTCCTTGCCAATTTAACAAAAAAAATCTACTACTTTTAAATATTCAATTATGTTATATTTGTTTGCATTTTTGAAGTAAGAAATTCTTAATTTGTCTTTCTTTTGCAATGTTCATGTAAAATAAATAAATATCAATAATAAATAAAATGTATTATTTTATTCAAGATTTGTTAACTTCTATAGTATTCATTTATATTTCTTTTTTCAATATATATTATTTGAAAATTTTTAAGAATAAAGAACTTGAGATTACCGCGTTGAAAGCTCTGAAGGTTGCCCAGCTGACATGGATCGTAATTACTTTCAATCCCCATTCTAAATTTATTAATCTGAGATGACTTTTTAATTGTATGTTAGATGTGTTAAACATTTTAATTTTGTGCTATTTTAGAATCACTTTTAATGTAGTTGGTATTTTATTTTCAATGCCAATTGTTGTTTATAGCTGTTCATTTTTGTATAAATAACATTGTTAAATTGTATTTCTTATCAGTTGACGATGCTCGTAATGAGCGAAACCGGTCCTGACATATTAAATAAAGTGGAATGAAGTACAAAGGATTATTGTTTTTTTTTACTATTACATTAGTAAAATTGTGAAGTATAAAAAAATTACCGAAGCCGCAATTTCCACATAATATGATGTTAGTTATATTACCATAATCTACACAAATAAATATAATTGAGAGAAGTCTAAATCCATTCACCCTCCTCCTTTGTTAAGCGGCATAGACAACCCTCACTGGAAGATACAATAGTAAGAGATGGAAATAGTCACATCCCCAACCCCCACTTTGCGCTTTGGAGACGATTCATTTGCTAACGATCCATCTAATGGAAACGGAATTTCCGCTTTCCCAATGTCCGGTCTACGACATAAGTAAGCTTAAAATGGACTACGCAAATACAAATATCATGTGACACAGAATTGTTATTAATATAATATCATGTGCAAAAAAATCACAATACAAACATTATATTATGGAGAATCCAATTTAAAATTTCTGAAACCTTTCAGTTTTCAATCAAAATAATAAATTGAAAAACGTCTGTCTCATTTTTTTCGTGGTTATAAATTATTAAATTCAAATCAATGATACTTTGATTCGACACGCCTTGTGTAAATTAGTCGTAATACAATTTTTTTAATAGTGGTAAATCAATAATTGCATAACAAATAATACAATACGTAAAAGTAGAGCAGCGAGTCCTTGGTCCGTAGTCGAGTAGTCAACGTTCTTGCCTTCTGTTATGTATTTCACGAGATGGAGTCTCAGTATGGACAAATTCATAAACTGATATTTGAATCGATTTATTTCATTTTTCTTTTTAAATTTATGGATGTCTTTGATGTCTACAATTAACTTCCTCTCGCTTTATCTTGAAAATATGGTTAAGTGAGGCAATTAGCTAACCACTTATCCTATTATCTTACTTACCCTTTTATCCATACTCTATTAAAAAAGAGAAGTAACACGCAGTTATTGTAGAAACACTTCTGTTCAACAGAGTTAAACTCAATACGGGATTCATTTGCTCGACAATGGGAGTGAACATGTTAAAAAAAAAATGAAACACAAAAAGTAATTTATAGCATAATTTCAGAAACCACCCTCTTTAAAAATCTGTCGAAATTTCGTTATAATAATATGTATATAAACAAATGTTCACTTCAAATTCATGTTGTATTGTGTTTTTTAATTAGATTAGTTATAGTTATAGATTATATAATATGTAGGCTATTGACATTAAAAATTACATAATTATACGTAGGAAATTTGCATTAAAAATTTCGCACATTATATTATTTTATACTAAATTATTTTTTTACAATTGTATGTTTGAATAAACCAAATAATAGGGACAGATCACAATATTGTTAAAAACTCTTGGGCCGAACAATATGAATTTTTCAAACACCAAAAAAAACCATAGACTCGTACCGAAACTTTTCCACTGATTGTCCTAAAATTGGTCTCATAAAAGCGGAAACAATGACGCTGAAATTAACGTGCCGGCGGAAGCGAGACAAACGTATTTCCGGTGGGTCGGCCATTAAACCGGGGTGGCGGTATATACGACTACGTAAACGTAACGCCATTTTGAAAAGCGCTTTACGTGGTACGTTATAATTACGAGAATTTAGCAGATAAGTACTATGCAATAGATGTGTCCGTAATATTTAACATGAAGCACTACAACTGTATTATAATTTTAGTATTATGATAAGTATTCATGGGTATACATTTTTACGCTTAAATGGTGGAAAATAATTTTAAGATATTGAAATATTATTATTCTTTACATCATATTGATTGGTAAATTTATTTGAATTATTCTTATAACTAGAATGATCTGATGGTATACAGATATTTTAATTGATCTGAAATGATTTTAAAAACAATTCAGTGTCGGAGTCGTATTTAATTTTACCCAACTCAACAATCCTGGTTGTACCTAGTAAGTAGTTAATGATAAGTTCAATTTATTTAACATATTTAAGAGGGCATTGCAATAGCGCAAAATATATAATAATTATGTTCCATTGATTTAGGGTTACTTTGTGAAAATTCAATTCAAAATTAAATTAAAACAATTACAACTCAATTTTAAATAATGCTTTGAAAAAAACTGGGATATGGTACATCGGAACTACAAGTTTCGATTTGCCAAATATTCATTTGACGATCGTAGAGAAAACACAAGGCCGTAGTTTGTCGATTGAAATTCCTACAAAGTGCAGATCGTTGGTTTCACAGCATTGGATTATATTGAATGGTGAATCGGCGACAACCAGAACCAGAAAACATATAAACTCGTTTTAATTTAACCTAATATTTTTTTTCATTTTATGTAGACATCTTAACGGAGACATGTAATATGAAACATGAAAAATAAATCAGTTAAGATGCGTCGTGCCTTCAAATGATTTAAAAACTATGCCTTACACTGTTGTATTGTATTTTTTAAAATGTTTTGAAGTAATTGTCCCCGAATCGATTGCTAATTTAAATCTCACCTAAGCGTACATGATACAAAGAACAATTAGTACATCTCTATCATTTTATACGTAAAACGTATAAAGACTTAAGCGGAAACTTAATTAAACAGTATTCACTGGAATGGAAATGAATAGAGCCTTTATTTGCGTGTTTTATGACTTTATTTCTGTCCTATTAGGGAGTTTGTTAAATTTGTACAGTTCTGAAAATTACAATTCGTAGAGAAAAGATAAATTTCAATGAATATTGCAAAAAACTTAGCAAGTACGTATTTAATACAATAAGCATTTGTAAACTATCGTTTTTACTAAACATATACAAAATATAATTTCTATAACATTTTTTATAAAATATATATTTGATTCACTTTAAGTGAAAGAGTTCACTTTCAATACTTGTTGGAAAGTAATTATAATCGTGACAAGCATCAGTTGAAAATGCTCGACATATTTAATAAATTTAGAATTAGTACAAAAGAGTGTTTTATTTTTTGAATATTTATTTGACACCATAAAGAAAGTTTTCGTCAAACGATCACTTCTGTAATGGCAATTGTAATTGAATTTTATAAACATAATCCATTATATTTTTTTTATAGATCAAGGATAATTGGTCACATTTTATAAATAGATAAACTCGGATATACGAACCATAGGTGTGATTAAATATTTTTTTTAATTACAATCAACCATTTTATAAAGTTTAATTGTTTTTTACAAATAAAACAAAAATTTTACGTGTTAATAAAAGCACACTTTATTATTAAATGATCTTTTTTACACTATTGATAAAATACTTTTTAATGACAGCATCATCAGTAAGTCTATTATTACCTTTCGTGTTTCTGATGTAATATTTTGTAAAACAGGCATCAAGAAACTGATTAATAAATGGTCAACAAAATTAATATGAATGTTTCTCATAAGCGCATCAAAATTTTGTTTAATTTTAGCAATCAATTAATTTACAGTATTCAATTAATAAATATCAAACTTAACAAAATAACTAATGTTTTTTTATTACTCGCTACATGTTTACAGCTATATTTATCAATAATACAATGTAAAAATAAATTTTACCTTAGCTCGAAAGAAAAACAATGAAGTTTATTAATTATAAAAAATAATGTTTAAAAGTATCGCACTCAAGAGTTGGTAGTTGGTAATACGAACTTATTACCAAATTTCCACGCTTCTTCTAACATCTTTGGCAATGTATCTGAAACGCTGAACCCTTGGGGGTGGGTTGCGCTATATTTGCTGATAGTGATAGGGGTTGGCTTAGAGATCAAAAGAAACTTACCTTACTTGTTAAATGTTCAAATACGAGATTTACTTTTCTTATTTAGGCAGAATAGTCATACCCTGTGAAATATGCATTGGATCGCTTACGTGCTTTTAGATTTAATTTTTAAAATTTAAGATATTTTCTGGTATTTTTTTGGTAGTGACAACAATTCTATTTCAAAATTAACATCTGAGTGGTATGGACTCAAGTGACTTAATGTAATAATATAAGTGCTATCATCAAAGCAGATCCAAGATTAACGGTGTCAAAAGGTATTCAAAAATTCACATAAATTTAAGAAATTTGTAAAACCTTAAATCTCTAAAGTTACGTTCAAAATACACAATGACTTATGAGACAATCTTAAATAAGAGAATCTTCAATTATTATAGTAGATCAAATTTTTATGTTCAAACATTTTTGAAGTACTTTTCAACATTGTTTTTATAAGAGCAAATAACTATTTTATAAGTCTATAACATGAAATAAAGCTATTTGTAGAAAATTATCCTGAGACAAATTACACGAAGCAATTTCGCCGAAACGATTTGCGCAGCCATGAACCAGGCTAAACATCCCTTTATCATCCAGATGAGTGTGAGGAGGGGTGGGGGTAGATTAAATGGCAAACGATCCAAACGAGGTGGCAGTGGGGTGGGGAGGTATGGGTTACCCGATTAACTTGCTAAAGTGGTGGGTATATATTGTTACATCCCAGCGAAGCGGCGGCACTGTAAAAACATCGCAACATTACAGAGCTTTTATATAAAAGGCTTTATATTAAGGGAGCGCCGCGGAATTATTATTCAGCGTTTGTAAATAAATGTTTTTAAAAATAGCTCATGAATAAATTTAATATTTTTAGATCTTCTCCGCATTGGACGTGACAATTTTGGCTTCTCGCAACAACTGCTCCGATCCAAAGTCTCAGCAATCAAGTAAACCTGAATATTCACATCCACCTAAAAAAATTCAACTAATTTTTATTTTTATAACATAATAAACATCTGTTGTGTAGTATTCAGGGCTCATCATTACATTTTCAATCAAGACATACAGAGTATATCAAATTTCAATTACCTCATACAATCAGCCACCGTAACGAGTTTAAAACAGCAGAAAATAGAGTTTTTTTCAGGGCTGTGATAAAATTCTCCGACTCCGATTCCAGCTTTAAAATAATTTACGACCCCGACTCCAAAGATATTTTTCAAGAATTTCATTTTAACTTATATACATGTATTCCATCAGATCATCTTTAGTCAGCCAAGCATGAAATGTCAACACTGCAGCTTATTTTCTTTGAATACACATCATTAAAAATATTTTTCAAAAAAAATTCTAGCCGTTCATTTTTCACGACTTTGACTCCAAATCCGGTCAAAATACCGCGACTCCGACTCCACAGCCCTGGTTTTTTTATTTATATGTTGTATGTATATATATTATGTATACACCAAAAAATTTAATCTACTTAGAAAATCAAGAATATTCTGGAAGTGAAATAAATCAGAACCACTCACTCCCAAATTCTTAAATTGTCAAATATTAAACATATAAGTAATTATTTTCCGAATCCAAAATCTTGCAATTCTTATAGACTCAAGTCACCAAGCAATGCAAATTCATCTATTTGACAATTCAAATTATTTTTCTTAACAAGTGAGCTATATTTAACTAAAACTTGCCTGATTCATGAATAAAAGCAACGGATTTAAACTTTTCATGAATTGGGCATTTTTTCTGCCTATTTCATGTAATAAGCAATTAATTACACAGAGTAGGTGTAATATGTACAGTAAAATTATTAACTGGCCGCCAGTTCAAGTTTATCCGTGCACTTGAATGCTTGAAGATTTCGAAAGGCATAAACCGAGTCGTAGAAATGTACAAAATTTTAAAACATAAATTGTTCACATTAAACATGTAATTATTCACAATACCTCTCAAATACAAATTTTGTTGAAGGGGCGTGCTTAAACATGTTTTGGTCGAGGTTCTCGCCTCTTTCCGTCACATAAACTGCAATTCAATGTTTTGCTTAAGCCAAAAATAAAATTTTCATAAAACAACACTTAGCAATTTTCCTCTAAGCATTGACCGTTTTAATTAAGCTAATAAAATTTCTAATACATTTTAAGTTTTTATATTTAAAAATAGTTTATTTTAGACAGCATTTATTTTGCCTTTTTAATTAATAATTATCAATCCATAATAAATGGCTAAACGTAAATTTTAAACATTTTGAGTACAATAAACCTTCACTTTAAATCATCCTTCGTAAACTTAAAAAAATATAAAAATAAAGGTCTTTGAGATATGAGTTTTTTTATTGTGCAACAATATTTATTTGTTTATCCATATTGTTATCGTTCAGTACCGCTGCGAACAAAGCACACGTTCCGCATTTCGGTTAGCAGCCATTTCTGAGTTAAACGGCGAGCTCTGATTGGCCGAGACTGTGTAATCATCCAAACTGCCACCCAATCCCCCTTCGGCCGCTTTAATACGTGCGGAAAAGCGCGGGAAATTGGTGCTCCATTACGCTGTGGAAATAGACTTTGCGAGAACAGATAATAATGACTTGCAAATTCTCGGGCAGTAATTTGAGCGTGCTTCCCCAATCAGAAATAATAATTGTCAGTGTCGATTGACAATAATTACCATACATTTATTTATACAGACAGAAAAAGAAATAAAACAGGAAATGTAAAGGCATGACCGAAGCTTACATAAATGAAGCCCGATTAATATTAATATCAATCGCTTTTTTGGAATGGTTATAAATTCAGTATGTCGTCCCACTCTACCGTTCCACGTATAAACTTCAATCAATATTGGACATTGGAGGCAAAAGCAAAATCTCAAAAGAAGTATTTATTTACCGTATATTCTATCATAAACTATATATTTTATTCAATACTAGCCGGTTCCAGGGAAGCGTTGCAATGCCACTCAAAGAAAGAAAGTGTTTGTGTTTTAATTGTGTTTATTGAAGTGCATGTTTTCTTTTTCTGTCTGTTTGAAATTTTACGTTTGCTGCCGATGATACAACGCACGCGCCACCTACTTTAAGTTAATTGTACTATAACCTTCGCGCAAGTGCAAGCATACGTTGTCAAAATAAACTGTATGGCAGACATACAAACATTGATTTTTGTATATAAGACCTACTGTAAGTTAATCTTACTAGTCTTATAACCTTCCGAAAGTTCAAGCAAAAAAATTGTCAAAGTTTAATTGCAATCGGATGAGCGGTGGGGCAACGCATAAAATACGAACAAACAAACATTCATTTTCATATAATAGATTGTATTTTTTCAAAACAGTATTTTAAAGTCAAATCTTTGATCTCTCAATTGTATTTTTTCCCATTAAATAAAATGTGTCTTAAATACAAAATTGCTTAGACAAACACATACTGTTCTCAAAAACATTGTTTTTTAGTCTTGACTTTGTCACCTTTGTCAACAATAAGTTATATCACAGACACAAAGGCATGTGTGTCTGTGATATGACTTATTAATCAAATAATCTTAATTAAAGCCTTGGGGAGAGAGAAAATTGGATATCTAGAATATTTACATTCGCATTTCGAAAACAGATTACCAGTCAAACTGTTCACGTTCACATTCGTAAACCTAAAGTTTTTTTTTTCTTTTATCCATTTATGGTTATTTATAAATTATTTAATTATTAAGCCTATTGATTATTCTGATTTCATTGTCATATAAAAAATATATATTTTAATCCGTAACGAGTATACTTCTCAATAGTTCTTTATATCTAACAGCAAACACACTGAAAGTAGAGGGAGTGATGTTTGTTAAAGGGAGCGAAGGCATAAAAAAAACCCCCAATGATTAACTAGCCAAATGGGAATTCGCTTAGCAAAAACACTTCAAATAGGTGCCCAGTAAATACTATAGTGGTATCACCGTAACTACTTATTTTTTTATATGTAGATATTTTTCGTCCGTGGTCGAATAGTCAAAGCAATTGGCTTTGGTTACATAACCCACGGACTCGAATCCGAATACATGCAGTTACAACAATTTATTCATTAACTTCTGTTCGAAGCCTGTGATGTTAAAAACTGCGTCCTATTTATCCTATCCTGAAAATAGGGCGTAGTTAGAGTGATTGGCTAACAACTAGTTTTGCCTTTTCCTCCAGTCACTACTCTCTTTGTAAGAGGATTCCTCGGCAGAAACACTTCCGTTGATACAAACTCTATTTGCAGTCTTTAAACGTTATATTAGAAGCAGACATAGAAAGTTAATGAAATATATATTTTTACTTTCGTGCTTTTAATAATATGTTGTTTTCTTTGTTTCAGAAATTTCTCTCCTATAATATTTAAATTCAGCAGGTCTGTGATAAAATTAGATTATATAAAAGAGAAATGAATTTTAAATACCCGATTCTACTATTTCAATGATAATTAATTTGAACTATTTTTTTACTGAAATCAATTAAACTCATATCTATCACTGTAAATCAAAAATATTTACAGACGTACATGAAATACAATTTTTTAACAGCAGTTGTATTATTTGATAAGGCAATTATTTATAAACAATTAGTATTTATTCAATCTATGTTCATTAACTTTCTCTATGCTTTATGGAAAAGGTTCATTAAAAAAATATTAATATTTTGTTTTTTTCTACAGGCTTTTAATTTAAGTTAAGCAGAATAATTTCCATATTTAAATATTTCAAAATTTTATTTAAATAGGATAATAACTTAAAATGTAAATTAGATTTTAAATTTAAAGTTTTTCAAAAATGACAAATTATTGTCGGTATTATTTATCAACCATTGTCATATTTAGTCAGATGATCTATTCTCCAAAAATTGTTATTAAATAACCTAACACATTATTTTGAGCGACTGAGTAACAAACAGTTCTCATAGAAAAAACTTCTGTTGAGATACCTCCATTAGGAGGCCATACTGGGAGCGGACATGGATAGAAAAAAATATATCAAAATTCACACACTTATAAGGTGCAAAACATAGCAATGTAAATATTAAAAAAACAGCTCTTCTACTTGATAATACTATTTTGTGCATTTACAGTAAATAAAAGTGTTTAACCAAAATCAGAGATTGTTCGATATATGATTCAAAAACTCAACAGTTATTATTGGTTGATTAAAACTAATTTATGAAGTATAATTGTATTTTATTAATTCATATAAAAACAGTCGTTTAAATTCTCTGGTCTTGATCTTACATCAATAAAAGTTTATCGTCATTTTGCGGATTCTGGGGATTAAATATATTCCCATCTAAGACATTATGCGAAAGAAACAAACTTTAATTGGATAGTAATCTTCTTAAAGCCCCTGAAAAGTTTCTCAAACTTAGCGAACTAAGTGCCACAGGGAATATTACATTTTAATGCTCTCTAGCTATTATATGGGCACTAACGTTAGCATGAAAAACAAAGCTTTATTGGGTTAGATTAATGACAAAGTTTCGTGTCCTATATAAAGTTCTCAAGTTTCAACGAGGAACTTGCATCCCGACTACAATATAATAATCAACTCCAAAAATACTCAGTTTCCCAGCATTAAATAATATATATAATCAATAATGGGTTATACAAAATCGGCAAACGACACATTCACATAACAAAGTGTGATTTCACTCATTTAAAAAGAAAGAACATTTTTTTGGTTAATGATCATCATAAATTGAACCTATTAAAGAAACAACAAGTAGTAAGGCAGTAATCACACATTACATTATTTAATGGCTTCAATTAAAACTCTTTACCTATATTGCTGTCTTTTCACTAGCAACAACACAACCGTGTAAGCACAAAAATTGTATGTAAAATATTAAAAAATGTGAAAAAATCGACTCAATATTTTTAAAAACAACCAAAATTTTGACTGTTAATTTATTTTATGTATAATATTTATAATATTAGAAATATATTCAGTTATATTTTTTTAAACTTAATAAAATGTCAAATACTACAAATAGATACAAACGTTTTACAGAGAAATTTTTACGGTAACTTGTGTATGGTAATATTAATCTTTTATATCCAAAGTAAACTTTTGTGAATATTTCGGCATAATTGAAGTAAAATTTAATGTAAATTAAACATTACACCCATAAATACACATTTTTTTAAAAAAAATAACTTAAATGTATGAAATTTGTTTCGTTCAAATTTTATATTGAAATTACATCAATCACTTTTAATCGAAATCCTAACTTATAAGTACTTGTTTATTATACGTATATGAATTGTATTCTCAATGATAATAAGTTATTTAGATATTATAATCATAATGATAATACTATCTGCCCGTTACTGCTTCTTGAAATATTACATGACATTACCTTGTACAGCTGATAATACACAATCAAACTTTGAACTGCTGTTTTTGGAGCAAGACTTGGAGACCACTGTCAGAAGTTTCAGATGACTGAAGACTGTTTCACAAAAGGGATATCACGAGTGACAATATTTTTATTACATTAGCCGAATTCTAGTAAAACTGTCCTAAATTTGCTTTGTAATATCTGTAATATCATAATAATTCAGACAGTAGTGTTATTGTTGGTTAGTGACATAGCAACTCAAAATACAACATAATTTTCACCAATTATAGAATACCATATTAACATTTTTTTTATTTCGTGAGAATTTTACAGTTTTATTTACGTAAAATGATTGTCTTCCTCTAAAGATACAGCATAATATTGTTGATAATTTAAATTAAAAGTTAATTAATTTAATACATAAACAATTATTAAAAATCTTTAAATGTTTTATTATATGTAAAATAACAATCATTAAATAAATAATTTATTTACATTGCAAATCACAGGTGATTATAAATATTTTATTTTTACTTTCATAGCTTCTACCAAAAAAGGACAAAAACTTTTGAACCATTGGTATGTAGTGTGTACCATTATAAAAGTATTTTACATATCACAATCTTATATCCTTCATGTTGTTTTTTCTATGATTTATCACGCATTGCCACCCCAAACCCTCTTATATTCAGGATAAATTTTCTGGAAAATCGTCTAAAATACGAATAAAAAATAAGTTCATTGACGTAGAAACGTTGTTTTACATTATTTTTAGTACTTCAATATCGCGAGTCAAAATTTGCTCTATTACAATTTTCTTATATCTATTATGAAAATTTGTATTACAAAAGAAATTATAATCAATAATTGTTCCCGTGTTTTTAGTGAATCGAACCTGTCGACCAATTTTGAATACCAATGAAATCTATCATAGTTATCCAAGTGGAACAAGACATCTTTCATTACACAATAATATGATGCCAATATCCATCGATTATAAAGAATTCAGCCAAACAAGAAGAAGACAACATCAACATGTTATAATGAACGTACTTAATAATGATAAAAAAATAAACAATAGTAATTAAATTAAATCACTACAAAAATCTATTAAAAACCATTCATAGTATGTATGTAAGCAAACACTGATGCACCATACATTGCATTGAATTGGAATAACATGAATAAATAAAAAAAATAAAACTACACTTAACAACTTTGTACTCTTCACTGTATTTTTAAGACCAATAAGGTATGTAAGAATATAGAATAAAAGTATTAAAATCTTTATCAGTAATATAATCTCACAACAGAATGCAGTATGTATAGTGTAATAAACCTACTTATAAAATCAGAAGTTAAAAAGTTTTTATACTTACTACGTTTTTCTACGTCTTTGTGATCCTAAGGCCATTTCGAAGATAAAGGATTTACAACAAAAGAAAGTGGCAGGCATCTGAGAAGAAAAGCATATTTCACGGAAACTACCTAACGATCTTCCCATTTTACGTTATTATTCGCAAAAATGTTGGGGGCTTCAAATATAATGTCTTTTTTCTTGTGTCGCTGGAAAAACGGTGCCATACCAACCTTCTCTCCCCATATATCCAATATATTTACATACTGAGGAAAAGTTACGACCTCCGTAAAGAGGAAAGTTAACAAAAATTGACTACTTCTACGTAAATCATAAAATTTTATATTAAAACGGTATTTTTTATGTTACCGTGTACATCAAAATGACAAAATAACCTCAAATGTAATTATTAATAATTTATAATATTATTATTTTTTGTACTTTCGATGGATTAGGCGGTAACTTTGTGGAAGTTCATTTTAATATAAAATAAAATAACTTAGATTATTCCACGTATTGTGTTACAAAATGTGACACGTGTTTCGCCTCTTTCAGAGGCATCCTCAGACAACTTCTTTTGCAAATTCTTGCTTAAGTACGAATGCAAGTACGAAGCAAGCATTTGCAAAAGTAGTTGTCTGAGGATGCCTCTGAAAGAGGCGAAACACGTGTCACATTTTTTAATACAAGACGTGGAATAATCTAAGATATTTTATTTTATATTATGTTTTGTATTTGAAAAATACACTTTACTGTGTCAGCTGACATTCATTCCACTTTTTTAAAAGGCAACAAAATGTAAAAAAAAATTGACGAAAGGATGATAAAATTGTAATGAGCCATTGTATTGTTTCTAGCATAAAAATAATTGATTAATTAATGTAGAAAAAATCATTAGTGTGTGTCAGGAATTACTCTCGAAGAACTTAGTACCGTTGATTCATTTTGAATACAAAGTATTCGTATTCAAAAATATCATTTAATGACATGTTTCTAATTTTCTGAATAATTTATTTGACTTAGTTAAGTTATTTACAGTGAGCCCAAAACAAAAAAAATAAAACCTTTTTTCACGATGGTCATCGTTTACATTAAAATATTCTTTTTTTTTCTCCATTATGTTTAAAAACTACGTAAAATATTATTTTGAAAATTAGATAAAACCAATATTAAAATAATAAGAATGATAAAATTACATAGTATTTCGTACTAACCTGACTTTCCCCTTTTTATAGCATCCCATTTCCTTGACAGAGCGTTATGTTAGGCGAAAGAAAATATAATATTGGCTGGGTTTTCGCACAGAGCCGAGCAAAATAGGGGAGGGGCGTGCTGTTTGTATCCTTCTCAAACGAAAAAGTAATATATAACAACTTCATTCCTGTCACAATACTTTTCGCAATTGTAGTTTGTAAGTCGAACTTTGAATATATTGCTTGTGTAATTTTGACAGAAATAAGATTTGCGCGTCGTATTACGCAATAACATGACTTCCATACATTGCAGAATCAACTTTACTACATTTAAAATTAATAGAAATTTATTACTTTTTAAGTAGAGAATAATGATTATACATCATTGTAATGACACAATACTGTTTATTATGAATATATCTTCTTTCATGGCATGGCATGGATTAAAATGTCTTTTTTTTCAACGCAGACACAATAATCATTATGAAATACATTTATAATTGACATTATTATTATTATTGATTAAACAAAAGTGTCCTAAAATCAGTAGTAACAGTATTTTCGCACAACCAACATATGACTGCTTCAGAATAGAAATAGATTAACTCCAAGAAATTATATATCGAGATATTTGATTTCAATTCGACTCAGGGTGCTTGAAAGAATTTAAAAACTTCAAAGCAATCCTTGAAATTTTACATATTTTTGTTTGTTTTACCTTTAACGACTCAGGTGTCGCTTCTTGGCATATTCAAACATTTAAATGCACGTTTTTACTAGAGCTGAAGTCACAATCAGTTCGGAATCTTCTATCGAAAAAGTAAAGAATATTATTTTTATAGGATTTGATATAATAAGAGAAGAAATTCATTATGGTGAGCTGGGTGATGATAACTCATTACATCAAGTGAACTTGGTATATTTTTATTAAACAACCATTTGATATTCTTGTCTGAAAGTGGTGCATTTACAATTTTAACTTCATTATATATATTTACGGTTTTGCAGAGACAGAGCTTAGGAATGATTATGCTACAAATATTTTGCAAAATTACGTTTTGGCATAGCGTATGTTCAAAATTTTGTAATGTAAAACTATTTTTTTTAATGTTTTTAATAAGCCATGTCTTCTCCCAATGCAGAGCATGTGAATTCGATATGAAGTTTATCTCAACTCATCACGAGAACTACATGTGACACAGTTGCTTAACTTTTCATTGTTAAACGGAATAATAGGGATAGAAGAATATTTGTGATTGGAATCCGTGTGTTTCACAACAGAAACAAACGACGTTGACCACTCGACCACAGGCACGACTGAACAAATAGGTGTTACCAAAAATATTTAAAATCTTATTCGGCTCTATCAATTTAAATGAATTTATTTTTATATTATTTGATATCGTGCGTTCAACCCTCTAACCAATTTTTGAAGCGATCCAATGTAAACGGCTACAAAATTCGATTGACAATTATTTTCAATCGGGTTTGTTTCCACCGCCATATTTTAAGCCCTATAAACATCTTACCCGAACTGTATCGACGTGGATACGGCAAGATTTGCCACGGATTCTTAAACGGTTATTTTTGTTTGAATGTACATTACTGGTATCAAAACTGTTGACACAAGAAAAAAAAATAGCCAACAGCATACGCCTTAATCTCAACAATACTACAATAATATGATATATTGTTACTATAGCATTAATTGTAAATTCCTTTTATTATTTTGATTAATGCTATCCCTCTAAAAAAGATTGATTTTTAACCAAAGCCGTCTACAATATCACATGAATTTCTGATAAAGAAAATTCCAACAAAAGTTTCTACGAAAACTACTGGCTTTTTACTCGCTCGCTCTTTTAGAACAGTAAAGATAGACAGGTCTTATGACTCAGCGGTTAACGCTGTAGGCTTTTTTTCAATTTCTGTTCTAAGGCATGGGTGTTAGAGCTTGCTCTACTGATCACGCAAGTTTGGGCTCGATTTCCGTTTAGATGAATTTGAGAACTATTCAATTCAAAGTTGTGATCGAAGACTGGGTGTTTGTGATGTCAATTCACATTATTTTCTCTTTCTGATCCTTTAATAACTGGCCGTAGCAATAGCGATCAACTAACCACTAGTCCTGGCATAGCCTTATCTTTCTATTCTTACAACTCTCTTCGAAAAAGAAAGGCCGAGCAACTGATTAACCAACAGTTCTCGTAGAAAAACTTCTCCTCCTGTTCCAAAAAAAATACCTCCATTAGGAGGCAAAATACTCCACATTGAAAGCGGACATGGTTTAAAAATTATTTTTAAAAAGATAGACGACACAAACCGTAAAACATGTTAGCCAATTGAAAATTCTTACTTCCTTGGTGAAGTTAGTGAAAATCATGAAAAACATATTAAAATAAAGGATATGGAAGAAAATCAAGTAAAATAGTGTAATATTTCTATGTAGTCCAGGACCGTGCTGCAGTGGTCAACCTCGTTGGTTTTTATGACGGATATCCCGGGTTTAAGTCCCAGTAGGAACAGAATTCCAAACGATTTATCGAATTCATAGGTGTTTATGATGTCAAAAAACTCACTTACTCACACCTCCTAATCCTTAAATAACTGTGCGTAGCGATATAATTTTTCTAACTTCTAATTCTGTTCTAGCTCTATCTTTTATATCTCTACTCTCTTCGAAAAAAATGAGGTTGAGCAACCAAGTAACAAGCAGATCTCCTAAAAAAACATCTGCTGTGATATCTCTATTAAGAGGCTATATGCTTCACAATAATTAAAATACCACTTAATTATATCCAAGCATTAGACAATGTTAAATATAATAGTTATCATATTTTTTTTCTTCTTGAAATATTTTACGTAGATTATTAATGCTCAATTTACAAATTATGTCAAATAAATTTTATTTTGATTTGTTGTTATTTATAAGGCTGAAATAATTTTGTGATTGCAACATGTTTGCAGTCGTTGGTTTCAACGTGTTTTACGGTTGTTAAAAAGACCGCAACTTTGTTTCAACAAAACGATTTCGTTCACAGGGGAAAAATCAAACCAATAAAGATATCTTTTTCTCCCCTATCATTTTATTTCCGACTCACAGAGCGGGATACAATTTCATTTCGCCTTACTTTAATAATAGTGTAATGTTGCGCACATTCTTTTTACCTTTGTAATAATACCGAATGGAAGTATCATTGTAATTTTATTGTTATTATCAATTATAAAAACGTATAAATGAAAATATATTTCTACTAAAAATTACCTTATTTTTTAAATTACCACTTCGTCATGTAATTCATTAACATTTTATTTGTAACGTGTCCGTGAGCCATTTGCTAAAAATTATTTCATAAATTTAATTCACTTCATTACAAATTATTATATTTTAATAAAATTATATATTTATGCATAACTATATAAAGACTTGAATTTCGATATCGCTATCTATTATCTGTTCATAAAAATTAATGCAGTTTCGTCGATATTCTTATTTAACATCATAACTAAGAAAAGCTATTTATTTTAATGTGAATGTTTATAATTTTAATTCCATATGAAATAGTAAAGATATGTAAGATTCATTTCCTCAGAGCGACATCTATCGACTCACCTGTAAAGACTGGAAAGCTGAGTATGTAGAGATGACAGGTAGAAAATTTGATGTAAGAATTAAAGATCACATAAATGTCTAAAAAGCTTTTGAGAGAAGAAAGTTTGCAAACTATTTGATAGAAAATGATCACAATTTTTATAAAAGTAAATTTTTTGAAATTCTCCATCTAGTAAATAATAAAGGGCTAAGAATGAACAATGGGAAGTTTTTTGAAATTAATAATGTCATACAAGGGAAACGTTAATAAATTACATTTTAAATAAGATATGCGGATCACCATTGTTGAATTTATTTTCTTTAAATTTACCATGCTTAATATTAGTAACTAATTAGTAATTAGTAGTGGCATTGTTTGTAGCTTACCCTCTTTCTGCGTCTAGTATAAAAGGCCAATCCCCGAATTTTATTTTGTAATTTAATAATTAGAATCAATTTTTAGTTTATACGTAAACCTTGCTAGTGTTATGTCTGATGATACTTTTTAAAGAAGCGAAAAACGTGTTACATTTTGTAGCAAAACAAATTATAAAAAAATAATTGTATTTTTTATATACCATTTATCAATCATTTCGACTAATAAAAAAGAATTAAGCACATTTATGCGATTATCACAAAAGTGTGTAGTTTGAAGAAATGAATTATTTTTTATAAGCCAATTTTCGAAAAGCAGTTTGGACGAAATTTAACACCATGTTGCCACGAACAAAATTATACTCAAATATACTTAGTCAAAAATAAGCTATAAGTCTCTATCAACTTCCGAATGCACACAAAAAAATATTAACCGAATAAGAAATTTTGTTACATCTGTGTTTATTTACATTTTATCAATTTTTTTGTTTTTAGTATATATAAATAAATAGCAATGTTATATGCTATACAGTAACTCAAAAAATCTGGCATCTCACCTGTTAAGTTAGTAACAAAAAATGATAATGTAAGCATTTTTTTTTCATTTTAGTTCAGCCGTTATTGATCGTTTGCTGATCTTAAATTGATAGACCTCTTAAATTGTCTCATAAGACAATTATTACAGTCCTATTATATCATTATATAGACATCTTCTGGTAATGGAAAAATCTAAACAGCGAAAAGATGTTTTTATCTATCTGCAGTTGAATTTGTTTGTATCTCTGTCTCTATATTATTCTATCTGTATCACTGTTTGTAAGGTGACCATAAAAAAGTCAAAATATTTATACAGAAATTAACAAACAAAATACATTATATTCAATATCCATATTGCTTAAAACAGGTCAGCGGATCACGGAAAATTCCGTTTTTTTGTGGATTGTGTGCTATTGACTTCCTAAAGACTGCACCGCGTCATGAATTGTGCATACCAAGCAAATGATTAAGACAATTTTTAAATTTACATTCATCTGATAATAAAATATCAAATTGCATAGCTTAACAATCAATTCGAATGTATAATTTAGTTGTGCATTACATGGTGGTATAAACTTTTATTTTGAAAGCACTTTACTTATTTATTAAAATCCGTATTTGTATTAATTTAATGTATGAAAGCAATACACTTATTATTATATAAGTACAGTTAAAATATTGTTAAAAAAAACTTATACCGAAATTCGCAGTGTTTACCTAAAATATGAATTTTCCATATTTTAGGTAAAAGTAGGCATCAAAGTGTTGGATACGTGGTGTAGTGGTCAGCATCTCCTAGTACAGGGATGGTGAACCTATGGCACGTTTTAGAATTTGGATGGCACGCGAACGATTTCCAAGTTCAACAAAAAAAAATTTTTTTTTTAATAAATAATCTTTGAATTATTAGTTTATTCCGTTTTATTCATTTTTAAATGTTGTTGTAATTTTAATTTTTAAGATTGGAAATAAAATTCAGAAAAAAAACATGTTTTTTTACTTGTTGGGCACGCCACACATTCAAGAAATAATATTTGAGGATTTTGGGCGCGCGGACCCGAAAAGGTTTGCCATCCTTATCCTAGTACTAATAGCACATTTTTCAATCGATTAATGTCTAAAAATTCCGTCTTACCATTTCAGTCATAAAATAACGGCGTAGCGAAAGTGATCATGCAAACACTAGTTTTGTCCTAGCACAGTCCTTCTATACCTACTCTCTTTAAAAAAAAATGAGGTCGAGCAACTCACAGTTCTCCCAGAGAGACTTCTGTTGAGATACCCCCATTATTAGGATTCTATATGCTTTACATTGGGAACGGACATGAAAATTGCTAACAGGTGCTTTCAGATTAATTCTTAATGGAATTACGCCGCGTGTTTATAATTATTTCAAACGTGCGGTGGTAGTATTTTTATGCGTTTGCTCAGAGTATGTGTGTTTACCATGGCGCTTATATTGTCTGCGATGCTGGCAAGAGTAAAACAGCTTTCTTTGAAAGTCTATTTTATTGTTGGGACCTTTCGCCATGATGTGCCCATCGGGAGTGATTTGGCGAGAAGGCGTTGATAGAATCTGACACCATTTTTTATCACCACCGCGTTATTGTTTTTCGATTTAACATCCCCGAAGTTTCGGGGCCCTGGGAGTCGTTTGAATAATACAAGTATGATCATATCTTAACAGCGAGATACTTGTACACGCCTTTTGTTGTTTATTTGTACTTTTTACGACAGTTTTCCAAAAGCATTCCAAATCATTGCTACATTCATGTAAAGAACAGCATCAATTAAACTATGATACCGGGATAATTTAAAACCTGCATAAAATGAACGATTTTTGCTAATAATGGTGTTTTTTTATATTGATATGAACCAATCACTGAAATAATAAAGAAATAGGAATAATCTATGAATTATGATGTTTCTTTGTTACACTTATATCTGACAAATTAGTAATATTAATTTTTAATGAATTAAAAAAAACAATATATGTACCTTCGAATTGCGTTCATTTGGATTTTCATCTTATTCAGTTTCTCAGCCAAAAAATTGATTCACGATACGTGGTTATTTTTTAAACGTTGTATTCGTAAGCAAATGTGTTTGTGATTTTTTTTCCGATCCTTATAAACGGTTCTTAGATTGAGAGTCACTAACAAGACATTCTCTTAAATTCTTCCGCAGTTCTCATAAACGCTTTTAATTGAAATATTTTTACAAAAAACCACAAGCTGCTCATTAAGAAAAATAGTACGACATGAACAGAATATTATTTCATATAAAATAAATACATATTATTGTAAGAATCTTTTATACTAAGCAATATATGCCCAAACGATAAAAAAAACATTTAAATAACTCCATACAGCATTGGCAATTGTTCCTGTGGGATTCGATTGTTATCGAAGTGCATTTAATGTTTTAAAAAATCACATATCCTTTGAATAGCCCCACATGATCCGGATTGAATCGATTTGACTCAACGATCGGGTATCGAATTTCAGCCATTTAGAATTGAGCGCTTGGTACAGGACCAATAAATATCAAAGTACAAATCAAGCTACGGACATGCATTTTCCATTTTGGCAATACCAACAACATGCAAGGAGAATTGAACAATAAATGAAAATGCTTAATAACGAATGGATTAACCAATATTATAAAGAAATTGTATGAATGAAAGTCAAAAATATGTCAGAAGATTGCAATTTTTAGATATCATAAACATTCAAGCCTCCAAACAGAAATCGATGAACCGATTGAAATTGAGTCCATGGTATAGTGATTAACGTAGATGGCTTCCGTGACAGATTCGATTCCCAATACGAACAGAATTTTTTCAATCGATTTATGATGTCAAAAAATCTCTTCTTACCTTTTCAATCCTTAATAACTTCTCTGTCGTCTGATATGTAATTTAGATTTGTATACATACAATTTCAAATGTTGATTTAGTGAACTAGTTGTTATTGAGCCTCTTAATCTTTAAAGAGAGTGTGGAAATAAGGATGACACTAGGACATGACTAGTAGTTGACTTATCAACTCACAAGCCCCGTTTTTAGGATCGAATAGTGTGAGGAAATGTAGACTTATGCATTTGAGCACAAATCTATAAATTTATTACAAATTAATTTATAAAAAATTTCTTTACTAGTACTCAATCCTCTAGCTAGTCACCGCAACTGAAGAGAACTAAGGTGACCATTCGGCTAAAGATCTCAAAATAATAATATAAATTTGTTGATCTCCGACATGGATGTTTATGATATATTTTCTAATCTTATCATTACCCTTTGTCAATATTCTATAATAATACAGTGAATTTAAAACACGGTCTCTTATAAAGTGTAGTTCGTCAAAAATCTTTGTATATTGAGCTATTTACAAAAGTTGATAAAAGAAAAAAATCCATCCGACGCCTATGCTGCCCTCTGTTTTTAATCACTAGTAAAGTAAACATAATAATTATTATTAAAACAATTTATATTATTATTTTATTAACATTAACTCTTTCATATTTGAAAACATTATATATTCGATTAGCTAAAATATTCATAGTAATAATAAATTGCGCATTAATTTTAACGTAACATCTCCATAGCACACTATTTACGAAGTTTATAATAATATTACAGTCTTAGTATCATTCGATAGATAAGAAGCGTGTAAGTTTATGAATAGTAATTACACACATTAAAGTGATAAAGACAATATTTTGTAAACTTTACTGGCCATAAAAATCATTAGCCATCGTTTTATCTCGCTGTTAATTACTTTAGATGATGAAATTATACATGTTTAACAGTAAGAGAGTTGACAATTTAACGTGTCAATGTCAGCTGGAATTATTTAAAACAAAATAGGGATTAGACACTAAGTTGTCGCTAGTTATTAATATTCGTTCAAATAAAACGATTCTTCATAATATGTATATAAAAATACTCCAATTATATAGTATGTATGCAATTCTTCCACATAACTTCCACCACACTGACTAGGGCCTCCAGCACCGGGATCAGGGATTAACGATCCCATAATCTCGGGATTGTCTTAGTTCTAATCCCGAAGTTTTTGGATTCAATATAGAGTCTAAAAGAGTCAATATATAGAGTAAAATCTAGAGATAATAAATTCTCACAGTGCTGGACCTTTTCAAAAGATGAAGCTAAAAAAATCAACAACTAGATAGAGTTGACAAAAAATCTGGAATATCTTAACTTAATTTTTATCGGCAATGATCCCGGGATTGAAAGATTTTGAATTTCGAAATCCTAGGATCATACAAAGCTTCCGGGATTGAATGCCCTTACACTGACATCATATCGTTGTACAGATGATATATCAGATATATGAATATTATATTATCACAATATGGAGTGAATATAGTATTGATTTTATTTTTTTTGCTTAACTTATTACAATATTTCACATATACTAGTTGTTCACTTTAAATATTGTCCGAGTAGCGTTAAATTTTCTAAAATTTCATATTTTGTTAATATTTTTTTTTTAAATAAAAATCCCAATGTAAGTGAAAGCCAGCCCTCATCCTTACTTACTCGAGAGTCACCCATTTAGTGAAAATTGTGATTTAATAATAATGTACTTACCAAACGAAGACTTCGAGAAAAATCTTGTCAACCATTTCATCATTTATTTTTTTAATTCATCTTTAATTCGTTAAATGTAATGAATTTTGCTTTGGACATTAATTATTTGTAGCAAATGTATTGGAGTATTTTACTCTTTTCTTAGCTTATGTATAGAATTTAAAAATCATTTCATAAAGTTTGCATCGCATTTTTGTTAAAATTGAAGACTACATTTTTACCCTTGGAAAAGCATACATTACATATTTGACGCTTTACTCGGTTAAGTCAATTCGCGGGACCACTGATGATCTATAATTCACTATTTATTTATTAAATCTAACATACCAATCTCTTCTTCGGTTCATAGTAACAAATAAAAATTCTCCATGCTCTTATCACCGTCGTAGATATCATATCCTAAATTAACCTCAGTACATTGTCACCATAATTCATGTATCTCTTGCACCCTTCCATATTTTTTTCAATTTTTTCGTGGCAAACGTAGCTATTTGAACAAGAAAATTGAGCCCCCAAGAGTTGAAAAGAGCCAAATAGTAAAATAGTAAAACATTTTTCTTGGACTGTTAAGTACAATCACGTTTTCACTAAGTGTTTTGGTGGATTGCATATTTTTCTTTTACAGAGATAGCACAGTTGCAATGTGTATAACCTGAGTTTACTTCACTTTTACGATACTTTTAGATGAGTAGAATTACATAGCATATAATTTATTTATTTTCTGAAATACCACTTGGCTCACTTCACCTTTTATTGGGCCCAATTGTTTCATTTGTATCATATATCTTTTTTTAATACTTGAATAATATGGAATAATATGAGTTCAAAATATTTTTTTGATTAGTCACCTGAAGAAATTTCACGCGATAAATTGTCTGCGTAAAAAGTTATCAATGTTTGGAATTTTTCCTGCGATTTGTTTTTGCGTCATGATGCGTTCTCGTAATGATAAATTCTTAACCGCTTGAATACCGCGCAAATAAATCATTAATACGTCCCAGAGATACTGCGTGTTTTTGATAAAAATAATTTTGCCTAATATACACTAGAATTCGATATTTTAAAAACCTATATCGACTCAGTATAGATGGAACTGCACATATTCATCAAAATATTGCTTATATTCTATTAGAATACCAAGTATTTGATTTTTTAAATGTCTTGGACATCCGTGTTCGCTTGCATATGTTCCGGACACTCTTGTCCGCTTCGTATTCAAGTGGTTAAACAGGGTTAGCTATTATTGATAGAATTAAACTTTTACTTGGTAGAACTCCATTATAATATTATTAAAAAAGCACTGTATTTTTTTTTAATTTATAAATATTTTGGTTTTAAGCAATTAAATTATCAACTTAATAAAAAATAAAATGTAGAAATAAAAGATAGTTAGCTTCCCCTGTTCAAACAAGATAATATTTTAACGTAATTTGTTGATTGCTATTTTATTTACATCACGAATGACAAGTAATTATATTTTTTGCGATAATATGTTACTAGTTATCTATTAACTTAATAAATAGATAATATTGTTGGGTTATCGGTCGTGATCCGCTAATTACAATAAAATCATCAATCAGAATATGTTTATAAATCAATTTATGGCTTTATTCACTATAATATGTTGTGATAATCTAATTTATTATGTTCTTGCGATGAATGCTTTGTTTGAATGTAGTATACTTTTAGAACAAAGTATGGCTAACCTGCACCGACCATTTCATAATCACATTTAAAAAACTGACTAAAGATTAGTATAACATATTGTAATTTATTATATTGTGATTGAGAATTTAAGGCATCTTTTTTGATGACCATATGATCAAGTCAGCGGAAATGGTCACAGAAAGAAAACAAAAATTAAGTGACGTTGTCGCAATTTTAAATGTTTCAAATCAATATTCGTAAAATTTTATTTTTATTTTTCTTTAAAAGATGTTGATTTTTTTTATGGAAACCATTATTTTTGTTCCTATCTTAGATCCCATTTGAATGTAATCAAAAAATAATAAGTCCATAGACTTACTCTGTGACCAGAACCAGGGGTCTACTTCATATACTCTTTTGAAAATTCTCTAAATTATTTACAACATCTTTTTCCAAGAGTCGGGTCTATAGAGCAGTGATCAACGTAGTTGGCTTTCGAGAGCGGTTAGTTAACCACTAGTCCTGTCTTAACCCTATCATTCTATCCGTACTCTCTTCAGGAAAAAAGAGAAATTGGGAAACTAAGTAACAAGCAGTCTTCGTAAAAAAAAACTTCTGTTCAGATAACTCCATTAGGAAGCCATATTCTTGACATTGGAAGCGGACACGGAAGAGAAAAAAAACTTAACAAGAAGTGTTTTATTAAGCAAAACAGCACCGACTATAACAAAACTAAATAAAATACTGTTTTGCAATATGTCTCGTTTTTACACGTTCAAATTATTCAAAATAACTCGTTACTGTGAATATTTCGTATAAAATAAAGAACTATGGTTAAATAATGAATGTCATGTATGATCGTTTGGAGATGTTTTTAATTCTTTAAATATGAAATTGATAACGAACTGTATAGTATAATAAATATTTACATACTAACTCTTCTATTTGCAAAATACTTAAGCTCAAACTAATACTTACGTGACAAAATCTCGTTCTCGTTTCATGTTGTAGCGTTTTGACGTGTAATGAAGTCTTTTACAACCGTGTGACAAATTGTTTTGTTTCAAATCGAATCCAAACGTCATTACGAAATAAAAACAAAATTGCCTGCAATGAATCGCTTCGATGAAATCGTAAAATATTTTTACCCAAATAAGACGTTTGTTTTTTTTTCGAAATACGAACGATCTTTCTTGGTGTTGCTAGTGTTGGAAAAAATATTTCGATACTAAAAAGAAATAACCCTATAGGATCTTCGCAGAGGTGGCTTCCTAGAGGCGATATAGTAGGCGCATTTTTTATATTTTTTTATTATTAATAACGATTTTTTTACTATTTAAATTACCCTCAACTGTATATTTATTTGTCAATGCTGTTTTATTTATATGAGCACGCAATTTTTTTTTTAAAAATCGTGTTTTTATAAAAAATATTATGTAATTTTTCAAAAGCCTTTATGTATTATTCTTTTCAATTTAATATTGCAATATCATATATTTAAAAATAAAAATAAGACATTAATTGATTTCTTCTTAAAATAGCTTTGAAATATTTCCTCATTTATTAAATTAATGTTGGTACTTTGATTTTATCATATATTATATTTATTCTGATTAAAAATTCGCACTGACGAACGTGTCACTTGTTGTATTTTGTAATTTTGTATTACTATGAATGAATCTTTTTACGAAAACTGCTTGTTACTGTATTTGTCGAGTGGTCAACTAATCACTTACACTCCGTTTTTAGAATTGAGTGGGTGTGGGAGAAAATTTAAATATTACAGATGCATTTGAAAACAAGAACATTATTATAATGATTGAAAAATATATTAGTATTGTGCAGTAAGTGTCCATGAATCGAACACGTGAACTCTGTGAAAATACATTACCCTCACTGGCAATATTATCTTTACCACATTGGTTGTAGTCATTTGGAGTTAAGTAATATATTAAAATACATATTGTAACATGCATAGTACACAACTATGATAGTGAAAAATTACACTAGGTATTAATCCGGAACACAAGAGTATTTCGAAAAAAAAAACACATTTCTTAAATTGCAAAATGTTTTTAGATTTTCAATTTAAATCTTTTATCGGACGACCAATTATCATACTGAATGCTTTTATCAATTACACATCTTACGTATTTAATAATTATTGAAAGAAGCAAACAATTTAAAAGGAAAGTGAATAGACAATTTCATATTCTCCATATCCACTAAACTAGTCGGCCTTAATCAACTTTTTGAAACCTAAAATAAATGGCTTATTAAAATTATTTAGTGCTAAGTTTTCGTTTCGATTCCAACGATAAATTTTGCCTTCAGTGTATAATTCTTATCATTTTCATCTTTGTAAACGTAAATTTGTAAGGCTTGTTCATTCGGCTATTTACTTTTTTTTTTACCATGTCCGCTCCCAATGTGGAGCATATGAACTCCTAATGGAGTTTATCTCAACAGAAGTGTTTCTACGAGAACTGCTTGTTACTCAGTTGCTCAACCTCTCTTTTTCCAAAGAGAGTAGGAATAGAAGGAAAGGGCTAGGACAGGACTAGTGGTTAGCTAATCACTCTCTATACGCCCCGTTCATAGGATAGGATGGGTGGGAGAGGGGAATTCAAGACATCACATACATCCATGCCTTCGAACAGAAATTCATAAATCGATTGAAAAATCAATTTATGAAACTGTCCGTACTGGGATTCGAACCCGTGACCTCCGTAACCGAATCCAACGACGTTGACTACTCGACGACGCAGGCGGCATGAAACTTTAAATAAATTATAATTTGAGACAATTCAAATTGAATGTGAGATTTTTAAATTCAATTCTGAATATTATTCCTCTTAATAGTATTTAAAACAAGTAATGTACCACCTAGATACAAATAGCATGGGGCAGTGTGATGAATAAATGTCTAGATTCAGCCCTGCTCAATCGAGCAAAGCATTCGGGGAACATTTTGTAAATCGAACATAGCTCGCCAAGGGGCCCATATATCTTTCAGTCGAGCGACGAGTTATTGACTCATTAATTTCGAGCCAACACCTTTAAAAACATTTACTCGAAAACATTTCAAATACATGCTTTATAACTATGTTTTACAAAATCATCGCCTCCTCTGGCCTTTTTCGGAATTTAATGTCAGGATTAAATGTGAGTCAATGGCATCAGACAAATATGGAAAGGTGCGGTTCCAAATAATGACAACGTCGTTTTCTTTATTGATAAATAATATGCTAATACTCAGACTTAGTACCCACTTCACTATAATGACGAACATAAAATTACTCAAATGATTAAACTTTAGTATCAATACCAAATTATTAGCAGGTACAACTTTTCCGGTTTTAATAATTAAATGAAAAAATATATCAATAAATAAATTGCCAATACAAAATTGTTAATAATTTACGTGGTAAGCAGGGCTGTAGGGACATGGTCGGACAGTTTTTACGGATCAAGATTATCAAAATTATTAGTATGAGGAATTCATCTAGTTGTAATTCAAAAGTATAAATAATAAAACTATGTCAATATTCGAAAATTAAATTTCATTATATTGGTTGGCGGAATAACTGTATGTTCTAGCTAGAAGAAAGGAAAATGATTGTAAAACCATTTCAAGGGAGGGAGAAAATATTTTAACTATTTTTTTAAAACCAAAATCAGTCAGTCATAATCGGAATCGTGTTTTAATTTAAAATTGTAGTTGAAATCGTTTTTTAACCCGGCTCCACGGCCCTCTAAATATATAATTATGTCCAGTGGTGTAGTGGGGCCAGATCGGGTCAGGTCGGCGACCTTGCACCTTAAAATTAAGAAGGCGCTCTGCCACCTTTTTGACTTGTAACTTAATTTTCAAGTACATGCATATATTGAAAATCGTTTTTTTTATTGACTTAATTGTTAAAACTTGTGTTTTTTTAACTCCGGACGGATGTAAAAAAGAAACAAAAAAAATAGGGAAGAAATCAATGACCGACTTGGCACCTATTGATTTACCACTAACTACACCACTGGTTATGTCTTCTTATGAACAATCATCACATAAGTTCTGCCCATTATTCCAATGGACTTAAATTGGACTTAAAAAACTTTTTTGTAAAAACAGTATAATAATTTTGTAAAATTAGAGCAATCAAAAGTATTTATTTTTCATTTTTATTTTAGTTGACATTTTTGAATTGCTGTATTTTTCGACATAATGATTTTAATGTAAATTTTATGTTATCTGCAATTATCATGAGAGGGTTCTTTTTTTCTAAGCCGGGAAAATTTATTTTAAAAGATTAATATTTTTCAGTTACGAGAACTCTTCTTGATACTGCGTGTCCACAACAATTATGTGTACCAACATCGGTTCAGTTATTAAATGTGGAAAAGCAGTTTCTTTTAAATCTTAAAATCTTGAAAAAACTGTAAATAATAGTCACTGTTTGGATTTCCTCTCCCAAATTATTCAAATTGGCTCCCCTCCCGGTGGGCGTACGCCACACGTTGGGAAACACTGCTTTAGGTCCACAAAGTCCAATTTCATATGTAATGTGCATTCCCCATTTTCGAATATAATTTTCGTGTGCATTTTTGTTTATCGTACTTTTTGCATTTTTGAAGGGTACAGATCTGAAGTTTTGGTGAAATCAAACGTGTATTATCATCAAATAATAATAAAAATATTTTATCTGCACCCGAATAATCTAGACTAGGGCTTATAAAAAATGTCATGTCAATATTATGTAGTTTTATTTTATATTTTTTCTCTTTATATTTGTCAAGTACATGGCAGATTGGCGTCAACTGTTATGCCATGTACTATTTTTTTAATTTTTAACAATAGATAAATAAATATTGTTCTAAAACCGGTTTTATCCGGCTTTCGAAGTTTTACAAAAAATGGATGATTCAATTAAAATAGCGAGAAAAATTTCAATTTTTTTATGTTGTTTATTTATATACATAATAATACACAACGAGAAATTATTTTGTGTTTCTCTTCAGAAAATATGATTTAAGAAAACACAAAGCGTCCACTAATCGTTTTGTAACTGGGTAATGATGTGGGGCACACGGTCTTTGAGCCATCAAATAAAAGATCCAAATTTTTTGTCCTTTTGTTTATCGACCCGTTTATGAAAAATTCGGTGCAACCGGTTACAAAGTTAAAAAACCGACAAGCCCTAATCCAGAGAACACCGTGTTTATAATTTTTAAATACTGACGAAGAAACATTACTGTTATTGAGTACCTTAAGTGGGCTGAAATGTAATCATTTCATTTTATTAGCCAATACTAAGAGTCAAACAAAGAAGGATTTTATTCGAATCGATACAATAGCGTTCAATTGAATTGCCTTCAATGAAATCCGATACTCATGCCATAAAGGCAGAATAAAGGCTCTAACCAGGATATGCTCAATCGGACAATAGATTTAAATGTGCTCTCATATTAAATTCATATATGAAATTGAAACAATGTAATGAAACATAAAATCAACATTAGGTATCTGATATTCGTAACATTTTTTTTGTTAATGTGAAAAGGATCGTTTTTATAATAAAAAATGTAGCATTTTTAAATTATTATTTCTTTTATTGCTATGTATATCGACTGTGGAAAGGAAAAAGGACGTAACCCACACATATCAAATTTTACAGGAGGCGCTAAAAAAGTGTTTGGATGATTTTGTGACATATGCAAATTATGAATTATACACAGCCTTGAAGTGCACAGATACTTCTAAACTGATGTTCAATTGATATAACCTAATATTAATTAAAGAAATTGTCTCGGAAAAACCTTTATTTCAGTGTTTTTTCTTGGTTTTAATTTTTTACATGGTCATCTTTCCCAAACTTAAAAGCTTAATTTAGATACTTATTCGGCATTTTCAGCTTCCATCCTTTTGATAGAATGTGTGTCAAGTTGTATAAATTGTGATTATCGAAAACAAGCTGTTTTGGAAAATTGAGGGTTACTTCATTTTTCCTTTCACAGTTGATATTTTAAATGAATTATGTTTCTAATAATAATTAATTTTAGATTTCGAAAATATTAGGCATTATAGCTTATTGCCTAATTTCAATTTAGCTTAACTTAATTTAATACGACAAATATTTTACATACGAAATAAACTCGATAAGAATTTATATATAACATAACATATGGGCCTTCGAGAAATACCCGGTGAGCCAACTAGTAAAATGGTAAAACTTTTTTCATATACAATCACGTTTCTATTTGGTGTTTGTTTTGGTGGATTGCATATTTTTATTTTACCACTGCAATGTGTATTAAGCTAGGGTTTTTTCACTTTTACGATACTTTGAAACTTGTAGAATATTACAACGCATCTAACATTTTTTTTTAATATTACTTGGCTCACTTCCCCTCTAATGGGCCCATAGGTAGGTCACTTAAGATTAGCTCGATAAGAACAGACATCAAAAAGCACCCATGCCTAAGATCTCTAATATCTAAATTTGATATTGACCTTACTGGGAATTGAAATTAGAACGGAATTTAGCTAGTGCAAAGTTCTTACCAAATACACCACATTTTTTTGTATGTATTATAGTTTTCCGTTACCGTTGACATGTGTTTATCGTACAAATCCTTTAAATATGGCGGCATACTAACCTAAATTATTAACGAGCCCATAAAAGATGAGACAAAAAAAACGCCGTGACAAAAACCTAACACAAGATCTTAAGCAAAATGAATAGGGGATATAATTTAGACATTAGGCATTAAAAAGGGATTATTTTTTGTATATTTCATAGGCATCACGTCATATTTCCTTATTAATTGAGCGTAAAATGTTGTTAAATACATACATAAGTTAAAACTAAGGACCAGCTCCCCTTTCAAAGGGAGATAAGTCAGCTGTGACGGGAATTGGAACTAATTTTATTTTAATCTCACTAAATAACTCACTAAACCCATAGACACTAGAAAAAAAGCTTGGAGCGTGGGGTGGTTCAGATGCTATTATAGTTTGAAAATTAATATTATATATTTTTATCATATTACCATGACATTAGCGTATTCAATCACCTATATACGGTCAAATTTGATGATACGGTACAACGTTCCCTTTAATTTGTCTATAATGTGCGGGCCATCAACTTTTGTGTGCAGTAAATCTTGATCAAAATAAAAAATGCGCGCAAATATGTAGACAGGTACTCACTGACCTACTTGCTGGGTAGTAGATAAATTAATTCTTCATATCATGCCGCTAAATAAAAAAATCTAGAAAGCAATGAATTTTATGAAAATAGTAAAATAGTCCAACAGAATATTTCTATGTGCGGCCTGTGCGAAGGATGGGAAAATGTGTAAGATCAAATTTTGTGCGCGCACACATGCGCACACCTTAGCGGGAACATTAGTACTGTATGTACAAGGGAATTATCGCATTACAGTATACGACAAGTGTTAACTTCAATTAAAAGATTAGTTACATAATACAATATATAATACGATATTTATATTTTTTCTCCTTATTAATTCATATAAAACGGAAAAATACTTGCTCTGTAGTCATATATGTCTACCATTACTTATCTTGAAAAACAGGTAGTATATATAGCTCTCCCTCTAACCCTTCCAATCTTTTAATAACCGGACGTAACGAAAGCGATTAGTTAACCACTAGTCCTGTCCTAGTCTTATCTTTCTTTCCCTACTACTCTCTTTAAATAATGATAGGCTGAGCGACTGAGTAACAACCATCTCTCGTAGAAAAACTTCTGTTGAGCAGCTCCATTATATTTTATATAACCATATGCTCTACATTGAGTTCGGACGTGGATATAATATATATAGCTAAGATAGCAATTGTTTTACTAGTCTTACCGGGAAACGGAACTTTAACTACTGAATTAATACCAATTTTCGGTTAGTCAATTCTGTTGAAATTTTTATTTAGGCTCTATTTTATTCAACATTGCTGACAAATTTTTAAGCCCATATATTTTCAAAATGTAATAACATTAATAGCAGTAGATATGATTTGAGAAAGACTGATGTAAATACAAATGATTTTTTTTTTTAAATAAAGTGTGCTTTAAAAAGTTTACTAAGACAAAAAAAAACTGATAAACTTAAGGTAAAAATAAATTTCATTTATATTAATTTTCGAAAATAATTGGTATAGAGTTACTTCGAACATTAGTTTTAAAATGCACATTACTTCATATTGAACTACCCTTGCCAGTTTCGGAATGTTCAAACCACGCCCAGAACATTTAAATAAATAAGTGATTGAATGTTGCTTCTAAATGACTAGAGTATGCGATTTTTTCACTAACGTGATATTTTACGGTATTAATAATATTCCAGAAATTCAAACACTTCCATTTAGTCGTTAAACTATTCACAGGATTGACACTTTCCCGATTTAATATGTGGATGATATTTTATTTCATGTGAAAATCTTTTAATTACCTATATTACAGTATTTTTTTATATAATTACAACGGACACATTATACAGTCAATTGTGAGAATTGTTTAAAAAATCCTGTTTATATTATACATAAACATACGAAAACTTACTTTTCACCGCTTTTAAATAATGTTCTGCGCGTAATAATGCGTCATACATTTCGGACTTGAATTAATAATTCTGTCTTTCTCGTAGACTAAACGTAGTATTGACATTTGCAACGCTGGTCACAATTTCACACAGTTGCACAGCGGTTAATTTTTTTTTAACCACGTCCACTCCCAGTGTAGAGCAGCATGTGGACTCCTAATGGTGTTTATCTCAACAGAAGTGTTTCTACGAGAACTGCTTGATGCTCAACCTCTCTTTTTCCAAAGAGAGTAGGAGTAGAAAGATAGGGCTAGGACAGGACTAGTGGTTAGCTAATCGCTCTCGATACGCCCCGTTTATAGGATGGGATGGGAGGGGGGAATTCAAGACATCACATACATCCATGCCTTAGAACAGAAATTCATAAATCGATCGAAAAATCAATTTATAAAACTGTCCGTACCGGGATTCGAACTCGGGACCTCCGTAACCGAAGCGAACGACGTTGACCACTCGACCACACAGGTGGTAATTTTATTTACTTGATGTAAAACGGTGTATTTTATTAAATAGTCAGTTATTTTCGTCTTAATTCTACTGTAAAGTATACACAAAAGAAGGAGAAAAAAGATATAAACGATAATAAATCGTAATTGAAAGGGTAATTAATTATGGTACCAATCAATAATATACACCTCTTTGCAGATTTAATATTTTCAATTAGTCTTACAATTTTCTATAAATACATATGTGTTGACTTCTGTATGTACATTCAAATTCGATTTAGATTCATTTTCACTACTGAAATACCGATTTTCAAACCCGATATTTTGATATTGAAAAAATACTACGAATACTGGTTATTGTAATACCGGTATTGCAATCCCTAGTCATAATGTATCTGCTTAAAACGCACAATACAACACACGTGTATATTGAGCGAATATTACAATTCTACCTGGCTAATAATATTAAGTACGCTTGAATATGGATTCATCATTTGGAGCCCATTTGAAAGTTCATACAAGCTGCAATTAGAGAGTCTATAAGAAATTTCTAAGATATTATTATTTCAAAAAATTTAAATTCTTCCCTTTTGATAATTCCTTAAAGGAATACTACCTCACCAAATTTCTTTTATGAATGTTATCGTTTCACTCTCTTGAAGCTCGAAGATAGTTTTCAAGTTTAAAGCATTTTTCTCTTTTTCTTCGGGGCCGAGTTAATAATCCTGAAATTCTCACGACTATTAATTTACATGCTCCCAATTTATTCTTACGTGGGCGAAACTATGAGCAAAAACTTTTATTTCTAAAAACTTATACCTCGCTTAGGAGGTATGAGTCACCAGCATCAACGCATTGCCTAGAGAAGTGGACATTTTTAGTGATGGTATTTGTGAACTGTTTGATAATTTTTTCTAATTTATTTCATGATTTTTTTATGTTGAATTTGATGTACTGTGTATTTTTATTTTATATATTGTTTTATTATATTTTTCAAGTGCATGGCGATTTGGCGTCAGCTGTTATGTCATGTACTGTAATTTTAATTTTTTAACAAATAAACAAATAAATAACTAACTGACTTGGACTACTGAGGAGTTATCTGTTTTGTATTCAATATAATGATTAACATATCTATTCATTGGCTATAAGGTACCAACAATCAATAATAATGTGAATTATTGGTCGATGACGTAATAAAGGCTCTTCTCATACCTCAATGACCACCCACTGATGCGATCCATGAATGAAACGAAGTAAAATAATCATCAGCTAGGTTGACGTCCAAACCCCAAATTACCATCGAACACCTCGATGTGAATAAACATGTTGAGGCTTCCGCGAATTTTGAAGTCATCGATATATTTTAAACAAGACTAATATGACTGCTATAACCGCAAAACGCTTGTTAACACTAAACAACCGAAAGAAATATTATACGCCAATATTATATTAAATATAAGAGGCGAAAATATATTGTTATTATCATTGGAAAAAAGTGTATATATCAAGACGTCTTTTCGGTTCTCCTCGCCGAGCACATCATATTATGTTTTTTTTTCATATTGTGAGACATTTTAACTTTTGATTTAACAAGTGTTCATACATCTAGAGATCTGCACAGGCCAAAATTTTACAAAATTACCCGGTCCGAGCCCAAAAAACTCAGGCCCGAGTCTAATACCGCACTTGTTAACCGACCCCGACCCAAAGCCCGAAACTCTTTTCGAATACTTTTTTTCCGGATTGTCTCCGAAAGTCCTTTTTTTTTTAGCTCACCGGGGAATTAGAAATCCTCAATTTGGTACAATTTTTTCTCGGATAGCCTCCGAAAGTCCAATTCCAAAGCCCGGTCCGGCCCGAGCCCGAATCTCAATTGCGCTTATCCGTCTGAGCACGGCCCACGGGCCGGGTCGGGTAGAGGCCCGGACCCGTACAGACCTCTAATACATACATATAGCATTGGATGTCAGGAGTCAGGACCAAAATATACAGCTCACCGAAATGTGTTTAGTATAAATAAAGAAAAATAGATTTGCCATTACCTTCAATCTGTTATGAAATTCAAATCCCAATTATCAGTATTACCATAAAAATATTCACTTTTCACAATCAGTAATAGCTATACAACGTAATCGTTTTCTTGGGGTATTCAATATTCTGAAATCATTAAACACATATTGAAAAATAACGCAGCACTTTTAATGTTAATGACCAATTTCCTACAAAGCGTGGTGTTATTTCTATAATAAGATATTTCTTTCCAACACTTAAGGACAATCAAAATTACGTCTGTGGTCTTGTAAATATAAATTAATGTCAAAATTAAATCACTCCCATCCTGTCGTTAATGACATGAATATTTTAAGCTTTTGCCGGCATACTTTTAAGTGGGTAAAAAACCACAAAAGGTCGATATAGGAATTATAATTATTATATCCACTGATCTAAGCTTTCGAAATTTATGGACCGCATTTGAAAATGTGTATATGTATCAACTTACATTTAACTTAGATCTTGGATGCATTTATATATCCCGTTTTTTTAAATATAATATTGCTGTAATACAGCGATGGTCTGCCAATAAGTTAACAAGGGGCTCGCTTAGTCTTAAAGTAATTCACGGTGCTCTGGAAAAGGAGTGATTTTTTTACCGTATGAAATTATATGCAATATTTAAAAGAGCAATCGATTGTTACTTAATACACTTATAATATGTAACAATATGCAATTTACTGTAGACGTATCAATGTAAATGGCTTAAAATGTACCACTAATGTAATACTGATGCTGTTGTAGATAATATATAAGTCAGAAATAGCAGTTATATACCATTTTGATCTGAGAATATTGTTTCTCTTAAATTAACAAGGGGCTCGTCAGCCTTAGTCCATGTTTTGGCAAATATTAATTACCCATCAATTCAAAACCGTTGCTTTTTTCATCCTTATATATTTTTTAATTCTTGCTGATTTAGTAGAAATATTTTATAAACAAGATAATTTTTATGTTCCACTGGTTGTGTAACTATATGTGACACGTTTTTGTTAATCACCGTTAAACTATACCAACTTTGATTATCACTTTTAGGGTGTTCACTTTTAATACTTGGTGGAAAGGCATTATATTAGTAAAAACACAATAATCCTTTGTACTTCATTCCACTTTATTTAATATGTCAGGACCGGTTTCGCACATCGCGAGCATTGTCAACTGATAAGAAATATAATTTAACAATGCTATTTATACAAAAATGAAATGTTATAAACAACAATTGGCATTGAAAAGAAATTACCAATTACATCAAAAGTGATTCTAAAATAACACAAAATTAAAATGTTTAACACATCGAACGTATAATTAAAAAGTCATCCCAGATTAATAAATTTAGAATGGAGATTGAAAGTAATTACAAACATAATTAAAAGTCTATCAAACTAGGCAAGCAGGAAATCCTAGAAATCAATAGATTCAATTTTTTACCTGATTCAGATGCGATGAGCGATGAGCGAAACCGGTCCTGACATATTAAATAAAGTGGAATGAAGTACAAAGAAATATTGTGTTTTACTAACTTTGATTATATTGGATTTTACTTGGTAGATCTCCGTTTCATAAATGAGAGGCTGTGTTTCACATATCTCTTCTAAGCCAGTATATATAATTAAGTAAAAATAAGTCTAAACATAGTTCTGGTGAGGGCACAAGCCGAAATAGCTATCGACCGTATATAAAATAATATTAGTAAAGCTAATATATATATATATTTTTTTATCCTTACATTATCGCAAGATTTTTTATAAATTTACCAGTGGAATAACAAATTTGGCAATTCAAACTAAAAAAAATAATTATCATGTCAAAAGCAAATTAGCAAGTCAAAAGCATCAGACATAATCATATTGGTACTACTTTTAATATTTTCACTATTAATTCTTAGTGAAAAAGTATTATATGTAGGTATTAAAAAAAAAAAAACTTTTTCACTGATTACTGACTATTTATTTATCTGATCAGTTTAAATTTCATCAGCGAAATCAGTCTGGATTTATAGTATATTATGTGAAATAAGTAAAATGTTGTTTTATTTTTTAATATCACGGTACCATCTTACTTATTTTCAGGGTATGTTTTTACATTCACAGTTCTTAAGGCATGGTATTATCCTCAATAAATATTTAACGAAAAATCCTTCCACGATTTATTGCCTCTTCACAATGGAAGCTGTCGATCTTAAGAGGTTTGCAAATATTTACAGTGGCGGTTCGATACATACAGCGAAAAAACTAGTAACATACCTTGTGATGAATATGTTTTCTTTCAAATTAAATTTTCCCATAGTTTTGTTTTTATATCAATATTCAATTAGTTTTTCAATCAACACTTTACGGTAAAACGTGTTTACCATCTTCTAAAAGCATCTCCAGATCAATTATCGCAAGGTTATTTGTTTATGAACATTTATTCTAATAGTTTTCTTATAAATTACACCATGGACGTTAAAAAAAATTGTAGTTTTTCTAATATTTATGTGTTAGCAATATGAAAATTTTCGTTTTTTTTTAATAACAAATATCATTGAGCTAGTGAGTTATGTTAATATAACAATATTCTCAGATCAAATTAATACATAACTGCAGTTTCAGACGTATATATTATCTACGACAGTTTCAGTATACACATTAGTACATTTGTAGCCATTTACATTGATTAGTTTACGGTAAATTGCATATTGTTACATATTATAAGTGTATTAAGTAACAATCGATTGCTTATTCACCAGTGGCGGTTCTACGTACTGGGCTAGGTGGGCTTAGCCCGACCTGCATTTTTCACCCAAAATGTGTAAAAAAAACTTAAGATGGCCGAATAAAAATGAACAGCAATTCGGCCGCTGAACAAAATAAATACATTTCTAAACGTATCTTACCTTTCGCAAAATTATACTATATCTTTGTTTGATTTTCCTCTGACAATATAAGGCAATGCTCTATGTCTACCTACAATAATACTCTCGATTGTGCTCTATTATTTCATACTTACATTAGCTTTGATTTTATTATATAATAGTTTATGCTTTGCAGTAGTGTCGTAGTTTTTGTTAACTTACTTGTAGATTAATATATGTATAAGGTGAAGTGGAAACATACACAATTTCGTAGATAGTATACAATGCTAAACTTTTCTTTAGCCCACCCAACATTTTAGGTCACGAACTGCCACTGTTATTTATATATTGCATATAATTGCATATGAGTGTTAAAAATTCACTCCTTCCCCGGAACACCGAGAATTGTTTGGAGATTAAGCGAGCCCCTTGTTAAAGCATTGGCAGCCCACCGCTGGTTGGCTCACTTTACCACTCGAGGGTTCATATATATGCTATAGTATGTATTCATGAGGACCTTTATCGTCCCTGCATAAGCGTTTTCGCTTTGAAAGTCGTAATGATCCGTAAAAGAAAATATTTTAGCAATATATATTTAGCACTTTTATGTTCTTACTTAACGCTCCGCCACTGATGTTAAGAGTGGGATTAGTGATTTCATTTAATAAGAATCTTTGCTGTAGGTCGTTGCGGTGACTTGAAACAGATGCGCTCTGCCCTGCACATTGACGAGACCTTTTTTTGCACGAATGCACTTCGCGATTGATTTCTCGCATTCGACTTTGGGGCACCTGTTCTCGAATGGATTCTAAATAACGAAAAAAAAACAGTAAAACCTTTGCCAATTTCGAAATTAGATTAAGTCCTCCGACAAAAAAAAATACCGAGAAATTCTACACCCGCTGATTTGTTTGTCACGACGTGTATCTAATTGGCGTGAGAATAAACCTATTCTCAAGTAAGATTTTTAGTTAATTTAAAAAAATAATAAATTATATCGTTATGCGAGGAACTTTAAATCTAATCGGTACTTTTTAGGTAAGCTAAAACAAGGTTTTTGCTATAGTCAACTAAACAAAAGCGTGAAATTTATTCACTTTATTTCTATTTACTATCACTTTATGGGAAAAGACAATACTTATAAAATAAAACACATAATTTGTACTAACTCCAGAATTTTATTTAGGAAAAAGGGAATCAGAAAATTTACTGCAATTATTTAGGCATTGCTCTATTGTAATTATTTTTCAATTCATAAGTCTTTACGCCTTTCCCTTTTCAAAGACAGATATTTACCAGCCATGCACCATGGTAGCCACTTATAAGATTGTATTATCTAATTCAGTGCTTTCCAAACTAGGGGCCGCAGGTTTTTTCCAGGGGCCGCCGCAAAACATGTTTTTTTTCGTTCAGAGGGGACGCGGATTATTTTTTTCAGGTGTAGGGGGCCGTTGCATGAAAAATTTTAGGAAGTACTTATCTAACCGACGACAATGGTGCTACTAGTACTTTTGGTTTGATTAGTAATTATCGTAAATCGACTAAGCTTTAGAAGTAGACACCTAGACAGTCAACAGAGGAAGAATTTTCAGCGTTATTATAACGAAATTTACACTAAACTGCAGAATATCAGAGCATAATAGAATAATTAATCATGAAGAGTTATATTGACTTGCTGACTTTCAAACGTTATTCCAAAAAGAGCGCATAGAACTTTTGACAGAAGATTTTGGAAAGAAAGACGAAGTAATTACCAGCCATGGTGAGCCTAAGAGCTGAAATCTTGATTAGTAAAATGTGTTGGTATCAAATTATGATTATTTGTACGGCAGAAATATTCAGATCAGGAATCACATTGAAAATCCTGTAATTAATTTGTATTTCAATGTTAACTAAACTCCATAACTCATCAATCTCTATTATTAATTACTCACTATCAATTACGTTCACAATTCGATAAACATTTATTGTCTTTATTTCTTCCCATATAATTATCAATAATTGTGTTTAAACTATTTTTAACTGATCTTATCGTATGAATTCTAAACGTTTTCATTTCATGACATTAATAATATTGAAACCAGTGATTATGTGATTGGGGGGATGAGTCTACCCTTGAATTTTATTCAATTCGCCTGCTACATTAAATTTGTATGAAAACCTAATACAAGGACATGATTACTATATCACTGCGTTTTTATATTACGAAGTGTAGGGTTCTCCACAACACAGAATCAACCCTGTGTCTGTCGATCATCATGACCGAGGGGTAACACTCGATGGTATATGCTCGGCGTTAATTCATCAGGCAGGCAGATTTCAATAATTATTTTGAATATAAATACATATATTAAATTTTGTGACGTTTTATGATATCTGAAAAACAGGGTCTCTTAATTGTATTGTTTCTGTGGCCAACCAAATGCTTAATCTGCCACTATATTATAGATATACATTGATCTGTTCAAATGCAGGCTTACAGTTATAGATTTAAAACAGATATATATATAACCGGAGAGTACTATTTCACTAATTAATGTCGTGATTTTTTACACTGGTTTCTACACAAAAAAAAAAGAAAAAGACTGATTTCATGAGAAGTATTACTACTTGATTTGGGTAAATTTTTGTACTTCAATATGAATCCACATTACTGGCGTGAATTTCTTTAAAAGTACGGTTATAAATTTTTAAGGTTACAGCTCCTTTCGTTGCCTAATGATTAAAAGCTATGTTCCATTGAAATTCTTAGAATTATATCATCAAAGTTGAAAGCTGACTAAATGGCATGCTGATAAATGGGTACCAGCCAGTCTTACCAAACACTAATACGAATTTAACGACCGGCCCATTGTATCTGTTTCCCCGTAGATATCATCCCTAGCTCAAATCATCCCCCTTTCATTCGACAAACTGCGCGCCAACACGCCACTGCCCAATAAAAATATAACGTATAATAAAATCATTACTTCCACCCCATGAAACTTACACAACTAGATACCCCTGGTTGGTGGGCGAGCAGGCCCGGTTTCGCAACCGTTAGGTAGATTAGGACAAGCACTCATAGAAGCACCCTTTTAATGCAGATGCAATAAACCACAGACTTTTATTTTTTCTCTTCTAATAGAATATTCAGCAAAAAAACTGTTACTTTTTAAGCATATTAATTATTCTCTACATTTTAGAATAAATATATCACGCATATAAAAAAATACATATATTGGTGAATAAATTAATGAAAGTATGTATGTATTTATTCACACACGATACTTTGACTGTGCAAGTAGTATCTAAGCTTTAAAGCTCCACCTGTCGAATATGGTGACCATGGCCGTCTCATGTTAGCATGATACTATCTTCCATTCAGAATTTAACATATTAACTATGTCCATATCTTCGTAATATAAAAAAAAACTACATCATAGCTCATTGTTCAAATTATATTAGTTGGTTGATAGCTTTCCGCTTGTTATAGCGTGGTACCGAAATGGCTACCAACTAAACCAGGGGTGGGGAACCTTTTCATTTCTGAAGGCCACATTCATTTATCTAATTCGACATCAGGCCGCAGTAAAGAAAACGTTGACCCTCCCCATTTTTTTCGACTGTCGAATATATAATGGGTTGATTACGTTATTTTTTCAAACGCTTGCGTATAATTCTTTGATCAAAGTGAATATTTTGATCAAGTCAAAAGGCCGCACCAGAGAAGCCAAAAGGCCGCATGTTCCCCTTCACTGAACTAAGTCATATAACTTTTAAGAACTAAATATTTGTATTTTATACCTTTACTATTTTGTAATGTAACTATGTATATTTCGACAAAAACTACAATTTTGCTTTTACATTAAATTAGAATAATAGATGTACATGTATATAAATTATTTAAATCGTACAATCAGTGCTAATAGTATTGTAAATTTCATTAAATAAACATATTTATAATAATAAAATCCATAGTCAATATCAACATCTGATTTTTCCCCGAAATTATTTATGTTTTTATTTTATTAATGTGTGATAATTATAATTGATATCTAAAACATATTTACAGTGGTAAAGGTCATAAAAAATGTAGGATAGGTCATGATATTTTTTATTTTATGATGACGTAAACGACATTTTTTAGTTTTTGTGACACATATTTGGTTACGTGTTGCGTCACTTCTAGCTTGATACATCAAATCATGAAACTTTTATCGTAATCGAAGTTTGTTTTTATTGAATGAGGCCATCGATCCTATTATATCTTTCAAATAAATTTCGCTACAAAAAAAATCAAGAATAAACTAAATAACTTGATTATGCCTGGATAAAGGGCCGATCAAAGCTTGTATATTATCAAAAGTGAGGGAAGATAAAATCTCTATTGCCCTGTTCAGTTGTGTTGTGTGTTCCCAATAAAAGGCAGGCCTCTAAAATGCGTCTATCTGATTTAAAACGCGTTAAACCCCATTTCGTTGAGTAAACAATACCTCGAATAACAGTCCGTGAAACCTGAGCGATTTTAACCATAGCGTGTATTTTACAGCTTGTTTTTTTTATAAAAGGATGATAATATTTTATATTTAAGCCCTAAATTAAATTACTTTATTACTGGTAACACTCAACTTTTGTATTTGAAACGATTGTTTCAAAAAACTAAAAGTATTTTCAAATACTTCACTGCAGCGGTGGGCTGCACAATACGTTAACACGGGGCTCGTTTAATCTCAAAGCAATCCTCGATTTTCTGAAGAAGGAGTGAATTTTTTATCAATCCTATGCAATTTTAACCAATTGATTGTTACTTAATGCACTTTGAATATGTAACACTGTGCAGTTTATCGTAAAATCTGTCTTAGATAATATAAAAGTCAGACATTGCAGTTATATACTAATTTGATCTGAAAATATTGTTGTCTCTTAAATTAACAAGAGGCTCGTTCGAGCCCCTTTGATCCTCCTCCTCCTACACACTGCATAACTCTAACTCCTGCTACACTGCATATGAGTAAGCCTTATTCTATTGTATACAAAAATATAAGTCATATAGCCATGCCGACACATAAAAGAAAATTTTAGTCACAACGCAACATATTCGGAAAAGTTTTTGAATTGTATACATTGCAAACCAGCGGTGGGCTGCCAATATGCTAACAAGGAACTCGGTTAATTTTAAAGCCATTCTCGGTGTCCCGGGGATGGAGTGAATTTTTTATCACTCTTATACAATTATACGCATTACTTATGAATTCAACCGAATATTATTTTAATATTTCGATTACAGGTGTTCACACAAGTTTTGCCACTAACAACCCAAGTTTCGGTGCACTTGAACGCCTGAAGAGCCAAATAGCTCGTGTTATTTTTTCAAAGAATAATCATCATACCAATACTAAATCATTTAATTCTAAGACACCTACAATCAATTAGCTATGAACTTAATTAAATACATTAATCAACTTTATATTAAATTAAGACGTTTCTTATTTTTGAAAAAAAATGTGTTCCGCTATGGTACGATAAAAAATATATAAGTATGTTTAATGACTTCTTACAGTTAAATGATAAAGTAGTAATATTAATAACTTAGAAACCTATTCTGAAATTAAATGAACACCGTTAAAATATATTTTTTTAATCTTTATTTTTAATGATATCAAATAACGATGCCTTCCATTGTTTTATAAAGACAAATATTTGATCGGAAATTTTATTATATTTAAGATATTTTTAACAGTTCTCATTGCACTTTCGTTGTTGGAGCTATAAAAAGTCATCCCCTACTAACACCGGTTCACGTGTATCTTTGTTTGAATTAGAAAGCCATTTATATTAAGCAATTAATTCTTTAAGTGGAATGTATTTATTTCATTCGTGCTAAACACATTAGTGTCCCGCAGAGAGGATGTTTCGGATCTCACAATATTTTAATAACCAGCCATAAATGGTGAATACAATCATATTTTGATCAAGTTAATTAATTCCAGAGAGACAACAAAAACTATATGAGTTGTTACTAATTACACTTTATCATAATGGAAAATCATACAACAATGCAGATAACACATTCAGAACAATGAAATATATATCACATTAACATTTCGCGATCCGAGAACTACAAAGATCTAAGTGTAGATTTTTTGCAAAATAAAAGTTATAATAAGGTAGTTAGTCTTCCAAGTAACATTTACGGTATTTATGGTAACTTTTTCTCGCCAAAATTCTACACTTAGAACCTTGTAGTTCTCTTCTACTAAACATGTTGTATGTCCAATGTCTGTCCTGAGACTAATATGAAGAGATTTAAGTGATGTGCTGTTTACATTAATTAAAGGTACTAAGTACCACCTTGAAAATTTGTGACTTAGTACCTTTAATTGACCGCGATTGATTCGTGTTTTTGCTATTTAGATTTTTTAATACATCAAATAATATACTATTGTTTTAAAATAGTACTATTTATTCATATGTGACCCTAAATCTCGATTTAATTAATTTGACACTAAAGTGATTTGTTTACTTTAAGTGGTTATACAGTTTTATATTGTATAGAATATTTATTTTACTGTTATAAACATTTTTAATATCGGCAGAAATCTTCCCCAGTATTACGGCACAATGTTATGGAATGGTCTCCTTATTGATATGACGATTGTCACTTCATTTTGATCCTTTATTTTAGCGTTATAAATCATTTTCTATTAAATTTAGATTACTTATATTTTTTTGTTAGAACCTTTAATAACCAGCACATTCGATATTTGCTTCTTTTTTTAACTAATTCGCCTAAAATCGACTCGAAAAGATTTTATTAGTTTCTAAACCACTCATTCCAATTTGGCTACTAGCTGAAAAATTGCGTTTTTTTTTTTGTTCATACAAATGAATCCACAACTTGTAGAATTTACAAATATTTGAAATGGCAGTAGCATATTATACAATATAATATAACAGCAATGACACAACAATTAAATCATAGATTTACAACTAAAATAGTGTAGGAAATAAAAAGATAGTTTTTTAAACCGATTCCAGCATACCTAAGAACATGACAAATTAATTTCATTATTTTAATTAATTTCTTGATTTACTGCTTAATAATGCAGATTTCTGTTGTAAAAATAAACATGCTTATCTGAAAAAATATTATATTATATTATTGTCTTGCTTTATTCTGCTTATTACTGTTACCGACAAAACAGAGACATCTATATTTAGGAAGGAAAAGTGGACCAAAACAAAAGTTATTGTTCTGAATAGGTTAAGATATTTGTAATCCGACCACGATAAAATATGAATTGAATGTAATATTATTCTGCACAACATTTTAGAAATATTCGATATTTAAAGAGCACCAATTATACAGGATATAATATAATGTAGAGTCTTGTCTATTCCAATATAAAATTAAATGTAACAAAATATAATTTTAATAATGTGGAAAAATAACGAAGTATTTTAGTTATAAATATATTATTTTATATATATTTTGGCGTAATCCTACATCAGAACTAGGGTATCCAATCCCGGAATCCCGTCCAATTCTGTAAACCCGAAATCCCGTTTTCAAAATTGCCGACCAAAATTTTTCTCAATCCCGAATCCCAATTTATACACGATTTTATGGCGATCTATTTGTGCCTCCTGTTACGTTTGCTATGTGTGGGTTACGTCCTTTTTCCTTTCCACAATCGATATAGAATATGATTTGCAAAATAATGCTTATGGAGTTCCCATGAACTTCTTATCTCTGTAGTGATCACGCCCTTCCGTCTGCAAACGATGGTAAGGGGATACAATTTTCCAAAACTTTATCGATGAAGGAGACTAGAAGAACCTTGACACTAGCTCGTCCTGGTACTTAAAGCTTCATAAATTTGATTTCCAAAAAATTGCATACAAAGAATCTCAATGAGTGAATGTACCATGTCGATATTATCCAAACGCAAATTATTGTATTACTTTGAAATGAAATTGCATAGTTGACAATGTAAGTCCATTAATTATATGATGCGTATATTCTGACATTATTAACTAATGTAAGGTCATTTTGTTATTATTTATATTGCGATAATCTTTGAAAGAGTCAAGTGTGTGTAATTAAATTGAAACATTCAACAAACTTAACAATTTATGCAACACACTAAAACTAAACAAATTTTAAATGGAACGATTTATCATTATTGATAAAAGATAAATAATATGCATTAATTATTTGATTTATTCATCAAAATTGTAATTAAACAAGAAAATTGTTTATAGGATTTATAACAAAGTTAACAATTATTGTAAGACACTTGAAACCGATTATTTAATTATACATGATAAGTTTAAAAAAATAATTTAAAATGAACTAATTATTTAACCAAAATAATAAAAACAAAAATTTCTTACATGTCGAGGTATCAAATCAAAAATACAATTTTACTTTTTTATTGTTTCGTTTGCTTATGATGAATAGAATGATTAATTATACAGTGCTAAAAAATTATCTACCATTAACGAATAATCTTCTAGAAATTTTAAGCACAAAACATAAATAAAAACACAATAAATTATAAACTATGAACATAACAGAAGGCTTAAAATGAACATCTTTGTTGTTTGTCTTTAACCCCTCGATTTGATGGACGATTTTAAGTTTATTAAGAAAAACACAATACACATTCCTTTGTATTTACTTCCACTTTTATTTATCAAGATCAGGACCGGTTTCGTTCATGGCGAGCATTGTCAACTGATAAGAAAAATAATTAAACAGTGATATTTATACAAAAACAATCAGTCTAATTATTTTTATTATCTGTTGACAATACTCGCCATGAGCGAAACTTGTCCTGATGTTGATAAATAAAAGTGGGAAATAAGTACAAAGTAATAATGTGTGTTTTTTCATATAATTCTTTTCCAACTTTGACAGTGAACACCCTAAAAGTGACTTTCAATTATATATATAGATACAATTAAACAATGAAACATCTTTTCGGGTTACAATTTTCTTGTCGTCGCCTATATATTTTAAAACGGAAACAAATTAAATGGTCAGAATTTAAATCAATTTTTGTTCAGAATAAAAATAAGAACGGTCAGAATAAAAATATTATACGGTCAGAATATTTAATAACAATTTTCATTTAAATTACGACTATTTATTCTGACCGATTTATTATGACCGCTTAATACAAATTCTGACCAATGTTATTTAAATTCTGACCAGAAAAATACGATCCTTTTAATTAAAACTACAGCCGACCTATAAGCTTTTCATATCATAACATTAAATTTACAAATACTAACATTGTACAAATTATCGTGTTGATATTCTTAATTTGAAAATACTCAGCAAGAATGAATTATTTAAATACGGCCGATATGAACGTATTCATTCAAATTTAGATAGCAAAAGGCAATAAATGCCATTGAACATTTAAGCGCGTAATTAGTTAATTAACAGTAAGTTAATTGTCACAAAAGTGATCCTTAACCTTCTGATTTCACCAATGAACATTATTTTTTATTTATATTTTTTATCACATTGTGTATCACGTCATTCATAATTCTCTAATACTCGTTTAGTATTCTGATTTATGTTCGAACACGATAACAATTCCAGTTCTTCTAAAATTATAACTTGAAATGTTATTCTGATCAAAAAGACAGCTTATTTATATAGCTAAGCAGTAAGTGCTTCAGTTAGCAATCAAAACGTCGATGATACATATTTTTTTTGAGAAAAAATACATTAGTGTTCGTCATTTCAATGAGCTTGTGGAAATTCAAACATTACTGGCGCAGCGGTTATTTCGAAGGCATGGGTGTTTGTGATGTCTAAAAATTCTCTTCCACCCTTCTCGATTTTGTAATAACTGGGTGTAGCGAGAGCGATTAGTTAACCACCAGTCTTGTTCTAGCCTTATCCTTCTATTTCTACTACTTTCTTTGAAAAATAGAGGTTGAGTGACTGAATAACAAACAGTGTTCGTAGAAAAAACTCCACATTGGGAGCGGACAGTGGATATGTTTTAAAAATGTCAAACACGCTTTTATTTATAAATTTAAAACTTTTTTGTAATTTATATTTTTAAATACGACCTTATTTTCGAATTTAAATATACACATAAGCACTGCTTTACTAACCTAGAGCTGTCTTTTCCGAAATCGGTAAAAATATGTTAAATGAAAATTAATTGCTAAAAAACAAATCCTTAAATACTTTTTTCTTGCACTTTCGACCAACCGTCTATAATCAAAAGATACGACAATATTATAAAAAAATAAAAAAACTCGTGTTCAAATACATTAAACACAGCATTATAACAATTATATTATACTAAGCATGCTTTTAGAAAGAATATTTTATTTATAATATACCTACCAGTTGGGAATTTATATAAACTAACTGTAAGCTCGTCGACCTCAACGGGGGGATTTTTGTTGCATTTTTAAGTAGTCAGAAAATTTACTGGTGTGAAAATCGTTTTTCGTAGTAGCAGAAATATATTTAAGAATATCTCGGGACTAAATCAAATAAATTTATGAAACGTATACAAATTTTAATTTGTTAAAAAAAGTTAAAAGTAGGGTTTTCAACCCGGCTTAAACTGAAACCGGTTTAATAAAAACCGAAAACTGGTTTATTTTGCACGGTTAACCGGTTTATTAAACAACCTCTTTTCGCCTTTAGTACAATGGATTTGTTTACAACTATTTAGCTATTATATATGTCAGGTCCGTGGAACAGTGGTCAGCGTCGTTGACTTCCGCGACGGACCGCACATTCAAGTGCCAGTAAAAACAGCATTTTTAAATTTGGAAGACATGCGTGTTTGTAACTTAAATATTCCCTCTTTCCATTCCAATCCTAAAATAACGGGGCTTAGATAAAGTGATTTGATACGCATTAGTTATTTTCTAGCCCTATTTTTATAACCATACTCTCATCGAAAAAAGAAAGGATGAGCAAATGCGTAACAAGCAAGTCTCGAATTTTTTTTTTTCATAAAATTCATTTGATAAAGTCCAAATGCATCACATTAGGAGCTGACTATATATAAGTCGATTACCTTATTAGTTCATATTAAAGTATGAACAAAATACCCTATATTATTTTTTGTTTTGGAATATTGGTTTGTGTGGTACTAAAATTGTTTTTTTTTAAATAATTTAGGTTAGACGGTTTATTTATTTGATAAAAACCGAAAACCGGTTTGTTGTGTTGAACGGTTAATTGGATGCCCTAGTTTAAAAAAAACGTGTTAAATATCGACAGTTATTAACAGTGTTTTACTCATATGACCAAGGAAGGCATCGATATGATGCCTTATACTTTTAAATTGGTTTATTTTATTTGAATATAATATAATATATTCAATTATCTATACTAACTTTGGGAATGACAGATTGAAAAATACAAATTCTCGAGATCATTAGACAGTTAAAATTATATCTGTCAAAAAGCTCGATCAAACCAATTAAAACTACTTTTTTCTGGTATTTAATAGACCTTTGTCAAGTATAATGAGAGTTTTTTTTATATAATCAACTGTTAAATGAAAAATACAATTAGTATAAACAAAAATATAACGCATATAATAAATGTAAATAAATAACACACGCATGTTGCTCAGATAAACGCATTGAAATGAAACAAAAAGAAATGACGATGAAGTAAAGAAACTCTCTAATCATATTTTATATTGTAGGATTTGTTTGGTTTGAAAAACACTACCAAGAACGTCACATTCACAGTATTGTTAAAAGGCCAAAACTAGGAAGATTTGTTTGACTTTAATTCTAGAATCTCTGTATGTATTGAATTAAAACTACGATTTAATACATACCTTCTAGAATTTATAGTATTTAGACTTAAACTATTTGTTAAGTATTTTTTTTATAAAAATATCAATTAAAATTCTACCCGTTCCAACCCTGCAAAAGGTCAGTAACAGGGGTGTTTACAAATATACGCTCAGCTTTTCCTGTGGAAAACTTTCTTTCAACATTAAAAAAAATGTGTGTACTACATTTTTGGCACTCTGTTGTTCAAGGTTTGCACTGCTAATAAAATATTTCTCACTCACTCGGTAGATTTTTAACTATGAATGTTTTAATTAATAAGTAGATCAGTCGTCCAAGATTTTTTAGTGGCCATAAGTGCCCCTGATCAATTATCAGGGGCCCTTTCATCAAACATATCGTTAAGAGTGGTTAACTAACCATAAGTCACATCGTGGTCCTTTCTTTCTATCCGTATTTATTTCGAAATGAGAAGTTGAACATCTTAGTAATAAGCAGTTCTCGTAGAAAAACCAATGATGTCATAAGTTTTGTTATATGCTTCATACTGAGAGCGGGAACGGTTTAAAAATATAAGAGGTTTATTTGTTAGACTATAAAATTGTCACGGACAACCATTTATACAACGCCATGAATTTGCATGCATTCGGGGACTCGAATGCTGTCTACAGAACAGATGAAATAGTGCGTTACCACTTGGCCACGGTCATCGACAACAGAATGAATGTTGTATTGGTGTGTATTCTGATTAATGACGTCCATGAACACCTCCATCGTTGATAATGCCGCGCCGTTCCGCTGGCGATAAAGTGATAACCCTTCGCAAACGATCACGCGCCTGACGACCTTTTAATATCTTAATTACGGCTTCGATGTCAAAGGGTTACGCATCCTTTCAGAATGACAATCATTTTTTTTTCAAAAACGATAGTTAAATGTATTTTATCACATTATAAGGAGTGGATTGGATAATTTGTAGTAGAGATTTCAATAACTATACCGTTGTCAATAAAAGTTGAAATAAAACAAAAAAGGACGGTCAATTATGATCTAAATCTGGGCGACTAAATTAAATTCAGTATTTCGATATTTCATATGAACAACCGTCATTTTTTCAAAACTTACATTTTCTTAAAATAATAGTTCATCATTAAAATGCTAATCAATTCTGAGAACATATCAACTTTTAACAGACTTCACACATTATTTAATTTCATTTCAAACAATTTTATTAGATGTGATGTTTTCTATACATTAAACATTTGATTTAGGCTAGTTTTTAATACTAAGTTTTGATATTGAAATAACACTATAAATACCCAGATCCCGATCTCGTAAATACTTCATTCCGTAGTCATAATTTTGAAATATTTTAAATTCAATATTTCTTTAAAAACCGTTACTTTACAACGCTAATTGCGTGAACATGTTCCCAGACAATTTAACAGGCATATATGCACCTATTTACAAATTATGAACAATATTTAAAAAAAGAACATTTAAACGAATGTTATAACTAATAGACAAAAATAAATATAATGTTGCCATTTATGAGAGTTGGGAAAATCGTTTTACACAAGTCGCGCCAAATCGAATTATTCCGACTGCCGGCTACTACGTGTAATAAATAACTAGCCAGTTTAAAATACAGTGATTTTTTAAATTATAATCAATAATTCCGAATGAGAATAAACTGTACAATTTTGCTTAATGCAACTTCATTTCTTTTTTTACAATACATCCCTGAATTTATGACAGCGTTTAAATAATGTGAATAATGAATGATAAGTAAGTAATTAACGCATGAAGCAAAAATTCTTAACATTAAACAAATGAATGTCATGCTCGGATGTTATATTTTTTTTTATAAAAAGAATTACGCTTTGTAGGAGAGATGTTCTACAACCAATTATAAGATATTTATTTAAATATGTACGTACAGTAATGTATTAAACTCTGCAAAGAATTTATTTATTCGATATCTTTCAAGACATAATGCGAGATCATGAATAATTAAACTGATTATTTTTTGTTAATTTTAGACAAGTTACGAATAAATTCTTTCAAGTAAATGCCGTATCATCGAAGAGATCTATTAATTTCAAATACGTACTTTTTTAGTTCTTAAATATTTTTTTGCAAAAGTAATTAACAAGAAACATTAAAATTCCTTAAGACCGTTGTAGCCAACTGCCAATCTGAGTAATATTATTGATTTACTCCATAATTAATATTGGATTTTATATCCAATGTTGTTATTATTTGTGCTGTTTTTACCATACATTAAATATCAACATTAGGAGATGTGATAATACGCTTGAAAAAAAGACAACTCCGGCTCCAGCTTTGAAATAATTAACGACTCCGACTCCGAGGATTTTTTTTAATAATCTCATTTTAACTAATATTTATGTATACCAGAGATAGCGAACCTATGGCACTCGTGCCCGAAGTGGCACGTTTGAGAATTTGGATGGTAAGCGAACGATTTCCAAGTTATTTTTTTTTTATTTTTAAGTTTCGAAAGTTTAAATTTTGATTAAACAATCCGTGAATTATTAATTTGTCAAATGTTTCCAAGATAAACGATAATCGTTTAAAAAATCACTTTTTATTTTTTCTATTTTGTTAATTTTTTTTATTGCTTGGGCACGCTAGACAATCGAGAAAAAATATTTGAAGATTGTTGGCACGCGAACCCAAAAAGGTTCGCCATCCTTGTATGTATACCATCAGATCATCTTTAGTTAGTCAAGCAACACTTTTAACAACACATGTTAACACTTTAGACTATTTTGTTTAAATACACATCGAAAAATTAAGCCGCTCATATTTCACGACTCCGACTCCGACTTCACAGCCCTGGATAATACATTGTTTACGAAATAATAACTTTAATAAAAGATTAAATACTTTTGATTAGCAGCACAGTGAATGTTTTTAACAAATTTATTAAAAACTTATTTTTAAAAAACCACTGATACATTAAAAAATGTTAAACATTGTTATTTCGAGTAAAATGTGATATTCGTCTCTTCGGTCGAACATCGGCGCCGCCGTGTCTGTTTTTCCATCTTAGGTTAAAAAATAGATGTGAATCAGGTAAACATCAAAGGTGGGCAAACATTTGTATTCAAATAGCAAAATAAAGGCGGCAAATTGCCTCAATTCCGGTGTCGCTATTTGCCGCCATTTGCACTAGCAAGTTGGTACCCGTTAGGCTTTTCGCGGGAAAATACTTGACGTGATGCGAATCTAAAACCGAATCTCATTTCCACAACAAGTCGAGAATGGCATCATAAAAGGCCTTATCATGTTTCATTCATGGCGTCGCGTGTCTGTTCATGCTCAATTCGAGAGATGTCAAACCTTTTCCCCAATCATTGACAGTATCTTACACAAATAACGAAACACCCAACAAAAATGATTGTACAATGGAACCTCTCATAACGAGTTTAATTCGTTCCAGAATCTTACTCGTTATGCGAAACAAATTTTCCCATATAAAACAATGTAAAATACAATAATGCGTTCCATGCCGAAAAAAATCATTTTTTAATATTTTTAACGTGTATTCAAGTAAAATTACATACTTATAAATTGTTAAAGAGCGTAACAACCTGGAATGCGATTTCGATTTACAAAAAACGATAAAAAATCGACTAGTTGATGCTTCTTAATCTACGATGCAACAGTTTCACATGCTTTCAGCTTTTCTTTTATTGCGCCTGAAGATTGTTTCTTTGGTACTTCTTCCTCTTCCAATAATAAACTCTACTCCATAACTTCTTGCTGTGAAAAACAATGCAACTCCATAAGCTTTTCGGTGGTCAGCTCTCGACTGTACTTTTTCACAAGCTCATCAATATCGTTGTTATCCACCTCCAGTCCCATGGTATTGGCCAAAGATGCAATCTCGCTGACTGTAGACTCCACACAGGGCCCGCGCTACCATACAGGCAAAATAGGTAACCGCCTAGGGCGCAAACCATTAGGGGGCGCGTAAATGGAGTATTAAAATTATTTTTATATACTCTAATAATAATGAATAATAGTAAGTTATACTTTATTTTGACGGTTGTATTTGCTCGATGTAATTATGTATCGTATTCTATATGATTCGATAAAGAGTGGATGAGCGGCAGAGTAAGAAACAGTTCACGTAGAAAAACTTTTGTTTGGATATCTCCATTAGGAGGTTATATGCTCCACATTGGGAGCGGAAATGAATTTATAAAAAAAAAAATACATAATGATCCCGGACTGTTTTTTCTTCTTCATTATTTCGAAAAAAATGAGGCAATGTGTTTAAAAGTGCGCGCTAATAGCCGTCGCATAGGGCGTCAAATAACCTCGCGCCGGCACTGACTCCACAGGTGCTGTTTCAAACCCCCTCAAAGTCATATTCGATAACACTCCTTGGCAAAGCTTCTTCCAAGCTGAAGTGGGGGTTCTCTTGGTAACCCCTTCCCACGCCTTGTCAATCATCTTGAGGCAAGCAACGATGTGAAAGTGATCTTTCCAAAACTCTGCGTCACTCGTTATGCTAAATATCACTCGCTAAGGGAGCATTTTTTTCACAATCTGTTTTGCTCGTTATGTGAATTACTCGTTATAAGAGGTGCTCGTTATGAGAGGTTCCACTATATCTCTGTTTCAGATATTTCTGATGAATAGCATACACCTAGAGAATTTATATAAATCACTAATTGCGTTATTCGTATCATGACAGTGACATCTGTTGACAGTTTATTGAAGTAAAGTTTTTTTCAGGGCTGTGGAGTCGAAGTCGGAGTCGGAGTCGTGAAAAATGAGCGGCTCGATTTTTTTTTGAAAAATATATTTAATGAGTGTATTTAAACAAAATAGTCAAAAGTGTTAACATTTCATGCTTGGCTGACTAAAGATGATCTGATGGTACATATATATAAGTTAAAATGAAATTATTGGAAAATTTCCTCCGAGTCGGAGTCGAAGTCGTCTTTTTTACAAGCGACTCCACAGCCCTGGTTTTTATACTAGTAAATAATTAGAAAGAAACTTTTTATTATAATTAAAAAATCTCTAGAAAATAACAGGTAGATAATCTTAAATAAAAAAATATATAAATCATAAATACTATATTGTATCTAAAACCTGGTCCTTTCTTATTAATTAAATACTTTAGTTAAGTTAAATGTGTTCTCATGTATTTAAAAAAAAATCCATTTTTTTATGGGTTAATAATTTATACATCCACTAACAAATTGAGCTTAACCTGCTTTATAATCATAGTTATGCTACTCTTTATAGGTATTACTTGCAGCTTGAAGTAATATTAGGGTTAATTCTTGCCTCGCCTTCATCATTACCCAGATTTCTTCGGAGTGTACTGTATTATTTTTAACTGCTAAACCCTAATCGATTAAATAATGTCAAATTTATTATTAATCCATATCGATTGTTCCTGACTCCTGATTGTCAGCAGTTTTTCACGTGAGACTCAGTTGATATCCACGTGTTGGGACCCATCTTAGCCTTTATTGAAGCAATAACGCCGCAGACATTTGCTGAATACCCAACAGCGTTTATTTGCTACTCCATTTTGGACACCTATTTGGGCATCGTGGGAACATCAATTTTATGGTAGACTCATCTTATTGAGCGGACTCGACTTAAACCTTCTTCCAGCATGAAGATGGTCACTGAATATGAATTTATTTATATTTAAAAAGGTATCACCAAAAGCATTGCATAGATATTTTTTTACATCATCATCGCCATTCGCCAGTGCTTTTTTTTACATTTTTTAGCCCAGGAGTGGTAAATAGAAGGCTGAAGGCTCAGGGAAGATGGTGCAATCCTCTTGTTAAATGTGAGTGAGGTCTGCGAAGAAAAACAATATTCTCAGACAAAGCGATTTATGACCAATATATTATCAGCGACAGTTTAATTGTAACGTTTGAAACATGAAATTGGTGCAAAAAGACTTATAAAAATTCTTCACTCTTGCAATTTTGTGTAGATAAACACATCTTTTAGCTTTTAATATTAAAGCTATTATATTCTGTATATTTCGGATTTTTACATAACATTAGTTCCTATTATATATAAAGTCACATTCAATTTATATTCGTGTAAAAATAATTAAAAAAAATTCGTCCCTAGAACACCGCAAATAGCTCTGTGAATAGTCAAGCCTCTTGTTAACGTATTGGCAGCCCACATCAGCACTAGTTTCAATTTAAAAAAATAAAAATACATAAGTATTCAACCATGTTAAATACAGCAATACCATCAGTCAAGTTCATGTATTTTAAGAAATTCAATGTTTTATATCTCTTATATTTCCAAAAACACAAATTTGCGAGTTTTCCAACTATGTAGCTATTGAGCTTGTAAAGGGACAATCGTGGTATAAAACCGTGCTCCACATTGGGAGCGGTCATGGTAAAAAGAAAGATACAAAATTCCATAATTGTATTCATTGTTTTGTACAAAATCTAGAGATGTTTAAATTTAATATTCGAATAGGAAATGCTGAAAAAGTGTTTGATGTTTTCTATTCACGCTATTCATAAAAATATTGTTATTGACATTATACCAGAACGGATACAAAATAATATGACTCTTATTTATAGATTTACTCATTCATTAACCATTTTTTATTTTTATACTCACAAACAATATTCCCTCTAATAGAAGCGGAGAGCTGTGCGGAAAATTCAAAGGCTGCGCAGGCCAATACAACAAATACGCGGCATAGTTTGACATATTTTATATAAAAAAATATTTTTATTTTTAATTGCATGATGAAAATTATTACATTCAACTATTTATAGAATAAAACAAGACATAACAGAACTCTTTTTATTTTTATATATAAAATAAAATCAAACACAAATTAATAAAACAAACAGAATGAAACAAGTATTCGGATGTTTATTAATAAGTTAACATATTGTATACATTTATTTTAAATTTTCTAGTTTTTCACATCGTTCTTTACATCTTATCTTTATGTTATATACTTTCTTGTTCTGATAATATATGAGAATGAAATTCTAGTTAAATTTGTAATTTGTTTCGGTTCATTGAAGTTATTCAAATTTAAAAAATATTATTTGAATTGTTGTATTTACCAAGGGGCGTATATTCAGGGTGTGCAAGGCGTGCGCCGCTCGCCCGTAGAGACTATATCATAAAGCGATATATTTAAAATGCATTTGCAAGCGGCAGTAAATCGTATATGAAATCGCTCAAGGCGTTCAATACGATTGCCGCTCGACTAGTGATCCCATACAGTAGCATACAGTTGACCCGTCTGCGCAGGCGTCGCGTCAGTCATGTTTTTGTTTGAAATTTAAAGGACCCAGGACGATCTCTTTCATTCTAGCTCACACGTGTTGTATTGGTTGCAAACTCATAGCGTTGGTAGGCGCACACTTACTCCCAATAAGAAGCTATCGAAGTACACAAGGCCAGACTGTGTAGTCTAAATTTAATATATGTAGAACAAAAGAATGCTCGTTGAATTAAAACAGAAAGGCACGTTTTACGATAGTGTAATAGAAAAATTCATGTCGCAAAAGCGAAGAATTAAACACAGGAAGAATTGTACAAATAAATAAAAATAAAATTCATGTTAAAAAATCGTCTTTTTTTAAAAAAAATATGGCATTTACACTTTACAGCACACCCTACATCAACACTCACCGTACGCCACTGGTATTTACACCACAAGCCGACCCGGAAAAAGTGCGCGGGGACCATCAAACAGCGCAGAGCCTATCTTAGAGGAAACATTTCTTACAAATGTCGGTGTTTAGATTACTTGTATATATGGTAATAATTTCTGCCTATAATAATTACGTTTCTATTAAAAACGTTGTTAAAATAATTTAACGATACACAATAAATATAATTATCTTTCATATACAGTTTACAATCAATATTTTAATAGTGCCATTTTTAATACAATATAAGTTCAAAGATAAATGTTAGAAATAAATCATCGCCATTGTATTGTATTGTTGATTGATTCCTTCCAGACCACCCTACACTTATACCGTCATCGAATCTACCTACATGTATGCGGATTGCGGACCCAAGAGGGAACTCTTTGTTTTCCGTGTTACCTTCGATGAAAGAGGCGTGCGTGCCTTGAAGTATTAATAATCTGAAATTATTCGATTAACTCATTAGGCTATTGTAAATTTAACTAAATCATCATGGCGAAGCCTCAGATTTGTGTCAAAAATAATGTTCAATTTCTACTATCCAATTTCCACAATCATCTATATTTTTTGCCCTCCCTCAGTCCCTCGGATCTGTTTCATAGATTCTGTCTTTCGCGTCTGTTCGCCTAGAATAGCTGAAGTTAGCTGTACTTCAATATGAAGTATCTGGGATAACAAAAAAAAACAAATGACATTTGTTCAGCGCTTGAATTCTAACAGTACTGCTTTACAGTAGCAAATCATGGCACCAGACATTATGCTTTTAAAAATTGTGCCGATAAATCGCTATGGCCCTTATTAGGTTGAATTTAAAAATATGCTTTAAAATTTTAATAATTTATTTTAATATTTAAAATTTTAATAATTTGTACCAAGTTTGTGGGCTATGTAATTTATAAATAAAATATATACCAAAAAACCGTAAGGTTCTTCTGACAGAGATTTTTTTTATCATTCTATTTTTACCTACATATTGTTTTTTGGAATTATGGCCTCTACTTACGAGGACTAGTAACTTTAACAGTGTGTATACATTCACTGGTTCAAGATCTGGCGGTCTCCAAAATTTATAATATAAGTTTTTCTCGTTATAATTAGTTGATTCAAGTCAAATAAAGGCATGTTTGTAATTACGGTTTCATTGGGAAATAATGTATATGATATTTTATATGTATCATTGATATGAAATAAAGCGGCAAATCATTGCACACCTCCTCAAGCAACATAAAACTATCTCTGCCAAAATAACACTATCATAAGATATCTATACACAAAATTATGTCAAATATCAAGAACACCGACCATCAATTTTGTCACTTCGAAGTACCAAGTGTCGATGTCTGATAAATACACCGTCACTGTTGACATAAGAATAATAGTTTCTTAAGAATAATAATATTTTTAAAATATTGCTTAAATATATGTTTTTGGCATCTATATTTGAATAGTAAAAAAAATATAAAATTATCTTCTTATTTTTACGACATCTATAAGTGAATAGTAAAGTTATTATTCATCTTCTTAAATCGGCTGGTACAACAGACCGCTGCTTACTCAGCCACAATTTTGTTTTCCTAAGGTTGGCTGAATTGTAGACGGCCGGATAGAACGGCCACCATTTTCTCTTCGAAGTAACCGGTCCGCGGGAGCACGTGCGTAAACTGCACTTTGACTAAATATAAGTTTACTGTCATTTAAACCGATTGAATTAGTCGAACTCATAGTGTTTTTATATTTCTGTCGACAGGTTTAGACATAACACATTAAAATGAACACGGACAAACTGAAAAAGTTGCAGTCGCAAGTACGTATCGGCGGCAAGGGCACCCCGAGGCGCAAGAAGAAGGTAGTGCACGCGACCGCCGCCACAGATGATAAGAAATTGGAATCTTCCCTAAAGAAGCTGAGCCTCAACCCCATCCCCGGCATCGAGGAAGTCAACATGATCAAAGACGACGGAACTGTGATTCATTTTAATAACCCCAAGGCGAAGGCGTCACTCGCCGCCAACACATTCGTCATTACTGGACACGGTGAAAATAAGCAAATCGCAGAGATGCTACCCGGCATCTTAACGCAGCTTGGTCCAGAAGGTCTGAACCACTTGAAGCGACTCGCGGCCGGAGCAGGGGCACCCAAGGTATTGACGGAAGACTTCGATGAAGTCCCGAATATTTTAGGATACTTCGACGAGGCGTCCAAACAGGAAGTCGTCGCCCCCAAGGTCGAACCCTCGGCAGAACCCATCAAAGCGGCGGACAAAAAGTCAGATTAGAGCTCAAAAATTTTAAGCCTTGACACTTATTTTTTGACACATAAATCCTGTAAGATATAATACAAGTAAGCGGTGTGTTCTGTTTTTGTTTAATCGGGAGTGATGGACGATCCTTCGATTGTTCTAAGCGCTCGTCAGTGAAGTTTTCATGCCCATTATATTGTTCACTCTCACTCAGTGAACGCACGTTCGCCAACGCTAGTGCATTTGTCCAGTGCAGAAATATCTCAACGCTTCACGTGTTCCTCGAGAATGCTTAGGAATTCTTACAATAGAAATAAACCTAAAATATCTTATGTCATAGTCATTTTTTCAAGTTCTTTTTGTATTCACTCCATGATCTGTTCCATGTCTCGAAATCTGAACATTTTTGTAATGTATTATAGTTGTATAAAATTTAATTAAACAACTTCAAAGTCATTATTTAAGTTTGGTATACAGAGACCGGTTTCACATTGTGTTATGCTTTTGATTGTTGTTGAAAGTTTCTTTATATTAAATGCATAATCTATTATTACTAACCACGCAGTCTTTTCAATGCCAGAACCTATAGTTTAATAATTACAGTCAATATTTGTTCACATGTTTTCGATGTCAAGCCATGCTTCCGGATCATTTGAACAAATCTAATCGTAACGTGAGTCATTTGATTACATGCTGCACATGTGTGTGAAATGATGCTTGATTCGATTCTTTAATCCTAAGCGGATCATGTTTCTTCAAACTACGCAAAGCTATCAATCATCCAATTCTTATGTGATTATTGAAGTTTAATTGAATAACACAGTATATAACTGTGAGTCGTCTGAAAATTAAATTATATATATTCGAAAAGAAAACTGTTTTAAGGATTTTTTTGAGTGAATTTTATAAAACCTCTTGTTTTTCACATTGTGTATATTTTTAAGGTATCCTAGGAAATGTTATTGGAATTTTTCAATTACTGTATGAAATTCTTCATTACATGACATAATCCAATTATAGTTTTCATAACAAAATACGAAGCTAAAGCTGGCCTTTTATTAATTATTTGAATCATATTCAAATCGACCCACCCGTACCGCAATCAATGCGATAAAGTCACTTATGAATGCAACCTGTGATTTTAATCATCTTGAAATAACAAGTATTTCTATATTTAAAAGTCATTCAGTAGTAACTGCAGCATTTTATCAAAAGTAAGCTTTTTATAAAGGTATTTCTTCCCTGTGACGATTAAACATAAACAAGTCAGTTGCTTATTTCGGCTTGTTTTTATTTGATATCACAGAAATGTATCTCAACAAAGAAAATTACACAAGTATCATAGTTTGAGATATAGTCATTATTACAACAGCGAAAAGATTACTAAAATACAACTATAAAAAATGTTAACATTTAACTAATATGCTGAGAATAGTCATCACCTCACTGCAACTCAACACCACACCTATAACAACAAAGACTGGGGAGATGGCATACTGTGTTGCAAATGTATTCCGTTACACCAAACCTGGTACGGACATACTCAGTCATTTTCTTCACAAGACTTTTATTTGAGCTACTCAAATAAAATTGATTAAAAGTTAAGTATATTTCATCATACGACCTACACACTTGACACGAAAAATTACAAGTTAGAACACCTTTTTGTAGCGGTATTATCTTGTAAGCTTCGTGTATACCAACTATAGAATAAAATTCATACAGATGTGAGGGTGTCTCGCTCACCCCCTTCATTTAACTCATGTGAGAAATAAAAATATTTACAGTACGTCTGGTAAACATATGACTAAACTGCTTAGTTGATTTCAGATAAAAAAAATATTCTTATGTTTATTTTGTAGCTTTGCTATTCACTTGTATCCAATTCCTTCGATATTTGGATTAGAAATTCTATACTATTCACATTGATATCCTAGCGCTGACCTTGAATGCTACAATGTTTTTTTATTTTCATTTAAGAATTAGGTATCCCTACTCAAGTACATTGTATGGCTTAGCAGGCCACTTCAATTTCGATTCTTCTGAAGTTTATGAATCGAATTCCGTAACATTGAACTAAATATTGTTATCATTTGAAATACTACAACAAATAACACAATAAAATACGTTATAGTAAACAATATACTGATAAACTATAGACCATTCATAATTTTCAATACCAATGGTTTTCATTGTAGCAAAAGATTTTGTGTGAAAAACAACTCTGAAATGATTTTTTTTTAAATATCACTGAAACAAATAGTAAAATTATTCCTGCTGCTGACAAGCTGTAACATTTCAAGAATAGAAAAACTTGTGAAGATGGAACTCAAAATTTTTAATCCTGGAATACGTCTTGGTTAACTTTTCCGGTTCTAAGCTCAAGAAATGCAACCCCAATACCCAAATTTTCTTAAATATCTATTTTAATATGGATGATACAATGTTTATAATTAAGGTATTATATCATAGTTTTTTTTGACCTTTTGTAGTTTATATAAATATGTGATAACGAGATAAGCGTCCGCTTACCAGCGATCGTTTGTAAGATAACTGCGCTGAACGCGTCAGTTGCAAGTTTATATTTGTATTGGAATGACGTCTTAAAATATATACGCGCAACTTAAAATATGATTTTTTATTAAAAAAAATGTATGAGGAATAGTGCAGAGAGATATTTTAAAGCCCTTAGACTATTTTTTTTTTGAAATTCATAAGAATAAGGCCAATAATAAGGAAACCACTGGGGTCCCTAAACGACCCCCATCGGCAGAGAAGTATTTTTCTAGTCTCCGAGCCTCGAGAGTTAAAAAGATTCGTTGATGAATTAATGTTCTGAACTTAATAATTTCAATCCTAAACTAACAGCCATTGTATTTTTTCTTCAGAACCCTTTCATGCAGTGAGGAAATAATTTTTATTTGCTATTCCAGTATGCACTATATAGTGTGGGCTTTCTGGAAGAAGAAATAGAACAGAACTATGACAATTCAGCAAAAGAGAAAAATAAAAAAAACTGATATATTTACGAATCAATAACATGTAAAATGAATATTATGTCTAAAATAGTTTTCGTGGTATAAAAAAAATCAGTGATTTTGTTGTCGACACCGGCTTAGCATATTACCTATGGCGTGTGTTAGTTTATGTATTAACGAACAATTGCTGTACAGCCCATTTTTTATGTAGCAATTTTTCATAATGAATATGGGCTATAATTGGCATACCATGTAAAAGTTAAGAAATTTGGATACTCGATTGAAGATTTGAATAACAATTCAACATGTTTACGCCGATTGAAAATAACCTGATCTTATTTAAAAGATAGAAATTTATAAAATTCCTAGAACTGGTAAACAGCTCTTTCCATCTATGAACTAATCAGAGATGGGAACCCACAGCCTTTTGACCACCCCGGTGCGGCCTTCTGGCCAATTCTGGAAAAACGAGGTTTGGAGATATATGGGAAAAAAGTATAGCGAATTGAGGATTTCAAATTCTTCAGTGAGCTAAAAAAAAAAAACGAGGTTTGGAGATATTTTAGGGAAAAAGTATAGCAAATTTAGGATTTCAAATTCTTCGGTGAGCTAAAAAAAAAACGAAGTTTGTAGATATTTGGGGAAAAAGTAGGCGGCCTTATGTCGAATCAGAAAAATGAATGCGGCCTTTAGATAAGTAAAGGTTTCCCACCTCTGAACTAAATCAATATTTTACACAACATTCGTTATGTATGAATTATTGCCCAGTATATGATAATAATCCTGATTATAATATAGTTACTGAATTTAAAGACACTTTTGAAATAACATTGGAGGCGTTTTGATAAGTTTGGTTTTGTGGTTTTTTTATTGATTGGAATAACACCTAATCTGAAAAGAAATGAGATAATTATGTTGTTTCCAAATACGCTTGCACCTATCTATGTAATTATTGTACCTACTTATATCTTTTAAGATTTGCCTCGTCACACGAAAAGGCAAAAATAACCTATTTTCACTTTTGTCATCATTTCAGGTATCAACAACTGATACAGTAAAATAAGAGTGATTTGCATAAAAACTGCATTGTTTACTCTTTCAAAATTTCAATTTAACTTCCCTTATTTCTAATAACTTTTAATTTACTTATGGAAACTGTATTATGTGCTTTAAAAATAGATCTTTTCGACAAATACAGTATGGTGGTTTGGCGTTATCAGGAACTTGGAGTTAAAAGAGCAGACAAACTAACAGCCTATTTCTTGGATATGGACTCGAATGACCATTGGCGGATCCAAGGGAGGGGGGCCATGGCCCCCTCGGGAGAATTTATTTTCCATTTTTATAATTTATTAAAACTTTATTTTGAAATGGTCTCTTTAATTGTTTAGTTTACTATGTTTTATAGAATACATACTTACTTAATTATGTATTACTATTTTTATATACAAGGTGGCGCGTAAAAAAACCTCACTTTCATATGATTTGATAAATCGGTTCCAAAAATCAAAATATCGCGTAAAAGAGTATCAAAAATGTATGAAAAAAAAAATTGTTCCTCAAATTAGCGCTAAAAATATTTTTTTACGATGCCGTCCAAAAAAAAGGCGTAATTTCAAAATCGCACAAAAAAAATCGCATAAAAAAAGGCTTTCATCTATTTTTTAATGTATTATTTATGTATCATGCTTATTTTCAAATTGAATGCCCCCCTCCTGGGACAATTTCTGGATCCGCCACTGCGAATGACCCAGAGGAGCATAAACTCTGAACAGAATACTCCAAACATGAATCGTTGAAAATTTTTAGAGAATCTTACCCATTTAAAACTTGGGCGACTCAAAACATGTACGAAGATATAGCCAGCTTAAGACAAGCTTTGCCAAATACATTTACTATGGAAATTCAGCAGACTTAAGATTTGAATATTACATTGCTAGTAACTATATTATCAGTCCCCAAAAACTTCATCTAGAAATCGTAATTCTTTAGTGAAACATGATAAGTGCATACACAAGTAAAATATAGCATTTGTCTATGTCCATTCCAGTCCTCGGTAATATTATAAAAAGCATTCAAAAAAAATATACATGTAAGTAAGTATTGAAAAAATAAAAGTGCATTTAAAATATAATTTAAGGACATGGCTATGTTGCAGTATATCATCAATCCCGTGTGTCATGACTCATGAGATATACCAAGTAAGCAAAACCGAATCAGCCTTTGAGCACTCTACGCGATGTCCTTAGGACACTGAGAAAAAGGAGCATGGGTTTTGTTTTCGTTCCGATTTTTTTGAAACTCGCAACTAAAATGTCTAAATAAAGTAAACTAGAGCTCTAAATGAGATTCTAAAAACAATTCAAGATGTTAAAAAAATCCATAGCAAAAAGAGTTAACTTAGAAAAGTACCAGAGTTTGAAGGGTCTCTGTTTTAATTTAAGTACCAAACTGCAAATATGCAACAAAGTATTTATTAAGCAATTTATATATATATGCATATTCTTTAACAATAATAATAATAAATTATTTATTTTTATCAATTCAAAAAGATTTCATACCCACGCAGTTTCGTAACGATAAAATAATGGCCCATATGCAAAAGTTATCAAAGGGCCCCTATTTTTTTGTCACTAAAATTTAATTTATGCCTAAAATATTTGTGTGGAATGAGAATAGTTAATGGTTTAGCGAAACCAGGTGTGTCGACGGATTAGGGACATTACACCTCTTTTCCAAAAACTTTTTAGTGGAGATACTTTCAAAGAATTGTTACATTTATTTTGCAGATACATGCTGTTTCATTAAATCGTTGGACTGCGACGTTTAATTTTTTTTTTTTGAAAATATAAATTTGGGGCCCCCTGAGCCCATGGGCCCTTATACTTCATATAGGTCCGTTGTATGGTCACTGTGCCCACGCGAATTTTCTATTTTTGACGTGACAACGTCTTATAAATCGATGACGCCCGCTGCACGCACGAAAAAACATGACTCATTGTCCCGTTTGTTGCGTTGCGCCGAAGGCAAGCGTGCGAGCGAGAGCGCGGATAAGCGATAGAGAGGCACGATCGGCCTACCGTTCGGATTGTGCCGCATCTATCTCTAGCACATTGTTACTTGTAAATAAACTGTTCATCAAAGTAATACACATATTTGAATTAATGAGTGCGAATAAAATATATCAATAAAAAATTGTAGATTTCATTTCACTCCTTCTTCGTATCCATACAAAATAATGATAATTCAATAAAAATGATTCCATTTTATTCATAAAAGTATGCAATCATTTCATCAATGTTTTCTTATGACGTTGTCACGTTAAACTATCGTCCGTAAACCGACTTTACAGACAACCAATTTTTTTTTTACCATGATCGCTCCCAATATGGAGCATATGGACTCCTAATGGAGTTTATCTCAACAGAAATGTTTCTACGAGAACTGCTTGTTACTCAGTTGCTCAACCTCTCTTTTTCCAAAGAGAGCAGGAATAGAAGGAAAGGGCAAGGACAGGACTAGTGGTTAGCTAATCGCTCTCTATACGCCCCGTTCATAGGATAGGATGGGTGGGAGGGGGGAATTCAAGACATCACATACATCCATGTCTTTGAACAGAAATTCATAAATCGATTGAAAAATCAATTTATAAAACTGCCCGTACCGGGATTCGAACTCGTGCCCTCTGTAGCGGTAGCCAACGATGTTGACCACACAAGCGGCAAATTACTTATATTACTAAGTCTTAAATTCGCCCATATACACAAAAAGATTAAGAGCCTCTGCCAAGGCCAATATACCTCCAACTCTTTTTTTTACACGGAAAATACGTTCAACAAAAAATCGTGTAAAATAAGTGATAAAATTTATAGAAAAATTAAAGATTAGTTCCACTGAGTTAAAGAAAACTTGTTATTTGAAAAAAGGACATTGTGGTATAGAAAATCTTAAGGGTTCCACTGTACTATTAAATTATTCGTAAAACTATTTTGCATCACTGACAAAATTTGGATTCAGTAGAATTATTTTGTCCAAAAATTGGCAATAATGTTCTAATTTCTAATATAACGAAATTTATTCATTTAATCAAAAAACGCTTCATGTTAGACAATGACGGAGAAAACACTAAGGAAGCCCTAGGCCAGGCACGGGAAACCTGCGGTTTTTTGGCTTTCCTGGTGCGGCCTTCTGGCCAATTCTGTAATTCTGTAAATTTTTATAAATTCGTAAATTCCAGAGATTTTCGATGTGACAACCCTTGGAAGACCTAAAAAAAGGTCCCACGGTAATAATTTTGAGAAATCCGCAAATTTTTGGGCTTTACAAATAGGCATGATTTTTTTTCGGCAAAAGAATTCCTAGTCAATGTTTACTACGGCTTATGTCGAATCAAAAAAATGAATGCGGCCTTTAGAGAAGAAGCGATTCCCCACCCCTGCCCTAGGCCCTATCAAATTTGGAGGAAAACTGAATTAAAAGTATTATTTGGGTTATATAAAGTAAATAATTATATCATTGATTGCGATCACATGAAGATGTAAATAATAGTTCAAAGCAAAAATTAAGTAAGCACTGTTTTCCTTATAAGAAGGATACTGGTTTCCTCGTATTACACAAACGTGGCTTGGACTTGCAATTAGTGATGCAAGTCGGGAAAGTTTCCGGCTACTTTGCGGGCTTAGTATCATACAATATTTGTTTTCTTCATCTCAATGTAATTTATATCGGAGAGGCGTCAATTATGGATATAAATTAACTGCAACCAAAAACGATACAAGATATTTTATTTACTTTTTTAAATTGTAAGGTATATATTTTTTATGCTGTCCTGTCACTATTTTTTCACTGGCAATAATCTACCGAGAACATAACCTCTGAATGTACGCAAAATTTGACTTTAACCTAAGCATGCAAACATTGAAAACAAAAAATACTCACATGGTATAGTTTTAATTTTGACATTCCAAAATATTGAAATAGCAAACAGGTAAATAATACACGTACCATATAATCGTAAACATATTTATTATTAGTCATGCGTTTATTTTAAGTATTGATTGTGCTGTAACGCGTGGAAATTTTACTAGTCAAATAATACATCTCAAAATACTGTTTACAATCCCGACTCCTCTATTGAAAAAACGTGTTTTGTCATTTTAGGTACAATGGATTACGAAATAGGAAGTATAGCAGATCTTATTTCTGGAAACCACACACCTAATAGGCCGAAGGTTTTAAAAAAGCCTTTGACTCCAGTAAAACAGCCGCCTGTTGTGAATGTAACTCCTCGAGATGACTCTAAAAGCAAACCAAGAACACCTAAAATCGCATTCACACCTGAAATACCATCCAAAACTCCTTCTAAATTGAAGGATCTTGACAGAAACCATTTGGAATCTCCGAAATCAGTGCCACCAAAAAAACGGAAATCAAAATTATTTAACAATTTTCAATTCCTGTCACAAATTCCTGATTACAGTTCTGGATCTGATAATGACCGTCCACAAGAAGAGTATGATGGAAGTGACAATGAATTTACAGTTGACCAACCAAAGAAAAAGAAGTTTGATAAAACAAATGCGAAGATGGTTGTCAAAGAATACTATGAAGGAAAAATAGAAGAAAGTAACATAAAAGAAACAAAATCTAAAAAAGGGAACAGTGTCTCTGCTTTCAGTAATGAAAGCTCTACAACGAAGTCAGAAAAAAAGTCTAAGAAGCAGAAAAATAAAGTAGATACAGAAACTATATGTGATAAAGTAAATGATTCAAAAGTATCCAAAAAAAATAATTTAAATAATGAACTGGTTGAAACAATGCCAGAAAACGGTGACACTGAAGTGACAAGAATGAAAAAAAAGAAACAAAAAAAGACAAAAGAAACCGAACTTATGGAGGATAGAAAAGAAAATTTTGAAGAAATAGAAAAAAATGGTGCTAACACAATGCCCGAAGATGGCAGCACTAATGTAACAAGGAAAAAAAAGAAAAGGTCAAAGGAAACTGAGCTTGTAGAGAATGGTGATGATAATGTTGAAGAACCAGAAAATGTTGATACTGCTGAGGACATTGGACTGGTCCAAGAGTCGGATGATGAAAATGATGAGAATTTGACAGAATATCAAAAAAGCGCTAAGCGAAGGGTAAAACAGCAAACACAGCGCGATGAAAAATTTGACGATGAAGAATTAGCTAGGACGCTATTTATCGGCAATATCCCTGTTGCCCTGCTAAAAAAAAATTATGAAAAAGTGTTAAGAAATAAATTCACACCATATGGGCTGATCCAGTCAGTCAGGTATTTTATGCCATTTTTTAATAACAATTTACTATACCATCCCTTCATCTTACAATCTTAACCTTCCTCCATGAGAGATACCAGTATATGTATTGTTTTTGTGGTTTGCAAATTTAGATATTTCAATGTTACAAAAAGATATCAAAAGAATTTTATAGAAGTGTAGACAGAATCACATGAAATCGTTAGAGTGTTAAACCTTGGAGTATCTTTAAATTCACTAATAATGTTATTATTTCGTCAAGGAGGGTACACAAAGTGTATACAATTGCACCTAATTCTCTTTTTGCACTGATTTTTTCTATTCGGTTTTGAAATTACGCAGTCCAATGTCATTTCATTAAATGTATCTCTAATTTCTGTAACTAAAACCGTGTAAAAAGTGTATTTTTTTTGCATTGCTTTTTGTATTGAACGTATCTTGCGTGCCAAAAAAGAATTAGGTTTATTACATTAATATTTTTACTCAATGTATGTCTTTCGTTTCATTTCAGAATCCGTAACATTCCAATTGTTGATTTTAAAACTAGACCCAAAGTAGCCCTCATAGAAAAAAAGTTTCATCCAGAAAGAGCAACTGCAATTGCTTACATTAAATATGCAAAAGCGGCTTCAGTTGAAAAGGTGACCATTATTCATAAACATATATAATAAAAATTCGATTTTCTATTGTCCCTAAATTCGAATCATCTTCTGCTAATTTTTAAGACTATATTTTTTTTCTTTGAAAGAACAATCTCTTATTACTTCTCGTGAAACCCTAAATTGTGATCTGAGAAAATTTACCTACTTTGGGATGCTGTCACATGCAGTGGCAGATTACCCTAGATGCACATGTTGCAACTTCACATTTCAATATTTATTTTTATTTTACATGTGTTTTGCGATGCTTTTATGATATTCGAAAAATAACAGAAAAATTATTGCACCTGAGATCTTCCAGGTGTTTTATCTTCCACTGGTCACACAATATCGATATAGCTTGGCTCTATTGTTTAATTAGATATGTTTTGTAAGACGGAATACAAAATGATCTTGTTGATTTTATTCTCAATTTTCCTAGTTTTTTTTGAATTGGTATAATTATAAAATTCTTATCCATCCCACTTTTAGTCTAGATCTAGTTTCATCACATTATTAACTATACATCTTTTCAAAATTTCAGGCTCTAGTGGAAAACAATTCCCTTATTGAAAATAATCACATCCGAGTCGACAGATGTCAAAAAGGAAAACCTGCCATAGATAAACGTAAAACATTATTTTTAGGTAATTTACCATTCAGCGTAGAGGAAGAAGCAATAAGAGAAGTGTTTGAGAAATGTGGAGCAATATCTTCTATTAGAGTTGTGAGGGACAAAAAGACACAGATTGGAAAAGGTATAGAATTTTACTGATTTTTTTAAAAAGTGTGTTGATGCATGTATGACATATTATGTTATTTATACTGTATCAAATTTACAGCATATATGCTGTAAATTTTATACAGTTATGAAATTGATGTTTATAGCTTACTCATAATTTATAGGTATTGGTTTTGTAAACTTTGAAAAATCTGATGGAGTTGAGATTGCTTTAACAATGGGAGAAGAAGACTTGCAGATTAATGGAAAAACTGTAAGAGTCAAGAGATATACTACTAACAGCAATGAACAGGAAAAGAAAGAAAATCCTCATTTTAGAGAAAATAAAGTTGTCGGAAAGAGGTATCAGAAGTTTAATCAACCTCCACCAAGAGAACAACAATTTTACGGAAAGAAGCGAGACTCGCAGGTTGGTTGTATACCAGATACAATCTAGTTATAATAAATAATCTATATTGGTATAATCGTAATTTCATGTCAATTGTTTTCTTATTTCAACTATTCGCTAAATACCAATAACATCTAGCTTATATTTATTGTAATCTTCAATGATACCTCAATAAATACAATGCAAATATTACACAGATTTGCTTGGGGTCACTTTGTTCCCCATTGTTCCTCGATCCTATTCTCGATGTTTCGGTTGCATAAGTGATAATAATGCAACCACTAGACGACTATACTGCTACTAAGCTTCAATTTTTTTACACCGTTTTTGTGTACTACGCAGAAAAAGAATTGAGTATATAACAGTCGACAGTTAAATAAACATATTTCGAATTCATCTTGTTTTTAAATCACTAAAACTTGATTCACTGGACCAAATCACAAATTGTGTTTACCATTTCCATAACCAACATTAATATGCCAATCTCTTACTATTACAGGGAAATAAAATCAGAAAACGAGACTTAGGTGGCGGAGATTCAAATAAGCATAGGAAAAGAGAAAGTAACAACGAACAGAATTTAGGTGAAGAAAATTTTACTCCTGTCAAGAAGTTCAAACCAAATGTTGATCAAACAGAAAGTTATTCTAATAATGAACCCATAGATCAAGGAAATACAATAGCTTCTGAGAATAGAAGTGATGGATACAAAACCAAAAGAGAGAAAGGAAATCTTGATTTCAAGGGCCTGATTGCACAAAAGAAAAAGGTACTGATATTTTATGATTACATCTTTTTGAATTAATTGTTTAGTGTAATATTTTTTAGTTAAACCATTTTCACTCATTCCACCATTGCAGCTATTTAACATTATTTATTTACTTTTATTTCAGAAAATGAAACTGAGCAAAGGAATCTTGCAAAAGAAGAAAATTAGTAAAATATTACTACAGCATCAAAAAATACCGAAATAAAAGGTCATTTTGTGTATTTATTGAATAGTGACATTACATTTTGTTATTAAATCAAATCATGTTCTTTTTGTACAATAATATGTGTAGAAATCACGACATATTTATGTGATTGATTGTTGTGATTGCTTTTTTCCGTTATTTAATTCTGACTGTGATGTTTGTGTAAAACCAATCAAGATTATCAATCACACATTGCATAATTCACAATTTTTGAATATGTTTCATAAACCAATGTCTTTATTTCTCTTCAATTTTTATATCTATTCTTATAATTTTGAATGACGTTAAAAGATAAAATGGAAAGATTTTTTTTACAACATTAAAAATAAATTGATCTCTCAGTATTATTATCATATTTTAACTCTGCAAACATAATTTAACTTTACAAACAGGATGTGTTTTTGGAAACCTGCATTAATTTACGCTTTGATTTTGAATACACTGTATGAAGAAGTTTAACCTTCGAGTACCTATATCTTGAAAAATCACACGGGTTCCGGAGCGGGGTACAATTGTACCCCCTAGGATTTTTCTCATTTAACGAAGTAAAAATTAAAATAATAAATGTCAGCAGTTCGAATGTTCATTTTGAGCATGCCCTGTCGAAATTAAGAGACAATTTGTCTTTTTGAATCATCCATATCATATTGCGTTGACGATACGTCAGGCGTATAGAAGCGGTAGAAATCCATCATGTCAATAGAAGCGGCGAGAGCGCACTGGCCCACTGCGCTCCCGCCGGCCGGCGGGCATGCGCACCGATAAGGTTACAATCCACGCATGCGTCGTTCTCCCGGCGCGGGCGCAGGGTACGCTGACATCAGGTGTGTGGAGTTGCGCTCGGCACACGCACACACTCAAACGCAACGTGTATATGTGACTCAAATACCATTTGTTAACGAAAAACGTGAATATCTATTTTATTTTCTACAATTTTTCAGATTTTTTTTTTGCATTGTATTCAGTAGGATATGTTTGTAGATTACAATAAATATCAGCTAGATATTACCGATATTTAACAAATGGTTGGTAAAATAAGAATTTAGGGGAACAATTGCACCCCGCTCCGGAACGCGAAGGTTAAGATCATAAATTCCGATGCCTTTCTATTTGAATTTTACTATTCAAATCCTGAATTTCTTGGCGATAATCATTGTGTAAATACAATTCTATTTTGTTTTGTTGAATTTTTCTTCTATTGGTATATTTCAATACTCACTGTTTTTTATCAAATGTGTCAGCTCCTACATAAAGGCTGGGGCTGCAGGCCGTTCAGTATATAATTATTCTTTCTGTTTTATTATCTGCAATCTTCAATTTTTATCATTATAAAAAGAATACGCTTGTCTCACACAGTATAGAATAGAAGAGCAATAGTTGCATGTATCTTTTCAATACATAATAACTATTTCTACTTTTATTTTTGCATCCCCACCACTAAAAAATAATGATCCTGCCATTGATCTATATCCTATTGTAAGCATACAATTAACTGAAATTAGTGCATTTTAAAACAATTTATACCAGTAATTTTTTCAAGGTATACTGCTTGTACAAAAGCAGGAATAAAAATAAACAACATAAAAATTGCTATCATTGTTATTTTCAATGATAACCTCAGCATACCCAAGACTCGGCCATTATGTTATTAACATATAAATTTAGGTTACGGAAGTACAACATATCGGGACATGTTTGTAAATCACAATTTTGATCGTAAGTATTTTATCATTTAATCTGCTGTTTTACTGTTTTTTTTAAAATTATTTTTTCTGTATTCTTAAAAATAAACTGAAAATTAGGGTGTCTACATGAAATTTCTTTGTAAAAATTTATAATGTTTTCAAAAATCAATAAATTCATCTACTCTTCAAATATATTTACAGTGACTGTATTCATGAGAAGAAAATAAAGATTTTTTTATTATTTACCTCCTGGAATTTACAACACCATTACTCCAAAATCTCCACTGATTTCTTCCTTGTCACACACTCCAGTGCATGGCACATGCACAATAACGTTGACACGCCTCGTTATTGAGTGTTGATATGAAGAGTTTTATGTTTATATGTGTTTTTTGCGCATCAATTATACTGAATTGCTTCAATCATAAAATTAAAGACAACGATAATTTTTAAATCAAGGATTGAAGTTTTGATCAATTAATTAAAGGACTGTTCTTTTAAATGACAACATATGATCACTGTAGATCAGACATGCACAACCTTTATCTTCCAGCGTGCCGCATATAAACAAATTATGATGGGCTCGGGCCGCAAAGAAAAATTTAATTTAAGGTACGCTCAATCCTCTTTTACACGGGGGATACGTTCCATGTAAAACAGCCGTCCAAAAAAAAACTAAAAAAGATGAAAGTGAATTTTGATAAATTAATGAAGGTTCCATTTCACTATTTTGACAGTGTTAGAGGATTATGAGCACTTCTTTATTAACTCTTCAAACAGCTCAACATACTGATATTCTAAAAATCACTATACATTTAAAAGATTTCTCTTTAGATAACCCTCTGAGACCCTCTGAGTGTACTCAATTGGAGCAATTATTGTGTGCTACTAATGCGCAAACAATGTGTATGTTGCTTTACCCTGCTGTTTATTTGTCCAGGATTATGATTAAAAAACTTGTTACTCCTTTATTCTTGTTTATTAATATCATTTATCCAAACATGTTTTATGACATTCATTCTACGGCATTCTAATATCATTCAGACCGTATTTTCAAAACCCATACTAATAATTGTTCCTAGTATGGATTCATATTTTTCCACACAAAAATCTTTGAATACTCAAAATGTAAAATATTGACATTAAATATTTTGTTAATGATATGTTCTCTTATTATTTTATTTTTCCGATTAAGTCTTGATAAAAATAAATTTATCAAACGAATATTTAACAATCAATTGTAAGTATCAGATTTCCCAATAATATCAAAGACAATATGAGATACAGGTAAAAATTTAATGAATACAATTAATAGAAAACAAAAACAAAATGCAAAATTATACATCACAGGCAAAAAAGCAATTCACGTTCATACAGAAATTACTGCCATATAATATCTTATTATTTCAAGACTGAATTAAAACTTTCTTAAAACATTGAAAGATTTTAATGATTCTATCTTATAAATAGTTCATTGAACATATTTTTGCCTTTGGATTTTTTATAGATAATTTATTTCCTATAATTCTCCTAAATTGTTTAAGTAAGTTGCCAAGATATTTATACGATCTTTTATATGAACATATGATAAGGTATCAGCAGACTATTGTAGTGTAAAAAAATATGAAAGAATTAAAAATTATATACATTGACGCTGATAGATATAAAAACCCCCCATTAGACAGCCATAACAACTTAATTAACACTTCAACCCTCTCATGATGACATTCACTTATTTCTAATTACCATTCTTAATTACATATATAACTAACATCCTACACCTAACTAACGTCACGTAATATTAAATATTTTGAGCAAACTCTTATGAAAACAAATACAATTTTGAAATCATGATTATGTTTCACTTTACATGTTATGATTTTATTCAAAAATGGCACCTATACCAAATAACTTTTTTACAAAATGTATTTGTGACTTATGTTGTTCTTCAAGCCGTTTTCACAAATTTACTTTATTGTAGCTCACTTGAATTGACAAGTGATCGTCTTGATATTTGTTAGATCTAAATCCATGAATGTTTCGTTCTCATAACTAAAATCATAGCAGCCATTTGTCACTTATCAAATTTGTAAGGTCACAATTTATAGATGTCACTAACAAGTAGAATGAAAATGGTTTGAAACGATGAAAATGAAAATTTATAACATAAATTATTAAACACCCTAGCACAATTGAAAATAGCTTTCAGATCTCTACATAAACCTTTTTTTATCTGTGTCATGGTTTTAAATATAATATTAGTATCAAAAATAAAGCAGGTAAACTTAATTTTTTCATATAATATTACAATTAATCAGTGGTTTATCATTAAATTTTATTGAACAGATACAGAATAGTCGTTTGCTAACATAGCGTTCTACAACCAATTATGTGATGCAAACAATTAATTTAAGTCCAGTATTATTCTAAAATTTTATACTACAGATGGGTCTAAAAGCAAAAATAGACAGACGCACACAATACTAAATAACTGTTTAAACAATAACCAGTCGACTATTTATAACAATAATAATATTAATATATATACAAACGTATTTTTACAACTTTCAAACATTATATACGTTTATAATGTCTGATGACCTGGCAATACTCTATTGAAACATTTTACATGGAATCATATATTATTGGATTGTAAGTTATAACAGAATATTAATTATGTAAGATTCAAATAATTGTGATTAATTAATTACAATATTGGTAAATTCACAAGGTTATAGATACAATGACATTTTCATCATAGATGCAAATATACATTTATTCTCTAATAATGTAATAATATTTAAATGATTTCTTAAAAGAAAACAAACTTATAAATTTAATTCAACATGTATGGCCGTAAACAGTGTGATTACATAAATATGAAAATTTCTTTATTGTAACCCGACATTATCTAGCCTTTCATAATTCCTCTTTAATGCTACTTGAATCAAATTGAGGTTCTAGATATAACCATTTCTTGAAATTTATATTTGTCAGATTTGTGTCTATGCTCACAGTAGTTCTTCACGTATTAAAATAATTATTTCAACAGTTTGCTGAATACCCGCAAAACAATCAATGATTTATCAACAAAATAGTCTTATATCAAGGTGCCTATTTGTCTTGAGTCACTGGCGTGTGCTTTTCTGACATAAGTCAAGTTAGAATAAAAATTGACTTGAAAATGTTTGAGCTAACAACAATCACAAGTATGGTGAGTCTTTATTTTAAAAAGCCTGTACATATCTCCATTATTATCGAATATAAAATACAAATAAAAGTTTTCAAAGAATACTGATGTAAAAATAAGATTATGCGCTTTTAGATGGTAAGGATTATAAAGGAAATAAATCTATAAAGATGTGAAAATTGATAAATAAATATTTTTAAACGATACATTATAAAAAGACTCCAAAAAGGCTGATGAAACTGTGGTCTTATCTTTTGAAAACTAAAAAATTTATACTTAAATCAACAATCAGCTTCTACATAATTTTCCAACTGACGCAAAAGATTAATTAGGATATTTTGATCTAAAAATATTAGGTGGGTAAAATAATTTTTGTCCATACCCAACATATTAAAATATAAAAAAGCAAAATTGAATTCCATGTATTTAACCGAATTCAGCGTGTTGACATTTCACTAGAATCCTTACCATTCAAAGACGCTTAAGTGGATATACCTGCTGAGACAGTAATTGTTATCACATTTGTTCTGCGGGCCTCGTAGTTCAATTAAAAATAAGAACGTGTACTTTTTACAAATGAGCTTAGTAATTTAACCTAATTAGCTGTCACTATTATTTTATCCTCTCTTGATTTTTAAAATTGTGAGCGTTACAACAAGAAAGAGCGCTATCCACGCAATTGTAGCTAAGAATCCATAATAGACATCGGGTTCTGTGATTGCCCAGCCTCTCGTTAGCATGGATCTGAGAGATGTGGTGGCCATAGTCAGTGGCAGACACTGTGCGATGTATCGCAGACCAGTAGGCATTCCCTCGATCGGCCAGATGACACCACTGAGGAGAAGAGTTGGATAGAAAGAACCCAAAGCTAATTGGATTGCATTCCTCTCCAATTCGCAAATGGCCGATATGACAAAACCGAAGCACATTCCACACAAACCTGTATGAAAAAAAGATAAATTTAATATTGTTGACTGTTAATTCCCTGTGAAAAGGCATACAAAATAATGAACACATTGTACATATTTTACTAATTACCAGCATAAAATATTCATTAGCTGGGTAAAACTGGTCCCACTTTTAAGTGAAAGTTGTGATTCCATAATAGATGATATATAGATATCTAATTGTTTGAAAGCATAAATTTAATTAAAAATCAACATAACATTGTATGTTTTACAAACAACGATAAACTGTTAAAAATATAATGAAAATCTATTGTTTCATATTTAATATTTATCTTATCTTGCTAGTATTTATAGTTTATTAAGTATTGTGCTGAATAAGTATTTACCTTGCAAGATAGTCAAGCAAATGACCCAGAATATGTCACCCTGGCATTCAACATCAAACACAAGAATCATGAAGATTAATACGAGGGCAGTTTGTCCAGACATCACCACGAATTGGGTGATTACATGAGACGTTAAAATTTCTCCAGGGGATACTCCAGCAACCCATGATCTGTCAAGTAGACCTTCTGTCCTTTCGATGATAAGAGCAGATGATGTCAAAGCGACAGCAAGGAAGAAAACAATTCTGTAAGAACGAAATTAATTTTGAAAAAAACATTCACAGATTATTTCAAATTGTGCATTGTTAATTATTAATGGAAAATACAGAAATTATAATGAATAAGTTTTTTTAGATTGCACTGACCAGCATGTTATATCAACTTAAATAGACTAGGATTAACTGGTCCTGTAAAACTCTATCTTACTGTACTCACTGTCCTATAGAAAACCATCCATTTGGCTTTTTCCAACTTTATGAAAAATCTTTTAAATTCATTCAGCTGTTCACATTTTTATAAACTAAAAAAAAACAACCATTATATGAGTCGTCTGGTATCAAAAGCAGAACAGTTCTTCTTTTGATCCCAGACGACTCATATTATCATTGTCAATGATGAAAACGTCTATGTAAAAGTATGCATGATTTTTTTTATAAGGATCAATTTATTGAAATGCATTCTTTAATTTTATACTAAAAAAATTTGTTCAATTGTTATGGCAGTTCTCTGCAACTGCTAGGCCACCACACCATTGTTCCGTGACGTGATACTAGGTGTATCGCAACGGATTGGATCAGAGCGAAAAATATTGTCTCTATTATTCAATACATATTTATTAAATTATTATTATCATGTGTATTTATCAAATACAAGCCATATTTTTTCGTAATTCATGTGTGGTGCGCCATATTAATCTTAGGTAAACATTAATGTGCCACAGGTGAACAGTTGAGGAGCATATATTTCACTTCAAATTATTTTTGCTGCATGTAGAATTTTTTACCACTAACAACAGTATATATTTATGAATCTTTTAATACTGAAATTTATTTATTCGCCCTTAGATGTTTTAAGAATTATTACTTACGTTAGAATGACACCAGGAGCAACAAAATCTGTAAAAGATGGATTGCTTTTTCCGTAGATTGGGTCTTTGAATTGAATGGGAATATCTCCAAGCTTCGGGTTTTCTTTACAGGAGGTGAACAAATCCTAAAAACAAAAAAATCCATTAGAATCTTAACGTTAATTACACAAGATAACATGAATATCAATTGAGACTTAATAGCCATTCTTAAAACACTTTTTTTTATGAATTTGAATTAAACCTTTGTAAAGTCTCGATAAGAGAACTGCAGATCTCGATTCAACATGAGTCCAATCTGTTGGTTAGACATGTCAAGCCACACCCGTATTTCAGATTGATCCAGCGTTTCATCATCAGATTCACGACCTAGAAATATCAAAGAACAAAATCAGATACTTTTACATAATGCTACAACTTTAGTTTTTTTACTCATAACTAACACAAAACATTTAAAAACTCAAACCATTGTTTTGTGATGATTCAATAAAGAGAAATTATAAAAAAATACAGAATTTAAATTGATTATGTGAAAGAAGTGATTAATGCTGAAAAATGATTTTTCAAGGAACAATAAATCCAGGAAAGTAAATAATTATTTTATTTATGTTGATTAACACTCCATGAATATCAATATCTTTTAGGCTTTTTATAGTAATAATAATAATCTATTATTTGTGCTAATTGTACACCTGTTTTGGTTATTAATTCTTATGTGGTATAAATATGAAAAATTATTAAAACACTAATATTACTCACCCAAAGCAATTCTAGCAATCATAGCATCTGTGAAATTTTCTGTGAAGTAAAGAGCTCCCCATGCATCCCCTTCTTTTACCGCATTTATTGCCTGGTCGACGGTTGAATAGTACTTTTTGGTCATTGTTTCATTACTCAGGTGTTGTAAATAGCGACATGATAGATTTTTAAAAGTACAGCCATCCATGTAGTCACATTCTCCACCCATACCCCAGTCAGCAATTTCATGATTAACAATAGCCTGAAACATTTCAGTCAATAAAATTCATTCGTTTGGATTTTGAATACGAATTGTCATGTTTCATTTATTGATCTCAATAAAAATATGCATATTTTTATTAAGAAAAAGTATCAAAATCATACTGTTGCTAATTTTTAGAAAAATAGATGTCACGATTTATATTATTGATACTTGCAAGGACGTAGAATTACATGAAGAGCAATTTATAGAATGTTACATTTCAAATTATCATATCACTGTATCAAAAATGTAATTTTAGTTATATTACATTAAAAGAACCCTTATAGTAAGTAGTCTTAAATGAGAGACGAATAGGTTTTAATTTTTGCAATATTTAAATAACATTGGAGATAAAAGAGACATAAAGATTTATGTTTTCTTTGCTATTGAATAACTTTAATTTTTTTTAAAACTTGATATTATTTACTGTCGGCTTGGTAAAAATATAGTATTATTGAATACTCTATAATTGATTTTTGGATTTGTAGCATTGATATATCAAATAGCTTAAAATAATTTATTAACTGAAGAATTTTTTTAACATAATAACTCACAATTTTCAGTCCAGTTGGATCTCTTCCAACAGCAAGACAAAAGAGTATAACCTGCATTACAGGCAAAGCGAAGATGAACAACATCACTCCAACGTTTCGCCACATTCTCAGGAAATTCTTTTGTAAAAGGGCTTTCATTTTGCCTTTCGTTGTTAGCTGCAATATGTCAAAATACATTAATATTGAATACAATACAGAGTAATGAAAGATGAACTATATAACAATGATGTATCTCATTCCCTCCGAAGGAGCTCTGAACTGCCAAGATCTTTAGTTCCAATCTGCTACTATTCAGCTATCTTGTGAAGGTCAAACAGTATTTTATTGTCAGAATTTTTTCCCATTCATGAATCATCCTTTTTTATAGCGTGTTTAAAACCTTGATATGACTGAAAGTCCAATTAAATGGGCCTGCACACTGTCTATAGCATTTTTTTTTACATTAAATGTTTATATGATATGCATAATCAAACCAATACCCCAGTTCCAGAGTGCACTATGTCTGAATTTGGCAGTAGTGAGTTAAGCTTTTGGCTGCTGTAGAAAAAAGTACGTTTGTACCTAGCACGCTGGCTATAATTTGCAATTATTAATTTCATCAGTTATTGACGAGGTAACTTGTCTCTGGTGTATTGAGCAAGAAGAATTTGAGAAGATATCTCATCTGTGGCAGCCATCCATGAAAAGTATTTCAGAACAGAATACGTACATCTACCATTTTCAAAAAGCAACCAATACGTTATTAGGCTGTACTAGAATCTAATGAAGTGTAATAATGTCTTGATTGCTCTTTAGAAGTGATAAATGTACGTCTTCTGAAATACTTTTTATTCTTAACTGCCAAATTCAGATATACACTCTTGAACTAGGGTATCGATATGAAATGCAAAGAAACAGATGTTAAAAATAAACAAAATACAATATTTAGAAAAATATCGAGATATTTTCGAAAACAGTTAGTAAACAAATAAACTTTGAACAAGATTGGGATGTAATATATATTATAATAGAACATGTATAACAATTAAGGAGATATGATTAATCAACGATAAGAATAGAAGAGTTTTACTTACATTTGATAAAAATGATAAGTCGCATTCCTTACAATCCATTCCTAAATCAGGGGTCGCAATTTTGCCGTGCTTCTGTGAGTGGTGAAATAATAATTTCCATGCGTTAATAATGTGCCAAGTAAAAAAAGCAAGCTTATCATAACATTCGTGTGGTATCCTCAACAAAGATTAGTCATATTTATAAATCTTAACAAAACGTAACCTTATGCTTTCAATTCATTGTTTGAGGGTCGAACAATGAAAATAAAAACTTAAAAAAACACAGTATAATTAATCACCAAAAGAAAATTTCAGAATTATTTATTATATTTTTATTAATTACATTTTTCTCACAATAAAAAAGTGTTTTTTTATTGTAATACAATAGAAATTAAAAAATCAGACACCACTTTAAACTACACAACATGAAAAAGTCGTTATTTCTTAGCCAAGGTTAAAAGGCCATTGACAAGATTAAAGAAAACATTTTCCCGGTTTCAGCTTTTAAATATTATCTTACTGATGGCATCAGTGTAAAAAATATTGATTGAACACTGTCCAAATCTATGTTATTGATTGACTTAGGATTTATTTTGTAGAACTCCACCATAAAAACAATATCATGCTACCAAATATCTATTACGTAATTCTTGTGGAACTAAATATAATGCCATTTTTTTACCTCGCTATTTGAATAGAAAGGCAAATGTCATTTTCTATTAACTAATTTCTGAAGTCTCTGATGTTTCAATGTGGAACACTGTTATAATTTATTGTATTATAAATAAACATGCAAATCATAAACAACAATACATTCATCCATTCATGCTAGCACAAATTATTTTAGCCCTATATCTATGAGACTACCGTTTAAACATGAATAAATTGAGTGTCTGCCTAAATATTTTGATCATTCTTTAATGAAATGTAGTTATCATTAAATATATAAAAAGTACATGATAACTGACGATTTATTAGAATTATATGTTTCGATTTTAAATGTAATGTGTTTAAAGACTACGTAAATATTTAAAACTATTTAAATAGTTACATATTGTACATAAATGCTTTAAAGCATCATTCTTTGATTGTTTGGTGAACTGTGTTTGAATCTACAAAACTATAGTAAAAATATTTATAAATCATTCTAAACCATAAAATAAAGTTGTATATATACAAATGTAATATTTAATCTAGTGGTTAAATATAACCAATTTCGAAACATGATTTTGAAAGAAATGAAGATCTTGAAATATCAGAAAACTATATACATATAGAATCACATAAATTTTATAATTTTAGCTGATGGCTGTACTTAGCTTATGGTCTCAAATATAATTGTTCATAAACCAGCTCTGTGTTGTTAATAACTTAAAAAATATGTACTCACATCAAAATGTCCAGCCGATCCGTTGGCGGCATCTTGGATAAGGATTTCTTTACTCTGGTGGAAGTTGAGTCCAACGACTCCAGAGTCTTCAATCACATAAATGGGTTCGTCCTTCTTGCCCCAGTTGAGCGACGCAAGGGAAATATTATTGCTAATGTTTAATTCAACGGGTTGGTTTGCTTGACCTGAAAAGAATCACCGTTTAAAATTAACTTGTTTCTAAAACCTACCTGTTACTTTTAAATATTTAAAAAAAATTCCAAAATATTTACCAGGTCATAAGAAAACAAGTGAAATAGTAAATTTTCAGCATTGATTGAAAGAAGTAATCAAAACTAGTTTTTTTACTTCAAGACTTGCAGAAATTGCACTAGTGAAAAATAAAAGTATCAAGAATTTTATTATATTTTAAATAGCATTATACAATCTTTTTACCTTTATTTTTGTCGACATCTTCAGTAAGCATAAGAAAAAAATGTTTATAAATATGTCAATTTATTTAAAAAAAATCTTTTTTTTATTGTACAATCGAAAATGCACGTAACTAACCTTGTCGTCTAGAGAGCTTGAGGAAAACCTCCTCTAAAGATTGACATCCGTACATGGTGAGTAGAGCTTGGGGTGATTCTTCAGCCAAGAGTCTTCCACTTCTCATCAAACCAATCTAGAGTGTGTAAAATATTGTATGTATTAAACCATCAAGTCATGTATTATATTATAATGGAGATTTTTTTTAGTGCAGTAACTAGGAAAGAACATATTTAACTATAAAGTTTAATTGAACCAAAACTAAAATACGTGTTTCTTACCATAAACACTATCCTTTCCTACCCATAACAAACCTCATAAACCTATTATATGCTTATAATTTAAGATATCAACTAAATATACTTGATGGAACTTCAATATCAGATTTTAATCTTTTTTCAGCTAGAGCTCATCAGCGAACATGAATTCATGAATACGTCGAAAGGCGAAACCCGGATCGTTAGTAACAAATCTTATTGAAATGTATCAAATTTGAATAATTCAAATATGTTATACTCTTTTTTTACTTTAATATATGAAAGTATGGATATATTAATCGGTATTTCTAAATTATATGGTCTTCTAATCAATGGCTTTTAATCCTTTTCTAACCTATATTTTTTAATTTTCGATTAATTTTGAAGTATTAACATATTAACATGACAGTTTTTTACTTCATTATTACAACATATTAAATAAAGGTTTCACCATCAGTAATTTTTATTCTTGTAATTTTATAACATTATTTGACCCATTTGATATTTTCTCAGTAAGTAATTATGATTAAACAAAATACTTACAGCGTGAGCCTGTCTAGCTTCTTCTATGTAATGCGTTGTGATGATGACCGTCTTATTTCCATCCCTCGTGATCTGCACCAAATGATTCCAAATGGATTGACGTAGAAGAGGATCTACTCCAACTGTCGGTTCATCAAGAATGAGCAGCTCGGGGTCGTGCATGAGAGCCACCGCAAAAGAAACACGACGCTGTTGACCACCACTGGGAAAAAAAAGAACATACCATTAGATTTAAAATTCTCACAATTGTTTATGTTGTTTACTAATAACATTACATAGTTGGTTATATAACCAAATTATACATTAATTATTTAATTTCTTTGAGGCTAGGTAAACTTTTAAGTCAGTGAAAAATTATCTTGAGACGCATATCTCTCAACACCACATCAAAAAAGTTACCAATTTTATTGGAACAATGCGTCAATCTTCGCTTTTAAACCGACACTCCACTGGTATACCCTATTCCTCGTGTTCGAAAATATTCCGATTTTTTTTAGTTTTACTACTACATTCTATTAAACACAAATAAAGAATAAATAGTTTTCAGAAATGAATAATCAAAAAATTAAATTTAATATTGACGCAAAATTTTCTGAGTATAACATGCAACTTTGTTTCAAATAAATGAAAGATTATTTCTGCGACCAAATAATTTATATTTTATTGGCCTTTTTTTGCATCAATTATTTTGTTGGTTAGCTGAAATGAATGTTAAAATATTTCTTCCTTACGAACTTCTTATACGGAAATAAAATATTATTTTGGCGCAAAGTCACGCCAAGTATTCTGTTACCACAATCCGATAGTTATTATTATTTGAAAATATTATGATAACCAGAGCCGGCGCCACTATACAGGCGAAATTGGCAACCGCCTAGGGCGCATGTAATATTTAATAAGAGGGCGTATAAATGGAGGAATAAATAATATTAAATATCTATGCAGTGATCTTCAAGCAGTAGCTCGAAAAATTAAAAAAATCTTTGCCATCTCAAAAAGTTTTGCTCTTTATAGTTCAACAAAATACTCGAGCTAGACCTAAAAAATAATTAAAAAGCTCTCACTTTTTCCATTTAAGGAAATTCGTAAATTCCCAGCAATTTCAAAATCGCTGTACGAAAATTTCTCAATCCCGAAATTCTACACCACTTTATGGTGAATGTTGCTTAGAACGCCAAATAACCTCGTACTGACACTGAAGATAGCCATAAATGGTTCAAGTAAATTTATTAATCCAATAAAAAACATCGTTATGAAAACGTTGTATTTTAAAATAGATTTAATTAAACGATATGTCTTGATTTCACATTAATTAAAAGTAAAATTGCGGACAGATTACTCAGAATAAACTAAAAAAAAATCATTGGAAATTGCCAGTGGAAAAAAATGAATGTTTTAATTACATTAATTATTAGTGATGTGATTGAGAGATCTGGTTTTCGGTAAATTATACTACTATTATGCGTAATCGAAATTCAACTTCCAAAACAACTTTATGATGCAAACAAGTAGTCGTTATTGCAAATTGACTACCAGGTATTTCGAATTGAGCTAAATACTGCCCCAAGATGGATTATATTGCATATAATATTTTGCAATAACTGAGTACAGTATACATTATCAGAATCGACGTCACCATACAGGCGAAATAGGCAACCGCCTAGGGAGCAAACCTTTAGGGGGCGTATAGATGGAGTATTAAATTATTTTTAAATACTCCAACAATAATAAATAATAGTACGTTTTAGAAGTATTATATTCTGATGTTTTTATGCGTTCGTTCTAATTATGTATCGTATTTTATATGATTCGAAAAAAAGAGGTTGTTCGACTTAGTAACAAATTCACGTAGAAAAACTTATGATGAGATACCTCCATTAGGAGACCATATGTTCCACATTGGGAGCGGACGTGGGTATATATAAAACAAAATATTTCTAATGGTCTCAAATTGTTTTTTTTTTTAAATAAAATTGCCAATAACCGTTGCCTAGGCCCCAAAATAACCTCGCGCCGGCACTATACATTATACCGGTTACTGTCGAAATATTATTAATTTTTGAGTATGCGATTTGTTTGGTCAATTAATCGTAAATTTAATATGATTCTTTCAAAAATATATTATATACAGTAGCGGATTAAGCATACGAGGGGCCCTAAGCGCAGTAAAATTTGGAGGCCCTGTTTTTCTAATAAGATAAGAATGTCAACGTATTTCATGTAAAATAGTAAATATATATTAAAATCTGAACAAAGAGTATATTGGTTTCATAATTTAAGCCATTTTTGAGGCCCCTAAGATTCGAAGGCCCCAAGCGCGCGCCTCATGCGCTTATATTATAATCCGCCACTGATTATATAATGTAACAGAATGGGTGCAGGTTGCCAAGCTTAATGCCGAAATCAGTGATTGAGTAATATGAGTATTTGTTATCAAGTGGTTTCAAGCCATATTAGGAAATGACCTTGTCACGTTTGCGAAAATTTCTATTAATATGTAAACGGAAATCGCTTTGTGAATTTGCGGAAGAAGAAAGTGGTTGGCGCAAGATAAATAATAAATACGAGTGTTGTGCAATTATCTCTTCTCAAACACAGCAATGGCGTACAAAATAAGTATGCATTATAAATAAGATAACGATTTTCTAAAACTTGTAAAAATTAAAATATATATGTAATAGTGGATGCCGTTGTCTAGTGAAGTTTTGACCTATCTACTGGTTGTGTGGTAAAGGGTGAGAATACTTGAATTAACAATTAACTATATTTATTTTCTATCGATTTCTAGATTTACATAAAAATGCATGAATCTATGTGATGTTATCATTTCTTTTTACCCACTATAACCGATCATTGTAACGTGGCATATCGATAATAATTGACTAATGAACATTCTTCACCAAACCCTGTCCTATTATGTTTTATTTGTCTGCATTGCCTCAAATAAATTCTTAGCTTATCTCTAAAAGAAGGGCTACTCTCAAATTTATTGTGTTTTAAATTTACGATAAATGTTTGGAAACCATTGATCTATACACTAATTAAGGGAAATCTCTAATACATGATTTTTGCGTTTTGTTTTTACGGTTGGTATAACTTAAATGTAATTATTGCGGCTATGTTCACTGTCGTTACACTGCTCTTTATGTAACAGACTGGCTTATTTTATGATTTGAAAAATATGTATTTATCCGTTTTCATAACCTTAACAATTCCTTGAGTGTAAATAAAACATTGGAATATTTACAACAACGTGTGATTATTGTATTCCATATGATTGTAATATAACATATAATCGTGAGTATTGTAATTCGGACCATTTTTTGATGTTACTGTCGTAGTAATATTATATATATGCGTTACTTTTTATGGTAATTTGTAACTTTAAATCTAAATATTTAAAGTTAACGATGCAAAGTATTTTCCCTCATTATTTCGCACGTCAATGCAGCATCTTCAAACGTGTATTCTTGACAGTTACGAGCTCTGTCATTAGCGAATAAACAGGCGCATAACATTTTGCAGGAGACGCGCCCATGTTTTTTACAAATTGGCACACTATTCTAAAGTAGTGTTCCCCAACCTTTTTACACCTGCGGACCAGTAAAAAAATGAAAAAAAAAATGGTGGACCACCAATGCAGAGCCACACTATTAATGTCTACTTTTCACTATAAAGATTTCATACGAATCATATATATTACTAACATTGGTGTTTTAGTGCGTTTTTAAAATTAGCATACATATTTGATTTACACTTTTTTTTAACCATGTCCGCTTCCAATGTGGAGCATATGGACTCCTAATGGAGTTTACACTTTTACCCATAATTATTTGGGTATATAATTTATAGATATTGAACAAAGGACATAATTGGATAAAGGATATAATTTGAAATGACGTTTTCTTGGCACGTGTTAAATTCATACCATATTATACCACACTCGAGATAGGTTGCCGGCTTCGCCACATTTGTTGGGCATTTCACTTCCCATTATTTTTAACTTTCTTGGTGTCGCATCATCCTAACAATTATTATTATTTAACAATAAGTCAAAATACAAGTAAATGTGCAGACGAAAAAAGATCCTATATTTATTATTTTTGCATGGCGAATTTTTTGAAATTTGGCATATTGTTTGCGACTCGGCGGAAAGACTCTGCGGCCCGGCACCGGGCCGCGGACCACCAGTTGGGTAACACTGCTGTAATGAACGAAAATACCATATGAACAATGGGTTTGCCAGTCACCAGAGATTTCCCTTTTGCGTACTTTATTTAAGCTTAAAAATATTTGAATATTAAATATAATATACAAAAAACGACACAACTGATTATCCAGATAAACCTGACATGAAAAAGAGTCACATATTTTTTCTATTCAAATGGCGTTAAAATTTTTGATACCTACCATGAAAAGAAATTTCACTAACAATTCAAACATTACGATATGACGACATATGTATTCTTTTTTGATTTCTCTTAAAATGGATACCCTATAATTTTAAATAAGACTTCAATCATCATACTTCCTTTCTCCACGTCTACAGCATTAAATTATAGCTTCAAGGTGAAAAAGTGAAAAATCACAACAAATAAAAATATTGATATTTCTTTTTGAAATACCACAATGATTCACATATAATACTATATATGTATGTATATGCAGATATGACATTGACTTGCGATTAAGGAAATTTAGTTTATTTTAAATAATTATTTTATGTAATTGACAGCCGCTGAAACGAATAAAAATATTTTTTTCTTTAATAAACATGTCTTTAAAAGGAAAATTAAAAAAAAAACCGATTCGTAATCACACCACAAATAAAAATATGTTAAAGAAGCAAACGTATATAGCCTTGTTCCCAATTTGCAAGGCGAAAGTAAAAACAGAAAAATAATATGCCTTATAGATATTAAATGATAATATTTCTTTTTTTATACTATCTATAGCTATCTCGCCCCCATGTTATGGTCATAAAAATCTCAAGGGCGATTAAAAAGCTTAAAATTTGTGACAATGACATATTAATGACTTTTTAACGAACATTCATGTACTTCATTGATAAAATCTAGCCAGTAATAATACTGAAAACGATTTATTTGCAAGCTGTCTACTGTGTGATGTGAAAAGAGCAACAGTGGGGTACTAAAAGAGATACCTGTTGTTCTTCTTCAATACATCTCAATAAAAATCCATATTTTATTTTAAAAACCATTTTAAATGTCGCCTGCGTGGTTGAGTGGTCAACGTCGTTGGTTTTGGTTACGGAGGTCACGGGTTCGAATACCTGTACGAACAGTTTTATAAATTGATTTATGAATTGCTGTTCGAAGGCATGGATGTATGTGATGTCTTAAATTCCCCTCTCTCAACCATCCTATTCTATGAACGAAGCTTAGCAAGAGCGGTTAGCTAATTACTAGTCCTATCCTAACCTGATCCTTTTATTCCAACTCTCTTTGGAAAAGAGAGGTTGAGCAACTGAGTATCAAGCAGTTCTCGTAGAAGAAATAAACTCCATTAGGAGTCTATATGCTCCACATTTGGAGTGGACATGGAAAAAAATGTAAATTAGCTTGCTTAAAGAATGTTTGCTTCCTTGTATGTACATATTTATCTTGAGTAGATAGATTCATTTATCTCTTTCTACAGCTAAAACTCCTTTTTTCAAAAGGGGCAGTTCTGTATACAGATCTAAAGGACTACCGTCGATTATGCCTTGAATGGAAAGTTAAGCATTATGTACGTATATATATTATATAACTCGTCTGCTACGGTCCAATGGTAATTGCTTGGCTCTAAGGCGGAACAGGGCTCAACCCGGAAAGGTCAACGTAAAATATTTATTTTTTTTTCAATTTAAATATGACATATAAGACATGCGTGTTTGTGGTGTGAATTAATCTTGAGTTAATCTTGTATAACCATTCAATATCAAAATATTTGACACATTGACATTAACTGTAATGCCACTTTTTAAAAACTGTTTTCGTTTATCGTAGGAATATTATAAACATTATTTATTGTGGGATTCAAAGAAAGAGTCGTATATGTGGCGATTTTTAACTTATTTATTTTTTTAGAGTAGACTCGCAAGGTACTAACAAGATAAAGAAACTAAATGAATTACAATACTTCTCGTATTATAAAAGTTTTTCCGCATTTTTTTAAAAATAGCTATGAAAAAATTGAGTCCTCTAACTCCACGCCACACACTGCATATAAGTTTAATCGCATTTTAATTATACTATATATCAGCGGTCGGAAAAGTGTCGTCTGTGTACCACCAGGGGTCAGCCAAAAAATATTCTTGATGGTAATATATTAAAATTCTCAAAAATGAATATGTTGTATACGTATAATCAGGGCTGTAGAGTCGCGTAAAAAACAGAAGACTCCGACTCAATTTTCAATAATTTCATTTTTACTTATATATATATATATATGTATATCATCTTTAGTCAGCCAAGCATGCAGTGTCAACACTATTGTGACTATTGTGGTTTGAATAAACATCATAAAAAAAAATATTTAATGATTCGAACCGCTCGTTTTTTACGAATCCGACTCCGGTCAAAACACCGCGACTCCACAGTCCTACGTAAAATATTTAGATATTAAAAATCAGGTACCGGTTTGGAAGCTTTGGTGACCGCTGGTATAGATAGGGCATTGAAAACAATTCTGTTATCCGTTTCTCTTGTCAAAATAAAACATAATCAGATTGAAATATATATGTATGAAAGTATCTATTCAGTGATTTTAACCCTTACAACGCAACCGAGTAAGGTGAAATCTCTATACATCATGACCGACGCAATAAATGTGCGCTCACGATTTTATAATGAGATCTCCTGTAGCCAGCGTAATAATCTTAAATGTCGACTGGTTATTTAATTAATTCAGTTCTTCGAAATATTTATTTAATTTCAGTAATGATTATATTATATTATATCTCGCGTAACCACCCACATCGTTCCGGTCGGCGTTTTGGAAGTTGCGTAACACTCCTCTCGAAGAATGCGACGGCCACGCGTCGCGGCCTCAAAATTCGCTTTCGTCCGTGCCCAGTGCCCGGGGCTCGCGAGCTCGCAGTGTTCGGACTCAAAAAACTTTCTATTCGCTAAAACTGGCTTAATTATTGTGGAAGCGATTACGAAACTCGCGCGAAAACTCACCAAAGATCACTCATTATTATTCGACTGCCTCACGTAATAACGCACCAACTCAAAAATGATAACTTTCCAAGGAATCTCAGAAATGATTTCGGACATGTGGAGCAAAAGCAGTTACGCAAGTATCGCGTAAAACAGACTTGTACATAAATGGTATTTTTTCCTGAATGAGTGTAAAACGGTGATTTCGTAATATAACATATTTATATACAATTTATATGTAAAATTATAACGATTTCATATTACTGTCTTATTTTTTATTATATACAGTATAACCTCGATTATCCGAATTGAATTTTTTTGTAAATATTTTTTCCGTCATCTATTGAAACTACTTTGTCTCAATATTTCGCGTTGGCCAGATATTCCCCTCCTTAGTCTCATTATAAACCGTCTTATTAATGATATTAATATAGTAAATAAGAAGTCCTCTAGTTTCATTTGACCACCAAAACGTGGCTTCTCTTTGATTCTCGTTGAAGACTTCTGTTAAGATACATCTATTAGCTGACCTTATGCTCAACATTGGTAGCGGACATAGATTAAAAAGAAAACATATATGAAATACACTTTTTTAGGTTGATTTATTACTCCACGAAGCGTTCGATATTATTTTTCTGTGAAATCCGTTCGCGAAAGTAATGTGCGTAATATTTCAGATCCGATTGGCAATGTTTGCAAGAAATTCATTTTTTTTTGTTTGTGATAAAAGTGATAAAAATATTGCATAAGACTTTGCTATTCGAATGTCTGAAAAGAAAAAATGGACGTATATTTTTATTGAAAAAAAAAACTAATACTTGAATAGTGCCAACACTTTCGAGATGTCTGCTAAAACCCGTAACACCGTAAGTCCCCAACCAGGGCCGGCTTGAAGCATGTGCAAAGATTGTGGCGCACATCCTTGTCACATTGTACGCCAGCATAGATTTTGTAATTTTATGATAAATTGATATTATTTGATTACTCTCAAACTTTCTCACGGCCAGGACAATTATAATTGTTTGAACTAAATATTTAATTTAACATCGTAGCGTATACAAGTTTCATAACTAGAGTTTGAGTTTTTTAATGTTTATAGGTATGTAACTTTTTTTTTAAATGTCAGGAATGAGGACTTGTCACCCAACTAGCAATGCCCAAAAGTTGAGATTTTTCTGTATGAGTAATATTTCTGATATAAAAATAATGTATTAAATATCTTACTTTGAGATAATATAGATATATCAAGCGTATGTGGTTTTAAGAAGGACATATTTTCGCCATTGCGTGCAAATAAAGTTACATAAAAATAATTCTGCCTGTTGCTTTTGATTAATCACAATTTGAACTTTGAGGTTGAGTTTGAAATTAAAATTATTTCAATCATGACTTAATATCCTTTCCGTTTTTTTTCTCTTTACCCATAATTTATTTTGGTATGTATTGCCAAAGGTAATCAAATAAGTGTTATCTTTAATATGACACATTCTAGATTCTATAATGAAGGTGTCTGAGCGTCACACTTTTATAATAATTGACGTGTGTAATTTGTAATTAAGATACTAGAAAAAGTTAAAAATGGCATTTCAATCATTAAATTATTTATGACTAAACCACGCTTAATTGGTATCATTAAGTTGATATCTACAGATAGAGACAATCTTTTAGTAGGTTTCCGTTTATAATCATGGTTTTGCGGTTACGTTGGTTAAACGCATTTGCAGAACATGATATCAAGGAAGTTATAGGCATGCAGCAGAGGTGGCAAACTTGTTAGATATTGCGATTGTCGTCTCAATTGAATTTAATTGAAGTGGCGGGTAACTCATTGACACTCAAAATAACTGAAGAAATTTTAAAGAATGTCATTAAGAAGTAAAAGTTTCAGTCGGTATGTCTGTATTTGTATTTTTTTAATTTAAGTGTGCTCGTTTTCAGGTAAGTATCACGAATATAAAAGAAATAATGTGACAGATGTATTTTGAGAAAAAATGGTTGTTTATTGTCGTCAAAAGTGTTTTAATTTTAGAATGGATCTTTCAAATGCGACCACAATTTTATTTACTGCAATAGCACTGATTAAGTTATAACGGTTTAGTGTTTTACTGTGAGATTTATTCCTCTTGATTTGTGAGTGGTAAACTTTGTATGTGTAATAAAACATTTCAAAATATACTTGTACATTAATGTGCCGATGAAGTGTGTAAACACTGACCTGAGGTTTTTCACCATCCTGTTTTGGCTGGGGAGGTCGAGGAAGTTGAGTAGGAACTGCAAGCGGTCATCAATCTCTGTCGTCTCCATTCCGAAGATCCACCCGAAATACATCATAGTTTCCTTGATGGTAAACTCTCCGTACAACGCGATCTCTTGGGGCATATAGCCAACTCGTTTTCCGGGAACTCCTGAACCTGGAAATATTTAAATAACCGTTGCATATTGTTCAACCATATTGCTTTTAGATGGCAGCATGTTTCACGTGAATGAATTCAAACAAAAATAACTGCTTTAGAAGTTTTCCTTTTGTTCGTAACCATTTGTATATTTGGGTTGAGTTAAATAAAAAGGAACTAACTGACGTGTTTAGGTATGTTTAGTTGTGAATGGGAACTAGTCTAAATTATTCAAAAAAATTGGTTTGATAACGGGATCAAACTGAAATTCTAACTAAACAAAGTTTCTGTTTTATTTGCATTATTTATTTTTGGTAAGCAAATACTCTTATTGCTATAAAAAGGAACCAAGTACATAGTGTTATGCCTAATGTAAGGATGGAAAATATTCTAACAAAACCTTTCATAAAAATTACATATAATATCTAAAAAGATGTCAAAAATTTGAAGCTCAATATCTCAATTTCGTAATTGTCCCTTTTGTTTAATTCAACGCATTTGTAAAACAATCGCCTTGTAAAAGGAGTTAATCATTTTTTTCAAATGATTTTTGTATTAACGAGCCTATATCAGAGTGTACGACTTCATTGTATTCGTTTGTTGATTGCGGTGCTCTTGAGCTCGAATCCCAATACGGACTATTTCATACATTGAATTTCTATATCAATATATATATTTGTCTTAAAAGGTGAATACCTCTCAATATTCCAATACTGCTTCCTATCCATTCGATCTTAAAAACGGAGCTTGACTAGAACGATTATCTCACCACTGGTCTTGTCTTAGTCATATTATTCTATCTTTCCACTCTCCGAAAAAAGAGGTTTAAGAGGCCATGACCTCTAAATCGAAATCAAACATATATATAAATATTATATACAGATAAATATTTCTTAGAAATCAATCAAAATTTCTATCTTCAAATTACAGTTCATATTCAAGTATGACAGAAACAGTTTTTAGAATTTAACAGCCCGAGGCAAGAACATGATATAAATAAAAATAACAAATTATGCTAGTTATGTATATAGACTTGTAGAAAATGTCTACTCTAACCGATGAACACATCAATATTAAACGGTCAAATGAGTCAAGCACCTGTCATGATAAATTTCTAAAGATAAATGAAATTCAATTATTTATGAAAAAATCACTATATTTTCTTGCACTGTGTTCGTCAGGTAGTGTACTGTTTCTAATTAAAATGTTCTTTTTAAATATATGTAAAAAAAATACCGAATAAATCTAAAACCCACCCAAAGTAAGTGTATGGTTAACTTTTAAATTCTTACCTTTTGTTCCTGGTTTTCCTCCAAGAACCCATATTTCTCCAGAGTCAAGCCTCCGTCTTCCGACTATACAAGATAAGAGTGTCGTTTTACCACATCCTGAAGCACCAAGCAGTCCATATCTGAAACAAAGGCAGAAATAAAAATTAATGAAACAACTAATCAAAATAAATATAGTAATTTCTATGAAATGAGTCGATGAAGATCAAACATTGCAATCTGCATTGAATATCAATTCGAGATATATTCACAAAACACTCAAGAGTTGAACGAACTTTCAAATGCCATTTTCTATACTGAGTATGCTCTATCCATGTTCTATCTATATTTGCTTTAGCCGATAAATATTTCCGACCATCTTCGACGGTTTCTAAAATTCGAAGGAGTTCAAAATTTATGATATTGTTAATGTTCCATTTTTGAAAATGAATGGAAGCATTCGATATTACGGAAAGCGAGTGGATGTTACACTTATAAGAGCTCTTTCATCGAGCAAATATTTTGATTACTTTCTGTAGTCTGTACACAAGTGCACCCCACAAAATTAATTTGCCTTTGTAGTGTAGCCGTAAGAGCTTTTCCATGGCTAATAAGATAGCAAAACGAACCTTAAAGGTTAATATAAAATATAGATTTTTTACAGACATGAGATTTCAAAACATCTGGTTCATTGACAAAGCATATAATCAATATAATGTAAAGCTATGTATAGGGAATGAAGATTGCTACGTTTGATTTGTACCTAGTAAAAAAATACTATTTATATATTAAAGCAACATTCATTTATAAGAATTTCTTTCTTTGAATATTATATGCTTATTGCTCTAATAAGATATAATATTAATTTTAGCGGAAGACGATATCAAATGTAAAAATGTGTTATTGATAAATCCTAGCCTACAGATTACAAAAAAAAAAACTGCACGTCATTCTAAATTATATATGAAGAAAATATAAATGCAGAACAAATTATCTAATATTTTATGAAAATATTTGCATACGCGTGTACAAATTTATATGTATATCGAAAAATAAAAATTTTCTTGTTCTAATTTCACATTTACATCACGATAAGTTGTGATAAGACTCGCGAATAGTAAAACCCGTTCTGAACATTATTCAAAATTTTGAAATTTTTTGTTTTTTTTTTTTAAAGATTTTTTACTTAGAAAATAATGACTTGTAATAAAAAAAACTGTTATTGCCGTAGGTATTAAGTATACAATTGCGAAATATGTCAAATCAGCAATAATTTTTAATGACATGGATTTACACGGTAAAAAAATATTTATCACTTTTCTGTATTGTTCAAATCAATTAATATCAATTTATGTATTAAAAGTGAGCATGTAAGTCGTATAATAAAACGACGTTCCAATTTCAAAGTACACCCCAGAGTGAATTAACCTCGGTCGTTTTTTAAACCAATAAATCCTTTTTTATGAAAGCAAATAATAATTATTCTAAGTGCAAACGGCATTGAAAGATAAATGATTATATTTTTATAAAAAAACTTGATTATTAATTTTGTAACCAACTGGGAAATATTTTGTAAACACATTTTTTTCTTGTATTTAAAATAGATACTAATATCATGCGTATAATGAAATTCTATAAACAACTACATTTCCATTTTGTATAACGACTTTTACATACATACATATCATACAATTTTATGGGGGCTTTCATATAATAAAGCCAACCTATAAGGGTGGAATATAATAAAAGTTTGTGGGAGAGTTGCAAGTAAATGTGACGTCATAAAATAATATAAATGATTTGTGCTTTATTGACATTCGTTTGCACTAGTATTTAATTTATTAATATCGACTGTAGAAAGACAAAAAGATGTTATCGCAAATTTTTCCGGCTCTTTGTTTTTAAAAGATAAGTTATGAAACTAATTCGACGTTTGCAGCTTTATTTCTTTTTAATAGAGCGTGTATTAAGTTGTTTACATTGTTAACATCGAAAAAAGCCGTTTTAAAAAAATTGTGGGTTACGTCCTTTTGTCTTTCTATAGTCGGTCTTAAAGTCGAAGTAAATCTTTTTTCAGAGTTTGGGGGGGTCAAAGAGTTTGTTATTTTGACAGGGTGTTTAAGATTTTGTGCAGAAATGTAATGACTATAAAATATATATCTTATGACCAAAAATAAATTTCAATATTTGTTAATTATCGTTATTAGCAATATTAGTTTTATTATCAGTAAAAAAGTGGATCAAAATTTCAACATGAAAACAAAATAAATATTTCAAGTTAATTTTTGTACTGCATAAATCTAATAAATCATATGTTTAATTTCAAATTTTTGTAGGACTACTAAATCAAATATTGCTACTAAATTGATTGAAGAGCGCATAGTTTTTCTTGTATGACATTGACAAGATTTAAAATGTTAAACCGGGCAACCTTTGAAACTCAATATAAAAAGTTGTCATTATCAGACGCAAAAAAAAACAAGTAATTCCCCTGTATGAAATAAATAATAATTATGACAAAAAATGTGTTTTCATACACTATCGACATAAAAATGATTTTATTGTTATGTGACTGTGCCAGAGATGAAAACCATTTGTTCGTGGCAAATAGCTTTAAGATCTGTTTGTGCTTGCATTGTCACGATCATTAATACGGTCACATACTCACAAGAACTATTAGTTACTGCCATCAGCAGGATAGAAAAAATAGTTAACCTATCATGCCCGGATGGCGTGCACAGAGCGCCAAATATATACACTGTTTTGATGTCCATTTATGATAGCAAAAGTTGACCATGTTCATTCAAATAAATTGATTTCTTATAAAGATAAGATTGAAGTTATAAGTGTTTCTACTTTTCATCGTATTTTTATATCCAAAAAAACTGTTGACTGTTATTTTTTTTTTAGTTTATGCTTTGAATATGCTGTCGCCTTATCTAAAATTTTGAAATATTTTTTGCATGAACGCATCAATGTAGAACCCCACTTTAGGAATTACTGATTTAGATGATAGATTTTGTCCAACCAGCACACACAAGATGTAATTTATACTACTTATTTTATTTATTTAAAGCATTATGAAGAACGCTTAAATCTCAAGAAAAAATAACCAAAATTAATCCCTTAGTAAAAAGATATGAAGAAGTAATAAAGTGAACATATTCTATAAACTATATTCGTATAAGTCTAAAAGATAGAGTTTATTTTAAATTAAATCTTGTTTTTTTTTTAATTCACCACAGTTAGTGTTATTATTATATGAATATGAATATTAATGGATATTATTAAAAATGAATCGAATTGTTTCATACACCATTCGAATAAGATGTCCGCATCTATTTTTACCGAAGCTTTTATAATTTTAAACTAATTTAAATACAAATTAACTTCCTCACTTCCACATTTAAATTTACGTTCTTCTTCATGCATGATATGTTTATTAGTAGATTATTGATTATATTATGCATTCTAATTAAATTTTAACCATTAATTTCTTTATTTTATATAAAAATTCAATAAGAAACAAATACTTGTATTCACTTTTTATTATAGAAGTTATTCACTACTGTAACTGTCGAAAGCGAAATATAATCGATCGCGATTTTTTAACACTTCCATGCCCATGATGCAATCGTTAATAGTTGAGCCATTAAATCATTCAATACTTCTCTTAATATTGTCAATAATTATTTATCATTTTAAGTACTCTAGCATATATACATTTTTTAAATTATTTTTTAGCTTCTAACTTAGGTTTAAATACTGTCAATAAACAGTGAAACTGAGATGCCATCATGGCAGGGAACGTATTTTTTTAGGATGGCATGTTACGGGTAAACGAATGTATTAAAAAATTGCTGTTTTTTCTAGATTCTTGATCTGAGTCGATTATTATTACACTGGAGTTTCGTCGATCCGACGGTAAATTATTTCTCTTTACAATAAATTCCGTTTTCTGTAAGTCACTTTTTTGTTTGATTTCTGAATTTCTCGAGGCTTTAATTCTTTAAAGATCCGTTTAGTTTATCATGCAGAGTGTCCATTCATTTTGAAACTTTATGGCCTAATTTTTAATCCTTTTTGAATTATCTCAGCTTTTAATGTTGGTTTATCTGCCTCCTTGCCACTACTATTATCTGACTTGTTATTAGGCGTATCAATTTATATAAATTATTTGTGGCTTAGTCAATGTCTTCGAAGCGTAGTATTTTCGAAGCATACACTATTTACGATATGTAGCAAATTTACGATTTCACAATAAGATACTGTCTAAAAATATCGCTTAAAATCGAAAACATTAAAAAAGAGGACTGTGTGTACTCTAATTGAACAATCTTGCACTTAACACGTTTGTGCGATAGGTCATCGGCATATTATATTACTTAAATATTGCTGTTAGTAGACACACTCATTTTATAATGACGTGATATTGCACCGTTAGTCATTTTTTCATTTAAAAATGAACAGTCATTTTGGATTGTATGCTTAAACAACTTCAATAAAGAATACTTTAATACTTAAAATGGCAAGCGATAGTTGACCTAATTTAATGACCGTACAGACGCCATTCAGATAGAACCAAACAAATTAATACTTTCGTAATATGTATTTAAATTCAAGTGGGCATAATGCAACTAGATCATTGGACCTCAACCTTTTCAGGATGTTAAAAAAAACTCGACGAGCATCTTTGGCACATATTTTGTGTAAGTCGACCGTATTGCTTAACATTTTATTTGCGATTTTATAGGATAAAATATCGCCGTCATATTTTTCAAATAAAATGTATTCAAAAACAGCACTTTCGGTGATAAACCTTATTTTTTTAGTTAAAAAGGTTATACAAATTTTATTAGAACTATATAATATTACGATTAAGGAGTGCATCAATTATAAAAATAGTTCCATATTTTTTGCTTCGTAAAATAATACACTATTCATTTTTTTAAATTAATCAAATAATTCAAAAAAAATATTTTCCTTTAGTCTTAATTTTATTTCATGGTTTGTTTCGAGACCTGCATTAGGCTCGCAGACCGCTTTATCTAGATACCCGAACTAGATAATTTTAATATTTAAACACAGCTGCTTGACATACCTTCTAAATACGGTATCAGCAGTAATATGTTTTGAATTTGAATACATATAAAAATTTTCACCTCCGAAGTCCAAAAGTAACATTATTTTGCATGCATGATTTATGAATGTCAGTGGACATTCTCTTACGCTGCATATAAAAAAATCAGAATCCAAATTCCGATACACAGTGAGTAGCCTCATTTCTTGTACTTTGTCGTTTAATTAAATATGATTTATATCATTTTTTTTTATCTATGTTCGATAATAATAAAAAATTCACAAAATGTTCATTTGTACATAATCAGAAATGTTTAATTAAAAAGCGTAATAATTTTTACTACTTTGATGCCGTCTTCCATGAAAGCTTGGATATCAGTTTACAATGCGTCTCTCTATTTTGTATTGCATTGCCGATTTCTTGATTGTCAATATTCTTACCAAGAAAATCAAAGAATCTGTTTAGAAAGTGATGTCAACTTTTATAATCATGTTCTAATACCCTTATTCTACCTAAAAATAGGGGTCGAGTAACTAAAAACTGTTTCAATATATTTCATACCGGAATCGAAAGTGGTCAAGAAACAAAGATGCGTACGCAGCTCAGGTGTAGCCAAGTGAATTATAAAAACTAGCTAAATCAATAATGTATTTATTTTATTGTGATTATAATATTCAATTTAATATTGTTGATTGAAATTATTGCAGCCATTCAATATTCAAATAGGTTTCCAATACAATGTTGCCAAACGTTGCAATAGATCTAACGCAAAAATATTATATATTTAATTTTTTTGATACTCAATTTCAAGCAACTTAATTTTCATTATTTTTTTGGAACGTTACAAATGCCATCACGTTAATGGAAAAAATCTTGATTTTATATAAATAATAATAATAACATTTATTAAATAAAACTATTGGATACAATTTTGCATGAACATAAATTTGATTTAAATCAGCATTGAAAGAGATGTTGTTGTAATGATTGTAATACAGAATAAATTCCTAGTTATGGCAATGATAGGCTGGAGGGGTTCCCTCACTCGTGCGAACCATTTGTTTAATTCGACACATGCCGGTGAGCCCTTTGTTAAATAAAAAATAAAATATTCCCAGATTAAATCAGTACCTAACTGTATTTTCTGAAATACGTATATTATCTACGACGATTTAAGTATAACGCTTGAAACATAGATTAAGAGCAAAAAGAGTAGAAAATATATTGGTGTCAATATTGGAACACTTCACTCTTTCAATCTAAAGTAGATAAGTACATTTTTCAATTATTGATATTAATCTATTTGTAATAAATGGTGAAATTAGACTGTTTTCATAATTATTTTGTTTCATTATCTAAGAGAGACGAAAAAATCTACCCCTTTCCCGAAACTCTGTGAAATCTCTGGAATTAAGCGAGTCATTTGTTAACAATTAACTGGTGGCTTAAAGCCTAAGAAGTGAGTTACTAATGTTAACATATATGTAATTGAGCATGCCAGTTGTTCGTTAAATAATTTGCCATTTGTTAATCAATCCTTAATCAATATTAAACGATGCTTAATTACTACAGCAAATTATGTGTTATTTTATAAATACAATGTCTTTTCACCAGGAATTGACAATAATTAACAGTGATTATAAATGTGTGTAATATCACGTGACTATGTACATATAAATATGTTGTTATTTGTGCAGGTAAGCGAGTCAATGTCAAACAGTCGACCTTGCTAGAGTTAATCGGTTGATCCATCTATGCGATGAAAGAATTCAGACTAAAGTTCAAGATAAATAAATATCTAGAAAAATCTACATACATAAGTGCTGTCAACATTATTGCTCCAGCACTACAATTTGCTCGCAATTGACTCATAATAAAAATTAATGTTAGTATCCACAAACGTTCAATTAAATAATTCATTTTTAATCAACAAGATTTTAACCATTTCTCCAATCTTTGTAGACATATGAACAGCATTAATTGAATCATCAAGTTACTAAAACCATTCTGGGTTTCTAAAACCATTTTAAATATTTCCGTTTAGCAAATATGTATACCATAAGATCACTCTAGTTACTAGAATATATTGTAGTAAATTTCACCAATCAATATGACGAGACTAATATTTTTTTAAATATGTTTCACCGATTTTTCCGACTTCAACTCCGAATCCACCTCCGAAAAAACACCCGTGTCCACAAATTGACTCTCCGACTTACTGCAAACGCTATCTTTTTAAAGCATAAATTCTATTTAGTAGGGTGGATGAGAGCTTCAAATTCCATCCTATCTGGTGAGGAAAAATGTGGGTCATTTGCACAAACCACTCCTGAGAGAACTGAGATTTATAACATAATGAAAACCATAATTTTAAAACACGTTATCTGCATACAAATTTATTTGTTAAAGACACTGTCAAAAAAGTAATTAATTTTTTCTTAGATTCATGAGTGCATAGCAGTTTTTCTTCATTTACTCAAAACTTTGAAACTGAAAAACCTTCAAAAGAAACGGTGTTTTTTGCTGTTCGATGATTCAGTTGGAAAATAAAACGATAAAGTGTTTTGTACAGATCTCTCTATACTTTATAAAAAGTACGGGGTTGCCCACTGTTAAATTTATTTTTCTTAAGACTTTCCCAAGTTCAAGTAATTTTCTCGCTCTGCAAACAAGCTAATTTTTCCATCCCTAATTTCATGTTGGTATAAATAATATAACGTAGTACGATCAATACTTCATTTTAATTATATAATAATTTATTAAGTAAGAAAAGCCAAAAGGCTAGCTACACTTAATTAATTACACAACAAGCTGAATAACACATTTGTAAATATCTTTATTATATTATCGTTATTATATTTTACATGACCTTATTATTATGGAGATACCGAAGGATTAGTTTTCTTGTCAGTATAATCCATAAAATTTCATTTTTATTAAAACAAAATATATTGCGAAAAAAGTTTTTGACATTTGATAAGCTTACACGGAAATGTTTAAAATAAGTCGATGAAAACAGGTTTTTCGAATTATTACAATTGACGCATTGCATCCATATATTATTTTTTTATTTCCTCATCAATTTGAATATTTAATTTTACAAGAAAATTTTGATGAATATTACAAACTATCTCGATGAGTTTTTGCTAAGAGAAATTCAATTTATAAATTTTATATTTGACTTAACATCTCTGGTGACGTTTATCGTATACAAGTGCTTATTACCCGGCTTTGCCGTAAATAGATTCTGAGAAATATCACAAATTAAAGTCCATTTATTTATAATAAACGTTGACACGTCAACTAAGTAATTGAGGAAAATATGTATTTATAAAGACAATATATTTTCGGATGGAACAAAATATTCAATAATGTGTCTATTTATATCAATAATCTTATACCAATATTTTAAAGGATAAATATTTAATTTTCATAAAAATCTGGTTTATTTTACTGAATCATGTTGTTATAATAAATGTAATATTCGAATTTTTATGTGCTTTTTCTTATAGGGACCAATAATTCAAAAATAATAAATTAACGATATTACAAGCTGTTGAATGTTTTGAGACTTCTGTATATAATGTAACCCAAAATTAATTATAATGGATTATTGATGATTATGATGACGTATACTATGGTAATCTGATCCAAATGTTTTACATTTATTTTTCCTTTGTTTTATCATAATAAAAACAAATCATAATCAACGTGTTGCTGTATACAATTTTTGTGATAAACACAACCGTACGTCTGACGTGGACGAAATCAAAACGAATGCAAAGCGACTCGGTGCGGCAAGAAAATATCAAATGTTCTCCGTCACTATAGTAACCGCGTGACAAAACGCACGCTGCGATCAGTTTGTTTGATATTTTGGGTTGTTTGGGTTGGGTTTCAGGTTGTGTTCCAGTCGCGTTCGCAAAGACTTTGCCCAGGTAAGACGAAGCAAAATGATTATTTTTTTAAACATTTGCATGAAATTTTTATCACTAAAAACGGACAGCATTTAGTGTTATTAAACTCATTTACATTATCAATATATAAAAATGGCAGAACATAAAAGAATTATGATAGTATTTCGAATATGATCTAGTTCAGTGGTCTCCAAACTCAATAAGGATGTGAGCTACTTTCAGAAATTGAAATTGTCTGGTGAGCTACCTATACATATTTCTTCTTAATTGTTTTTTTATCATCGGCTCTTATCGTACCATACATAATAGTATTGTATTACTTAAAATGAATTAAAACATCGGATTTTCTAATAAAACATGAAATACGTACTTTAATTATTTATTTACAAACAAAATAATTAGTGAAAAGAATGGCATTCACTTTCCTCCACATTTTTTTCAATTTTCGGTGAATACATTGTCACCCATCCGAATGCATCAAGATGTACATCTGTGAGTCTGTTTTTACATTTACTCTTAATCACCTTCATAGTGGAAAACATCGATTCACATAAGTAGGTAGAACAAAACAAGTTTGAGCGCAATTCGAACTAAAATTGGATACTTTTCTTTTGGGACAAAAGGCCCTTCTATAGTTGAGGCAACACTATTAAACAACAAATCACAATGAAATTCTATCATCCCATTTTTGATGAAAGGCCATCTCCTTGAAAATTTTCGACGATACAGCTGAAAAAATAATATTTCAACAGCAACCTTTTAAGCATTTCGTTGAAATTTAGCTCATTTTTTTTTTATTATTTTCCGAGTTCAATAATATTTGTTTATAGGCAAATTTATAAATATGATAAAATATCCTACGCGAGCTACCGGTAGCTCGCGAGTGACCGTTTGTCCATCACTGATCTAGTTAATTAATCAAGGGAAATTGTATTTGATTTAATTACAGAATCATAAATCACAAAAATAGCTGTTTGTTTGTGCAAGTCGAAACACATATTTTCATTATTCTATTTTCTAGTCTATAAGAGAAGCAGTATATAGTATCAGTTAATATATTGTAAAGAAACCAGTAGTTTTCCGGAAATGCTGAAGTTTGCGGATGTAGCATGTCCGCGGAAACCCACGGGGGAAAACGTATTTGATGCTTAGTCATAGATTATACAACATCAGTAATCTATGAATCATTTTTTAATTATTGCAGATACGAAAATATTTTGCATATTCATGCGGCTATTTCACAACTGAAAGGTAGTGTAATAAAACGAAGTTATGTCGCATTTTCTCTTAAAAGTAATTAATATACAGTGTTTAATATTTGTTAACATGCGGCATTTATTACCACCGTGAGGTGGAGTTGTGTGCTAATTGTAAACTGACTGCAACATAACAGTTTCTATATAATTATTACGAAAAAAATATGCCATATAATACACAAATCGACCATATCATCTGTTATACATTTTTTATTACCTACTTCGGATAATTTGATCGAATTAAAGCGCTTACGAAACAATTAATTTTAATATTATTTTAAAGATGTACATATTAAATTAATTTTAATATTCATAAAAATATGATAACTATGTCATCCCGTGGGTTGTGTAAATAAATATAAGTGATCAGCGGTGGGCTGCCAATACGTTAACAATGGGCTCGCTTAATCTCAAAGCAATTCTCAGTGTTCTGGTGAAGGAGTGATTTTTTTATGACTCCTATGCAACTATATGCAATACTTAAATAAGAAATCGATTGTTACTTAATACAAAATGGAATTACCGTAAACTTATCAATGCGAATGGTTAAACATGTACCACTGTGTATACTGAAGCTGTCGTAGATAATATATGTATGTCGGAAATTGTAGATATATACTTATTTGATCAAAGAATATTTTTTTTTGTAAATTAACAAGGGGCTCGCCGGCTTTAGTAAAATTTAACAAGGGGCTCGCGTGAGCCCTTTCGAGCCACCAGAGTTGATTATTTCTTTAAAGTACTTTAAAACTAAACGGTACAGGATAGTATCATTATGTAATACAAATGTGTTTTTATTACGAGCGCAATTTTAGAAATCGCTTTGGTGAATGACTTTTTTTTTTTTTTGATTTATTGGTTTAATGATTGATTCCGATGGCAAAAAAAAATATTACCATAATATAATGAACACAGTAACACTATAACATAAAAACAATAAACCAAATGACTGCGAATCAAACGAAATCAATTTTCAGCATTCGACTGTGGAAAGGAAAAAGGAAGTAGCCCACAGTTTTTTCAAACCAGTTGTTTTTCGATAATCACATACAACTTGATACATGTTATATCAAAAGGATGCAAGCTGAAAATGCCGAATTAATATCTAAATTTTGCTTTCAAGTTTAAAAAATGAAGGGCCTGTGGAAATTGCGATCAGGAAAAAAGACTTAAAAAAAGGTTTTTTTTAAATGTATGTATATATTAAATTAACATTAGATAATTTCAATTAAAAACCAGTTTTTCAGTTTTAGTGCAGTTTAAGGTTGTGTATATTTCATAATTCGCCATTGGCCCAAAATCTAATCGTTTTTTGTGTCTCCTGTAAAATTTGTTTTGTGTGGGTCGCGTCTTTTTTCTTTTCCACAGTCGATATGAAAAATACGAAACGAAAATACACGAAATCTTTCATGGCACCGTTAGTCACATGACATAATACGGTCAGTTTCATTAATACATTTTTCAACCAATTTGTAGATTTTCATTTGAAGTTCCATAATGTCTAAATTCTCTTCGATTCAATTTTAAAACTGGACATTTCAATACAAAGCCGTATTTTTCTATACCTACTAAACGAAGCAATTATAAGCTATCCATATTTTTTACAGTGTAAGCGGAAACAGTTTTAAAAATATGTCATGCTTTTTGACGAATGAAAATTATTCATCGCTGTTGACGAAAGATGATAAGTTTGTGAAATTATATGACGGCCATTGCGTAGTATTTAGGCTTTGAAATCTAAGTGGTAATCGCATTTATTTATATACGAATGTACGATTCATTGGAGAACTAGAATGTAGGCATTTAAATGTGGTAATAACGGAAAATATTATAATCACGTCTCATAAAATTGACCAAGCATGACGTGAAAATGTTTTTCTTACTAAACAAACCGGCAGCAACACTTAAAATCTCGTCTCGTATAGCAACACATTTTATTCTAGGAAAATTTTAAATTATGACAAGTTATGAACTAACATGACTAAAATGGAAGGCATTCGAAATGATACACAACTACACACTACCACAATGAGAGGACAAAAGTCAAGAAGCTACAACAAGCAAGACAATGAACTCGTTCACAAAAGATTCTATTTATTTTGTAGAAAGCTTTTTTACGATAGTAGACACTATTGGAGAAAGAAGTTATGTTACAAAATTACAGCTTCGAGTAAATTAAGGTTACGGTTTCCAAGAGATTTATTTATTTAAAAAAATACCACTCTGATGATTATCATGAAAGAAAGATTTAACAACAGCTTAACACCTTCATCTATAAAAATAATAATAATAAAAGATTTTTAGTACTTTTTCCACATAAAATTTATTTGATCAGGACCGGTTTCACTTATCGCGAACATTATCAACTGATAAAAAAAATATGTAAACAGTGCTATTTATACAAGTTAAATTGAAATAAAAGGTGCAACTACTAACAATGAAAAGGATTTACAAATAACATTATAATTACACAAAATTAAAATGCTAAAATAAGTTAAATTGAAATAAAAGGTGCAACTACTAACAATGAAAAGAATCCTCTCTTTTTCCAAAAAGAGTAGGAATAGAAGGAAAGGGCTACGACAGGACTAGTGGTTAGCTAATCGCTCTCGATACGCCCCGTTCATAGGATAGGATGAGTGGGAAGGGGGAATTCAAGACATCACACACATCCATGCCTTCGGACAGAAATTCATAAATCAATTGAAAAATCAATTATTAAAACTGCCCGCACTGGGATTCGAACCCGTGCCATTCGTAGCTGTAGCCAACGACGTTAACCACTCGACCACACAGGTTGAGAATTGATATCATGTAAAATATCATTATTCATGATGAAAAAAAATAAGAGTGGCGTAGAATAAGGATTATATATACGCTTAAAATCATAAAACATATAGTATGAATTTGCACAGAACCATAATAAAAGGAAATCTGAATGAAATTTAATGATAATTGTTGCAAAATTAAAGTTTGTACCGCTATAAATGTATTGAGCGTTTGAATTTATTATTAGATAGAAGATTAATGAAACGAAGTGACACATCACATGTGCTGACATTTTAACATTAAATTTGTAATTTGTATTGAAACATTTCATGTTTCATTTGCACTTACAATGTTACATTACATTTGGATTGCGCAGTTTCTTTTGACGTTAAATAAACAAGAGTTCAAGGATTTTTAACCATTGACACGATAGTCAATAAAGCTGGAGGTTTATAGTTTTTCTGAAAATGGAACTTGACTCATTTGTCATTAGCATAAAAGGATCTCGGCAAAATATTTTATTGCTAGCAAATACGTGTGAACTCTATTACAAATGCATACATACGTAAATATATATGTAGGAAGAGATGGAAAATAAATATAACATGATATTTTTAGACCACTGGTAACGAAAATATAATTTATATGTTGGAATTTCCTATTCATAATTAAATAATCACAAATAAACTAAACTATTTTATTTTTAAACACACTTTCGTATCACTGCGTATGCATGCACCAGGGCTTATACTAAAACCAATATTTGAAAAAAACCGGTTTTCGAACTCTTATATATTCCAAATGTCAGTTCAAACCGGTTTTCGAAGTTTCAAAAATATTATAATTTAATGAAAGTAGCGATTTTTTGACTTCGTCTTTCGTGCCAATGTTACGAAAAGATACTTAAATTTCCAAAAAAGTATTATGTCTACCATTTTGGTGGTGGAGTATTTTTGTCTTCCGCTGTGGTCTAGTTGGTTAGAGCTTGCTTTACCAACCAGATGGGTCTGGTTTCGATACCCGGTAAGTTCAATGTCAAGTTTAGATTTTTAAATTAAAATTTGAGACCTAAGACATGGGTGTTTGTGATGTCAATTTACCTCGAGTTTATTTCAAGTGACTTACAATACTAAAATTATCATCTCGTTGATCATTCAACTTTTAAATATTTGGCGCATTGGAAATAGCTGTAATTCCAAATATATATTTTTTTATATAAAAAAGTGTAAAAGTAATTAATTATATATCTGCCTCTTTCTCGAGAAGTGTATTCGAGTTCAAATAATTTTAAAATAACCGAGAATATGATATTTTTAACGAATTCATTGATGTCTTAAAACTATATATTTCTTCTCTTTTAAATTATTACCAAGGCAGTTTCATTTCGAATTTAAGCTCTAACGTTTTTAATTAAATAATAGTAAAAAAATTATGTTTATTCTCACACTTGAAACCTGGTTACCAAATTGAAAAAAACTGTTTTTGAAAACCGACAAGTTTTAGCATTCACCTAATCTATATATTATATAAAACAAAGTCGGGTTAGTTACACCACGTATAAGTCGAGAATTACTGCAAGGATTTCAATGATATTTGATTTATAAAATTCTTATTTACCTAGAATAGCAGAATAAGCATTAAAACATCGGAAAAATATCACGGAAAAGAAATTATGAAGAAAATTAATATTGTCATACAGTGACAGTTTTCAAATGGAGAACAAACAGCTTCAAATGCTAAAATGTCGTATGCTGGTTTCAGAAAAATCCACCAGATCGCACTGTTTTCTATATTTGTTTGTTTTTGCTTCTTTTGCGTACGACTGACTTATAAAAAATTTTAAATTTAGAATATGGATTAGAATAAAAGAAATCGATGATATGAAATGAAAACGAAAGAAAATCGGATAATATTGAAATATGGTTATGTTTATAATTAGGTATCTAAATTTTTGACAACAATATTTGCACGTTCGTTGCTTTACTCTGAGATGACACGTTATTACACTTGGAACGCTATATCGAAGAAATTTTAACGTCAAAAGCAAAGCGATGCGGTTCCTGATCACCCGAATGACTATTGATGCTCTTGGTCGCATTTACACAGTTCATCCGAAAAATGACGAATGCTTCGTTCTACTTGCATGTCAACAGCTCAATTTGCTTGAAAATGATACTTATTGGGACATCGCTGAAGAAATTATTTCTGAATCTCCAAGTCAGATACGCACATTATTTTCTATCATTATTTTGACATGCTTCACATACAAGGATGACATATCGGAAGACATTTTACATCGAATTCGTGTCAGTTCGGGGAATCCCGATCTCGAGGTGAATGAAGAGATAAATAACCAGGCTTTGATTTAGATCGAAGACATGTGTTACCTCATGTGAGGCATTTTGTTAGTCAAGTTAGGAATGCCAACGCCACATCGTGGGACTGGGAAGATATTCCTCATGTCATTGATTATGGCGACTGTTCGTGCAAGATCCGAAATTGCTGTAGCAGTTTCGTCTTCTGGAATCGCGGCCACGATGATAGAAGGATGGCGAATGGCTCATTCAGTGCTTAAATATCCGTTAAACCTTTAAACGACTGAAAAACTGACATGCAAGATTGCGAAACACTCAGCAATAACCAAAGTTTTGGTAGCAAGTAAAATCATCACCTGGGATTTATGCGCAATGACGCACAGACGCGCATTGGAAGCACTCAATCGAATATCTGTGCAATGACTTAAGATATTTTGAAGGGGCAATGCTTTAAATATCGGGCGATTTCCGCCAAACACTACCAGTCATTCCAAGATCGACCCGTGCCGATGAAATAAACGCTTGCATCAAAACATCCACACTGAGGAGCTAAGTGAAGAAACTTCACCTAACGATAAACATGCGAGTTGCATTTTTAAACGATCCATCTGCCGAAGATTTCTCCAAGCAATTGCTGACTATCGTCGGTAACGGCCGTGTTCCTGTTGACGAATCGAACGGATTGATTTCGATTCCGCCGAATTTTTGCAATTTCGTCTCAACAAAGGACGGCTTCATCAACAAAATGTTCCCAAACATCTAATCACAAAAATCACAATTGGTCGAGTGAACGAGCAATTCTTGGGGCTAAGAAAAAAGATATGGATCATTTAAACTTCACAATTCAAAATCAAATCGTTGATCTACTGCATTCCTTTAAAACTATCGACTGTGCCACGTGAATTACATCATTTCAATGTAATTCAAATACTTTTCATTTTGAATTTTGTACATTTATTGAACTTAATTCATTTTGAGTATTCATTCAAACTGAATTTAATTCATCCAATAAATTAACACAACATTTATTGATTCTGAGGCGGTACGAAGTTCGTCGGGCCAGCTAGTTATTCATAAAACAGTATAGATTTATCAATATTTTAGTATATATAAATAACATATTAAAAACATTTATATTTTTATTTGAATTCTCGCAATTGTATTTTCTTTTAACATTTACTCTTAAAGTAATGTTAATTTTTATCTTAAATAAACTGAATAAAGGCCAGGCGATGTGTTTTACCCTTTCAATGTCATATAATATTTGTATTATTCGTAAGTTATTAATCTTATGAAATCCTTCGCCAGTTTGACAGTCACTTTTATATTAAGTATTTTCAAAAGTGAGGACACCAAAACAAGTTTTTTGACAGTAAGTAGGTTCGTTTAATGACATATTTTTGACCTTTGCCATAGTAAATCAGAAATGATTTTATTTTCAAAGTCATTGAAAACGGTGTCAGCATTGGGCTACAAATTCATACCAGACTTGAGTTGAATTTAAATAGATTAGAATTTTAGTGAAAAAATTACAATTTTGCATATTTTTGACAGCACGAATATATTTATAATTTTTAATTAACTGGCTTTCGATTGCTTTTATAGTAAGCATGAAAATGTGAAAACCAATGAGTCGGCCGGAAAACTGATGACCATTGTGTTTTGTCAATATTAAACATTTCTTATAATTGATCATTTGGAAATAGGGAGCCTGCAACGTGACATTATAAGACTGTTTTAAAAATAAATTGGAAGGAAAATATAAAATAAATGATTGGGAAACTATAACACCCAGACATCGTCGTAGCACAAATATACCACCACAGTGAGAAAATTGCACGAATTAATATTCGTACCCATTACTTTTCATTCACGATATTCCTCGGACTTAGTTTGTGCAGATGCAAACTTATATTTTGAATACTTCGAAAAAACCTGTTTTTCATAAAGATAAAACATCTGGAAAAAGTGTGTAGCTCTCGAAGAAATCTATTAGGACTGCCGCTGAGCGAATATGTACGTATTTGAAGTCACACGCGCACTCCAATACAAATACTCAAATTATATTTTTTTCAATTCGAATAGCCCTAATTGACTGAAATACATTAGAAATTGAGAATTGAGATAATTATACTAGAACTAGCTGTAAGCCCGTTGACCTCAACGGAGAGATTTTTGTTGCATTTTTAAGTAGTCAGAAAAGTTACTGGCGTGAAAAATAAATTACTAACCTATTTATTGAATAATCCAGAAATTCTGATAGTAAAAGAAATATCTCGGGGCGTATATCGACAGCCCTGCCCTGCAGTATTTAAATTGTAAATTATTTATTTTTGGAATAATGTTCTAGTTTGCTAACAACTATTTTTCGTAATAGCAGAAATTTTGTAAATTATTTAATTTTTGGAATAATGTTTATGTTTGCTAACAACCATTTTTCTTAGAAGCAGAAATTTCGTTAATTATTTTATTTTTGGTATAATTTTTAAGTTTGCTAACAATTATTTTTCATAGTAGCAAAAATAGTCCTTGTAAATTACTTAATTTTTGGAATAATGTTTAAGTTTGCTAACAATTATTTTTTCTATTAGCAGAAATAGACCTCGTAAATTATTTAATTTTTGGAATAATGTTTAAATTTGCTAACAACCATTTTTCATAGTAGCAAAAATAGTCCTTGTAAATTACTTAATTTTTGGAATAATGTTTAAGTTTGCTAACAATTATTTTTCCTATTAGCAGAAATAGACCTCGTAAATTATTTAATATTTGGAATAATGTTTAAGTTTGCTAACAACCATTTTTCTTAGAAGCAGAAATTTCGTTAGTTATTTTGTTTTTGGTATAATTTTTAAGTTTGCTAACAATTATTTTTCATAGTAGCAAAAATAGTCCTTGTAAATTACTTAATTTTTGGAATAATGTTTAAGTTTGCTAACAATTATTTTTCCTATTAGCAGAAATAGACCTCGTAAATTATTTAATATTTGGAATAATGTTTAAGTTTGCTAACAACCATTTTTCTTAGAAGCAGAAATTTCGTTAATTATTTTGTTTTTGGTATAATTTTTAAGTTTGCTAACAATTATTTTTCATAGTAGCAAAAATAGTCCTTGTAAATTATTTAATTTTTGGAATAATGTTTATGTTTGCTAGCAACCATTTTTCTTAGAAGCAGAAATTTCGTTAATTATTTTATTTTTGGAATAATGTTTAAGTTTGCTAACAATTATTTTTTCTATTAGCAGAAATAGACCTCGTAAATTATTTAATTTTTGGAATAATGTTTAAATTTGCTAACAACCATTTTTCATAGTAGCAAAAATAGTCCTTGTAAATTACTTAATTTTTGGAATAATGTTTAAGTTTGCTAACAATTATTTTTCCTATTAGCAGAAATAGACCTCGTAAATTATTTAATATTTGGAATAATGTTTAAGTTTGCTAACAACCATTTTTCTTAGAAGCAGAAATTTCGTTAATTATTTTGTTTTTGGTATAATTTTTAAGTTTGCTAACAATTATTTTTCATAGTAGCAAAAATAGTCCTTGTAAATTACTTAATTTTTGGAATAATGTTTAAGTTTGCTAACAATTATTTTTCTTATTAGCAGAAATAGACCTCGTAAATTATTTAATTTTTGGAATAATGTTTAAGTTTGCTAACAACCATTTTTCATAGTAGCAAAAATAGACCTCGTAAATTATTTAATTTTTGGAATAATGTTTAAGTTTGCTAACAACCATTTTTCTTGGAAGCAGAAATTTCGTAAATTATTTTATTTTTGGTATAATTTTTAAGTTTGCTAACAATTATTTTTCCTATTAGCAGAAATAGACCTCGTAAATTATTTAATATTTGGAATAATGTTTAAGTTTGCTAACAACCATTTTTCTTAGAAGCAGAAATTTCGTTAGTTATTTTGTTTTTGGTATAATTTTTAAGTTTGCTAACAATTATTTTTCATAGTAGCAAAAATAGTCCTTGTAAATTATTTAATTTTTGGAATAATGTTTATGTTTGCTAACAACCATTTTTCTTAGAAGCAGAAATTTCGTTAATTATTTTATTTTTGGTATAATTTTTAAGTTTGCTAACAATTATTTTTCATAGTAGCAAAAACAGTCCTTGTAAATTACTTAATTTTTGGAATAATGTTTAAGTTTGCTAACAATTATTTTTTCTATTAGCAGAAATAGACCTCGTAAATTATTTAATTTTTGGAATAATGTTTAAATTTGCTAACAACCATTTTTCATAGTAGCAAAAATAGTCCTTGTAAATTACTTAATTTTTGGAATAATGTTTAAGTTTGCTAACAATTATTTTTCCTATTAGCAGAAATAGACCTCGTAAATTATTTAATATTTGGAATAATGTTTAAGTTTGCTAACAACCATTTTTCTTAGAAGCAGAAATTTCGTTAATTATTTTGTTTTTGGTATAATTTTTAAGTTTGCTAACAATTATTTTTCATAGTAGCAAAAATAGTCCTTGTAAATTACTTAATTTTTGGAATAATGTTTAAGTTTGCTAACAATTATTTTTCTTATTAGCAGAAATAGACCTCGTAAATTATTTAATTTTTGGAATAATGTTTAAGTTTGCTAACAACCATTTTTCATAGTAGCAAAAATAGTCCTTGTAAATTAATTAATTTTTGGAACAATGTTTAAGTTTGCTAACAACCATTTTTCTTAGAAGCAGAAATTTCGTAAATTATTTTATTTTTGGTATAATTTTTAAGTTTGCTAACAATTATTTTTCATAGTAGCAAAAATAGTCCTTGTAAATTACTTAATTTTTGGAATAATGTTTAAGTTTGCTAACAATTATTTTTCCTATTAGCAGAAATAGACCTCGTAAATTATTTAATTTTTGGAATAATGTTTAAGTTTGCTAACAACCATTTTTCGTATATATATAAATAAATAGTTAATTAAATTATTATATATAATTGAGCAGCCCTATATAGCCGTTTACAACCCTGCAGGTGGAAATCTTGGAATTCAAAATCGTTTAGTGCAAGATTTCACCCACAGATGTCATTATTAGTTCACTTAAAACGCGTTCTTATTTTTTGCTTTGTATTATTTAAATTATATAAAGTTTTTATATCGCTTTTCTCAAGTGGATTCGTAGATCAGTGTGTAAGCCGTCCGAACGTCGCGCATGAAAATTGGGGCATGGTATCGAATCCCACAGCTTGAGAGAATATTTTTTGAAAATTAATTGTTTTTACACATAATAAAATAAAAATGTCATGATTTCAAAAATTCACTCATGACGTCAGAGAAAAATGAAGAAATGAATTAATGACGACAGCGGGGCAGGATGGGGGGGAGGGGGACCGTCTTTCTTGACGTCATCGAATAGGCGAAATCGCGACCATAATATACAAACGAAAAAAGTATCTCTTTAGTATGAATAAAAAAATGTTGACAGCGTGGCTGGGGCGGAGGAGGGGAAGGGGAAATCGGGGACAATTTACAGACAGACGGACAGACAGACGGACGGACGGACGGACGGACATTATCGACTATTAATATATAGATTAATATATAGATTAGATTCGTATCTTTTATTAGAACAAGAAATTGATCAAAATTTAGTGTATACTAAGTGGATTAGTTGTAAGAAACGACGTAAAAATACTTTTTTTTTTAATAAATTCGTAAAATATATTAATAACTTTATTGATGATTAATTATTTGTTTCTGCTTATTAGAATAATTTGTGCTTGATTTTACTTTATGAAACAAAATCGAATGAGTTCTGTTATTTTTTATTTATAAATAATATTTTTTATTATGCAAATCAAAACAAAAAAAACACTATTTTTATATCAAATATAACAAATTATGCCGCACATTTGTTGGATTGGCCTGCCCAGCCTTTGAATTTTTGTCGCATGTAACCCCTCGTTTAGAGAGAACATTTTACATTACATATATTAGTTTCATACAATCTTTAAGTCGAACAACAATAAATGCAATAATAGTACTTTATATAGCCAATAAACATCAATATATTTTACAGTGATGTGACGTATACCACGGTATGTAATATTTTTTTACAGACGCAAGAATAATATTATGGATTTAGTATCTTTAGTCAACTTTTACAATTGAGGCTTACAGTATTAAACACGGTCATATCATATTTTAATACCTACAATTCAATATATGTTTCGATTTCAAAACCGTTCTACAGATGTATAAAAATCTTCCTTCAATAATGATTTTACTATCAAAAGTAGGCAAGCCAAAGACACCTTGTTTTTATATCGGCTTAATCATTGAGAGTTTATCAGATCACATCGCAGGATTCGAATCAGCCGAATGAATGTCATTCAATATTTTGTATGGAATGTAAACACTTAAAGACAAATAAGTTAACGTTTAGTGTCTGTTTTTTTCGAAGTTATAAACGTTAATTCGCATTAAAACTTCGTTAAAATGACTCTCCTGAAAAATAATGTGAACCGCTGAAATAATGTGAATACTTAGCCGTGTTTGATATAGGACGCCTCAATTCTTTATATTACATTAATCTTAGATTATAATTTGTAGCCTATTATATTCTTCTACATTTTATTACCGATACAAATCTCACCATTAACGCAATTTATTATACTTAATAAAATAATCATTATTATTATATTATTGTAAGGACATAATCGCTTAATGTTTGAATCAAAGTGGCTCAATAGTTGCAAATATGATACTGTGTGTACTATCAAATCATATAACCTCAATAATTACAGAACTCAAATAATATTTTCACTAAGCATTACTTGATTTAAAACTTATATGATAACAAATAATTAATTTAAATCTCAATATAGTCTGTTCTTAATGTAGACTGTAGAGAGTATCTACTTTAGGGAAATCTGGTTGTTATTCAGTCGTTCAACATTTTAAATTCTGAGAGGGTATAATAATGATATTATGAAAATACTATTAGCTACCGCTATGATTTGTTTTTTAAGATTGAATGATGGGAAGGTTACGAAAGATAGTCGAGCTGTCGAAGGAAAATCCAATTCAACACAACCATGCATTTTATGTTAACGTCATTTTATTTCAAACTGACTTGATCATTCATAGGCTTTTGTACATCGATTTGTAGTACCTTCATAATGATGACAGTTATATAATTGAAAGAAAATGATGGAACGGTTTTAAAAGGAGATTATTATTCTTAATGATCATTTTTTTAAACCGTTTCATTCATCATTTATGACATAAAATTAAAGGTTTCAACTGAAGGTGCTTGGTGGAATTTCAATATTAAATTTGAATCGTTCAAATGGTCTACATTCATAAAAGTTTTGTCACTAACGACCCGGAGATGCCGAAATTCGAAACCCGGGTCGTTAATGACAAAACTTGTGTGAATGTATACAATTTGAACGTTTAAAATTTAATGACATAAAATGTTTCTTTTTTAATATATTTAATATAATTATTATTTTCACATGTACCTTAAAACAACTTTCTTAATTGTTTATGTTTATATTTTATGTATATAAAAGTAAATCGATTTTTTTTAATACATCGAGTTGGAATTTACTTGGTAAAACTTTATGATATTTAGCTTCACAAGAATTTAAAAATATAGTGAATATAGTGCCACATCATAACTTTTTCTTAATGTACATTAAATAAAATATATGATAAGGACAATATTATCAAAAAAATATAGCTTTTATTTAAAAATTATTAGTAGATGCGGCGATATATATTAATAAATATCGACAGTTGCGTGTTCGAATGGTCAACGTCATTGGCCTCGGCTACGGAGGTCACGGGTTTAAATCCCAGTACGGAGAGTTTTTATAAATTATGAAGCTGTTCGAAGGCATGGATTTATGTGATGCCTTAAGTCCCTCCACATTTTGAAAAAGGAGAAGTTGAGCAACTGATTAACAAGCAGTTATCGTATAAACACATATATAAACTCCATTACATATGCTCCAAATTGGGAGCGGGCGTGGTAAAAAATTCATATTTTTTGTATTTCATACAAATTAAATATGTCTTACTAATAAATCGATATTATATAAAATTTGATGGGCATAAAGTTTAACTGAAGAGTCTTTAGACTTACGATAACGTTTGTTTCATTTCATAGGAAATACTATGTTATAATATTGAAAAAATAACAATTTATATAAATTGTTATTCAAGGTCTGCATATAATGCAAAAAACACAATACTCAACTGAAAACAATCATTAAATCACACGAACTTGTATATATTAATATTTCTAGAATGTAAAAACACGCCAGAGAATCGTAAATATAGTAGTTAAATAAATAAACGGATTCATAATGTCTAATTTTAACACAAATAATCAAGAAAACGGTTGCAATAATTACTAATAAAATGTGATGGACAAGCAAGAGGTTAGCTGCGCTGAGAACCGATCAAATATTAATTGAGGTGCGCGCCAACCCGGAATGAGTGCGCGGGGGCTTCCCAACTATTGCGCGGCCGCGCACGCGCGCAGCTAAGAGAAGACGTTGGTGATGGACAATGGTAGGAATCACTAGCAGACGTAACTTTTTCAAAAGATAAACAAAAGGTCTCCGACTTCTAAATAATTGTAGGATCTGTCAATTCGTCACTTCGAGTTGACAAAAATACTGGGACCTCTCAATTTCCCACTTTTTTTGATAATGATATCAAGCAATTGAGGCATGATATTACATATTGTGAATGATCAATCTCGGGATCAAAAAAGGGTAAGAGATTGGATGCCTTAATCTGTACTTTGTCTGTTTTATACGTATTTTTATAAATATGATTCTGTCTGCATTAAGAATTTGGCGATCTTATGTTATATTGTATTTAAAAAAGTGCTTCCATTGCCATATTAAGCATTTTTGGCTCCCGGGGCGGTTCTTGATTTTACCACACTCTATTTTCTCTCCAAAAATAGCTTTGAATTTATAAAACTGATGAATAGTGGGTTTTTTTTTAAACCATGAACGATTTATTATGATCTCAAAGATTAAGCCGCGGTTAATGGTATATTTATATTATAGGTACTGAAATACATTAAAAAAAAAAACTATATTTTTACCTACAAAAAAACGTAGTTTTTTAGCGAGGCACAAAGTACATTTTTTATCCATGTCCGCTCCAAATGTGGTGCATATGGCCTCCTAATGGAGGTATCTCGACAGATTTTTCTACGAGAACTGTTTGTTAGTCAGTTGCTTAATCTCTCTTTTCCAGAGAGAGTAGTAGGGATAGAATGATAAAGCTAGGACAGGACTAGTGGTTAACTAATCGCTCTCGCTACGCCCAGTTATTGAAGGAAGGGAAAGGTGGGAGAGAAATTACGACATCACAAACACCCATGCCTTCGAACAGAAATCGATAAATCAATCAAAAAAATACTGTTCGTACTGGGACTCGAACCCGTGAGGTCCAGCGCGGAAGCCCACAATGCTAACTACTGCGCCATAGGACCCGAAGAAGCACATATAATACGCACAAAACATCGTGAAGGAAATATAGTTTGAAGCGATTCGGTATAAAAAAAAAACAGTTGTTATTTGTTTACGTATTATACTACGTACGGAATTTTATATTTTCCATTTGAAAATGCCAACCGGGGTTTTCCGCCTACTCTTAGTTACGTCATCAAAATCTGTTCCAGTCAAATTACTTCTCATTTTCTCAGAAAGAGTTATATTAAACGCTTATTCATTCAGGCAGTTCTAACATGCTTTTTAATGTTTGAATTTAAGAATCGGGTTTACAAAACAAAACATCTTTTATTGGACCATTTTATATGGTTATTATATATTTTATAGAGAATTCTTCAGTCTATAGACTACTTTTCATTTATTTTATCTGACTCGGCAAACGTCTTGAAACCTCTTTACCGTATTTGAGCCTACTCATATTATTGTCTGTGAACATAAAATAAGACTTCGTTAGAATTGGATTATGATAATGTTTCATGATTATTAAAGTGTGCTTTTCACTGAGTCAGTTGAACGTAGTAATAAAATGCAACTTTTAATAATGATTTCCCAAAAAGTCCTTGACACGCAGGTCAATTTAGCAGATTGTGTAAATAAATAATTACGTTGAAATGCGCAAAACGGGGATTTTACTGACATTGCATGTTTACATCAGCAAATGGCTTTCAGCTAATTGTTTATAATAATTACTATTATTGGTCAAGTCTAACTTTGTGGAGGACTTTTGAAACAATCGAATAATTTCAACGTATGTTATGTTGTTTCATTTAAATATTTACATTGAGAGTGGAATTTTCTTATGTTACAAATAACAATCGCTTAACCCTCCAAGGACGAGCGTGACCATATGGTCACAGTAAACACCGTTGTCTATTGATCCCACTATTCATCCTTTTCTGCCTGAATATCGTTGCTTTCACTCATATATTTTTAAAAAGGGTACAGACTTCAGTTACTCATCAGCTGCGGGGACAGAAACGGCCACCAAAAGCACATGCGATTTTTTGAATTTCCGTTTTTTTAATGTACTTTTTGAAACTGTTAGTTATTTTTTTATCAAATTATTTACAGTTCTTTTGTTAATATATTTGTATTGAAATTAAGATGATCTAAAGAGATCAAATTGTAAATATTTTTAAAAATTTCACGTCTCGCTATATTTCAACCCCGAATGTTTGCGTGCCCATACGGTCACGCTCGTCCTTACTACTGTCCGTACACAATATTACACGGTAATAAAAGGATGAGCATGACCACATAGTCATGTGGGGTTTCTATGCAACGACTTTGTGTTTTTTTTTTAAATTGTGTTAGGAATAAAAGTTATCCGTGACTTCAGTGTGGCTTAAAAATATTTGTTTTATCGAAAAAAAAAAGCTCTTGTCTCTGGAGGGTTAAACCGAAAAATTGCACAAAAGCACTGGATGTTATTAATTATTATAATGTTCTGGATAAAACTATATCCCCTGCATTTAGAAAGACATTTTTACTTTTCAATTAATGGCAAAGTAAATTAATGAAAAATAAAATTGAATCGGAAAAGACGTAAATTGCTATACTTAATTAAGCATTTCATTTCTTCAAATTTGTATTCACACTTACACAAATTCCTCTGTATTTTGTTTAAAAAAATACTATTTAAAACTTTTTTATTATTTGGTATATTTTGAAATAAATTCAACTGATATACCGAGTAGGAAATAATAAATGTGTATGCTTGTGTGTAATAAAAATTCATTCTTTAATAGTATGCATTTTTTTTTAAATTGAAGTCCTAATGCATCGAAAAAAAATCGTTACGCATTTGCCGCATTGTGCCCATTATAACGTTATTTTTTTATCAAAAGCATGTTTCGAATATTTACTAAAACATTTTTAATAAATATTGCTTTTAGAAATTATGATTAGTACCATTGTTAACAGGTTATCTTTTAATTAAGATTATAAAAAAATATTTATTATTTTTCTGCAATAAAAAAATATAATGTGTTTCATTCATTTTTAAGTTAGCCGAGGTTGAAGTTGTTTATCCAGTTTCTTTTGACTAATTTCTACTGAGATATTTTTTTAAATCATCCACACATTCCGTCGCATATAACTGTATTGAAATCGTGCAAATTTGGCACATCTAGTGAAATAATTTATACCAAAATAACACTTACATTGATCCTTTGGCAACTGTCATGTTTAGGTTACTCAGGACGGGATCGGCGTTTTTCTTCGAGCCATAAGTTTTGAATGCGTGTCGTACACATACTGCTTGTTGTCTTTTACTCCAAACCTATATAACAGAATAATTTGTTTTAATAAAAAAGTCATATGTACGCAAAAATGAATGAGCAACAAAATCAATTGATCTTAAATCAGTGATGCACAGCCTTTACCTTCTAGCGGGCCGCATAAAACAAATTATCGTGGGTTCGGGCCGCAAAGAAAAAAATGATTTAAAGTACGCTCAATTCTTTTTTATACATAACATATGTACGTTCCATGTAAAACAGCCTTAAAATCGTGTAAAAAAGATTAAGTGAATTTAGATAAATGAGTAATAGGTTCCATTATATTATTTTGACCGTGTTATTTTGAAAATAAATAAGCCACGCAAAAAAAGGATTATGAGTTCTTGCTTATTAAAAATCGTTTCATTGTGAAATATTTATGTTTCATTTATATGCAATTCAGAAGTTAACTATTTTTTTTTAATTTGGCATAATATTTGTTAGCCTGTTTCTATGAATCGATTTATTCTTCTTTATTGAAGAAAAGGCTTTCTTACATTAATTAAATAAATGTGTTACGTGAAAAAAGTATGTTTGAGAAAGAGATTTAAGGGCCGCCACAAAATTCAAAAAGGGCCGCGGTTTGTGCATCACTGTCTTAAATAGAAGATTATGTTGGTACAACTCAGTTTAACAACTTTTTTACCTAACACCATTTGTCCATCGCATTGTATGCATTAACATTGTTAATGATCTCTTTTCAAATATTTATTAATGAAGATAATATGGCTTATAGGAATATGGCATATTTTCATTTTATGTGAAACTGGAATACTACGATACAAAAGCATGAAGATCGTTGATTACTTTTTAATGTGTTGTCGGTGACAAATTCTAAGAGGTATTGTGAAAAGAAGAATTGAAGAAATGATTAATTATCAGTAATGTTCAAAATAATGAGATGGAGTAGTCAGGTTTGGTATACGTCGCCGGAAACTATTCTAGTATAATCTTCAAGGGTGGCAGAAGATTATAAAAAAATGAGAAGTCAAAATAAAAATATGATAACACAAATATGAATATAGAAAATGAAATTTGGAAATCAAAAAAAAAAAAAAAACTTTTAAAAAGCTGGAAATTTAATCTAGACAGAGATAAGAATATGTTTCTAAAATATCCATGAAAATACTGGTTGACCATTCAATACAATATTTGAACCATGGCATTTTCTAAGGAATTCAACGGAAATCACTTACGTGAATGCACAAATAAAACGACTAAAGCATTTTCAAGTGTAGTAAGAAAAATATACTTACGGAGCTCTGTTGTGTTATGAGCGTTTTGTTATTGTTGACTTGGGTAATTTTTGGGTCCATTTTGATTTCTTTTGGGTCATCCGTTATCGTCGCCCCACCATTTACCACACCCCCTTCACTGAAAAAAATAGAAAATAACAAATTAAAAATGTGTCCATAAAATAACAAAAAAATATATGCAGACTCCTAACAATAAATTAATATACATAGACTAATTGGGAATGAGTTTGTTCCTTCGAATACTATTCGTAACTAAACGAGAAAAGGATTACAGCATTGTAAGAGAAGTTTTTAAATAAAATCAAATGTATAGATATGAAACTTTCGGTAAATAAAATCTGCTTTTTAAAACTGTTACGTTATAAAAAGTATGCTTTTATTCCTAAATCCACTAATAATTGTATGTTAAATTGCTTTCATATTAAATAGTTTGTTAACAATAATCACTAGAAATTGTATCGCTTCATATCAATGGCCTAGTTTCATAAAAAGATTCGTTAAAAATATGATGTTTTGATTTACATTCCCCATATTTGAATAACTATTTTTTATAGCTCCACGAAAAAATACTAATTTTCCCTTGATATGCAAATGATTGCATATATAAATATCTAAAAAAAAATATGTCTCAGTTCAATATAAACACATCTCGAAATATCGTTTTATGGTTATATCAACATAACAATAAATTTGAAATTAATTGAGATAAATAGCTAAAAAGATTAAACTTTAATTATCACTTTTTTACAACTCAGTTTAGATGCATCAAAACTTTGGTCAGACATATCTCTAGCACTATGGAATAAAGTATTTTTGTTACAACTTACAGTGCTATCAAATAAAGTATTAACGAGTGTTTAAGGAGTTTGAAAGGCAAACATCAATGTATGATCTTTGATAAGCATAATATAAACTATTATAGTATAAAGCACATGTTGCCCATATAGTTATAGTGGTGGTGGTTGCGTGGTGAAACTATGTTTTTTAAAATACCTTTTTTGATCATTTGAAAAGTAATGTTTCTCCTAATTTCAGAGTATGTTTCCATTTGACTCATATTAATTTAAAGTTATGACCAATTTCATTTTAAAATTTTGATTTCTAGCAGTGAGTATTGAAATGGACAGCTAGTTTCATTTAGTCAGCCCTCAACTTATTACAATACTTTGTCACAGCTTCAAATAAATTTTAACTATCTTGGCAACGTTTAAAATATCCATTGTTTTGTTTTATTATTTTTTTACTAATTCAATTTACCCACAACACATTAGCATATTTCAAATCAACAATTAGTGGCCATGATGTATTTATCTTTTGTAGTACTTAAAGTTTTTGCTAAAGAGTTCGTTCACTGACGCAAGAAAAACCTTGGAGTTTATTCATTATAGTAGGATGCTTTTGGAAGCTATTTGTTGGATACGCAATAGTCAACCGGAAAACATATACGACCAAACTAACTGAGCCGTTACTAAACCAAATTTAAAATTTTATAATGTCTTGTTACCAAGCCGACGAATTTTATCATTGTAATAATTTAATTATATTTACTTTTTAAAGCCAATCAGTTGACAATGCTTGCAATGAGCGAAACCAGTCCCTGACCTTTTAAATAAAGTGGAATAAAGTCCAAAGGAATATTGTGTTTTTATTAATATAATGCCTTTCCACCAAGTATTAACAGTGGACACCCTAAAAGTGAAAAGCCAATTGGATTCATAAACATTTTTTTAAATCTATGTCCGCTCTTAATGTGAAGGATATGACCTTCTAATGGAGGTATCCCAACAGAAGTTTTTTCTACGATAACTGTTTGTTACTCAATTGTTCAACTTCTTAAATGTCGAAGTGAGTAGTAAGAATAAAATTATAAAGCTAGAACAGAACTAGTGGTTAACTAATCGGAGAATTGGATGGTTGGGAGGGAATATTTAGACATCACAAAATATTTGTCTTGGAACAGAAATCGATTGAAAAAACACTGTTCGTACTGGGATTCGAACCTGTGAGATCTGCCACAGAAGTAAGCGACGTTGGCAGCTGCGCTTCGAAATCGACTAATTAAAACTCTGTCAAAAATGTATAATTAATACAAATTATCGCCTGCTGTGGCCCAGTTGGTTAGAGCTTGCCCTACCGATCACGCAGTTCTGGGATTCCCGGTAGGATCACAGTGAATTTGAGAATTATTCAATTCAAAGTTCTGATCGAATACTGCGTGTTTGTGATGTCAATTCACATTGTTTCCTCTCCTCCCATCCTTATGATCCTTTAATAACTGGGTGTAACATCAGCGGTTAGTTAACCACTAGTCCTTCTCTAGCCTTATCCTTCTTTCCCTACTACTCACTTTGAAAAAAAGTGAGGTTGAGCGACTAAGTAACAAACAGTTATCGTAGAAAAATTTCTGTTGAGATATCTTCATTAGGAGGTCATATGCTTCACATTGGGAGCGGACATGGATGAAAAAAAATTAACAAATCTTTTGTTAAAAAATATTAAAATTAATATAAAAAGTTGAAAATGTACGTTTTTGAAGCGCTTATATGTAGATAAACCGTTTATCATAAAACTTCATATGCATATGTGTTTAATATAAACACTGCGATTACAAAGTTATGGTATTTCAAAAAAGTTTTTTGGTGTCAGACCAGATATACATAGATATATCGAATTGACAGGTTATAATCACTTTTTCAAAGTCACAAAGTTTTCTGGTCAAGGTTGTGTCCTTGCATCTGTGACACATATCAATAATACAACACGCACTATCAGTCGAATGGTCAGACTAGTTATTGAATTAAAATTTCATTGTGAAAATAAAAAAAAATGATCCAACAATATGCAATGAGTGGACAATGGCGCTCCGTTGTTTCACATTGATGGCATGTTTTTTTTCTCTCTAAACAATTGCCACTGAATTACGTTGTTTCTTGGAAAATTGAGTGATTTTACTAATAAATAATAATCACGTGTATTTATTGGCCTAAATATACAGCTCTATTGTTTGGTTGACACATTTATTTGATATATTTTCTTTAAACTAACTGCAAAGGCAAAAAATAATACAGTTACATAATAATAAACATTTTACAGTTGAAAAAATATGCTACATCCACAAATTTAATAATCATGCAATTAATGATATAAACAAAATAATATTAATTTATATTATAAGTAAATATTATGTTTGTTTGATTTTGAATCAAAGGGAGTGAATTTTAAAATAAGCATTATGTATGGTGTATCATTCATGAAAAAAAGACGACTCCGACTCCGAGGAAATTTTTGAATAATTTCATTCTTATATATACGTATACCATCAGATCATCTTTAGTCAGCAAAGCATTAAATGTTAACATTTTTGACTATTTTGTTTAAATACACATCGTTAAATATATTTTTCAAAAAAAAAATCGAGCCGCTCATTTTTCACGACTCCGACCAAAATACCGCGACTCCGCGACTCCGACTCCGACTCCACAGCCCTGGTATCATCATTGATTTAATGATTTAAATTTAAAAATTAAACGAAAACAACAAAAAAATTAAAATTCAGTTTACCAAACAATATTTTGTATAGAATAATTTACAAAATATAACATTAATTTGTAAAATTATATGTATGTATATCAATTAATTTTATTTTTTTTGCCGTTTTTTGTTTGAAGTTACAAAGTAAAATAATGAGTGATAAAACTACGTATATAAATCAGCATCGAAAAATAGATATGAGAATCCTTGGAGCTCCTAAGATTTGCCATGAGGCACTCAATGAATTAAAATTTTAGTTACCGAGCTAAAAACAAGTTTTCCTCGTTTGGAGAAGCACTCTTGTGCCACGATAAAATGGTCGAATTTTCTAGAAGCTTACTTGAACACTTCATTTAAAAAATATACAAGCGGTTACTAATAATTTGATTGCAACCAGTTTAAAAACGTGTTTTTATTAATTAATTTGTTTTAAAGTACATTGTGTAAACACCGGTGCTTATTAATGATCAACGTTCTAGTTTGCCTTGCACAAACAGTAAGGTATTACAATCAATGAAGAGTATTTCAACAAGTCAGTTGACTTTAAAACAACAATGATTTAATACTCGTTATTAAACGTTTCGCTAAAAGAAATATAAATGATTTTTTTGGGCGCTTGAAAACCGAGAAGAGGTAACCAATATTTACCATTTAATTTATATGTATAATACTTCACACTATAAAGTGGTTTTGATATGTTAAAACTACCTCATTCAACCAGGTAGTAAAATCATATCATTGAGAATATTAAGCAGATAGTTTATATTATATTGATGTGTCTGTCTATTTCATACAAGCATCTATGGATACACTCTGTAATCATGAAATGAAAGTAAATATGCTTCTACTCGTTATGCTAAGTGAATCCAGATGACTTTCGATTTTAAGCTCAACACGTCTTCCCTTCTTTATGAGGAATTGAGGACGATAAAATATGCTTATTCCGGACGAAGCAGTTGTTAATTTATTAAATAAATATGAAATAATAGTTTGTTTAATTTCTTCTGTTCCTGCTTTTAATTTTAGGGGGAAAATGTAAAGTGGGACGTCAAAGTTCACAGTACAGTAGCTGATTAACCATTGATTCAAATATAAAATAAGGTATGTTTGTTCGCATGAATATCGGCAACCTAAATTACCACATGTGCTGGTTCCTAAAATGAATAGCCATTATATGGTAAACATGTTATTAAGTACATTTTAAAAAATATTCGTACAGTAATTAAACCTGTAATGGAAGGTTATCTCAACAGTAATCTTAAATAATTTATGATCAATTCGAATAATTTATTTGACAACAGACAATAACACGAAAATGCCGATTGATTATTTATAACAACTCAAAGTCTACACTTAAAAAAATATATTAAAAAACGTAGAATATTTTCAGAAACTATATTCTTGACTGTTGTTCTGTTTATAAGTCAGCCGTAAGCGTAAGACATTTTATTGATTGACTTTTCATTCGAATATACTCTTGTGATGTTTACAATCTCAAAGAGATTTACCTACTTACCAGTCTCTTCTTAACTATTTCCATCTTTCTTAACTCCCTCTGTGGAGAGACGTTGAGTAACAACCAGTTCTCGTAAAACAATATATTTCGATTTGCGGAGCAGGGTAGGGCCTAAGGAGTATTCTTGTTATATGAATATTTTGTGGTTTATGTATTGCTTAAATGTACATATGTTTTCGGCCATTTATATGGTAATGAATGTTATTTGAAAAATAATAATGGGGTTTGTATGAAGCACTTTTAATTATTGATACTCACATAATAGTTATAAAACCGAACAAATATACAAACCTGAATCACATTCGTTTTGACAATAGCGTTTCATTCAAAGCGATGTTTATAATTAAGTCAATCTAAGGTGCAAATATATTTTGAATTGCCATTAACTTTTCCGGTTCTAAGCTCAAGAAATGCGACCCCAATACCCACATTTTCTTAAATATCTATTTTAATATGGGTGATATTTTGGACCTTTTGTAGTTTATATAAATACGCGATAACGAGATAAGCGCCCGCTTATCAGCGATTGTTCGTAAGATAACTAGGCTGAACGCGTCAGTTGCAAATACATATTTGTACTGGAATGACGTCTTTTTTACGCGCAACTTAAAATATGATTATTTATTAAAAAACCACGGATTTTTATAAAAAAAAATGTATGAGGAATGATGCAGAGAGATATTTTAAAGCCCTTAGACTATTTTTTTTTGAAATTCATAAGAATAAGGCCAATAATGAGGAAACCACTGGGGTCCCTAAACGACCTCCATCGGCAGAGAAGTATTTTTCTAGTCTCCGAGCCGCGAGAGTTAAGCTAATTTTAGATAGAACTTTACCCACGCTATATATTTGTTTAATTGGTTAAATATAATTGAAATCTTTTCTTAATAACACAAAACTAAAAGTTTCTCCGAACTGTAAAACTACAAGTAACTTAGTCACCATCACCATTCATCAGTCATGTACACACAATAAGACGCGAGGATAAAATTTCCTAACCGAATTTCGTCATGCGAATCTCTAGGTCATACATAATATAATACACACAACTTTAATCTTAAGCAAAAGGCAGTGGGTTTTTACGCTCGATAAATAAATGTATAAACACTTATATTCTTTGTAATCATGTTTGATTTCATAACTTTCCGACGAAAGTAGATTTAGTCATTTTTTTATTTAAAAAAAAAAACCGCAATTGACTCAAAAGACATTTTTTTATATTTACAAAATATGACAAATTGTATGATAATTGTGGTTTATCCAGAAAAATATAAAATGTTATAAATTAAGTTATTTAAAAAAAAAACCCTAAGTCAATTTTATTGTTTTAAAAATATAATTAAAATATATTAAGTACAGTGGAATCTCTCATAACGAGTTTAATTCGTTCCAGAATCTTACTCGTTAAGCGAAACAATTTTTCCCACATAAAACAATGTAAAATACAATAATGCGTTCCATGCCGAAAAAAAAATCATGGGTACAGTTTCAAACCCCTCAAAATCACATTCGACAACGCTCCTTGGCAAAGCTTCTTCCAAGCTGAAGTGAGGGTTCTGTTGGTAACATCTTTCCACGCCTTGTCAATCATCTTGAGTCAAGCAAAGATGTGAAAGTGATCTTTCCAAAACTCTGCGTCACTCGTTATGCGAAAAGTCAATCGTTAAGGGAGCATTTTTTTCACAATCTGTTTTGCTCGATATGTGAATTACTCGTTATGAGAGGTTCCATTGTTTATCGATTCTTCTAAACGTAATTTTATGCCGGTGAGCAACTTTATGTGGGAAGTGCTTCCATACTTTGTAATACATGTGACATGAATAATATTGAGTTGGAGCACAAAAAAACGACTCTTTTTTAATGAAAATAAAATACAGAAACTTAACAGAGAATTTTTTCGCTATTTTATTATTTTTTAAAAATCAGAATTTAAGTCGCGGTATTTTTCACAATTCCACCGGCTTGATTAACGAATAAAAAATAATCTATATCACCATAGTGATTTTTACAATAAACAAAATGACTAGTTGAATATTTAATATGTTTTGTAAGAAAAGTACTCTTCACTTTCATCAATCGATATTAAAATAGATTAAAGCGATTCAATTTACATTTATTATTCTTGGTAATCTACATACAATGTCTTATAAATTTGCCTGGGAAAATACCAGGTGCTTTAAATTGTACGAAGCCATTAATTATATTATATTCACCGCAAGAAAAAACAATTTATAACATTTCTACTCATATTGAGTTGGTATTCATTTAACTTAATTGTATTTCTTAACAATTCTTTGTTAAATTTTATTTAAATTTGATGAAAATATACATCGTAATAAATAAATGTATTTAAAAGATCTGCCGTAAGATGTTTCATACAATAAATTAGTTATTACATCATTTTAGATACTTAATGTGATTTACACCATATAACCATTTTCTGAGGGCTTTAAATCAGGACGGTTGAGTCGGGTAAAAAAAGACGACTCTGACTTAAAATATATTTTCAATCATTTCATTTTAACTTATATGTATACCATCAAATCACATTTTGTCAGCCTAACATGCATTAGCAACACTATGGACTGCTGTGGCTTCAATACACATCATCAAATATTTTACGTATTATCAGATCATAACAACACAAACGTTGTTAAAATATATACTCCGTCGAGTAAGGTTAAGTTAATCCCACTATAGTTTTTTTTTTTTATTACGAATGAAGGTATCTTGACTGCACAACTTTTTTGTTGCACCTTAAATTTTAAGTTGTTGTGTTATTGCAAGATACTGAAAATTGGCTAATTTTAAAATTGTAAAAATTAAAAGACCATATATAAAGTTATCATATTAATGAATCTGAGAAAAATAAACACAACATTTAGTTCACTTTCAGTTCAGTTCACATATTTAAAATAACTACATGTTATATTTAATATTGTATTTAAGATCACATTTGTTTCATTATTTTTAAATTAAAAATACAAAATAAGTGATGGATAGAAAACTTCTGATTTTAATAACATGTATAATATATTTTATTCTATTTGATAATGTAAGTACATCGATTAAATGTATTAAAGAAACATTGTTACAAAAACACCAAATAAATTTTATCAAAAAAATATTCTCTCGAGATCTGGCGAGTAAAAAGTTTTATGATCGTAATATAACGATAAATTTTTATATATTACAAAAACGCGTCGCTGATTCATGATCGTTTTGATCGAATAATATAAATAAATTACAATAACAATCATTTCTGGCAAAAAAAAATGTTGAAAACAAACATCATTCCGCGTGAAAGTCCAAAGAGTACGATGAAAAAATGGCCATGAGGAAATTTGTCACAAATTATTAAGAACATTGAAATATTCAAAAAACATTCAATAACATCATATTATTATATTATAGAACTGTACGCATGTTTAGAATAAATATCGTATTTTAATATATTTATATTAAAGGATTTCAATCGAACATTAGATATTAAAATACATCCGTGTATTTTTTTATATTAATTAAGGTTATTCGAATATTATCCGGACAGAAGCCATTATTCAAATACATACTATAATGTTTTAATAATCGGTGTTCATAACGAATATAACAGGCAAGATTGTATTTTTCCACCCTATTTATAAAATTACCTTAGGATTAAAATTAGACTTGAGCGCGTGTCTGCTCTGCTTGCAGTAGCGCCGGCACTGGTAAGTCGACGTTACAAGCAAAATACGTATCTACAGTTGAAAAATAGGTAGGTGGAATATTAATAGACAAAAACACACAATTCTATGGATTTTACGTGTGAATGATATAATATCTTCATAATTATTTAATTATTTGTTCTTAAGGCATATTCACAATACAAAACATATTATTGGATGACGTTCTGCATGCTATCGATGGCTTAGTTCCATAGTGCTAGAACTATAAATTTGTAGTTTTGAGATATGGCTGACAAAAGTTTTAACACATCTAAATTGAAGTGTAATAATTATTACATTTCTCATATTTTTAGTGAACCATTTAATAATTTAATTCAATTCAATTCAAATTTATTGAATCGTTGACAAAACATCAAATTATATTTCGAGTTGTATTTAAATGACACTAAGACAAGATTGTTTATATTTCCAAATGCAAACATCTCCCTACTGAGAGAAAACTAGTATTTTTTCTAGCTGTACTTTTATGAAGCAATATATGACAGGCATTCGAATATAATGTGTAATATAACTCGAAACATCAAACTTTTAACCTGTCGTTCTATGGAACTAAGCCATAGATATGTTTTAAAAAGAAGTAAAATTTCTATGTCTTATATTACCAGATAATCAATATGACTATCGTGTGATTGATCAATCGGTCTACCTTGGCCTTTTTAATGCGAGTTTATTTTGATAGGATATTTGGCCTTAGTGTTAAATAATTAACATGTGTAATGTTAGTTGCCTATGTCTCTCCCGTAATGAATGATTTCCATTGCACGGTAATTGGTAGACTTACCACATATTATACTAGTTTGCACGTGTTAATGAATTATTATTTATAAGTAAGAAAAACTGGTATTAAGTATTCCATTATTGGCTTTGATATTTTTTTATTGTAACCTATTTTAAATTTCAAGTACACCAACCAGTGCCAATTGAATAATTATTCGAAAAACATAATCCGAACGGAAGTAAATTTGACAGAGTAATTTAAAATGATAATTTAATTATATGCTACGAATATTATTTTATAACGTATTATCGTATTTTTAAATGCCATGCCTATTTCTAAATTGTAAATTATGAATAATTAATGGAACATGTAAACATGTTTTTTTACAAAATTAGATCAATTGGTCTTTTTCGATGACAAATGTATAGTAATTATTGAAGGATAAGGTTAGGAATGGTTTTATATTTAGCTTATAGCCTTGTTCAGATATCATGTGGGTGAGAAACTGCATAAACATCACGGAAGTCCATGACATTAGACGCGAATCCAAAAAACAATTTAAACGTCAATATTTATGTATGAAAATGTCCTTCCATGCATTTGAACTCGAAACCCCATAACGGCCATAACCATATAGAAGAAACGGCCAAGAGCGTTTACTCTACTGGGCAACAAAATAATATTAATAATAGATATAATAGAAACAACATTTTTTTTTAACATGTACAGTAAAATATGATGTTTATACAAATTGTTTTGTTTCATTTAATTGACGAAATGAGATTTATTTGGCAAGTGTGTGAGATTTTGAATATTTTTTGTGTAAAAGGAAGCCAAGTGTTTTAGTACTGTAATGTTCGTGTCCCCAATAAAAAGTTTGTTTTCGTCGCCGTTTTTTTTCTACGTGCGTTTGTTGACGTAAATTTTTGGTGCTTGATTCGTCGGAGAAACTGTTTTTGCTATTTTTTGTCGAATTGTTATGAAAAATATTCATTATAAACAATTTTATCAAGGATTTTGTGTAACACATTTACGATTATTTTTAGAGTTAAAAAAATATTTTTTCATGGTAATTTGATAAAAATACATACAATTAATTTTGGTTTTTAGTAGCAAATATTTTTGTTTGATATCTCGTAATCTTTAATCAAATGAAATTAAGACAGATCAGATGAGATTCTGGAGCAGACTAAAAGATATGAATATACTAAAGTTCACATATTTAATAATGTGGTTATGTTAATCATGTTTCATTACCAATTTTAATTATTCTTCAAAAGAGCGTTCAAAACATATTGCTTAATGCTTTAAAGCAGGGTTTTCTAAACTTATTGCACAATGGAACACTTCGCAAATCTGGAAATGTTACCGGAACACAGCTTATTTTTTAAGTCGGGTAATTCATAATACTAAAAATATTGCAAAAATATATGTTATTGATTAATTATTTTTTAAACGTGTTACATCAAAATATGAGTAAACAAAGCTCTAAGTGGTTAAAAATTTCCACTTGTAACTAGGTATGTGGAGATTTACTTGATTTTTATTAATATGAAGTAGAAGTTGTTTAAATGTGTTGCAGCATATACCAATAACCATTGTCCATTCCAAATGTTTGCGGAATATCTATTTAGGTCTCACGAAACACCAATGTTCCGTGGAAAATAGTTTGAAAAACCCTGCTTTAAAGGATTGATTATTTTTCTTATTAAATGAAATTGGTCTTCATTCTCAGTAAAAGTTGTTGGAAAGTGTTGTGTTTTATTATATCTTATTAGTTATAATGTAATCAATAAATAATAGTTTAATAAAAGAAGCAATTATTATCTTATATTACAAATGTATTTTTTTACGAATTACCATTACCACTGTTCCGAAAGAATATGTATAAAGAAATTGCAAGCTCATTAAACGTATGTAGGTTTTGTTATCGCATCACGCAATAATAATTTTGACAAAATAATTTATATGATGGCACTCTTGCACCGCAGAAATCTTTATCGGCTCTGACCATCGGATCAAGACTCGTCCGATGTCCGTTTGTCGGCTGTCATATAAACTTGGTCAAGGCCATTCTGCGGTTTCGCGAATCGCTTTTAGGACGACCGCGGCTGACTCCAAAATCGAAAAAAAAATCATTTCGTACATTTAACTAAAGGTCGTTTACATATAAAGAAATTTTACTACGAGACACTCGTTTTATTCTATCTCCGTTTACAACTACAATATAATAATATTTATTTTAATATATTAACTATGGATAACATGGATAGTTATATAAAAGGCAAGTAGTGTCGATCCATGTTTTACATGCGCGCCTTACCCCTATCAGTGTTCCCTCCAAGGTGACAGGTTGGATGCGCGGAAAATTCAAAGGCTGAGCAGGCCAATCCAACAAATGCGCAAAATAATTTACATTTGTATATAAACAAAACACTTTTTTATTGTTTTATTTTTCAAAGTTAATATTATTTGATAATGTATACTTATGTATAAAAAGAAAACATGACAAATAACAGAAATTATTTTTATTTTTTTTACGTAAAAAAATCAAGCGCAAATTAAAACAAATATATGCAGAATGAAATAAATAATTACTATTAAAAATATATTTATTCATATATTTTACAAATTTACTAAAAAAACTATTTTTTCACGTTGTTCCTTACAACTAATTAATATATTATATAATTTATCAAATTTAAATTCTTTTTTTTTGATAGTAGATAAAATTTAAATCTAATTACATTACCTAATTGTTCAATTTATTTCGGCTTATTAGGGTTATTCCCATTTTCAAATGTATTATTTGAATACATATTATGTAGTTGTTTGTATTGAAGTGCGTGCCAACCCGAGACGAGTGCGTGAGGATTTTCAAACTACTGCGCGACCGCTTGCGCGTGCAGCTTAGAAGGGACATTTCATATGACTCGCGTGGTTCGTTAATTGTGGGGTTATAATGCAAAACGTACTATTTCCAAAATGAGCAATATTGATTTAGGTATGCAGGTAGGGTAATTCAAGCCTAAGGAATCGACTGATCCTATTAGTTTTAATCAAAAATGTATATAAGACCGTCGTTTTCAAATTGGAAATCATATTTTTATGAAAAATTTATTTTGTTTGTGTTATTCGTTGTAGTATTTGACTCTACTGAAAAGTTTGAGTTTTGGAAATAGTTTTTGCATTATAACCCCACAATTATTCAATTACCCGTTATTTTTAAAACAATATGTTAGGTTTGAGTTGGAATCAACTCCATTTCAATGAAATAGAATATCGCTGTAGTAAATTAAAAAACATAATTCAGATGTATAAATAACTAAGTGTAAATCAAATATAAGAAAAAGGCAATATCTCAACTACTCAACATAGTAATTGATTATCATTATTATAAATTGATAATAATAATATGATTCAGCTTAGCGATACTTTTTGTTTCATATTTAATATTTTTTGTTTCATAACTGTAAATATCACACTATATAAAATCATACTTTAAATTTTAACCTGATCTGTGCCGTGCGGTATTAATATGGCCGTGCATGGAGGGCCGTGATTTTCTTTAAAAATATAAAACCTAGGACATATATTAATAGTACATCACAAACACTTACCATATAAATACACAATGGGTCATTTTTGCCATCATTTATCCAAAAACGTTTCAAAAACGGAAATTACTGCCACGTTAGCTTAGCTAGCGAAATATTTGAACACAACAGAAAAGTTTTTTTTTTAATCGATGTATTATAAATTACAAAATATATGTCACTATATGTATGATATTTTTAAATTATGAAATACGTTTCTTGTGGCTTTTAAATCGCGTCGTAAAAGTACTGCGTGTAAACACGCACATTTCGTTTAACAGAGAAACGGTTAACAAGTTTTCTTAATATGATTATAAGCAGTAATTTATATTATAAGTAGTTTTTTATAGGCATTATATTCAAAAAAATAAATACTCATTTGTACTAATTACCACTTTTATTTAACAAGATCAGGACCGGTTTTGCTCAAGGACGAAATCAATGCTGATTTTATTAAATAAAAGTGTGAATTAGTACAAATGAGTACTTCATTTTTTGATATAATGCCTTTCCACCAATTATTGACAATCAACACCCTAAAGGTAAAGTAAGAGTATGCTTTTGTAATGAAAACCTGACTTTTTTCTCACATTATTTGTACATAAACACTGAACGGCCTTCTGATTACGGAAAATCTGCAATATTGCCATTGTCTAGGGAAAGTTGCAATCATGGATTAATAAATTCATAATCAGCAGAATTAATTAGTCCAATGCCAATACATTAAATTTATACCTACGTTGCATTTATTATAACACATGTTAGTTACACTTCAATTTGTAATTAATAACAACTGATTAACAAATCGATAACGGGTAAAATAGCGGTTATATTGTTATTGTTTTAAAATAATTCAGCTGTAATATCATTTACTGACCATGTTCAATAATAATATAAACATTCTAATCAAATGTATTGGCAGAAAAATGATCGAGAAAAAATTGATTACGCATTCAATATTTATAAATACTGTTTTGTGTAGCCACTGTGTTTTGATTGGGCAAAATCACCTGACATTTCAAACCCGTTGCGGGTTTCATTCGAAGTTTTGTAATCGAAAATTGGTAATATTGGCATATGAATGATTGAGTATTAAAATAACATTAAAATCATCAACCACAAATTTTTAAAAGGTACGATACATTTTTTAAGAGATTATCTTGTTAATTTAGACGAAATATTATCACAAGTAGTGGATTTGCTGGTGCTTATTGCCAGCTTTACTTTAAATATTATTTCCATGCCGGTTCGATTCAATATTGGTTTTTATTATGTTTTCTATCTAAATAAATCTGCATATATAATTTCATTTGATTTTCTTATATCTTGGGTGAGGCTTCCAATCCGGTTTAAACCGAAACCGGTTTATTGCCCATTTTAAGAAAAACTAAAAACCGGTTTATTTTGTACGTTTAACCGGGGAAAAACTCTTTTCGCCTTTAGTACGATGGATTTTTATTTAACTATTCATATGTCGGTTCCGTGGAGCAGTGGTCAACGTCGTTGACTTCTGGACGGATCTCACAGATTCAAGTGCCAGTACAAACAGCATTTTTAAAATTGGAAGACATGCGTGTTTGTAACTTAAATATTCCCTCCTTCTATTCCAATCCAAAAAAACGGCGCTTGCAGAAAGCGATTTGTTAAATTTTAGTTCTTTCCTAGCCCTATTCGTATATCCATGCTTTCATGGAAAATCGATAGGTAGAGCAACTGTGTGCCGCCTGTGTGGTCGAATGGTCAACGTCGATGACTTCGGTTACGGAGGTCACGGGTTCGAATCCCAGTACGGACATTTTTATAAATTGATTTTTCAATCGATTTTTGAAATTCTGTTCGAAGGCATGGATGTATGTGATGTCTTGAATTCCTCCCTCCCACCCATCCTACTCTATGAACAGGGCATATCGAGAACGTTTATTAGCTAACCACTAGTCCTGTCCAAGCCCTATCCTTCTATTCATACTCTTTTTGGATATAGAGAGGTTGACCAACTGACTAACAATCAGTTCTCGTAGAAAAACTTCAGTTGAGGTAAACTCAATTAGGAGTCCATATGCTCTACATTGGGAGCGGATATGATAAAAAAAAACAAAAAAGAGCATCTGAGTTACAAGCATTTCTCGAAAACAACCATTGTTTGGATACATTTTATTTAAAGTCCATATGCTTCACATTAGAAGCGGACTTTGCTAAAAGAAATAAAATAAGTTAATCTACTCTTTTATGCACCTTATTAGTTCATATTTAAGTAATCAAAGTGGCCTATATTTTTGTTTTGGAATATTGGGTTCTGTGATACTACAATTGGTTTTTTGAAAATAGTTCCTGCTTAAACCGGTTAGACGGTTTATTTATTAAAAAAAAACCGAAAACCGATTAGTTTCTTTGTGCAGTTAATTGGATGCCCTAATCTTGGGTAATACATTTTGAAGTATTTCTTCATTACAATAATTGACATTGAGAACGGTTAATTTATGTTTGATTGATAATTTAATAGGCATATTTTATTGCAAGCTATTTTTATACGAGGCTATTAGCAAGCATGTACGATGCACAACCATAAACGCCTTCGGTTGGATGGGTCTGAAGGTGAAATAAATGAAATCGAAACGTATCATGTGTCCGACTGCTCACATTAATTGAAACACATCCCTTGGAAGGAATAAACTCATCCGAAGTTGTAAGTGTCACATTGGGAAGTGTATATTTAAAATTCAATCATGAAAACGACGCTCAAACGTGTAAACGAAAAAATATGTTTCAAGATTGTAATGAGTTAATCAGATGGCTTTATGTTTTTTATTGTGGTTAAGATGCCAAAAGTTGTTCGTTGATTACTGAACAGGGCTGATGTTAATGTTTGATCCGACATTTCAATATTTTTTTTATATAATATCAACAAATAATATTTTATTTCACTTAAGATTAAAATTGACCTAGAAATGTGTTTTGGAATATAATTCAAACAGAAATTCACATATTTATTTAACAAAATGTGAAATCAGTAAAAAAAAATATGAATCTAAATTTGATAACTTTTTTATTTCACAGATTGTGACAAGTATATTGCTTTTTTGAGAAACACAATCAGGCTAAATATCTTATCGTTATTATTAAATAAATTAAACATTAACTTATAAATAATGCAGTGGAGGTTGAAGTTTTTCCTTTATTTACTGGATGCATAGAAGACGTAAGGTACAAACAATTATACTACTAATTTCGTGTATTAGAACGGGTTAATCCAACAGGAAGTAAATTTAACAGTGGTAAGCCATTCAATTAAAAATATTTTTTCCTGATGATTCATTTCTGTTAAGGGTTTTATTAATCTCCAAGAACTATAAGTTGATCAATCTAAACTTTATAGTTTTTGATAGATTAATTATTTCTAAATTTTTATGTTTAATATAATTGTGACCATTTTCTTTTAAATGATCAGCAAATTGTATCTTTCGTACAGTAGAAGGGAAAAAAAACAAACTTCCATTTTGTAATTTATAATCTAAGTTAAGAGTTAGTATTAATATTGACTTTATTCATAAGCAACCAACCCCACGAAAGTAAGTGTGAAGATACTTCCCAATGAAGCGAAACACGTTTCATAATTTGTAACGCAATCATTGGAATACTTACGTTGTCAAATTTAATGTTATACAAAAATAATTTCTACAAAGTTCTATCGAAAAAAAGGCTTCCAAATTGTTTAGCAAAATAAGTTTTATCATCTTGAGAAAAATATACATAAAATATTAAAACGTCTATAAGATATGCATCATTTACTTTATAATGTCATCTAGGATATATTATTAATCTCTTCAAATTAACATTGTGAAATCAAATGGCTAAACTTTCGAAAACATCATGTAATCATATTATCTATTATTGGATTTCTGTGTATCGTCACTTCCCGTCCTTTTTATATTCAAACAAGTATTTGGTATAATAATTTTTATAAAGTGGACATTATTTTCTAATCCCATTTTATTAAGTCTAAAATTCTTAAGCGTAAGCGTCCTACAATATGCATTACATAATATATGGAAACTAAGTTGAGTTATTAAATCGAAAATTATTTCTAAGTGCAAATTATTGCTATATTGTGTAATTTTTTAACATTATATCTCATTATAAGTATAATAATTAATACTATTTATTATCTAGCGATATTGCAAATAAAACCGGTAATTTACAAGTATAATGCAAGACACCTTGTCTTCCATTGTGATATCTTAACGACCAATTAAAGCAACGGTCACCAACCTTTCAACGCCAAAAAATAAATCAACATTTTAACAGGCTGCCATAGTTATCGTTGTCTCACAAAAATAAATAAAATATTTTTAATTGAATTTTCTAAATTATTCACCAAGAATAAACGTGAATTCATCATCGCCATATTTCGAAAACTGTTGTTTGTATTTCAATTTTTTTTTTTAATATTTTGCAAATTAAATTACAAATAAAAATCGATTTCTCGATTAAACATATATGTCTGTAGTATTTTCATATCGCCTCACCCACCGCCTATTTGATACAAGACAGAGGAAGTAGAATGAACAATTAGATAACTACATCCAATCAACTCTCATAATTCATAGATTTCAGCTCTCTCTTCAGAGAGTTAAAAATAAACGTTCGTATTAAAACTTAAAAACGAAAAATAATAATGAATCGAAAATTCGGTATTCGATACTTGATAAATAATTGATTAATAATAAGACGCCAGATATTTTTGAATTACTAATTTTCAGAAGATAAAGACGATGATTTTTTAAAGGTATTTTAAGGGTAAGTTTTAATGTACATCAACTCGGGTAAGAAAGACATCAAAAACAACCACACGCACTAGCTAAACTAGGGGTATGCAACAATATGTTTAAAAAATATACGAAAATAATAACTATTTTGTAGGCATTAAGTATGGGAAAGCCAAAAATAAAAACTGAGCTTTAAAAATATTTCATTCCACTTCTAATTTTATTTACTTTAAATATTTTTTATTAGTTGTTATTACCACGGCTGTGGAGTTAGACCAGCCACACTCAACCTGCAACCCAATCAGCTCGTATGTGCGACCCAAAATAATTATAGCCACCAAATATTAAATGACAAAGATAGTTAAAAGTTTGACACAATTTCACAATTTACATTCATTTTTAAGTAAACTATTTAAGATTTTGGATACATTGGTATTTTTGAGTACTTTTTATGTATTTTTTATTTGTTGTTGATTGTTATTTTTTACTTTGAAAAATACATCAATACATAAATGTATACATATATTTACATATATTCATATATTTACATCAAATAAAATAGTTTTATTTTGACATCATAATACATACATATGTATGCAGTATAGTATGTGTTATATTTACAGTTTACTATAAACATGTTTCGGTCCACGTAGAGAAGCAAAAATCGGAATGTGGTCCAGAGGAAAAAAAGGTTGAGTATGGCTGAGGTAGACTGTTTTAACTGGAATCTGACTCTAAGAAAACTAATAATTTCGAGGAATTTAAATCGCTAGGGTCAAAACTGGCACAACTGCATGCTAATAAGCCTAAAAAAATGAAGTCATGTTTTAAGCTATGATCGGAGTCGGAGTCGTATTAGATCGTCCAACGTCAAATCAAATCAAAGTTGTCACAACTGGAATTTTTACGGTCTGACGTCTTTTTCAATATTGCCTTTTTTATAGTGGTATGTAACTATATACATATGTATACTTTCTCGTAAGTTTTATCATTTTCGCGAACGAATTTATTAACGTTTCAATCGCCATTGGTTTCGGATTGCTTAATTATGTATCACGCCATTTTGCGCAAGTGAGCAGCGGCTGCCCATAGCGTAATAACTCTGGTAAGGTTGCGACGCGGAACGATTAAGTAAAAGTAAACAAGTTGGTGATGTATTAAGAATAAAATAATTTATTATGACAGACGGACCGGACCGACTAATGCGTGCAATGTGTAAAAATGCCTTTGGCTTTCTTCCTACACGGTTACGCAGTCAAGGACTCGGCAGTCACTTTGGAGAAATATAGAACAATTTTAAATGACGAAAAAAAATAGAATTACAGCTAATGCCTATGAGTCAAATATTTTAAAGTTCACACGAGAAAAACTCGATGAAAATTTATTGTAAGTCACTCGAGATAAATTCGAGGTAAATTGACATCACAAACACCCACGTTTTAGGTCTCAAATTTAAATTTGAAAAATCTAAATTTGACATTGAAGTTACCGGGACTTAAACCCAGACCCACCTAGTCGGTAGAGCAAGCTTTAACCAACTAGACTACAGAGGACCACCGGGAACGAAATATGAAGACTATGGTATTCCACTTAACAGTAAAGTAACAAATATGTATGTAAGTTTTTTTGGTGGATAATGTTTTTATAAAACAATAAGATTACTGTCTAGTAATAATTTTTGATGCCAATTGTTATCCATATGCTATAATAAAATTATCTGACCATAAAAGTGCGTTAATGACAAACATTTTTTTAAAGATATTTTTCATTAGATAGTTTATAATATGTACTAAATTTGAATTGGACGTGGTCAAATATAAATAAATATATATACCATTTTCAATATAATACGGCCTTTTAGGGTAAAAAATTTAACTCGATTTTTAGTGATAGTCGATATATAAAAAATGCAAAATTAACGAATAAATCAGGAGATCAAAACATCAATCACCCTTTAAGATAATAAAAATATATTTAGAATAATTTACATATGTTTAAAAATAAGTAACACTACTGAGGAAACCTGTTCTTTTGGCTCTCCTAAAAAGTAGAGGAAAATGAGATACGTTTTATTGACCCTAAGAGGCCGAATATTGACCCACAATATAATGTATTAGCAGAGAATAATATTTTTTCACTCGTTCTTGCCTATGTTATTTAGATGACAAAAAATGAGCAGAAAGATAATAAGATAAAATTAAGGAACAAGTTAAAATATTTGAATCATCAATGTAATATTTTATATATAAATGAAAACGTTTGTTTGTCCCTTATGCGTTTTATACCGCTCATCTGATTGTGATAAAATTTAGGAGAGATGCCCGCAAAGGTTTCTGAATTAGTACTGATAGCGGGCTGTCAATATATTAACAATGAGGCTCGCTTTACACCACAGCGATTCTCGGTGTTCTGAGGAAACAGTGAGTTTTTTATCATTCCTATGCAATTATATGCAATACTATAATATATTGTGTATCCAAAAGCACTTCAATAAACGCAATTAAAACACGAACATTTTCTTTCTTTGAATGGCATTTCAACGCATGCTGGGTACTCGCTAGTATTAAATAAATGTGAAAACTTTTCATGCATCTCGCATGAATCTTTTTTGCAGTACATGTTTAAAATAAAGATTAGATAACTGTGCTCGAGAAATCTATGGAATCTGTTACATTTGAATAATAGACGATTCACATATTAATTTTAAAATGATACATATAAATGTAGATATATGAATTAGATATTTTTACTTTTAAAACCAAAGCACACGCATATATTATTTTTGTATGTGGTTTAAAGGCCAGTCGATTTTGTTTTTTTTTCATTTTTTATCACATGACAGCTCTGTTGACAGTGCCTTCTTTGGTCTGACCAAATTATTCCGAAAGAAAAAAGCTGATTATACAGGATATTATAATGTTGTTTACAATTTATCTTTGCTGGAAGGTTGATTAAAAATTATAATAAAATAAAAAAACATTATACCCCACTAATCAGCTTCAGTAGACAAGTGGTTGAAATAACCTTACAAATAATTAGAAAGTATCACTTGCAATTAATTATAGACTTAGCCATTTATTAAAAAAATACTTGTGCGTAATGTCAGTAAAGATATTAAATTTTCCAAGACTTAATTTCAAAACTATCAGTAAATACGTTGCCAGGGGAAATTTATAAAACAATTTAAATCCTGCTTCAATGCTATTATGTATATCTAAATAGATTATAATTTGTATGGTGATAAAATATAAGGATGCATGCTACCCAAACCGTTGAATGCGTCTAAATAATTGTATATTCACTTTTTTAAATCAACTATAGACAATAATTACTGTAAATGACAAATTTCAGACATTTAGCTTACGTTTATTTTTATTTCTAATTGTTAAGAAGCAAAAATAATAATTAATTATAAATGTGATAGGGAGTAAAAACAAGAATTTTGTTTCTATACGATTCTAATAACACGCATCCTATTCTCAAAATGGGCGTATCGAGAGTGATCAACTAACAACATGTCCAGTAGGTATTTCAACATAGTTTTTTCTACTAGAATTGTTGGTTACTCAGTTGCTAAACTTCTTTTTTTTCAAAGAGGTTAGTATAGACGGATAGGAGATTAGGACAGAACTAGTGGTTAGACAATCGCTCTCGATATATAATCGACAAGATAGGTGAGAGGGAATTCAAGACATCACATACATCCATGCCTTTAGACATAAATCTATAGATCGATTGAAAAATTAATTTATAAAAACTGTCCGTACTGGGATTCGAACCCGTGACCTCCGTGTTCTAAGTCAATGACGTAGACACTTTGACCATGCAGGCGGTTAATTAAGACACTTAGTAGAGTTTATCTCATAATAAGTGTTTATACGAGAACTGCTTGTTACTCAGTTGCTCAACCTCTCTTTTTTTGAAAGATTAGGATAGCTGGAAAAAACATCATATGCTCCACATTGAGTGCGAACATAGTTTAATAATAGTATGCAGTTTTTTTCTGACAATAATATTTAAAAAATGTACAAGGTTGTTTTAATTGTTCATGAATAAAATTAATGCAATGAATTAATATTATAATAAAAAATGGCAATTAAATCAAAGCATAAAATAATAATATACATGATTTTTAGATTGAAAGAATTTTTAAAATTGCTGTTTTACATTATATTAAACCAAGATTGTTATAAAAAATATTTTGCAATTTTTATTTGTAAAGAATAAGTTAACATAAAATAATCAGAAAAGTGGCATTTGAAGTTCGTTTTCGGTATAAGTCGGTTTGAAGTCATAACCTCGCACTGCAGTCTAGTGCAGAGATGGCAAACCTTTTTCGCAAGCGTGTCAAATTTGATTATAAAAAAAAAAAAACATATCGCTGATCGCATAGATTGAATAATTAAGGCTTTAAATAAAAACAATCATTTATAAAAGTTCAAGCGGGTTAGATAATTTCTCACGCGGGTCACTGAGTAACCCGCGGGTCCCTTGTTCGCCATCTCTTGTCTAGTGTATTCCTTGAGCCGAGTGGTAAAACTCGGTCCCTTCGTATATTTGTTTTAGATATTAACATTTGCATAGGATTTTATTGTTTGCGATCATTCAAAACCACTCGGCTAGTAAAAAAATCATCATGGAGCAAAAAGATACCACATTGACATACCAACAACTACAATCTTGACATGAAACGTTACATGATTTTTATAATACTAGTGATATTTTACTAATAATGCCACCTGTTAAAAATGTCTTATCCTTCACACACATTCTCTATCTCGCAGTGTTGTGCTGTACATCAATCAATACAATTAATATTGTTAAGGAATTCATGTGCTATTTTGTACAAATTGGAAAATTATATTTTCGGGTCAGGACCGATGTTCATGATCTATCAGTTGAAAACGTTAGTGATTAACGAAACCGCTACTTACTCCAATCAATGATTTAAATAAGCATAAAAGAATGTTTTATTATTTTTAAATTAATATTGTAATAAAGATTCTCAAAGTCTCTTATAATATTTATCACATATAAATTAACAAAATAAAAATAATATTTGCACATAATATTTATGACTTATAAAGTATATATAATATTATATATGTGCTTTTCAATGTCAATTGATTATTAATAAATACATAAAAACCAAAAAAATCTCACCTAAATGCAAAGGCATACAATAACCACTCTAAGCATATAATCCTTTTTTTAAGATTTCGACTGAGGGTGCTTGGTGGAATTTCAATATAAAATTTGAATCGTTCAAACTATGTACATTCTCACAGATTTTGTCACTAACAGTTAGTGACAAAATCTGTGATACAGAATGTACATAGTTTGAACGATTCAAATGTAAACCTTTTTTTTTATTCTTATATTACTTTAAATTGTCACCCCTCTTTTACTCTTCACCCCCCCCCCCCACTATATATGTTACTTTTCCTCTTCCACACCACCCCATCCTTCTATACCCAAAAAATATATATTTATATTTACAAGACAAACCCAATATGATTCTAAAAAAAAAAATAGAATCTTTAAAAAAAAAACACTACGCAACGATGAAAGGGAGATTGAAGCTTGCTCCACAAGCGCTCCATAATATATGAAAAGATACCAATCAAATTGTTTATTGCACCCTTTCATTCAAATTTGTTTTTGTATAAATAGCACTGTTAAATTTTATTTCTCATCAGTTGACAATCCTCGCCATGAGCGAAACCGATCCTGATCTTGATTAATAAAAATGGAAATAATTACAAAGGAAGTCTGTATTTTTTTCTTAATATAATGCCTTCCACCAAGTATTGACGGTAAACACCTTAAAAGTGATCTTAAAATTAAGATGGTAATGACTTGCAAAATTGAATTTCATTTGAAAGATTATTTTGATTGTTATGTTAAGCCATACAATTTTACAGCAGAATAATCAATAAAAACTGTTAGAAATCCTCGAAGAAAAATTGATTATCCGTTAATTTAAGATATTTTTTAGCAAAAAGAGAGTCACTGTACATAAGTATCGTAGTTATTTTTTGTTTATTACGAAATTAATGCATTTTCTAAAGTGTATGTTTCATTTGAATACACGAAGTAATTTTTCTCGAAAGTTTTCCAGAGTCAGTTACTGACTTCTTCCCTGGAAGGGCAGAGTAGTTATTGATCTACCTTATCGGCCTAAGTCCATATCTGCATATTTCACAAGAATAATTATCTCCAAAGTCAAAGTCACTCTCTCTGCAATACTGACGACGCTCTCTACATCTAGGTCTCCGCCTATGATGCCTCGGATGATTATCATGACGACACCTTCGCCGAGTTTGCGGATGAAGAGTTTGGTGGGCTATATTGTTTGGACACAAGTTTTCAAATCTAAGCGGTGGAAAATAGTCTACATCATAATACGGATAATTACGACACAATATGAAATTCGAATTGTCTACCACACAATAGCATTGTACTTGGCAACTGCAAGATATGCGGTACATCTTGTTTTTTTTAAACTTCTAATAGTATATTTCGTCAACCGAGTGACTATAGTTCACTATAGAAATGATTAAGAAACGATTTTTTTTAAATTCAATTTTAGCACATAAAATTTTAACAATTGCAAGAGTAAATTTATTTCAAAATATATAAATATCGACTCCTTAATGGCAAACAGACTTCCTGTGTTTGAGGAAAAAATTTGAGTGCATTAAAAAATAAGGATTTAATTAAGGATTTAAGATTTCGACTGAAGGTGCTTGGTGAAATTTCAATATTAAATTTGAATCGTTCAAATAATGTACATTTTCACAGATTTTGTCACTAACGACCCGGGTTTCGCCTTTCGGCATCTTCAGGCGTTCAAGTGCACGGATGAACTTGAACTGACTGAACTGACTGAACTTGGTCAGTTCAAGTTCATCCGTGCACTTGAACGCCTGAAGATGCCGAAAGGCGAAACCCGGGTCGTTAGTGACAAAATCTGTGAAAATGTGCATAATTTGAACGATTCAAATTTAATAATGGAGGAATTCAACAATTCTATAATACATGTCGTTAATTTTATTTGTAAGTAAGTAATGAATTGTTTTTTTGGAATCGTTCAATTGCTATGTTTTTTTCTTTATCCTGAAAAATAAGCGGTAAGCCGGTTTGCGGATTAAGCAGTCGACAGTATGTTTATACGTAGGTATGGTTTTACTCTTATAAAAACAAGTACTTTAATTATTTTTTTTATTTCCCAACATGGTTTAACGACCCTTTATTTATCACGTTCATGCTATTATTAATGTATTGAATTTTATCTCTATAATTATTTACACCCTAGTAACCGGTTTATTAAAGTAATCATTGGCATATAAAAGATTATTCTTCAATAAAATACGTTTATTTCACTAGTTTTGCAAATAGTATTATGATGTTATTAAGAAAAATGCACAAGCTTCTTGTATTTGGCAGATATTTTATCGTAATATTTGTATTTTACGTGTTAATCAAAACAAAGACAATATACTATAAAATTATTACAATTATTTCCTTCGCAAAAAAACACTGTTCACATTTATATAAAGGGTCATTATAACAAAACTCGCTGCAGAATATTTTCACAATAATTGCACAATACAACGGCACGATAGTACAAAAGGCTTTTAAAATAGAATCTAGCATTATTATTTAAATATTCGTAGTAGTACAAGGTTATTATTAATCAAACACTGAATTGATTGACAGTTAATAATGCTTTCAAAGATGATAGACGGACACAATTTTTAAAAATTAATATCCACTTTTTTCGAATAACACTTTTAGATGATTGCGCACATTTGATTCACACTTAATAATGACGATTGTAAAGAATGCATCTTTTACTTATTTGCGAAACGTAATTATATGTTAAATGATGAGTTTGACACTCTCCACGCGGAGACAGACCAATGACTAAAGTAAGAGAAGATTCAACAATTGTTTTCCAGAAATACTACAAACATTCACCATATTTTAATTCAGTACTCGCTAAATGAATTTTTATTTAATGGTATCATTCTTGCATCTACTCTCACTTTTTGGTGATAACACTTTCAGTGTCAATGACTAAAAAAAAATTAGCCACCGTAAATTGATGGTATCTTTGTTGCAACGGCGAAAAAAATATGTTGTACAATTCCATTCGTTTTTTTTAATAAGGTAAACTAGTTTTGATTTCATCGATGTAGTGTACTGTTCTTTATCAGTTACATAAAATAGAGCAATGTTCGTCAAATATCGTCAAAATATTTAACCTCTGTGAAATAAAAACATCTAAATTTTAAATATTTATTTAAGTTTATTTATCTTTCTATTATTTTTTGCACGGTTTGGCATGCATACTGCTTTTTTATTATTTCCAGACAATAAAGTTTCATATTTTTTATCATAAAATATCAAGAATCAGTTAAAAAAACAAATAAATATATCGTCATCGTATTGGTAAACGTAAGTAAATAACAAAATTAACACAACAGTACAAAAGAGGGTTTTATTTTTTGAATATACTGCTTTTCCACTAAGTATTGATAGTGAACATATTAAAGTTATCAATTATTTGTTTCAAATAACTCAGTTAGTGCATTTATTATACCAGTTCGTCAAAAATTATCTTATAATTGTTTGTGTAACATAAAATTTCGATGCAAGAGAGCTTACTCTAAAGATAGAGATTTTTTTTTTACCAACTTCTGCCAGCACTGTGACGATATATAAATGAACATTTTTTAAGACAATTGAACTATCTTGTTATTTTTATTTTGGGTAATGCATGTAAAAATAAAAAGAGTTTTACTGAATGTTTTCCCGAAATGGTTTTTATTTTAATTTATTATACTTTCATTAATCAACAAACCGACATTGAGACCGAATTAAAACCCACTTAACAAGTAAATTTATTACAGCAGTAACATATTTGGAAAATGCCTAATTTAATTTCGGCTTCTCGTTTTTCACTTTAGATGTCAGATAATGCATTTTTCGTTTAGTCACTAGAAAGTTTTTAAATGTAAATTATACATTTCACGGGCACTTGCACATTATTTGCAATGACGTGTTCGTTTATGTAACACCTAATATGAGACAATATTATCAGATAATAAAAAGAAACATAATTAAGAAGCAATTATATATTTATAAATAACTAACTATATCTGGCCTGGCCAATAATAACCATAACAACATATTTTTAATTGAAATATAAATTGGTTTAAGGTAGATTAAATACAATTTAAAAATTAACAAATAAAACGTATTTGAAATTAGAGCTTGTATTGCAATGAATAAGCATAAAGGAAATTTAAACGTAAGTATTATAACTTAACCTAACCCAATCGGTGTGGAATTTCTCCTTGGAAGAACTTCAGAGTTCCAGAAGGAGAATCGTTTAACCGCTAGATTACTGCTTTTTTCGGTAAAGTTCTTTAAGGGTATTATTTTAAATACAACATGACAAGTCCATCGATTACTTTTCATAAAATCATTTCATTTTCACATGCGCGCTATTTTTGAATACCCTGTAAATCTACTGAAGTTTTTATTTATTGAAATATACTTCATTAATTTCAGTAATTGGTAAGTAAAACATAAATACCTAGATAAGAGTTTCAACACAACGTATACGTATATATGTAATTCCGAATATAAATTTTGAGTTAACTATTTTGGTTAGGGGAGGAATTATTTTCTGAACAATAGCGTAAGGGAGAATGAAGCGATAAGGGATGGGAACCCTTGCTCTAGAGTCAAGAATAATTAATATTTTTAGTAACCGGTTCTTCGCAAATGAGATATTTTCATTCTGCATACTTGGTTCATCGACAAGTTACACCGACGTAATCGCTGCGTTTTTAGCGTTAGCACATAGTATTATAGGATTTCGGTTTGATACGTCATTTTATGATTTATACTATTTTTCTTTTTGGTATAGTAAATAATCTCTCAATTCCTCAGCTTCCTTATCTCAATTAATAGATAAGGGAGCGTACAAGACAGCGTACAAGACAGCGTCCTGCCACGTCAGTGGTTATGGAGGGACGTTGGAACTGGCGGATTCCTCCGGAAAGCCTCAATTCTGCCTGCCTATTTTTTCAATCTATGGGATTCCGGAGCTCTGGAAGTCCGTCGGGTACTATCCATAGGATGTACTCGGTGGAACTGAGGGATGCTGGCATGTCATGGGAGGAAGCGAAGCAATTGGCGGGAGACAGGGAAATATGGAGAAGAAGAAGAAGATTGTAAATAATATTAATAGAACAAGTCAAAATACAAAATCAGAGACTTATATAAAAAAAGATGAACTCGTGCCGAAATAATCTTACGAAATCATAGTAAATATTGTGTGAGCATTTGACAAACAAATAACGTTTCAGCTTACACGTCAATGCTAAAAAAATAGATTGTCAGTCAACAAAGGAAGTATCGCAGTATTTTTTTGCATAATATTTGATTTTATATTGATTATGGTCGATCACGATCGCAATCATTTCCCTGTATGTCCATGCTGTTATATTATCTTCCATGTCACGCACAAGTCGTTTCGGTCACATGTTTGGCTCAGTTTCGCAATACTGGAATCTCTGTTCATATTTCCGCACATGTTAAGTGCACGCCTAACGACTCCGTGGCTCAATAAATATAGGCTATGCTCGTAATCAACAAACATGACAGATTTATTCAATTTTTACATGGCGACAATGAATAATTAACATTGCGAAATAACGGACTTATACAAAAACCGACTTTTGAAAAAACCTGTTTTAGAATGTCAATATTGTCCGAACACCGGTTTTATCCGGTTTTCGAAGTTTTACAAAAAGTGGATGATTCAATTAAAATAGAGAGAAAATGTTGTTTATTCATATACATTATAATACACAACAAGAAATTATTTGGTGTTACTCCTCAGAAAATGTCATTTAAGAAAACACAAAGCGTCCACTGATCGTTTTGTAACAAAATTTCCTGATATCGAAAATGTCCTTTCTCTGAGTGGGGCATATGGTATTTAAGCCATCAAATAAAAGATTTAAATTTTCTGTCTTTTTGTTTATAGACTCGTTTATAGACTCGTTTATGGAGAGTTGCGAAGTGCAACTTGAAAATAATTTCGCTGGAATTACATTGTATGTTGAATAGTATCATAGTCTTATAGTGTGTTAACTGGGGCTTATTCAATTGATTGATATATGTATGTATATACATTAAATTCTGGGACTGGTAGAGCCGTGCTCCAATTTCCCTTTCATCTGGTGTATTTTGATGCTGCTTTTCCCGCGTAGCGTTCTGTATTTACCTGGACGTAGGCGGGTGCGTGCTCTTTGGTTTTTGTTTTGTTTTTGTGGTGGTATTAGTTCTCATTCGTAGGCATTACATGTGACACTAGTGGTTGATTCAGTAACCTCCAGCTACAATTAATTGATGTTATGCTTATCTGATCAGTTAAAAAAAATGATCTATAAAACTTAATGTGTTTATATATACTGAATCTTTTCAAAACAGTTTTTGAAAACCATCAAACCCTAGTGATCACTGTCAATTCTTGGTAGAGAGACATTCTATTAAAAAATAAAACATTTTGAATTATATCCGTTTATATTGTTCACCATGAGCAAAATCTGTCGTGATCTTAAAAACATAATGTGGAATAAGGTAGAATAACAGTGTAATATATTTTTAATTTTTGCTCTAACATAATTATAGCATAAAATCTCCTAAAAAATATTTTCAACAACACATTTTTTTAGAATTTTTACATTGTAATATTTTATTCTAATGTGGACTACTATTTGAGTTGGGTCCGTAGTACAGTGGTCAACTTCGTTGGCGTTAGTGAAGAGTAACAAGGATTCAAGTCCCAATACAAACAACTTTTTCCTGTATCGTTTTTTGTTCGAAGGCATGACATGTCAAAAATTTCCCACTCACTCTTCTGAGCACGAAAAAATAGTATTTAGCGAAAGCCAATAGTTAACTTCTAGTCATGTCCTAGTCTTTATCTTTCTATCCTCTTCTAAAAAAGAGAGATTGAACAGCTGAGTAAAAAACGATCCGCGTTGAAAAACTTCCATAAGAAGATCATATACATATATGCTACACATTTGAACAAACAATGATTGAAAAATTACACTTCTAATGAAGTATTTTGATCGAAAGTGTAAAACCTTTACTGGTTGAAATTCGGTCACAACCTCTTTTTTCAGATATGAGAAGACTTGTTATTGCACTCTCTGTGGGCACTCGTCTTTAGGAAACGATATAGTAAATAATGAAAATATTTCAGACATTCGTGCCTTTGAATACAAATCTTTTGAAAAATCCACAAATGGAAGTGTTAATAAATACAAAATAAATTGTGTTGCCGAATATGGCCAAAGTCCTACGACGTTACCACACTGTAGAATCAATTTAAAACTATTTTCTATCCTTGACGAAAATTTAATTTACGGGATAATAAAACAAAACTATGCTGTTCTTATTCCATTTTTTATTTATTCATTAAGATAATTAAAACGGATTTTATCACATTATAAATATCTATCATTTTCTAAAAGTGACATATCGCATACTTTGAAAATAAATAAAATACTGTTGCTTAGTTTTCACAAATTTTGAGTTAACCACTTAGATTAAAAAACTGCAGTTCATTTATTATTTTTTAATTGAATTTATTGATTATACATTAAGAATTTGCTTGTTCTACAAGCGTGCAACTGTCAGATGGCTGTCAGTGAGAAAACCATTTAAAATTAGAACATAAATAATAAACAATAATTAAATAAACATAGAGCGACAACATCTTTACGAATGTCTATTATAAAAGTATTTGCGAGGTTAAAATAAAATATATTTTGAAAAAAGAACGCAGGTTTTAAATACATAAACGTCAAAAATTCATGTCAGAGATTTTGCGAAATACATGTCTCTAGTACGCTTCACTAAATTGGATTGACTTGATTAAGCTTTAAAATTATTCAATCCACATCATCTGTATCATATGTGAATGTTTATTTGATATCAATTGATTATTATGGCTACGTACATAACTATGCCCCCTCGAATAGACGCAATCTTAATATCACGACGAGTGACCTTAATAATGTAACTGAATACATACTGATCATTAATTCGGTACACTTGTCCTGAATTGAAACAGCAATGCAATAAAAAAATTACATGTATTTTATATGGATAATTTCACCCAGTATTAATATGAGCAGGTGTTATAAGTTTCACTCGCAATGATTTAAGACTTGTTTCTCGAGAGTAATTTTAAATTAATTAATTAATTTAATCTACCCCAAAAACGGGGCGTAGCAAAAACGATTAGGTAAGCACTAGTCTAGCCTTAGCTTTATTCTTCTATTCTTACTCTCTCTGGTATATAATAGAGGTTGAGCAACCGAGTAACTAGCAGTTCTAGTAGAAACACTTACACTGTAGAAAAAAACTTAATTTGGAGACTATATGCTCTACATTGAGAGCGAGCATGGTAAAAAAAAAAAACTTTTAATGTGTTAACTGTCAATATTCTTGGTAGATAGACGTTGTTTTGTTAAAAATAAAACACAATTTTATTTACCTATTTTACAATTAAATTTAATACATATTTGACCAGGAGCGTTTTGCTCATCGAAATCATTTTTAACTGATATTTTTTTTACATAATACCATTTATAAATTCAAATCTTATTGTTTGATAAAGAGTCACTCTTCGATATATATTCTAAGAAATATAACTAACAAATCTTTAATTATCATTACGTTTTATAAAGAACTTCAAGTACAAAAATATATCATCACCTCTGTTTATATTTCATGAGTTTGAAAGAACGAAGTATTTATGACAAGTGCATTCAGCATCAAAATAAACGCATATAACAAAAACTACTATTTCCTATCTTCAATGCTCAATTAAAGAATATCATTACAGATATAATAATATTATACTTCCCGGATTCAAGTAAAATTACATAATTGTATAATGGTAAAAAAGATAAAACTGTATCTTAAATAATAATTATTATCGTAGTTTGCTAGATATTTTTTGCGTGCTTCGGTTTGTCATTGGTACGTATGAAAAAAAAACGATTATTTTATTATTTGAGCAACACTTAGCCACAAAAATAACAATAAGCAGAATGGTATTTTTATGCGACCCATTTTTAAATTTTGTCATAAGAACAAACAATTTTTATGATGCTTTTTTGTTTGAAATAAAATGACGCAGCATTCAGTTTTAGGCTGGTAACTTTGATTATTTTAATTCAAATAATGTATTTAAAAAAAATATCTGCTCTTTTCATTTTCATCATTATCATCATTTTAATCAGCTTCTCAGCCTCTCATGTCAGATTGCATATGCATAAAATAAAAAAATTAGGATAGGAATTTTTGTTGTTGTTATATGTTACAATCACGGAAATAAGAATATAAAATATTGATAATAGCCCCTTGTCTTTGGAATAATAGTTTACTTAAAATTATTTTAAAATTTGTACATTTGGGGATTTTAATCTTGAATCACAAACAAGTATCACATGTAGGTAGCAGTGAAAATAACAACAGTAATAACATCTTGGAGCTAAAAGGTTTTTACTTGATATCTTTCATACGTATTTTATACTACTGTGGAACAGATACAATGTTTGCCACAAACACTACTCACCTCATTCCACAGTGTAGATTTTTAAAAAACCTCGAAATAACATGTACATTATACACAGAATGCATAACATTTATAACCTATTTTATGAATAGATAAATAACTCTTGCACCATTGATTCTAGGATTTTTTAAACTATATATAGCTACTAATGGTTACCGTCTTTAAGAATGATAAAATCATTCTAACTGCAACTTTTAAATTATCGCAACATCTCTTATGTTTGTTGACACGAATATCTATTGGCAAATAGTAGCCATTTTTTTCAGTTGAGTTATATAAGCTAATTTAATTAATTTTGAAAATACTACTTAGCTTATAAATCGTAAGTTTATTGCCGTATCACCTTCTACGCAGAAATGGAACGTGGATCTTTGTCGTTTGATGTTGTACGCGTGTATTAAAGATAAGCGTTCTATTGATGGTCGATTGCACCAACAATTAAATTATTTCTGCCATTCAAAGACCAGCATTGCAATATTTTCTCACCTGATGCGTGTACGGATTGCAGTCGAGCTTGGCGCATTGGCCCAATCGACCTAAACTTAGGATGCACCTCACGATTAAGGCCAAGGCTGTGTCGCATTTATAGCGAGCGTAAAAAGGCGTAAAGACTTGACACATTCTTATTACAAATCTATATGTATAATATAAAAATTTGGAAATGCTATCGTATCATCATATCGCTTTCGAAGATGTTAAATTGTATTATGAAACTTCTTAACAAATATCTTAACACATTTTTACGGTATTCTCTTGAGTTGATTTCGAAATCTAAACCTACACGAACTTATTGATTAAATGTGTCAAATAGTAGAGAATTGTAAAATATTAAAAACAGGTAAACACTGTTGTATTAACTTCGCTTTGGAAAACTCTAGAAGTATTTTTTTTCATTCAGATAACTTACCTTTAGAGAAACATATTGAAAACATATGTGTATCGTTAAAATAATTAAAAATCAGTGTAAAATTACATATGACTTAATTATTGTTAACTAAATAGTGCGCCCATACAATGAAAAATCACGTAAAATCAAGTAAGAAATACATATGATCAAAAGAATCCATCAGGTTCTGAATAATCGATTAACTAATTTGAATAACAAGATCTCTTTCAGCTTATAAAAAAGTGTTTGATTTGCACGAGAATCACACCTGAAGCAAGTGATAGTATTTTTTATAAATAATTTTAAAGTTAAATGTAAAACTTTTAATTTAAAGGGCATCTCAGACTCTCATTCTCATTTGAACTATGATCAGATGCACCGTTGGTTTGATTGAAAGATTATAAAAGAATATCCGTTGATTGTAAATTGTATTGTTTAGATTAGAGTTCTTATAAATATTGTCACTACCTCAAAGTCGTATTTTTTTTTGTTGTCAACAAATCGAAACCGGTTAACATATTATAATGATTGGTATTTACTGGGATATTTATAATCAAGAATGCAGAATATGAGGAATTGTCTACATCAGAGATAACATTTTTTACGCTGATATATACATATTGTATAATCATGAACGGAATTGGAGAGTCGGGTGTTTGACACACAAATACCATATATTGTTATGACATATTCATGTAATTTATGGACGTTAACTTTAACACGTTAGTTTGAACTGACTTTATTTGACCGTTAAAAATTTGAATAAATATTGCTATTATTTGAAATTACTTGAATAAAATAAAATTATAAAAATGTGTTTTAATTATCTTTTTTTTTAAATAACAAGAACGAGCTCCTAAAATATACCAACATGAAAATATTATCAAATAAAACGTGAAATGAAAATACAAACATTTTTATTATTTCAAGAAAAAAATGATTGTTTATTATTTTATGTATTGAATCCATTATCATCTTATTCTCTAGTTATAATTAGGGTCCAATGTGAGTAGCACGGGAAGATATTTAAATCTATAATAATATATTATATATTTGAATTGAATTCAGGCGACAGTTTTAAAACATAGTCGTGTTTTTTCGAATACTTAAGCTGACAGAGCACGGTCAAGTTATAAAATCTGACATACCGATCGATTGCGTTATTTGGTATTTACTCGCTCGGCTTAAGTTATGCTTGCGCAAGCAAAGACCGGTGCAATTGCATCAGTGGAAGAATCATTTTCATTTCTCAGTGGACAAGTACCAGTCTCTTGATTCTTGTATTCAGAAATAATTATATTATAGAAACAACACGTGTCGACTAGATTGACCTGATCGTTTCTCGGAGCGTAAATCTATTGCAATAGCACAAGACTACAAGTGGATTTTGAAATAATCAGCCTACGAAGAGGGCATTGAAACATAACAATGCCATAGCTGCGCTGCACTGGACATATTAGTTTCATTGTAATAAAATCCATAAAAGATGAAGAATATTCAATACTTCTTAATGATAACAGTAAAGAAACTTTGAAATTATGAACTGTTGATTAAACATAATACAACGATTTGATGGTAAGAGTTAGCATCATTTCTTTCCGTTCTTTTTCAACGCATTCACTGCGAATTAAACTTTTTTTAACTCATGTCCAAACTACTCCCAATATGGAGCATATGACCGCCCTAATGAAGTTATCTCAACAGATTTTTTATACAATAAGTGTTTGTTACTCAGTTGCTTAACCTCTCTTTCCCAAAGAGAGTATTAGGAATAAAAGAATAAGGCTAGGACAGGTATAGTGGTTAACTAATCGCTCTCGCTACACTTAGTAATTAAAGGATCGGAAGGGTGGGAAAAAATTCTTAGACATCATAAACACCCATGAAATCGATCGAAAAAGTGCTGTTCGTACTGGGACTCGAACCCGTGAGATCCGGCACGGAAACCAACAACGCTAACCGCTGCGCCATAGGATTCGACATTTCTTTTCGTTCTATCTTAACGGATTTACTGCTTATTGAATTAGAAGTATAACGATGGATGTATATGTCTAAAAACTATTGTATTTTCTATGGACAATTAATCTTTTTAATAATCGAAGTAAAATTAACATGTTCATGTTACTCAAATAAAGACTTACAACAAAATATTGCAGAGTAGCCCATACATCGTATGTATGTGTGCCTTAATATACTGAACAACAATCAATCAATAATTATTGTATTATGATAAAAAAAATACCTTCAATAAATTAAAAAGATCTTCGTATAAGATTGATGTGGTTATTAATTAACCGAATGAACATATTGCAACATTTTTTTGAGATCTTAATGGCTAGACATCTTCAGAGTTAACAATATAGGTGTTAATTCAGTTGTAGTTCTAATGAATCAAAAATAGATAAAGATAAAAAAAGCAGGTCAGAGTTGATTAATTGTTTTTACTATTGTATGCACAATCACGATATAATCACGATACAACTATAAAAAATTAAAGAAAAATTTAAAAAAGGAACGTAAAACTTACATTTTTGTTATAATTTAAAATTTAAGAATATCCTGCTTAAAACTATGTAGGAATATAAACTACTTTATTAATTCAAATGAAAGTGTCTGCACAAGAGTTTTGACCGCCCTTGAACTTTGACTTTGGGATGTACCCTACATATTCGTTCACGAAAAAATGCAGTAAAGTTTTCTTTGCGCTCAACAAAAACTTATGATTAAGTTTATCATTGTCAAACGTAATAAATTTATTCACTATTGTCTGCTTAAATTCAGTGCGAAATTTCAGTTTATGAATTATTATATAAAATAAAAATTAACTTTTCTTCGGTGCGTATTGTGTGAATTCTAATTTATTTTTGTCTTACTGACCTGGCATTAATTATTGATATGCCAATTTTTTAAAACCAATGTTTTTTAACAGTTTCAACAATGTAAATATCATTTTCATTTATTAGTTTTATGATTAATAAAAAAAAACCCATTGAATTGCAATATAAAAACTTGCCATTTTACGCATAGACCAAGGGTGGGGACCCTTCGGCCTCTTGGCTACTCTGATGCAGCCTTATGACGTGTGTACCATTTTTTTTATATTGGATAGATACAGATTTCTTTAAATTGCGTTTTGACTAATTTACATTGTAATTAAAAATATTTATTTTTTAGGGGGGGGGGTGTCAACGTTTTCTTTACTGTTGAATCAGATAAATGAATGTGGCCTTTAGGAATGAAAAGGTTCCCACACCTGGCCTAGACACTAACTAAAATATTTAAAAAAAAAATACCTTTGGGTATTATATAAAATATGTGGGTATCAAATGAATGCTATAAAAAAGACACATTTTTTTTGTTTGAGTTACTACCTGGCTGTGCTCAAATAAATTTTGCCCCAGTGTATTTTTTATCATCAGTAAAAAAAGAGGGTTAAAATATTTTTCATAGCAGTCTTATAGCAGCAGTTTATATACCTAATGGGTTTCCATCCAATTTTGAACAAAAAAACTTTTAAAAATAAAATAAAATGTTTAACCTATTAACTGTGAAAGTGGATGGAGTGCATTTAATAAAATAAAAAAGATTATATTGGCATTCAACCCACTACTAAACACAATAAAGTTTATATTCGTATTCACTATAGATTCGCCAGTAAAAACATTCTTTGAAAAGAATTATTGTCGTCAATAATTAATACGATTTTTTCGCTCTCAAAGTGACTCTTGTAGGTTATAAGTAACATAAATATGGTCTGTACACTTCGATTAAAAATCGCGTCACTAAACAGAGTACGTGTCGTTTGACTAAGTGTTACTTTATTGGCAGCATTATCACTGAAACGTGAGCCTCAATCAGCCACAACACTTCGTCAACAAACCTGATATTATTAAAAAGTCAATTGAAAATGAATGTTCAGTGTAAATTTGCATCTTGTTTTATACTATTGAGTTCCTGTCTTTCTAACGATAACGTAATGAAGATTTTATTGGTTCATAACTCTTACGTAAAACAAAGATAAACCAACTTTAATTTACATAATTTGTACAATAATTACATAAATAAGACAACTTTTAATAAATAATTACTTTGTGGATGTATTATAATAAATTTAAAACAGTTTTCTTTTTATGCAGTACATCTGTAAAACAAAATAAAGTATTTATAATATATAGTTTAATTTCGAAAGACATGTTCTTGTCAATCACATCGTGCTACTTTTAAAATATTCAGGTTCATTTAATTTTTGTAAAATGACTCTGTTTATTATGTGATTTATAATAATGGTTGACTGCACATAAATTGTACATCTCTATATTTTAATTGAGACATTTTAAACATTTTTATAATTAAATAATACAAGCTTTAAATATTCAGAAACTATTGGACGAATAGTTTGGAGATCAAAGCTATACACAGTTGTTATACACGGCGGCATTTGATTCAAATTTTGTCCATCGGCTATTTTATATGATAATACAATCAGAATTGCTAACACTGAGAATGTCACAAAGAACAATAGTTTTTTTTTAATTATTTTATTAACTACGCTACTATTTCATATGTCAAGACGATCATTGTATTATATAACTGATATTAAAAAACATTAAAGATCATTATTGTATGGTTTCAAATATATTTAACAAATAAAAAAATATGTACATAAATATATTTTTTAATGCTTTGAAATGTGGTTAATTCTATCACTGATTTCAAATTTTAACACTTACGTTGCGTCAGACAAAAATACACATTTTTTTAATAATCAATAAGCATGAACGTAGAATTAATAAATACGGTGTTGCAGCGGTGGGCTGCCAATATCTTAACGAGGGGCTCGGTAAATCTTATCCACTTATTTGTATCCATTTTCACTCCCAGTGAAAGTATCTCAAAAAAAGTTTTTTTTTCTACGAGAACTGTTTGTTACTTAGTCGCTCAACCTCTCAAAAAAAATAGTAGGGATAGAATGATAAGACTAGGACAGGACTAGAGATTATCTCGAACCCCTGAGGTCCAGCACGAAAGCCCACAACGCTGAATGAAAAAATGAAGGGGCTATTAAGGTCTTGTTTCATAATGAAATTTAACCATCTACAGAAATTGCAGTTAGGTGCTGATTTGAGCTAAGACTAATGATTTTATTATCTTAACAAGGGGCTCGCCAGCCGCGCTGAAATTTAACAAGGGGCTCGCGCGATCCCCCTCGAGCCCACCCCTGCTGTATTGTAATTCTAGCTGTTGATGTACATAAGTTAAGTAATATGTTTTTTTTGAACTTTGCCTGGTGTTTTCCTATATTTTTGAAATGCTGATAGATTTACTGAAGTGTTAAGAGCTAAAAGCATACAAATTATATGTACAAATTCGCAATAACCAAGAATATAAGGGTTAAAATCATCACTTTTTCGCATTGTTTTTTGATTATTTTTTTGACATTCCATAAAAGAAATTAAGATTTTTTTTTCAATAAAGTAAGGAATGTCTAAATTCATTTCAATGAAAAATACTATAGTCTCATTTCGATAAGTAAATTGTAAATTAAATACACATACAAGTTGACAGAATAGTACACAACGGAATTCAAATCAGATCAATCTTGTACACGAAATTGTATCTAAATTAGTTTACGAGGCAAGTCTTAATCTGATAAATATATTTTTAATTACTACCTTCACTATTAATACATGAATATGTGTATTAAATCTGAAATATTGTATGCACATAATAAAAAATAAAAATCAGGTTAACTTACGTAATAAGCATTTTTCTGTTTAGTCCCAAACAGCTTAGAGTTGATTCTCGACTGTCCACAATTAAAACTAAAACTTGGCACCTTCAGTCAATATAGCTGCTGCTAATAATATTTTCATATACTTTTTTTCACAACACATTTAGTCGAAAACTGAATCACATTTAGGTAAAAAATAAAATTATTATATGGAATACACAACGCAATAATATAAACAAATCACTTTTAATACAAAAAAAAACCCTATTGTTTTCTTAATTAAAATAAAATAATCGGAACAGTAATTCACTATATATCAATATGATTCATTTTATAAACATGTTTTTATTTAAAGAGTTATCATCAATTAGTATTTGTAAATTTCATTCGTAAATGAGTTCATTGAATATTGATGTATTTTCACCCAACTACTTTTTTGTTATATGAAAATCCATTAATTAAAAACTAAGAGTCAATATCCTTAATTGGAATTTATGTCGGAATGAAATAAACCATGATTGAATGTATTCATTTCAAACATTTATTTTTTGGTCGAATTACAAAAAAAAAACCGCTTGCAACGTCATTGCTATGAACTTTTCTATCATTTTTCGGCCTAAAAGTAAATGCATTTATATGTAAGATCTTTGTGAAGAAGCCCAGATTGAGTTTTCTGACAAAGACGTTTATTTAATTATATATGATTTTTACTCATTGAAATCATATTATTAACAGGGGCAGCTCATGGGAAAGAGCAAAAGTACACTGAACTCCCGTGTATATATTCAAATACTAAGCGATTTTCAAATATATTAAGTCACTCATTTTAAACTCCTCGCGTATTTCCAATTCAAAATATTAAAGGAAGCGAGATTCACAATCATGCTTAGGAAACGTATTCTGCACAGAAAAATATTAATAATACGTCCAAACTCCAGCCTATTCTAACTCAGAACAACTTTTCTATTTTTGCAAGAAACGAAAAATTTATGGGATTTATAATTCACGTGACATGTTGGTCTTGTATGTGAAATTTTAGAACTTTGAGGAGCATAAATTCTTGTTATATGTTCTATGTCGCGCATTTCCAAGAACCGATACGTAAACTAAACTAGGCTGGTCGTATATTTATGTATACTAGTCTACATATTTGGGATCTTTCCATATATACACAATCCGAAAAATTGAATTATATTTCGTAGCAATTACCAACCTCTAATATTAACATTGTTTTTTTAATATGGCATATTTAAATTCAAATATTAACGAAAATCGTCGATATTTTTCAAAGAGGGTTGACATTAAAGCCGCAGGAAAATTTATGCCTAGATTAAATCTATTTCAAAGTACAATAATGAAAGTTAATTACTAGACAAAGTCATTTTTGAGAAATACTATAGTTCAAGACACTAAATGCTCTTACGATTTTGAATGTAAAGAAACAGTAAGTATCGTCAATATTGAACATGAATATTAATGTTATCAACGTGTTTTTAAAATTTAAGAATTTAAAAAGGATATCTTTCATAAATAGATCATTTTGTACACAAAAAATATTCTTGTCACCAGCCGCCACTGATTACTAATCAAGATAATACCTAAGCATAAGTAATCTTACCTGTTTGTGTGCTCACTTACTTAAAAAGGCAATTAGTTTGCAAATACGCGTGAATATTAGCAGTAGTTGCGATTTACGTATAAAGAGTACTATAAAAATAAATATATTCAGCCAAAAGGCGTAAATCACTGATAGACATACCCAATTATTGTATTTATTTCATATATGTACTTTGTTATGATCATAAAATACAATGATATATTTATTATGGAAACAATTGCTTCTTGAAAAATGAAAACTCTCTGTTTTCACAAACATTATTTGATATAATAACTTACATACGTATGTATGTTAAATACATATATATTTGTTTAGATGATAAAATAAATTATCTAGATCAAACTAGACACGGTTGCAAGGTTATAGACCTTTTAAAGGCAAAAGTATTATTTATCGACGTTCATAATAGATTCTTAAGAGCTGCATGCAACACAAAAGAAATACTTATTTGTTATGTTGTTTGTGCAGTGTTAATTTAAAAAAATGATAATAATTTGACTTCTATGAACACCACTGATCTATTTTCCGTGCCATAAATAATATTTATGTGTAATTACGTGTAGTTATTAATATCATAAATGGAATTTAAATAATAACTGATCCATTTAAATTTACGAGGTTCGCAAAAAACTTACTCCAAACATTTAATAACATGATGTTTATTCACTTAATATGTAAATGGTTATGGTGTTATTGTAATTCAATAACTTTATTTCGATCATTCCAGTTATAAAAATAATTAATATTTTATCAAATGCAATCAGAGAGTCAAGTTTTTTGTTGTTGTTATAAACAAGTACCATGTTAATTATAAAATACCTAAGTGTAACTACGTCAATAGGAAGTCATTCATATTTTTAAAATGCTCATAATAATGGTAATAACCTTTATTCTAATGCCTGAAGTAGGTTCCGTAATTGATGTTGTATCTGTGATGTATTACCACATTAAAAAGTACACATATACAAACGTGTGTCGTTACAGTATAAATAAAACGATTAATAGTCTAAATATGTAAACAAAAATTAATACCAATATTTTTAAAGATTAATTTTGAAACTCGTGATATCTTGCGTATGGCGGCTTCAGCGGTGGGCTGCCAATACGTTAACAAGGGGCTCGCTTAATCTCGAAGCAATTTTTAGTGTTCTGAAGGAGTGAATTTTCTTATCCCTCTTATGCAGTTATATACGATACTTAAATAAGCAATCGATTTTTACTTAATACACGTATAATATGTAACAATACGCAGTTTACCGTAAACTAATCAATGTAAATAGATAAAAATGTACTATTCTGTATACTGACGCTGTCAAAGATAATATATAAATTCGAATATGCAGTTATAAAGTAATTTGATATGAGAATATTTTTTCTATAAGTTAACAAGGGGCTCGCCGGCCTCAATAAAATTCTACAAGGGGCTCGCGCGAGCCCCTGCGAGCCCCCTCCAGCCCATCTCTAGGTGGCTTGTTTGTAGAAACTTGTAAATACAATTGATATGTTTGTTATTAAATTAAGCATGCTACATGTTTCTTTTTAATCTTCAATGATAGTTCAATTAAGATCGTAAAAATAGGTTATAAAAGCAACTCAATTTGCCACATATTCTGTCCTTTTAGCTTTTTAGCTGCTGATAATTAATAGTAATTACCTAGCACGCCTGTAATAATTTGCAACTATTAATTTAATTAGTTATTGATGAAAAAAAATACTAGATATCTCGTCTGTGGCAGCCATCGAGTTAAACTAAACGAAAGACGTGTATTTAACTAAACGGCCTTATACCGATTATTTAAAAAATAAACAAAATTGAATCGGATTCTCTAAATAAATTTGTTAAATTATTACTTTTTGTCCGGCTTTTTACTAGTCTGTTTTGTGTAAGAAAACAAAATAGACAAAAGACAGGTAATTGTTATTTTATGTTTATAATTATTTAACATTATTACATCGACAGCGTTACTAAGTAAAAAATGTTTAAAAAATACTTCGAAAGTGTCATTTTTTTAGATAAAAATAAATCAATGTTCAAAGTCGAGTTTGATATCGAAATACTGTAATGTTAAGTAACAGCATTACGTTGCATATCAAAAACACGTGTTATTACAAAATGGGTTAAAAGAATGTCTGACATATAGATTTTTCATTCATATCCGGTTTGAAGTTATGGTAGTTCCGTTAAAACTACAAGTACGTTTTAAAATCTGGTTGCGTTACGTAAATGTATAAGACTGCTGCCCGGTGATAATTTGAGTGAGTTTATTTGTTTGAAATGTATGACGGTTAATCATCTGTATTATGTAATTTCAGTTTAATTTAACTATGTAACGGATACATAATTGGATATACATATTTAAGTCACATACGAAAGTTAAAATGTTGTTACCCACGCATAAAAATTCACTGCATAGCTCATTATCGATATTGATACCGCTTGGTTATGATATATTTTTATAGTATTACAGTATTATATAAATTAATTTAAAATATGTATTGGTTGTTTGATAAAAAAATTATCGACGATATTTTCTAAAAAAAATGACGGCCTTTTTATCTCGATTGAATACCAAATACGCTTCTAGCAATAATAACACATTGCCAAAATCGTCTTTTATGTCTCGTAAGTTCAGTATTTTGTATGGAATGTAATCGTTAAACGTTTATTAAATTGAAATTTAGTGTCTGATCTTTTCGTTGTTATTAAAGTTTAAAATTTTGCTAAAAATAAGTCAAACAAACTTTCGGCTCCCTTGAGATATAAAGTACAACTGCTGTGTTTGATACTGATCACCTCATATGTTAACAAAACTGTTTAAATAACAATTTAATTACCACATATATAATCACGTTGAACTAAGATCTTATTTCTTACGAAATATAAAATAATTGAATATGTTACATGATAAAAATATGTTTAAGTACTGGTGTTGTCCTAAACAAAGAATTGTCAGTTCATCTGAAGTATTTAAACAATTATTAGATATCTTTAAAGACGCCGTTAAAACGTTAATATATACAAGAACCATAAAAAGTTAATACCGATAACATTTTCAAGATTTTCTCTGAACGGATGTTGGAATCGCATTCCTAATACATTATGTATATAAAATTATGTTCTTTGCGCGAGACATCAACGCACGGTTGTTGGCTAAACCTTCAAAATTACTCACGCATTATCGCCACTTGTAACCATACCTGGCAGAGGTCATTTTTATTTAATTACAAATAGTAATTAAACTTGGATAAAATAGATTAACTCGATAATTATCATCAATAAAGAGAATTCTTTATAATATATATGTATTTTTTTATTAATTGAAATTTTCTAATAATATTACAATACAGTATCCTCTAGCAATCAAATTAATGCTTGATACTAGAATAAGTATAAATAATTTAAAAATAAGTATGGATTATTTTTTAAGAAATTTAAATGTTTATTTTTTTTACGTAGTCTAAATAGTATTTTAGTTAAACAAATATATAAATTTACTCAGAATACTGGGTAAGAAAAAAAAATCAAGTTAATATAGGCACTATAATTTCTAATATAAATTAGGATGTTAGAGTGGATAACAGGATATATAGTGTATCTCTTCTTAACCAGTATATACGTCTGATTAAATTTAAGTTTACAAATAGTTCTGATGAAAGCATACGCCGATATAGCTATCAAATATATAAAAAAATGTAGAACTAAAATATGTATTTTTTCACTTTATTACAATGAAGTTCTACCAAGTAAATGCCAATTCAACCAATAAATAAGAATATACTGAAATATGGGGGAAATACATTATAAAAATAGTGAAAGTTTTGTATATTGTATGTGTATACATTCACCAAAAATATCAGTTAGTTTTATTAGTCATTACACATTTTCAGTTGATTTATATTCAATTAAAAATTCTCACTGGGTAACCGCAACTGATTCTCTTTTCTAATTAACGATTCCAAAACATATTTTTTTAAATAATTAATTAATTAATTACTATGTATATACTGATAATTTTATTTTCATTAGTGAGTATTCTACAAATTAGCGTAGTTTATAAATTTATTTTCGTAAGAAAATGTTGTTTTAAAATTCCAATGCAATGCTTAAGAAAATCTGAATAAATAAATCGTTCTTCACAAATATGTTAATTAAAACGGGGAACAATGCAATGCAATTCATTTTTTTTATGTTTATTCTCATTGAAAACTGCTTTACGAAAGTGAATAAGGCAGGTGTTGTGAAATGGCAGCTGCAACTTGCTAAATCGGTGACTACACATACAACCAACAACAAAGTCAAGTCTTTGCAATTTGTTTTTGATATTATAAAAAAATAAACGCACAGAATTATTGACTGATAGCAATCATTTGAAAATTATGTCTTTAATATAACAGATTTACTATCGACAAATAAAGTCAGTACTTTAGGCCGAATTTCTAGAGACAAAAACCAAACGAAGATATTAACATTAATTTAATTTGCTTTATTTGAACAACAATCCTCTTAATTGGGACAATAAATTCCAAATCATAATGCATTTTTTAGTTCACATACCCTCATAATATGAACAACATTTCAATTACATGTCAAGTTGTATTTAATGAGCCATCACATAATGGGTGACAGTCTGACAGCGTTATTTTATTTGGGAAGCCAATCGAGCGAGGGTCTTTTGGGAGCCTTTGGTCGAAATTCCGAATACCCGATTTTATAGAAGCGCAAACTTACAAAAGAAAATGACAGATTACACTTAATATATCATTTTAAAAATCATATTTCTCCTTACTGTTTGTTATATAGAATATTCGCTTTATAGTTTGCTTTATTGTGACTGGCACTTAATAATAGCAAAAATCTGTCTCAATTGAGAAAAATCGACTGTTTATGACAGGTAGATTTTTTAACTGTTGTATCTTGCAACTAAATGTTGCGTTGGTATCTTAAAAATAATATGTTTGAAATTTTCAGTGCTTCACTCGAAAGCAAGATGTGAGAATTTTACGATTTAAACCATTAACATGTGCATAATTGGTGTTAATGGGTAATATAAAAAAACTGTACACATTTTTGGGTCACCAATATTATTTATGCTTCCCCATATCTTTTTAAACCGCCTGTGTGGTTGAGTGGTCAACATCGTTGGCTACCGCTACGGAGGGCACGGGTTCGAATCCCGGTACGGGCAGTTTTATAAATTGATTTTTCAATCGATTTATGAATTTCTGTTCAAAGGCATGGATGTATGTGATGTCTTGAATTCCCCCCTCCCACCCATCCTATCATATGAACGGGGCGTATGGAGAGCGATTAGCTAACCACTAGTCCTGTCCTTGCCCTTTCCTTCTATTCCTACTCTCTTTGGAAAAAGAGAGGTTGAGCAACTGAGTAACAAGCAGTTCTCGTAGAAACATTTCTGTTGAGATAAACTCCATTAGGAGTCCATATGCTCCATATTGGGAGCGGACATGGAAAAAAAAAATGTGTTGTAATAATAAAGAAGAATTTTAAAATGGAGAATTCACTGCCGGCATATTTTTCATAAAATCATTGGTGATCTAGAATATTTTCTGTTAAATTATACAATAAAAGGCACCATGATCGTATTGTTGATCGGCCCTGTTTTATTTCGTATTGTTTACAAAGATATGCTAATAGTGTTAGTTCACTTTTGTGTTTTTATATAATGATAGGCATTCAATACGTAGTATTATTCTTTAATTGGGTTAATAAAACGTACATGTTTTGTTGAAAACGCTATATTTTGTTTAGTAGCTATGTCGTTATGGTTACTACGTCATAACTACATTTATTTTTCAATATTTTAAAAATAGTTAACCAACAACGTTCTATAAATATTCTATTGAATAGCCTTAACTAAATCTATTGAGATTTGACAAAATAGAATAGTTGTTGAATAATCAAACTATATAATTATGTTTACAGTTAATTTTTCTAGATGTTTTATCAACTTACCAATATTATTAACGTTAAACAAAAGCATATTCTTTAACTAAAAATATGTTGAATTTCTATTAGTAACAGACAGATTATAAAATAAATTTTATCAATACTTTTAAAGGCTTTCTCACTCGGATTAGAAGTTTTTTTCTTTATTTTTTTGGTAGTTTATGGTCAATTTGACCGTTCGGTTTGTAAAAGTTGGTCACAGTTCGATCGGAACTAATTGTGATCTAAACAAGTGGTACGGAACGAAGAAAAATGATTTGAAGCAAAATGTTTTACTTTTTAAAGAAAGTTTAGATTACCTCTGATCTAAGGGTTATCCGAAGACAGACACGGTTGAAATTTTTGATGACCGTAGTTGCAAAATGTATACGATTTTTTAAAAAGGATTTATATATTTTCCATCTACTGATAATGAATACGATTGATTATTTTATTTCGTATGCCGCTTTTCTAAGAAGAATAATCCGATTAAAAATTATTCATTTGAGTATCATTATTATAGAAATTTATTAACGAGGAAATCGAAAATGATATACATTTTAATATTACCGATTTCAATAATTTTAGGGTTAAAAAAATATTTCGGGGATACGAATCAATAGCTATAATATGGATATTGTTTTCACATGTCTGGAGATGTTTTTTAAAGAAACGACGTGCTTTACAGGTGACAGAACGTATACGTATCAAATTTGACTTATTGATAAATTTACATAACCACTGTTGTAAAATCTATTAAATGGATTAATATTAGCTTTTTTGCGGTTAGTTATTCATAGACGAAATCAAACTTTTAGATGTATGGTAAAATTCTTACGTAATAATTCAATTAACATCATGTGTTAAATGCAAGAATTATAATATCATTCGCTTGCTACATTATTATAACTACTTACGTAACTTAAAAATGTTTCAACACTTTGCAGAACCAAAATTTAAACGCGACAGCGTCGTCAGATCAATATGCTTGCGAATAATATATGTAGATACCGAATAGTATTTAATTACGTGTGTCTTAATTTTCGCTCAAATATTCATCATTTAATGACTATTTTTCATAAAACTCTTCAAAATACACTTAAGCATTAAATAAGCAATATATAAAATTTTATATCGGTTTTAAATGTTCGTTTCTATATACAGTTCCATATTACAAGGAAATAGCGATTTTTAACGTATTACATAAATATAGATATACTGTAGAGATTTCACACATAAATTTATTTAGTTAACGAAAAGTAAAAGTAAGGTTACTACATAAATGCATAACATTATACCACAATCGAATTCATAACGTTTTCACTTCATCATAATATTATTACAACGACTATTCTCATTATACGAAACAATTAACCTAGTGTATGCATATCTGAGCACACGTTTCTTCGTAAACGATCATTTGATCTGACTTATTATTTTAACAAAATCTAGAAAACTTCTTTAAGAGGATAAATTATGCAAAATATGCATCTTTACTATTATATGTTAACGCCGTATTGAATTGAGAGAAAAAATCGAAACTAGAAACACTTTTTTTACTATTTGGATCGAAACTGGGTTATATCAAAATATTTGAGTGTTATTTCATCGAATTTTCAGTCAAATTACTCGGTGACCCGAAAATATACATTTAGTTTTAAACTTAACTATTTTAAGATAATTTAAAATGAAGTGTATTGTGTAGATTTATTTTATATCAAATAAATTTAACACACTTTCACTATATGTACAATCATACAATTTTTAAAGCAAAAATATTATTTTTAAGTACCTACCAAAGAGGAAAAAAACATTTTTCCTTGGAAACACAAAAGCAAACTTATTCGTGAATTTATATGAATTTTAACAAAAAATCTTGATTTTTGTTTATTAAAAAACGTTATAGAAAATTCTGAATACTAAAACTGACGCATTTTTTTAATTTTAATTAATTTATTAAGAAAGCGAGGTTTTTAAATATCAACAACAAGTATCTAGCTTTGTTGTTTCTGAACCCACTCTTTAAGAGGCGTGTTGAACCAACGTGTACAAAAATGGAATCGATTTGAAATATAATATAATGCAAAATAACGCATTTTTTGTATCAGGAAAAAAGTTAAAAATATTTATTGGAAGCGTTGCCCACTTGTGGTGTAGGAACAAGGATGAAATTGATACAAAATACAATGTACAATACAATAAACATATTAATTTGGGAATACGAACGCACAACCGATCTGGGAACAGTCCTACAGGGGTTTGCCGTATTATATTGATTAGAAAATACTGAATATTTATCTAGATGAATTAATTTTACACATCTAAAGATTTATTAAATGAATTATCTACTTCCTGAACATCCTGTTTATATTATGTAAGTGCTCCGATTTCGCTGATTTTGTTGCAAATTAAAAAATTATCCGTTACGCAGGTAAGCAATCGCTATTGCCAACTAGCCGGTAGTGAAATAAAATTATTTATACTTATCTGATAAATTTCGAAATAAAAGGTAGTGTAAAATAAAAATTATATCAAATGAATAACAAAATAAACGAGCAACATCGCCGTTAGGTGTTCTAATTGAAAATGTATATGAAGCATCGTTTCCGGTATTGTGTTAATCTACTCGGCTATTACGTTTCACTGTGAATCACTCCATTTAATATCTTCAAATTAATTTAATCATATTATTTGATTCACGCGCGGTCAATGTAAAACTACTTTGATAACTGCATAACTTTGATTATGTTTCCTTAGCGTGTATATGATTTTACACAAATGCGATCTATTTCTGTATTGACATTTAAACTTTTATCCTGAAATATATCTAAAATCATTTAATTTAAATATATAGTATTAAATACCATTAGCGATTTAATTTAAAATTTTAAAGTCAATTAATGTATTTCGATATACCTGTATTATTAACTTTGATATAGTAACATACATACATTATTGAGATCTGTTTTAACGCGTCCATTTTCAAGTGAAAAAATGTTATTATAAACTATTTTTAGAAAGTATATTAAATACAATAAATAATTTGTAAAAATAGCCATGTTTGGTTTTTTTTCTTTGATAGCAGATGTTCAACCGCTGCATAAAACCGGGTCTAACAATGGTATAACTTTATAGAAAAGGTGTTATTTACGTTACAATTCAGTCTACGCTACAATGCATTAACTTATACGTTACCAAACATTTAACTGATTGTTTAATTCGTATGTTTTTTTTATTATTTCAAAAAAAAAACTAATAAGCAATATATATTCAAAATGTTGAGATTTAAATGAATGGATACTGACAATCAATTTCTCTTTTCAAAAAACGTTTAAATTGAAAAACAAAAAAAAAACACCACTCATTTTATCATAAATCGCTAAAATCATACTAAACAAAGAATTATCAAGCCGTATTTATATAACTAAATTATTCTGATTAATTAACTTACGACATTTATGCGATTTAAGTTTAAATAGATAGTTTTTATTTTATATTAAAATTGTCTACAAAGTTACAGTAATAATGCATTTAAATTACTATTATTGCCATAGGTTTCTCATAAATAACGTTAAATTAGTTCTCTTCTAAGCTAGTTCTCAACTAAAAGACTTCTCTTTAGAACACTTTTAATATAAATTGAAAAAAAAGTGAAATCAATTTTTCTTTTGTTCTATTTAATAAATTCCCGATAAAAATATTTAGTAATAATGTTTGAATAAAATAACTTTAATACTGTACCTAATTTAATAGCCAGTTAAAATTAACAGTGATTCATTTTCACCATTCGTGCAGATACCGCACAACTTATGTGTTATTTGTTATATAAGTTGTAATAAAATCTGCCACACAAAATATTGCTAAGCAGTCGATAGCTGATAGTAGAAAGTTTTGCGAATCTCATGAATCGAATATTTGACAATTTGGAGAGCTACCAATATTAAAATGAAAGTTTATTTAATTTACTGCAGTATTCTTGAATACTATTCTATTCCAAGAAACATTTTAATATTAATTAACAACTAAAAGCATTCAAATCGAAACGTAAGATTTATTCACAATAAAATTTCCACGCGTAGAAACATTATTGTTCTATGCCTCATCCACGTATATGACATAAAAAATAGCATATATATGATCAGTTTTTTAACTATTCATTTATTGTAGTTAAAAAAAAATACTGTTTTATAATGTTAAAATTTTGAAGTCCTAGAAAGTAAATTGTAAACAATTAAAAAATGTCAGATTGTATTAAGGGATGATAAATATTCAAAATGTAATGACTCTTCAGAAACATTAATTAAATAATGTTAACCATTAAATATTATTTCATCATGTGGGGTTACGTGTTAAGTCTTGATACAACAAAGTAAAGTTTCTCCGTAAATAAGAATGCATCTTTTGCTCAAAGATGCTTTGCAATAATATGATGCCAGATATTCCACTCTCGTCACTCTTTCACAGCACTTTAAACCAATAATTTAGAGAATATATATTTAATCTATAATAATTCACTTATATATAATAATAATATTTGAGCGCAACACTCAACGACACATACGGAAATGAAATAGATAAACAATTATTATTTTATTACCACACAATTAAATACTCGATAAAAAAAAACACACGTATCGCGACTATGGCAGGTGGTTGTCGCTCGACGGCTGGGCTAACACTGCCAGCCGCTGGCTGAGGCACTCACAAGAATTATGGTGCAATGACGTCACAAGGCCTCGGTATTACGTATGTTTGCGACCCGATGGATGAGGTCTGATTTTGGAAACGCAACCAATCCACGAGACATCGCGGTGCGACGCGCTTAGTAACCATTGCATACAATTATACACATGACATCGAGATTGAGGAATATTTTTTTGTGATACGCAGATGAAGTGGTGTTTACACAAAAAGATGAATTGATGAATTAAACAAAACAAAAAAATATTGTATATCCTCATCACATTCTATAACCGTGAGTCTATTAATTTTTATCGTTAGACGAAAAATATTTACAAATCCTACGTGTATATCAAAGTTTTTAAATAATTGCAATCTATTAAGTTATGAGTATAATTAAGTATTAACTTTTTTGACTCTAAATTTTTCTTATCAATATAGATATCACTAACACAGAAATTCAGCGGTTTGCTGCCAATAGCTGCCAATAATCTCAAAGCAATTCTCGGTGGAATGATTTTATCACTCCAATACAATTATATGCAATACTAATATAAGCAATCAATTGTTAATAATTAATACACTTATAACGTGTAACAATATGAAATTTACCATAAAATTTATCAATCTAAAAGACTAAAAATGTACTACTGTGTATACTGAAGCTGTCGTAGGTAATATGTAATATGTAAGTCAAAAATTGCAGCTATATACTAATTTGATCTAAGAATATTGTTTTCTCTTAATTTAACAAAGGGCTCGCCGGCCTTAGTAAAAATTAACAAGGGGCTCGCGCGAATCCATTCGAGTCCCCTCCAGCCCACCCCCGCAGAAACTTAAAAATTTACATAAGTCGTAAAGTATGTAAATCAAAAAAAAATCAACACATTTTTCTTCGAGAGATTATGCCTAAGATATTAAATTTTGAAGAGAGATTTTATTTTGAATATTTAAATATTAATTTTCTTAATTAAACGATAACTTGTCGCCTGTGCGGTCGAGTGGTCAACGCTGTTGGCTTCGGCTACGGAGGGCCCGGGTTCAAATCCCGGTACGGACAGTTTTATAAATTGATTTTTCGATCGATTTATAAATTTCTGTTCAAAGGCATGGATGTGATGTGATGTGATGATGTGATGTCTTTAATTCCCCCCTATCACCCATCCTATTCTATGAACGGGGTGTATCGAGAGCGATTAGCTTACCACTAATCCTGTCCTAGCCCTATCCTTCTATTCCTACTCTCTTTGGAAAAAGAGAAGTTGAGCAACTGAGTAACAAGCAGTTCTTGTAGAAACACTTCTGTTGAGATAAACTCCATTAGGAGTCCACATTGGGAGCGGACATGGTTAAAAAAAACGATAATTGAGTAGACGTGATAACGCTTAAAATGTTCCGGATTACACATAAGAGGTCTTTAGCTTAGAAATAATTTATGTATTCAGATTAAGGACACAGGTGTATGTATTATTTACCGTGGCCCACTTCTAATAAAGCCCTCTCCTTAAATTATCATGTAAGTAGATATATTTTTTTTTTTGTAACGATATCCACTTCCAATGTAAAGCATATGGAGTACTAACGAAGCTTGTTTCAAAAGAAATTGTTCTACGACAGATACTTGTTATTTAGCCACACAATCTCTCTTTTTGGAGAGAGGAAATTAAAAGATTAATGTTAGGACAAGATTGGAAGTTGGCGGCACCCGCACCGGCTTTATTTTAGTACAGGATAGACGGGATAAAACAAGACTTTTATGCCTATGAACACAAATCCATAAATAAAAAATCAATAAACGAATCTTTCTGTAAAACGTACGTAATAATACAATTCATGCCGTTTCTTAAAAAACGTAAAAAAAATATATATAAAATAAGCTTGTTAGGCTAATAGCAGGTGTCAATAAAAACTGATGTAAGGATATAAATAATTTTGAGATTATGTCTACAAAAACCTGTTTTTTCAACATATTTCGTTAAACAAATTACTTATTATATCGAAGAAAATTACAACTCTTGTACATTAAAAACGGTTTAAAACTGTCTGTATAGCTTATGAAACTTTCTAACTTTTCTATATTTTTTATCGATAAATTAAATGTGTCAGAAAATAGACAGATTACAAAATAGTAAAGTTAAACTATATATTATTTTCCATAGATAAAATAAATTATATAAAAACGTTTAACTGTAGAAATAAATAGCTCGTATTTGTTTGGTCAGAATTTAAATAACATTGGTCAGAATTTATATTAAATGATCATAATATATCGGTCAGAATAAATAGTCATAATTTAAATGAAATTAACAAAAAAACCTAACCTAACCTAACCTACAAACCAAAATTGTTATAAAACATTCTGACCGTATAATATTTTTATTCTGACCAAAAATTGATTTAAATTCTGACCATTTAATTTGTTTCCGAAATAAATTTATAGAACACTCGAATAAATTATTTCATCTGAATTATTTAATAATATCGACAATGTTCAATTTAAAACACCGGCTTAAGCAATAGCTACTTAAATATGTATTAACTCTCAAATATTCACCAGCTGTATGGTATTTTGACAACCTAATTAAAATTAATTGACCCTTACAGTTTTACACTTAAAACAGTATGAAATATACAATTTTGTAACTGTTAAAAATGCCAAATACTGAGGCGATAATTTATCTCAATCTAATTTGCTTTTGAGCGATAACCGGTTATACACCTACCGATATTTTATGATTCACAATGTACAGATACAATACCACGTAAATTCATTACACGTTTTTGCAACAAGAGTATGTTTATTGATTCTTTTTATATCTATATGATATTTCTATGGTAATTTAAATTTATTTATACTATATTAGTTTTGTTTATGTATTTAATATACTTTATATTTGTTAAACCTGTTGCCGTGTCCGAAAGATTCCATAATGTTTAAAATTACATCTAGAATATTATGTTTTTTTTTTCATTATTTTTTAAATAAAAATATTTGGGATTACAGGTAATGCCAATTTGCACTAATATGTTTTAATTGAAATATGATAAGAAAAAAACTCGATGAGAATTTGTTGTAAGTCACTCGAGATTAGCTCGAGCAGAGTTGAAGAATCACAAACACCCACGTCTTAGGTGTCAAATATAAATTGAAAAAATCTAAATTTGATATTGACCTTACCGGAAATCGAACCAAAACCCACCTGATCGGTAGAGACAGCTCTAACCATTTAGTCCACAGCGGGCGATGAATTATTATTCTATAAGGAATTTTGTTTTTCCAGGTTAAAGAAAAGTGGTATATCGAATTAATCTGTAACCTAAAAACACATTGAATTGTAATTGGTTAGATATTTTTATTTACGATATATTGAAATCATTTTTGTGTTTTTACCTAGTGACGGTGACACCGATCAGTATTCGTTCAATACACTTGATGCGTAGACAGAAAGAGTGTGAGTGTGTTTTTGTGTGAGCTGTGTTACAGATGGACAAAACAATAAAACATAAGTACAAAACATCAAATAATATTAAAACCTTCTAAGGCATATCTTCAAACACTTGTGTTGTTTTGATCACATGATTCTATCAAAGAATAGAACCGGCTTCGCATAACGAATGAAAATTGAATCAGTTATAAATTCTCGCAGTGAGAGAAATCAGCCCTAATCTTTTGTTAAAACAAGTTAAACTAATACATATGGAAAATTGTAACTGCTGCCGTGGTGAATATTGAATATAATCGTTGAGTTTACATATCAAAGTTCAAATAAGTAATCAGACTTCTGTGAAACAACGCCAATGTACTTACAAATAATGTATGCACGTTGGGAAAAAAATCAATGTTTGTTCCGAGCTATTGCGCCTTTATTGCCGATGTATCGATTGTCAGTCTAAAGCAGGTAATAGTGAAAGTTGAGTGTCCGGTCGCACTTCGAAGTCGATTTTCAGAGAGGTCTGAAGAGGCTTGCGGGAGGGACGCGGCAGGTTCCTATGCCTACGTCATGGCGTTACATACAAGGACAGGGCTGCCCAACCTTCTTCAAAAATATAGCTCATATTTAACCTATCCATATAATTCAATAATACATCATTTTTAATCAAAGCAAAGTGTTTCAAATATTTTTAAAACACTACCTTTAGTATACTTTTTTTCTTGCTGATGAAAAATCTTGTGATCCATTCTTGTCTGTCCGTATTGGACACAGCGTAAGGACATCACCCTGTATTAAAACAATGAATAGATATATATGTCACTTTTAGGGTGTTTAATACTTGGTGGAAGGCTTTTAATACTTGGTGGAAGGCAATTATGCATATTTAATATTATTTCGATGTACTTCGGCGGTAACTTTGTGGAAGTGTGGTTATTCCACGTATTGTAATATAAACTGTGACACGTTTTTCGCCTCTTTCAGAGGAATCCTCAGACAGACTACTTTCACAAATGCTTGCTTAAGTGAAACATGTGTCACAGTTTGTAGCACAATACGTGGAATAATCTAAGTTATTTTATATATTATATAATACAATATTCTTTTGTACTATTTCCATTTTTATTTAAAAGATCAGGACCGGTTTCGCTCATGACGATCATTATCAACTGATATTATTATCAAAGGAATATTGTGTATTTTTAAAGATATATATGTACAGCGTGTCCGCACCCAATGTACACACACGTACTCCTAATGAAGCAATTGCTCAAACTCTCTTTTTTCAAAGAGAATATGAATAGAAAGATAATACAAGAAAAGGACTAGTGGTTGGCCAATCGATTTTACTATGTACCGTTTTCAAGGATTGGATGGGTGGAAGCAAATTAAAATAACACCGACATCCTGCCTTCGAACAGAAATTCATAAATCGATTTGGATACCAGCATATGAAACTGGGATTTGAACCCATGATCTTCACAGCAGACCAACGATGTTGACCATTTGACCACGGACCCTGACAAATATTAGACTATGAATATATTACATTAGTTACATAAACATTAATAGGAAATATTGCTGATGATTTTGAATACGATAGTATACTATCACTGAGAGTAAGTCTGGGGTTAAGGGTGTGACTGTCATATACGACTTTTATCAATTGGATAATATCGACTTTCTTATTTTTATAATAAACATTTACTTGGCATTTACCGACTATGTGGTATAGTTGGTAAGAGCTTGGCTCTACCAATCAAGAGGGCTTAATTACCAATAAGGTCAACGTTGAATTTAGATTCTCCAAATTAAATTTGAGATCTATGACATAAGGGTTAAGAAGGGTACAGACTTGAGTTAGTCATCAGCCGCGAGGACAGAAACGGCCACCAAAAGCACATACGATTTTTTGAATTTCCGTTTTTTTTAATGGACTTTTTGAAACTGTTAGTTATTTTTGTATCAAAACATCAAATTATTTACAGTTCTTTTGCTAATATATTTGTATTGAAATAATGTTGATCTAAAGAGGTCAAATTGTAAATATTTAAAAAAAAATTCATGTTTAGCTATATTTCAATCCCGAATGTTTGCGTACCCATACGGTCAGGCTCGTCCTTACTACTGACCGTACACAATATTACACGGTAATAAAACAATTAGAATGACCATATAGTTATGCGGGGTTTCTATACAACGACTTGGCCTGTTTTTTTTTTTTAATTTTTTTTAGGAATAAAAATTATCCGTGATTTCAATATGGCTTAAAAATATTTTTTTTTTCGAAAAAAGCTATCGTCTCTAGGGGTTAAAAAAAACGTTTTATGAAAACACTTAAATAATGTACATTTTAACAATCAGGGATATAATGGAGTTAAAATTTTTTGCCTTATAATCAGGATCGCTCTTTAATGGCACTAAATTTTAACATATGGACAAAACAAAAATCCATTAAAAAACACGCTATGATCGATGGGTTGAACAGGCCAGAACTAGATACATAACCACCTTGTTGGAATCACACCTTTGCGTGATTGGTACATAGAGATTTGCAATAATCTTGCTAACCAATGAACGGATAGTTTATTTGTGATGCGAGAGTGTAACATTCATTTTTTTATGAACAGTTCCGGTTTGTATGCATGTTATTAATCTGCGCATTATGATTTGATTTGCAAAAAATATTTCACCATGCAGAATCAATTAACGTTTTCATAATTATAAATACTATGCTACTATGAACAGTGAAGAAATTTTATGAAAACTCACTGTTTTTTTTATTATTAATATTCAACTAAAATTATGTAACTCACAATATGTGTTATAACATTATACTTTGTATATATTATATTGAATTAATATGACATTAAAAAAACGATACGTTTATGTTTCATAGATAAATTTGTAATAATTCTCGATGTCTAGCACAAATAATGTAAGATCTTTCTATTCAGTAGTTTTTTTTTAACGAAAACTGGTTGTAAGTCAAACACTCGATCTCTTTCTTCGAACAAGGTTATATAATGGAATAAGAAAAGGTCTTGAAGATGATATAATGAGGAAAATTACGACATTTGAGAATTCTACAACTTTAGATAAAAATCGGTTTCGTAGCTGAGTTGTCAACGCTTTTGAAATCATATTCAGGAATTAGAATCAAGCGTTTAAAAATTGTATATCTGGGGCTTAGTGGTAGAAGTGCCTATGTCAAATGTAACGGTGAAGCAATTGTTTTTTTGTTTGCGGTATCCAGCGGTGGGCTGCTAATATCTATACAAGGGGCTCGGTAAATCTTATTCATTTTTTTTTATCCATGTCCGCTTCCAACATCAAACATATGGCTTCCTAATGAAGGTATCTCAACATTTTTTTTCTACGAGGGTTGTTTGTTGCTTAGTCGCTCAACCTCTCTGTTCCAAAGAGAGTAGTAGGGATAGAATGATAAGGCTAAGACAGGACTAGTGATTAACTTATCTCTCACGTAACGCCCAGTTGAATTGAAGGATCGGAATAGTGGGAGGGAATCTTTGGATATCACAAACACCCATGCCTTCGAACAGAAAATCGATCGAAAAATGCTGCTTCGTACTGGGAATCGAACCCGTGAGGTCCGGCACGGAAGCTAACAACCCTAAATGAAACAATGAAGTGGCAACTACGTCTTGTTTCATAATAAAATTTAACCATCTACAGAAATTGTAGTTATGCGTTAATTTGATCTAAGACAAATGGTTTTCTTATTTTAACAAAGGGATTGCCAGCCGCGCTAAAATTTAACAAGGGGCTCGCGCGAGCCTTTTCGAGCATACTCCAGCCCACCTCTGGTGGTATCTATATAGCTTAGTACAGTGGTGTTTTTTTGTATTTTGACTGCCCAAGTAAACATAGACACTTTTAACACTAATAAATCTCCACTTCTGATCATCTTTGTGAACATTGACATTTTTTGGCGCAAAGTTTACTGTAACATTATTTTAGATCTACAAATTAGATTTCCTTTTTATTTCATTCATTTAAAATCGAATGACATAGGGATTTTTAGCATAAAAATAAAGAATTCTTAATTCCAAATGGCCAAAATCTGACATAAGCATCTAGCAATAAAGCCCAGGTATATATATTTATAAAAAAGAGTTTATAAATTGTTCAAAGCATTCTCTTATTCCTACGATATCTTAGATGTCTTTAAAAACAACGACAGTGAAATTTTCGCGTGCTATTAATTTGACGCAGAAAATTTTTAAATGATCCAAATCAACATTAAATTATGGATGGTGCTATAATTTATATTATGAATGTTAGATGACATCTTTACTATATTTGAATATGCAATTAAATAACCATTAAATAACCATTTGGATGTTGTATTCTTAGAATGTTCATATAAAAACATGGAAAATCATATCTTTACGTACGCAGACAATGAATAAATAAAATTCGTTGATAGCTGTCATCTTCAAGTGTATGATTTAAGTGAATGATACTTTTATATCTGCTTTTTGATCAAACGGGTAACGTGGCTACTTATTTATAGTGTTCAAGAGATAAAATATGCGGCACGTTAGTTTTATTAGTGCGACAAATTAAGCATTCGGATCACAGCCTTTGATTTAGCCAAAAACGTTTAGCTAGTGACCTAGTTACACATAGCAAATGACTTGTAATATCGTCACATCGGTATACGCAATATCAAACAATATTATTTTGAAGACTTTGACCAATTTAATAACATTTCGATGGCTTCGATTTGAAAGTTCATTTTGAATATGAAATTAATTTTGATAATTCTGTTATTTACTCCACTTGTTATGATACACGCTTAGTGTCACCAGACAGAATATTGCAAGCCTTTTTCGAATGTATCAATTTATTCGTATGTCTAGCCATATTCTGTCTGATGATGATTTTTAAATAAGCGAAATACGTGTCATAATGTGTAACACACAGTGGTGTAGTGGTAAATAAATAGGTACCAGGTCGGTCATTGATTTCTTCCCTTTTTTTGTTTTTTTTTTATATCCGTCTGAAGTTCAAGAAAACCACAAGTTTTAACAATTAAATCAATAAAAAACGCACATTTAACGCAATTCATCTAAATTAATTTCTTCACGTTACATGTGTAAATTTATGTTTGTAAAATTCGTCGGGTAGATCAATTTTGATATAATGGTTTTAAATTTTATGAACATTATTTTGAATATATGTATCTACTAAATTAAGTTACTCATTTTCAGGTGCCAGGTCTCCGACCTGGCTCCACTTCACCACTGGTAACACAACAATATTAAAGTAACAAATTTATCAAATTTATTTTTTTAATCTAAACATAATTTAATTCTAGTTTTCTTATTTGTTTTGCCACTTTTTGTGTCGTATAATGGAGATTTTTAATATATCTTTTTTTTCGTCATAAATATTAAAAAATATCTAACTTAGTAAATGTTGCAATTTAAAATAACTCAAAACCAGATATCTCAACGAATGTTTTAACTGATTTTTACACTGTTGCTTAACCTTTATTTATTTTAAAGGACGAATAGGATTTTTGGGTAGTTAAGCGGTCCTGTAACGTTCTATTGTTAATATCGGATAGGTGGGAAAGAAATTTATGTCTTCGAGTACAAATCCATCCAGAGATTTGAAACAGTGAACACCGTAGCTGAAGCCAACGACATTGACTACTCGGCTTAAGGTTCAACGTACAAAACTTTGTAATAAACCGTAATAATAAACGTAAACACATAATGATTATGTAAATCAGGTAAAAAAAAATCTAAACTATAAATCTTCTTGGTTAGCTAAAATTGTTTTTATAAGTATCAATGTCTCCATAGAAGACCGTGATCTTTTTACCTTAGATCTTTGCGTCGTGTTATTAAAATCTATATAATTTTCAATCATTCAGAAAATATTATTCATAATAATTATTGTTTTAATTATATAGGCAAAGTGAAATGTTTTGCTTGTTGTGTAAAATCAATTATAAATAATTGTCGAATTATATCACATATATATGCAATTGAAACGACAATAATAATATATTTTTTTAATTCAGGTATTATGACATGTGACATTAGCACATGACCATTTTTATATTGTCATGCACATACTGTGATAAATCAGTGTTTGGATGAATTAAACTATTTCCAATATGATAGTAAAGTGATTAAATTAACGTGATTTGTATTTATCAGAAATGTCGTAGCAAATAGCGTAATAATATTGTGATTATATGCCATCGTAGAATTTGTCTAATATCATAGTTATTTTCATTAACGTTGATATTATGTTTCAAGTGAAGGTAACCAACCACCCACTATATACCTTTACCAATAAAAGTATTGAGAAAACGGATATGACCATAATAATAGGTATATTTTACATTGTTTATGTATATTTTTTTTACCATGTCCGCTCCCAATGTCGAGCGTGACTTCCAATGCAGTTTGCTTATTACTCAGTTGCTCAACTTCTCTTTTGTCAAGGAGAGTATGACTAGAACAGGACAGTGGCTAAGTAATCGCTTTTGCTACGTTAATTTTGAAGATAAGAAGGGAAGGAAAGAATTTAATGCATCACATACATCCATGCCTTCCGACAAAAATCTACAAATCAATATATAAAAACTGGAAGTAGTAGGATTCGAGCCCGTTACCTCCTTAACCGAAGTCAACCACGTCGACTACTTAACCATACAGCGTACTTAGTTGGAATTAAACCTTTTTTTTATAAATTGTTTCATAAGTAATGCTGATGATATATATGTAGAACTAAAATACTAGCAACCTTACAAACTTCTGAAATATACAATTTTTTAATAACAAAAACGTTTTAATAGCCTAAAGTCATAAAAAAACTAATAAGCGAATGAGATTTAATAATTGTGTGACGACATTTTTATTATTTTATTAATTTCATTTAAAGACTTTTACAACGCATGTTAAAGAACATAATATATCATAAGTTATGTTGTTTTGATCAAACAATTCTACGCCGTATCCAATTTTAATGAAAATGCAATAATATGACGAATTGATTGCGAGCATAGCCGTTTGAAGATTTTGAAAATATATTGTCTTGTCTCTATAGTAATTAAATGATTTATATCTCAGTCTGAAGCTTTTGTGAAATGAACCATTTTTATTAAATTAGGCTTTGTCTTATATTACAATTATTTTAATTATTACTACTCACAAAAAAATTGAAACACAGTTTAATGAGTAACTTCCAATTTGGGTCTAAATCTTAATTGCGTTCGTGTGTGAGCATTTGGCTCTATATTGACGCTGATTCCAGGTAGGGATTTGAACTGAAATATAATTGTATGCTCAATATTATATATTGGCTACCGATTTCTTTAGAAAAAATCAACCGTTTTACAAAATTACTTTTATCTTTTGCAACAAATAATAAAAATAATATGACTGTCAAAAATCACTGATAAATGTGTGTAGCAGGGGTGGGCTGGATGGGGCTCGAAGGGGCTCGCCCGAGCCCCTTGTTAAAATTTGGCGCGGCCGGCGAGCCCCTTGTTAAGTTAAGAAAATAGTTCGTCTCAGATCAAATCAGCACCTAACTGCAATTTCTGTTAAATTTTAATATAAAGATGTATTATCTATAGTGTAAAGGCATTATGACTGAGATTTACCGAGCCCCTTGTTAAGATATTAGTAGACCACCGCTGGTGTGTAGTATATATATTTAAGAATATACTAAAATAGTAATAATTCAATAAAAAAGAATATGGACGAACATGTCAGGATATCTGAAATAATAAGAAATCATAATATTTCAATAATAGTCTACTTCAGTATGAAACAAATGGTATTAAATAATTCAACATAATAAAAACTGTGAACCAATAAAAAACAACATATGTACATTCATACAAAAGTCGTTCAACATATTGACATATTGGAATATTATGAGTTTAATCAATATAAGTTTCACTACGTAATTTACAATATATATTACAAGTGTATTACACATTATGTGTCATTAGATAGATAGATTGAAATATTTCATTCTTACCTGACGTATGCAGGGTTGGCACTGTTAAATTATTGGCATTGTCATATTTTTCAACATTTTTGCTTCTCGCCATTTTCACTCAATTTCGCGGTATTAAATGAAAATAACGCTCAACGGGAACAACAAGAATCAAATCATACAGTCAGACGTTATGTTATCTATGTTCAAACGTGCGATGCCATAGAGATGATTTCTTTTGTCATAGTTCTGTTTTTTCATGTTCTGTTTTATTTTATATATTAGATAAAAAATTTACATAAATATGTACAATATCATACCAAAAATCAATACCTAATTTATGGTAAGAAAAGCACGGACCATGTTATCCCTTCTTCATCTGCAGATTAATTGTCAGAGTTTTACGAACCAACAGGACCTTAGTGACCTAGATTTAAAACATAAGAAAATCTTCACATGGGATACTTTGTGATGATATGGTCTTCCAGTATAATTTTTTTAGCTATTTTACTATCCCTATATTCACTATTCAAGCAATTAAGTCTCTCATCTCTTCTATTGACATCGGTTTCCAAGTGAGAAAGAAACTCATACTTAGTTTTTACTTCATTAACAAAACGGGTATTTTTTTAACTTTTTTTGTTTCACCGTGACGTGACTTCTTCTACGTGATACACCAAAGTATGCGCTGATAAATCGGCGCTCTAAGTCTCAAAGAGGAAAAAATAAATATTACACATGAACATCTAAATTTTGCCAAAACGGATATTCGAGGAACAGTTCATGCACCGATAATTTATAATATTTTTTCTACTATTATATATCTACGTATTAATACAGTACACACGATTGTGTGTATTTGCTTTACGGAGATACATTATCCTCAACCTTTTGAACGTTTCATGGCATTGTAGAATACGTCATAATTACTGGAATTTAAATCACGGTCATCTTGTAAATATTACAATATAATACTGAACAGATATGCGATTTCAGAATACGAATGGAAAACTATAACTTATTAATTAATAGATCGATTATATTTCCTGTGTATAATAATATAATTAGTGCAAATTAATAGACAGTATAAAAACTAGATACTTTTACATATATATTATATAAAGCGAATTCATGTTATTGACTGCGGGGAATTTTACACAACTTACATAACATTGTTTGTAGAATAATATGAAGTGAATATAAAATAAATTAAAAAATTCTAAGCCATTCCACAGGTTGTGTAACAAATATGATACGTGTTTCGCTTTGTTAGGATGCATCTTCGGACAAACTGTCGACAAATTGTACAGACTTAGAATCAAGTTTTAGTTTATTCGTAAATAACCTTACGATAGTTTGTCTGAAGTCGCTTCTCAGAAGAGACGAAACACGTATCATAATTTTGTAAGCAACCTGTGAAGTAAAGAAGTTATCAATTTTATATAAAAAAAATGACGTTTTACAAAGCTAGCGCCGAATCTATTGTAAATATTCATATAGATTTTTTCATGTTCTTGATGTTGATTTAATGAAATTAATAAGTTAACAGGAATTATAAAAATCAGTAATATTCATTTTTTTAGCACTTTCTTATCACGATATGATAAGGACGTATGACATTATATGATTATATATTTTTAAGTTTCTGTTAAATAAAACTATGGTAACTTTAAAATTATGGTATTTGGTTTGTAGAATAAAGTAAAACTTTGTCTTTTGATATGACCTATCTTAAAAAGGCCTTTTTAGTTAGTTTGCGAACTACATTTCAACAGAAAATTTTAATTTGAAAATCTTTTTTATCTATACTTGCATAAGAGTCATCTTTTTTCTTTTGTCTGATATCTGATATCTGATATGATATAATTTCTTTGTCTCGCACTGTTGAAAAGAGGTCTAAAGAACTGAGAAACAAACAATTCTTTCAATTCATTAATTCTATCTAGAGTAAAGGATTTCTTGTTCCACGAAGACTTCGATTATCGGACACGTTTTCTTGAATTAGTTACATAAAATGTCGCGACATGAATAGAATGTATGGAAGTTTTATAAATATTCAATAAACAATAAATTTTTGTATGTGTCGTATTATTGTAATGAATAAATACTTGGTTATTCTAATATTGCTGAAAAATTATATTTTTTAAATTTAAAAACTCTAATTATAGTTATTACACCATGATGCATCTTAATTTAAAATATGATACCATTTTCTAGCTTTAAGTTAGTTAGCTTTAGTTATTGTTTCGGAATATCTTGTATACTCATGCAATTTAAATAAAAACAATGTATACGTGTTGCGACAAAAAACGTTACAAAATAACTAACCAGATGACTCACTTTGTGGCTAACAGAGAATTATTTTTCCCGGTTTCATTATTTGCTCAGACATGTCACTCTGTAGGATTTCGCTTGCGAGAGAATTCAAGAAAACAGTATTACTCAAACAGAAATTAACTAAATGTTTACTTTACATCGAATTATAGACTTTTTTCAGAAATATCTTAAAGTCCTCTTTATCAGAATATTTCAAAATTTTCCTTAAGTTTTTTATGTATTCCGAATGGTGTACTTACACTTTATTTACGAACTGATTATCTTGTTTACAAAAAGCTATATAAATAATTATTAAACATATATGACAAGATTTTTTATAATATTTTTAATAGGGAAAATAATCATTTTTTCCTTTATAAAATCTATTATCATTATTTGTGTAATGTGTCATTAAGTCGATATTAGTGAATATTTATTGAGATAATAATAAATATAATATTACATACATTCAAGAAGTTTAAATTTAAATTAAATATTGAAACATACTAATTCTACGACGCTGCTTAAACAAATCAATCAATGCGATCATTAAACATAGTTTCTACTTTGCTTCTCACATACTTTTGAAATATTTTTCACGCCAATAAATTGATCTGTATCGATTGTCACTTACTTCATTTCAGTTGGTGAAATATAATAAAAAACAACTTACTTTCACGAGTTTTTATTGAAATTCCATTTAGTCAGTAAAATTCTTTTATATTTAGGTAGTATTTAGTTTCACAAAAGTTGAAGAGTGTATTTTAAAAACATTCAATTTGATTTGTAAAATATTTAATTTTAAGTGAAAAACCTGAAGCAATTTTAAAATCAGTTCATAATAATAATTTGTTTAAACAAATATTCGTTCACCTTTTGAAAACATACTATAAAGCTATAGAGAATCATACATATGTCAACACTCTCTTTTTAACCATTTTCATAGAATTGCATTAAAGGCTAAAATAGGTAGATATTAATTATATTACAGTTTTTTTCTAGAGCAAAATATGTACATTATTTTGTTTACATTGAAAGAAGTTTTTTTGTTTCTGCTATATTCAAATATTTAAAGTTGGAAAACTTACTCAAATTTCAAAGATGGACGACAATATAAATGACAACAAAATTTATGATTTATATTGAGATATAATCAGATCATGACTGATTTATAATGTGATATTTTTCGTGTTGGATCTGTACACTGATTTTAAAAACGAGTAGGACTAAATGCATCGATACGAATATTGTCTGACATACCATGGTACATTTATATGATCTAATTATTTGTATCCTTCCTCAGTGTAGCAACAAATCTACTGAGAATACTTGAATCACTCTGCGTGTTAAGTTTAATTATACATCATCGACGTTGTGGTTGGTTTGTGTAATAATTATTTTGATCCCATTCCTCTGTACGCCGTGTGAATATATATTTCGAAAATGCAAACCCCCGTGCTAATTAATTATCAAACGTATTTAAAGGCAATATTTCATGATTTTGATTCGTTAGTTGTCGTAGCTCATTTACACTACGACAACGCTACGAGTGCTACGATCCATCGTCAATTATATTATAGCATATTTATTATTTTGTTAAAAAATATTAAAGACTTCTTCGGTAGATTTGGCTTTAACTTTTAAGTTCATTTTTAAAATATTGAATTAGCTTTGTTACTTCACTTGTTGTGTTACAAAATGACACAATATTTTTCCTACTAAACAAATCATCATCAGACTGAATATAACAAAGTTTACGAATAAACTAATGTAATTAGTACTTTCAATCTATATAAATTACTCTCTCCCTGCGTCGCAACGTTTACGAATGTTCTATCTGATGATGTTTCTTAAAGAGTCGAAACACGTGTCTCAATTTTTAACACAACAAGTGGAGTAAAACAGCCATCAAGATTAATTTTATATTATTATAGACTTATTTAAATTTACTTAAATATTAAGAGAAATATTTTTTTAAATATAAAATTTAATAAAAATATATTCGTATTTTTTTAGGTACGTGTCTCAACTCGCTCTTGTGAACATTCATTTTTATGTATGATTGATCTGTATTAGTACTTCACTATTGAATCCACGTCACCAGCAAGGACGACCCCTGGAAGATAAACTGACGGTATATGGTGTATCAGAAAAGCAAGGAAAAAATAAAACAAGCTCATAAAATTAAGACTGACAAAATAAAAAAAATACCTCAAGATTTCCACGTCTAACTTACAGTTGGATAGAGACAAGACAGCAGGAAGCTCGTTTTTTTCTTTAAAATTTTATGCTTAGCGTTTTGGCTTAGTCAAAACCAATACTATTTTCATTAGTGATGAGCTTAATTAATAAACCCCCTTTGAAATAATCACCACTACTTAATGAAAAATATAAGTTTTTTTATAAATATCATTGCAACAGTTTTTGTGCTATGCTTGTTTATATAAGTCATGTTTCCTTGGCAAAATCGCATTAGAACACGGATAATTAATAAAATATTCACGCACACATTACAAGACTTGACTTAATTGGTCTAATTATTGCAAACAATGTTCATAACAGTGTGTGCAATATAAATAAATGTGAGGTCGTATGTCAAAAAATAAATAAATAGGTAGTTATTATGTACACTGTGGATTTTCCCCGCAAATTAAAAGTAGTATAGTGAAATTTTTGTAACCCTTCACTCTGATATAATTAATGTTTTTATAACCTATAAAATATGTTTCTCGGATAAAATTCAATTTAGTTTGTAAAGCTTGTCAGGTTTTTAACACAGTGCGGCTCGAATCCCAATATAAACATTATTTTTTTAAATAAATTTATTGTACGAATGCCAATTTTGAAATATCGGGGCGTAGCGAGAACAATTAGCTTATCATTAACCCTGTCTTAATTACATCCATTATGTCTCTACTCTTTTCGAAAAAAAAGAGGCAGAGCAACTGAGTAACAAGCAGTTCTCGCATATGTGTGAAGATATATAAATAGATAGTTACACCAATAGAAACATATAAGTAAACATTCACTTGGAGTATCTAAAAAAATACATTGTATTGTTTGTATTCATTTGTTTGTTTTGATTGGGTTTTAGAGTTTGTTTCCTGAATCGGGAATACTGAGAAATGTGCGATTTTTTTTTGTTATTTAGACCTACTACTTGTATGTGCGGTCAAAAGTTTGAATCCCATAACAATTTTTAATCTCCTCAATCAGAATTTTAAACCATGTAGAGAGATTTGCTAACTCTTGGTAATTTCATTATTCCATTATTAATTCTTTAACATTTTCAACCAGGGGAGTTGAACAATAAACACAATCGCAGTTCTCATTAAAGCATCTTACGTTAAGATCCATTTGAATTTCATATGTTAAGTGTAAGCGGATAAATAAATCCATTTTATGTTTTGTTACCTTTGCTCTCTGGACTGATGATAAGTATAGCCATATTATGTGGAACTTAATCACTTTTCCTTAACCCAAGTGTGAAAAAATCTCCGATTCGTTCATTTGTCATGTCATTACTTTATCAACACAATCGGGAGTCGTATACGTCGAGCTGCTTGAAAATTTAATATACTGACGTCTTCACGCCGAAAAAATAGCCAAACGAAATCGAAGATTAATTGTTTTTGTAAACTGTCATCATTCATAAATAAATATTTTTATCAATACACCATGTATATCAAAGGTCGATGAGTGAAGATTCAAGGATAGCCACAAACAACATGCAGTCTCGGTCTGTTTACTTTGACTGAGTATTGATCTCTTTTAATATAATCGATGTAGTTATTATGTACAGTTTTTTTGAAATAAAATAATTATTTTAACGCTTATATCTTAGTGCTAAGATATTTTTTTCTGATTTTATTCAACCGTATAACAACGTTATAAAAAGCAGGCTTGTGCATAAAAGTAACCCTTAATAAAATGTTGATTTTTGCTATTGTTCATAAAATAGCCGTAGCCGAGTGATAGTGCTTTAGCCTGCAGGAGATTTAAATTTACATTCGAGTGCAGTTTGGTAAAAAAATAAAAAATAAATTCATTCGACTATATAAGTAATAAGTCTATCGATTTCATTATTATTTCATCTACTCTTAAATTATTTTTTTTTCAATCTCTGCAAAATTTTCAGTCAATTAAAAAATCGATGCTTTGTCTGAATAGATGCTTTGTCTGAGTTTTAGCCACATTAAAAACCATTCTGCGAACTTGAATTTTTTGTGGTTCTTAGTCTTCTAGTGTCTTGTTTTAAAAAAGATTCTATCAGTTTCAGTTTCATAGTGGTTCTGTTTTTATAAATATTTTATCTGTACGTTTAAAAATAAACATAATACATATGAACAGGATTTAATTTATCTCAGATGTGTTTATAATATATTTAATATTAAATAATGTCAATCAAAATATATCATGACAAATTATAAATACATGTTTTTTTTCAAGTACATAATTTTTCTTCAGCTTTACCTTGTGTAACATGAATGTACATGTAATTAATGAAAATCATTTCTAGTTTTGATTTTACTTGTATTTTAAATACTTTTCTGTAATTATTAAATATATTTTTTTTACAAAAGTCTCTACATAACCAAAGATAAAATTTTCTTTTTTGACTTGTGTCACAAAATTAACATACGATTGAAATCTTTGGACTTTACGTCAAAGAAAAACGATAATGTATTCATAATTTAACGTTAGATGTTTTAGTAAAAAACACTACGGGTTAATTTTCAAACAATATTTTATACAATAGAAAACATATTATTAATAATTTTTCAATATTTTTCACTTATTTGCCGCATCACGATTCCTTGAAAAGTACGAATAAAAAATGTATTTGATTGAAAATAGCAAATAATTAAGGTTCCATTTCACAATGTTAACTTCAGTTAAGTATTTAATTAAATACAGTCGAAATTGGTTATTAAGAAGAAGATGAAACCGACTAAATTGTTTCGTTATAAGTATTACTCGTTATATCAGTGAATAGGTACTTTAAATGCTTACCCATCACATGAATACATCAGAATTATCTAGAGCGGTCACATAACACAAAAAAAAACCTTCTGACCTCACAAAACTTGGATTTTTACATGCAAGTTCAACCACATGCGTGGATACTTTTTCCTCATTACATGTTTCCTCATTACATCCGATATCTTGCTATTTCCGTGATCGTATTTTTAAATTTAAAAAATATTCTGATTACAACAACATCAATATTGAACAAGCGATATACCACGTCTACGGTTATCCCATTGCCACATTCTCGGAAAATGATGACGTCAAGAACGAGTCAGTTGTCTACATAGACTCTATGCTATATCTACTCATAACTACACGAATGTCTCCCATATAATCTGTGAATATGAAATGTCACTTTATCTATAAAAAGATTTCTGCACATTTGACCGAAGTCCAAGAGCTCTAACGATCGGTTAATATAATTAATTCCACGAGTACCTTGTCACTCGTATGATTGTGTTGATTAGGATTTCGCTACCATACGATGTATGTAGATAATGATTACCACCTGATATTGGTAAGCACCCACTTAGAAGACTTCATAATAATCCTCCCAGAAGGAATGGTTTCTTCGGGCGGAACCAGCGATGGGCTGCCAATACGTTAGCAAGGGGCTCGCTTAACCTCAAAACAATTTTCGGTGTTCAGATATATGCGATACTTAAACAAGCAATCGATTGTTACTTAATACACTTATAATATGGAACAATATTCAATTTACCGTAAACTTATCAATCTAAATGTCTAAAAATGTAGTACTGTGTATACTGAAGCTGTCATAGATAATATATACATCAGAAACTGCAGTTATATACAAATTTGATCTGATAATATTGTTTTCTCTTTAATTAACAAGGGGCTCACCGGCATTAGTAAAATTAACCGAGAGGCTAGTGCGACCCCTTCCGAGTCCCCTCCAGCCCACTCCTGTGCGGAACCCTCCAGAACACCGTCGTCGTTTTTCACTGTCAAACTCTCGAAAAATCATCGCTTTCATGATCATCAACATTCTTAACGAAAATTTTATGTTTTCTACCGTAAAAAGTAGTTATATTATTGCCTTATAATCTCACACAAAGTAGAAGCTTTCTATGTGACGATTAAAAAAGCATAATCGACTTTTTATTACATTAATTGGATATTTTTTATCACTTTCCCTATTTAAGAATCATATTAACGTTTAAAATTTGTATACACGAATAAATTGATTACATTTGAAAATATCTAAAAAATGTATACTATATTTCAATCCTAAAGAACTTTTTTCATTACTTTAATATGATAGAGATGAGAGAAACCAGTTCTAAACAATTGTAAAAGGGGTTTTTTTATAAGTTAAAATACTTCCCGCCACGACTTGAAAGTAAGGCTATATAACTGACTATGTATTAATTTCATGTTCACAGCATTCAATTCATTTTTGGTGTGGTTGCTTCAGTAGGTATTCGAGATTGTAATTTTATAATGTACGATTGTATCTTTAAGAGATTTCTTGAGACGAGCAAAAAAGTACATTATTACTTATCAACTCTATGATTGGACTGATCGGCCAAGATGAATTGGTGGTTAATTATCTGAATTAAATTGTTTTCAAATAATTAGCGTTATTCGGTGATTAAAAATATCTTTTTAAATGCCAATTCTTGAAAAACTGCTTCATAGGCATTACTAAAACGTTTGAGAACGATCGACGCTAATAGATTAAAGACAAAATGGTTATAGAAGAGACAGCTTTGAGTGCCTTTAGAATACTAAAGCTAAACAACTCAATATCGATCGATGTAGGAATAATCCGTAAACAAAGTTATCGCTTAATCTAAAAGTTATTTGCTATGGTCTGGAGAAGGGGCGGATGTTTTAATTACTCTTACATGTACTTACCTACATAATATTGCAAGATTGAAGATTGACGCATAAAGAAGAAAGAAGATTGAAATGAAGATAAATATTTACTATTATTTTCGCTCCAATTTTATGTTTTTAAACGTAATACTTAAACGGTCATAGATAAAATATTTTTTTTAAATTGCAGTTAGGTACTGGGTTAGGTACTGAGAATATTGTTTATTTTTGTATATAGACAAGGAACTTGCTGGCCCATGACAAATTTAATAAGGGGTTCTTTCGAGTCCTTCCGAGCCCCCTTCGGCTTACCCCTGGAAATACCTAGTCTTTACAAACTTCGTTTTTTATTTAAACATTTCATTATCCATTATTTATAGGTTATTAAATGTAATGAAAACTTCTTTTCTACATGCGTTTCTTATTTTTCCAGTAAGAATTACCGAGAAAATTTAACGCATAAGAATTTTCTAAACGGATGCGGTTTTGTGATAAGGTATTTATTTTCAAACGTTTCTATATTAAAATTCCACTTACAAGATAGAATTACTCCTAATGGTTATGTAAATCAATAATTTTCCGAGTATTTTAATATTACATTTCATACCAACCAACGTTAACTTGTTAAACGTATCGTACTATGGAATATTTAGTATAATTAAATATAGTGCATCACTATCATTGAAACTAGGACTTGATGTAATTTAAGATTTCGACTGAAGGTGCTTGGTGGAATTTCAATATTAAATTTGAATCGTTCAAATTATGTACACTCCCAAAGATTGTGTCACTAACGACCCGGGTTTCGCCTTTCGGCATCTTCAAGTTCATCCGTGCGCTTGAACGCCTGAAGATGCCGAAAGGCGAAAACTGGGTTGTTAGTGAAAAAATTTGTAGGAGTGTACATAATTTGAACGATTCAAATTTAGGACTTGATGGTTTTTAAAAACTGGTTTTGAAACCGCCATTGCTAGAAATTAATTAAATTATTTTGAGGATTTGATATAGTTACGATATAATGAACGTAAGCAATTTGGACTCGGTGCTTTCACGATGTTGATATTTTGACTCCCAACCCTTGGTCTTGATAAGCCTCCAGGTTCTTCAAGGTCTTGATAATCATCCAACGACTAAACGTCTAAATTGAATTATTCAAAAAGTATGATTGTTCATATTTGACTAGCGTATTAAATACTTAAAATCATATTTTTTCCCAGCTTCATTAAGCCCCCGTAATCACTAGCTGTCAATCGCTTTACATTGGGTCCCTTTACCAAGCTTATTTAAAGATAACCGGTATTTCTTCAGAAAATCGATGCATTTTACCGTATACGTCCTTGAATACCTGTTTACTTCAAAAACCAAAGTTGCGAAACACTGTCTGCAACATTAATAAATTGGCCGATTCGATGTCAGTTTTTGATAATATCCAGACTGACCGGCTTGCGGTTCCCGGTTTGGCCTTAATTTGCAATAAGTCGTTTTTCAGCTTTCAGTTTTAACAATTCTGTAGGAAAAGTTGACCAAGAACTGATTATTTTAATCTTATTTATATAACAAACTACTAAGAACCATTTTATTGTAATTTACGCTCAACTACCAATATCCGATCAAACAATTATATATAAACATAGGCCACAATTTTAATATTAATCCTCCGAGGACGAGCGTGACCATATGGTCACAGTAAACACCGTTGTATATTTATCCCACTATTCATCCTTTTTCTACCTGAATATCGTTGCTTTCACTCATATTTGGTTAAGAAAGGTACAGACTTTAGTAATTCATCAGTCGCGGGGACAGAAACGGCCACCAAAATCACATGCGATTTTTTGAATTTCCGTTTTTTTTTAATGGACTTTTCGTTTTTATCAAAACATCAAATTATTTACAGTTCTTTTACTAATATATTTGTATTGAAATTATGTTGATCTAAAGAGGTCAAATTGTAAATATTTTAAAAAGTTTCACGTTTAGCTATATTTCAACCCCGAATGTTTGCATCCCCATATGGTCACTCTCGTTCTTACTACTGTCCGTACACAATATTGCACGGTAATAAAAGGATGAAAATGACCATATAGTCATGCGGCGTTTCTATACGACGACTTTGCGTTTTTTTTTTTTAATTTTTGTTAGGAATAAAAGTTATCCGAGTTATTCAATATGGCTTAAAAAATATTTTTTATCGAAAAAAGCTCTCGTCTCTGGTGGGTATTAATTTTTATTTTTTTGCATATAGTTTTTCATTTTTCCATTCGGATATATGCTAAAATAGTTTTGTAAGTAATGTTTGTTTCCTGATTTTTTTAGTTATCTATAATATATAACATATGTTCTTATCTTACTAAAATATCAAAAGAGAAAAACCACATAATTCATTTTATCCATAAAAAACGGCGAAATCAATTGTAAAAGTATCTCGCTTTTTATTATTGTTATCAAGAAAACAGCTCTGCTAGCGATGAGCTGCTATCGGTGGTAAATTTTCAGAATTCCATTAATGTGACCGTAAAATAATCGGTTACATAGATATTAAACTAAACAGCTGAATAAAATAAATTAGTAAAAATTATACTTTTTTAGATTGAATATTTTTTTGATCACCTATTTTATTGCCAATAAACTTGCAGAAAAACATCAAAAAATTGACTCTATTTTTTATAGACCACGGATACTATTTGTGCAGGGTTTTTTGTTCCCAAATATTTTTTCGATTCACTGATCAAACTCATTTAACACCTGAATAAAAAAGAATATAATAATAATAAATTTTATTTTGGTTGTAAATTTTGACTTATAAATGACGTCATAAAAAACTGAAATTCTGCTGGCTTTGTTCTGCCAATTGGTTAAAAAACGATGGAACATCACAAAGACAATGACGGGAACATAAGAGAGTTCATTAAACTACGATCAAAGTATTTTCATACTGAACAGTTTGCCATTTTAAGAGTTTGTACATTGATTTTTCATACGACATGGATGTATGTATAATATAATATTTAATACTTTTAATACTTTACCGTCAAAACTATCTTGTCATGAATACTGAGTGTAGTATTAATTAAGAAACTATTAAGAGTGGAACCTCGATATAATGGAAATAATATCCAATCATCTGATAAAGAAAAAAAACAGATTTTGTTTGTTTTTATAATATTTATATTTAAAACATTATGCCTACACATAAATAATTATTAATTATTTCTATTTAAAACCAGAAAATTTTGCTCTAAATTAAAGTTTTTATACCTACCTCATCATTGTATAAAATCACATAATATCTTCAACCCAATAATGGAAACTTCCTTGACCTTGTAGTATGCCGTTTGTTTTCTTAATAAAAAATACACATTCGAAAAACATACTTTTATAAAACGGAAATTCGGCTTTTACGGACACTCTTTCTAATACTGTACTAATATTTTTCCAACCCAAATCATTATATGTTTAAAATTGTTTTATCAATTATTTTAGATCTTTATAAACTAAATACAGTTTATAATTTCGATTTTTCAGTTGCTTTCTCGAAAATATTCTTGAGCTCGATATGATGGATAAAAGTATTTAATATAAAAAATCTTATAATACAGCTCTGAATTGATCAAAAATACAAAATAAATACTTTTTTAGTGTGTACATTGTAAATTATTGGTGAAAAGGCATTATCAATATTCAAAAAAATAAAAACCTCTTTCCCAAATTTACACTAATACCACATTATTTAGATTAGAATTGGTTTCGCTAATCACGGGCATTATCAACTGATGAAATATAAAGCGATACAATATTTAATACAATATTTAGTAACAAGGTGAAACCGGTCCAGATCTAAAACTAATTTGATGGCATTAGTACAAACTTTTTTAATATCATTAAATTCATGTATTCTTTTTCATACCTTAAATAAAATATTGCTTTAAAGTATTTTTTTTAATCCATGTCCGCTCCTAATTTTGTGCATCCATATGCTTTAAAAACTTTGTTTGCGATATTTCCATTAGGAGGCCACCCTCCTAATGGAAATTCGCAAACAAAGATTTTATCCTACAAGAAGCGATTGTGGTTTGCCAATCACTGTCACTATATTACCTTATTTTACTATTGGAATGATGGGGAAACATCCATTCCTTCAAACAGTTGGATATTAAAAATCAATTGAAAACATGTTGTTTGTTCTGGGGTTCGAACCCGTGAGGTCCAACGTTGTTGGCATGTAAGCCAACGACGTTGACCACTGTGTCATTGACCCGACACTTTTTATTGACAATTAAAATAATTAAATGTATATATTTTATATTATACTTAAAAAAGATTTTTTTACATAAGTCCTTTGACCTGTCACGCAATAACATCTAAAACTGAGAATAATTGTAAGTATTTCCGTATATTTCCCCTTCCACGTTTATTAATAATTATAGCGGCATATTTTGACTAATGACATATACCAAGATATATCACTTTTATGATCTGTGAAACAACAAAATTGACAGATTTATTAAAGGTCACCAAGGTTTATTAACCGCTGAAATATAACATACTTCCTAGTAACATCAATAATAAAATCATTGTTGTGCGGTTTTGATACGATGGTTTGTTCATAATTATTATAATGATCATTATATTAACATCTTATAATGATCTTAATGGGGCTAAAGCGTTGTCACATAGAGATAGATCTTTTTTACCGACGACGACAAAAAAATTGACTCGAGTTATATTGGTAATGTATATGGACGCCATTTAGAATATCGAGTACTTGGGTACTCGGGTAATCAGAATATGCTGTCGAGCAATACAAGAATCTTCTTTATCTTATATTACGCCAATCGCTAAATCTTTGCACTCATAAATCTTACTCCCAATACTTTTTAAAAAAAATGGTGGTTTCCCCTTAATAGCAAAAACTACGAGAAGCTTTCCTTCAGGACTAAGTTAATTCTAATAGTTTTTTACAAAATATTTCATAATATTGTAAAAACCATTTGTAAAACAATAGTGTACTATGTTCAGTTTCACAGACCGATTATTTTATGGGATGGACAACATTTTTAAGCAACACGAGCCCGTTATCTCTTTACATATTATACAGGAGTAGTTATAATTTATTTAAGTTAGAAAAATATAAGGCATAATGAAACAATAGGCAACGCATATTAAAATATGGATTCATTTGGGACCATATTTATTATGAGAAGAAAATATAATTATAAATAGTCTTATATGTACAATATAAAAATATAAAAATACACATCTCGATCGATTGGTAACTCACGATCAATAAATTGATTTATCAATAACGTATTATTTTGTTTAATAATTTAACATATTGTTTCGTAATGGAAGTATTTCAACAGAAGTTTTTTCTACGAGAACTGTGTGTTAGTCAGATGTTTAACATTTTTTTAAAACAGAGTAGGGATAGAAGAATAGGACAGGATTATTGGTTAGCTTATCGCTATCTCTACGCTCGATTTTTGGAATATAAGAGGTGAGAGGGAATTCATGACATCATATATGACGTCCATGCATTTAGACAGACATACATAAATTAATTGAAAATCAATTTATAAACATTTTTCTTACTGGAATTCGAACCCGTGATCTATGTAACCGACGCCATCGATATTGACCACTCGACTACGCATCCGATTTAACGTATAGTTAAAGTAAATCTATAAAGTGTTGCAAAGATGTTTCTTATTTTATCTGTTTGTTTCTCTGTAGCCGCACATCACAACAAAACGTTTTCACACTTGTAATGTGTGTTGAAAATGTGTATATGAACGTGAGTGTGAACAAGTGACACTGCTGCCTGTTGTGTATAATTACTTATTCTTACAAATTATCTTTTTGAACTCAGTAAACTTAAGTCAACTCACATTATAATAAATGAAAATTCTCAATCGTTGGATGGAAAAATAATATATCTTTAAGAAATTATAAATATCAAGTATATAAATGTTGGGATCGTCTGCTTTGTATTATTCTTACAAATGACTTTGACCTCCAAAGACGTCATATTTCTTGTGGTCATTACACGTCTCTTTTTTATTTTGCAATAAGAACGGAAAATTGGCTGCATGATTGCTAGATGTGTATTTAAACCATGTTTGAATAATTCACAATAGATTAAATGAAAAAGTATTGTAAAATATAAGATATGAGTAATGCAATTAAAGAATACCAAAGGGTCATATATTTTAAATTTTTCATATAACTTTATAAGCAAGCAATCATTACTACAAATCAAATCAAAACGATGCTACAATTATATAACATACGCACATAGTCAAGATCTCAAATGTCTTCTCTTCTTCTTCTTAGACCATATTCGCTACCTATGTGGAGCATATGGCCACCACGTGGTACCTCAATGTTTCCCTGTCTCCCGCCAATTGTTTTGCTTCCTCCCATGACATGCCAGCATCCCTCAGTTCCGTCGAATACATCCTATGGATAGTACCCGACGGCCTTCCGGGGCGCTGGCATCCCACCGGTCGAAAGAAGAGGCATTCCGGAGGCATCCATAGCACGTGACTCAGCCAGTTCCAACGTCTCTCCATAACCACTGACGTGACGGGGCGCTGTCTTGTACGCTCCAAGATGTAAAATAATAAGAAAATGTTTCAAACCTTTCATTATTTGACGGATTATTATATAATACATAAAAGAAAGACTTATTATAGTTGACAAGTAGATTTAAAAAAAACTTAATTTCTAGTGGTCGGTGATTAATGCAGCTTTGGTAAATTTAATTTACTTTCAATTATTCTAACATAATACGAACAATATTATTTTTACACGTGTTTTCGGTCCGTGTATCATTGTCGGGTGAGTTGGCAAATTTTTTTATGTGTCATACAATCAATTGTTATTTCTTATAGTCTTCAAAGAATTAAAAGTGAATGCCTTCAAAGATATCTACAAATATAAAGAAAATTATGTATTGAATATAATTTTACAGGCTATGTCTCATCATCATGTAAAATTAAATGTGTTGAAATGAACTTTGTAGTATCACTCGTGAGATATGCATAAACATATTTGAATAAAAGTCTGCGCCAATGAAGTATGCCATCACTAATCAACTAATCAGCATTTTTAAAAGCATACCCGTTCCCAACATAGAGATTTTTTTTAAATTTTACGTCCGCTTTTAATGGGCATCATAGGGCATCTTCATTATGTATCTTAACAGAAGTTTTTACAATAACCGATTGTTACTCATTGCCCAACGTTTCTTTTTCGAAGAGAGTATGGATAAAAAAGATAAATCTAGGACAGGACTAGTGGTTAATGTGAATCATATGAAACTCTAATGGAGCAACTCGAAAGAAATTATTTTTTTACGACATCTGTTCTTTTGGAGGACTTGTGGATGAAAGCGATAAACGAGGATAATTCAGCAATGGCTTTAAGCTCAATGATACATTTATTTATTATATAAGCACAAACCATTTATTTACTGAGCGTCAGTTCAAGTTCAACCGTGCACTTGAACGCCTGAAGATGCCGGAAGGCGAAACCCGGGTCGTTAGTGACAAAATCTGTGAAAATGTACATAATTTGAACGATTCGAATTTAATATTGAAATTTCACCAAGCACCTTCAGTTGAAATCTTAAATTATAGAGCATAATCACTTTACGTACGTGTGATATATACTAGTTTGCAATAATGACAATAAAATTACTATCCCAATGTACTATTTTTCGAAGGAAATGGTTTCATCGGCAAAATCAAGTTGATCATTTCGATGGCTCCGAGGGATTCCGAATCCCTCGAAACCATAGAAATGATATTATCTTTAGCAATATTTAACTAAAAAAATAACTTTTCATGAGTTTTAAGTTATCGACAGTGTCCATTCATAAAAATGTTATATCTCGTTCCCCAGAACATGAAAAAAGCTGAGACTTCAGAATCCCTACCGCATACACTTATTTTGCATAGTGAACACGTGATTGTGTTGAGTACTTCAGACAGTTTATAATAATTGCATGGTTGCGGGAATTACAATTTGCAGAAGTTAGATACATGGCTCTTTACTTACGTTTTACGTCTCGCTTTGTCTTTCTCTTAATTCAAAACAGAAACAAAATAGAAGTTGATTATAAAATTACTTCAAAATACTCTCCCACCAACCTGCCATAAAATTATATGAAGAAATGAGGACAGCAGCTTGCGGTAATGATGATTATAAATAAAGATGTTAATTTAGAATTAAAACACTTAAATATATTAATACAAAGAACTCGTTTTATTGTGTGGGCTTTGGACATCAAATTGTTACGTACAACGAAATAAAAAATTGAGGCGAAAAGTGCCAACTCATTCTTATGGAATACTCTTAGTCAGTTGAATACATATACATAAGTGGTCAAATTTAAAGCCTTGATGCACTTTATAGTTTGATGGATTAAAAAAAAACGTTACTTTGATATGTTATATTATAATTTGATTAATATTATTGCATGGGTTCAAATAAAACGTGCGCCTTGAAACCCTCCAAGGACGAGCGTGACAGTAAACACAGTTTTCTATTGATGCCACTATTCATAATTTTTCTACCTGAATATCGTTGCATTCACTCAAATTTGGTTAAAAAGGATACAGACTTCAGTTAGTCATCAGTCACAGGCACGAAAACGATCACCAAAAGCACATGCGATTTTTTGAATTTTCGTTTATTTTTAATGGACTTTTTGAAACTGTTAGTTTTTTTTATCAAAACATAAAATTATTTACAGTTCTTTTACAAATATTTTATTTTTAATTTTAATTTAATTATTTTAAATTTTTGTAAATTAAAAAAATATATATTTGACATTACAGCTTACGCCAATGCGTCAAATATTTTGAAGTTGAAAGATCATACGAGATATACTCGATGAGAATTTTTGAAAGTCACATGAGATTAACTCAAGGAGAATTGACTTCACAAACACCCATGTCTTAGATCTCAAATTAAAATTGAAAAAAATCCAATTTGACATTGACCTTACCGGGAATCGAACCCAGACCCACCTGATCGGTAGAGCAAGCTCTAACCAACTAGACCACAGCGGGCGACAAATATATTTTAAAAATGTATTTGTGTTGAATATATTGGTCTAAGGAGGTTAAATAGTAAATATTTTTTTAAAAAATCACTTTTAGTTATATATTTCAACCCACGTCACGCTCGTCCATACTACTGTCCGTACACAATATTACACGGTAATAAAAGGATGAGCATGACCATATAGTCATGCAGGGTTTCTATACAACGACTTTGCGTATTTATTTATTTTTAATTTTTATTAGAAACAAGTTATCCGTAACATTAATACTGCTTAAAAAATATTTTTTTATTGAAAAAAAGCTCTCGTCTCTGAAGAATTAACTGAAATTAGTTATCATACACACCAGCTCTATCATCGTTTCGATGATTTTCTCCAATGGTTTTCCATATACTACACACCGAAGGTGGACATATCGACCCGTAATCGACAGAAAAGTGTATGCGACAATTCTTAAATTTTACAGGAAAAGGCCATGTCAATGTACACACAAAATATATTTAGTCATTATTTATGACAAAGCCGAGCTGTGGTCGGTGCTAATCACCTGAGGTTTCGGAACTGAGGGTTTCCACCAAACAATAAGACAATCGTATTATTTTTTCATTGTTTGATGACAACCATTGAGAAACCATCCCGAAATGGTTTCGGTTGATTAAATCAACTGAATCCCTCGGAGCCATCGAAATGATATTGTTATCTTTAGCAATATTTAACTAAAATAATATTTTTGCATGAGTTTCGAGTTATCGACAGTGTCCGTTCATAAAAATGTTATATCTCGTTCCCCAGAACATGAAAAAAGCTGAGACTTCAGAATCCCTACCGCATACACTTATTTTGTACAGTGAACACGTGATTGTGTTGAGTACTTCAGACAGTTTATAATAATTGCATGGTTGCGGGAATTACAATTTGCAGAAGTTAGATACATGGCTCTTTACTTACGTTTTACGTCTCGCTTTGTCTTTCTCTTAATTCAAAACAGAAACAAAATAGAAGTTGATTATAAAATTACTTCAAAATACTCTCCCACCAACCTGCCATAAAATTATATGAAGAAATGAGGACAGCAGCTTGCGGTAATGATGATTAAAAATAAAGATGTTAATTTAGAATTAAAACACTTAAATATATTAATACAAAGAACTCGTTTTATTGTGTGGGCTTTGGAAACCAAATTGTTACGTACAGCGAGATAAAAAGTTGAGGCGAAAAATGCCAACTCATTATTATGGAATACTCTTAGTCAGTTGAATACATATACATAAGTGGTCAAATTTAAAGCCTTGATGCACTTTATAGTTTGATGGATTAAAAAAAAACGTTACTTTGATATGTTATATTATAATTTGATGAATATTATTGCATGGGTTCAAATAAAACGTGCGCCTTGAAACCCTCCAAGGACGAGCGTGACAGTAAACACAGTTTTCTATTGATGCCACTATTCATACTTTTTTTACCTGAATATCGATGCATTCACTCAAATTTGGTTAAAAAGGATACAGATTTCAGTTAGTCATCAGTCGCAGGGACGGAAACGATCACCAAAAGCACATGCGATTTTTTAAATTTTCTTTTATTTTTAATGGACTTTTTGAAACTGTTAATTATTTTTTTATCAAAACATAAAATTATTTACAGTTCTTTTACAAATATTTTATTTTTAATTTTAATTTAATTATTTTAAATTTTTGTAAATTAAAAAAATATATATTTGACATTACAGCTTACGCCAATGCGTCAAATATTTTGAAGTTGAAAGATCATACGAGATATACTCGATGAGAATTTTTGTAAGTTCCATGATATTAACTCAAGGAAAATTGACTTCACAAACACCCATCTCAAATTAAAATTGAAAAAAATCCAATTTGACATTGACCTTACCGGGAATCGAACCCAGACCCACCTGATCGATAGAGCAAGCTCTAACCAACTAGACCACAGCGGGCGACAAATATATTTTAAAAATGTATTTGTGTTGAATATATTGGTCTAAGGAGTTTAAAAGAATTGTAAATATTTAAAAATAAAATCACGTTTAGCTATATATTTCAACCCACGTCACGCTCGTCCATACTACTGTCCGTACACAATATTACACGGTAATAAAAGGATAAGCATGACCATATAGTCATGCGGGGTTTCTTTAGAACGACTTTACGTTTTTTTTTTTTTTTAATTTTTATTAGAAACAAAGGTTATCCGTAACTTTAATACTGCTTAAAAAAAAGTTATTGAAAAAAAGCTCTCGTCTCTGAAGAATTAACTGAAATTAGTTATAATACACACCAGCTCTATCATCGTTTCGATGAGTTTCTCCAATAGTTGTCCTTATACTACACACCGAAGGTGGACATATCGACCCGTAATCGACAGAAAAGTGACAATTCTTAAATTTTACAGGAAAAGGCCATGTCAATGTACACACAAAATATATTTAGTCATTATTTATGACAAAGCCGAGCTGTGGTCGGTGCTAATCACCCGAGGTTTCGGAACTGAGGGTTTCCACCAAACAATAAGACAATCGTATTATTTTTTCATTGTTTGATGACAACCATTGAGAAACCATCCCGAAATGGTTTCGAAGCGTCGGATGATCATAATTTATTTTAACACGGTGTGTTTTTGAAAAAAAATACTATATTAATACATTGTTATTCTAGAACAATTGATAACTGTTTAGAACTCAAATTAAATTTATTTTCTGTTTTACGGATGAAATTTTAAAACGTATTTACTGCTATACAAACCATCGCCATCACATACTAAAAGATAAATTGTGTGTATTTTCAACATATTGAAAACTTTTGCATTTATATGGATATATTTATATGGAACATTAAATTATTATTATATTACCAATATTTCAGTGATGTGCTGTTAAAATCCTATCAACTGGCTCGCACCTTGGTAAACAGTGACCTCCAATTTTTATATACTTTTTTTCAAATAAAAAAAATCATCATTTATTACAAAACTATTTATTTACATTACATAATTTATACATTACGTATGTTCATACCAAATACTGTTTTGATTTTCATTTGAAAATTCGTCAATCATCTGCTATGTGATGGTGACTTCTGCGCTATGATTTAACGAATGATGTGGAATCCCATAAAATCAGTGGCAAAGCTATCAAATTAATAGTCATTTAGTCTGATATATGTCGAATTCTTAAATTTGCCTCTTTTATGAACAAATAGTATTCATTAATAAAAATCGTCGTTCCGCCTCTGCAGAACTTATTGCAATTTTACTAATAATATTTTTAGCTTTTCTGATCGTTTTCATCGCGATTATCTCTTAAAATATTATCGATATAATCTCTGAAATCAATCTCGCGTGCGATTCACGTACGAGTAACTGAATATATATGTATATACAAACAAAATAGTACACAAAATGGCCGCAAGTTTTCACTTTATCCATATCGGATCGAGTATTGTGATCGTGTAAAATTTCGATCTCGGAATGACAATAATTAAAAAAAAACCGTATTTTAAGAACCAGCTCTCCGAATCAAAATTATTTTAGCAACCGACTCGACAGAGCCGGTGCAAACCCAATCACTGCAATACTTGTATTTTATAAACGAGTGTTCACTTATCTCCGCCCACCTCGATTTTCTTTTTTGTAATATACTATCAATTAATAATCAACATTCATTCATATTAGAACTTGATTAATTATCATAATATTATATATGCATGGCGACATTAATTATGATATTTTTTTAATTTAATTTATCATGTAATAGGGAGATGAGTAGGCAGAATTCTGAAATCTGCGGGTATATGAATGACGGGACACTTTTTGTCCGCATCGACGTTTTTAGTCACAGGAAATAGGGGGACATCAAAATCTCTTTCTCTGAGCTATCAACCAATACAGATTTAAAGAGGCACATCCCCTTATGTTGAATACTTGGATGCTATACACTAAAACGTGCTTAAAACTCAAAGAGGGGTTAATAACAATACATTTCGTTTATCTTAATATAATACATTTAGTCGATCGGAAATTACTGCTTTTTAACCAAACTGATCAAAGTATAATTCAGGATTTGAAAATATTAATAAACACTAATATAGCGGTAATAAAGTGACCCCAGACAAATTCGTCTAATATTGAAGATTACAACAAAAATCAGCTAGATATTATTGGTACATTAAAATTACAATGTGATTACACCCTATGGGAAATCGAAGGTTAAATAGTAGAAGAAGCAATGAGAAAACAATACAATAGGTTTCTTTTTGACACGGTAGATAACTTAAACGGAATTCGTGTAAAAAAATATACTAAAAATGGTAGACAGGTTTCCTTGCATAAAAATTAATTCAGGATATGAAAAATAAAATTTATTATTGTTTATTGTATCTTAATTTTATTATAAAAAATCCTTTAAAAAATTTAAATATTTTTTTTTTTCACTATCAGACAATAGACGATCCCGTTTATCCAGAGTCAGTGTAATATTTCTTTCCAAATTTTCTGGCTAAAATGAATAAACCTCTCTGCGCATCAGTGCATAGTGCAGAGTACAGTGAAACATGGAAATTAATCGATTAAGAAACGCCACAATTTTTAATTTAGAAGTTTATCCTTATCTACATGTAGCGTTTCAAAAATTGATCGAAGATCGTTTGAAGAATTACGTCTAAAACATTACCAGCAACGTCTCAGAAGCAGTCTCTCAATATTTGGTTGCTATGCATTAAAGTGTGCTTGAATAGAAGACTCAACTTGGAGAACTATGTATCAGTCTCACACACACGCACATTTTTCATGATTCCGATCAAACTCTAGTTCTGGATCAACAACTAAATTTTATCAGGAGCTAATCAACCAATATTTTCTATGTATTTCTTTAAATCCCGCTTCAGATAGTACGATTAATAAACATAAATAATGAATGTTGGATTTTTTAGCGAAATATGTATTATATAATAAAAAACAATGTGTTGAAAAATTACAAGCATTGCTATAATTGTTATAGCTCATCTGGAGCATACCATATTTAAATACAATTTGGATTACAATAATTTTGACCTACTTTTTAATGATTAACAGACGTGAGCTAATTACTTCTTTGCTTTGTTATATAAGATCGCGAAACAGTTTGGGAATGACTGAAAGTGATTTTATTTAGCGCAATAAGGTGACCAAATGTTGTATTATATATGGACCGCAATGTTCTAACATTTATTGTATCTATTATGAATCATAAAACAGTATATTATTATTGCTGTCAAGAAAACCTCAGAATTGTATGTTACTTATTATGGCATCACGTAATTTATTTTGAATAAAAAACAAAAACTTATTTATTTTTCGCTGTGTATAATAATAATAATAATTTCATATAACGGCAAATATTCGACGTTTGTTTTGTAAAAAATAAAAAAAAAACATTTCTAATAGAAATTTTATAAAATTTAATACACTGGATCCCCGTTTCATCGCTTTTTCGGCCCTTCAAAATTCAAATGCTAGAAAACAATGAGCACATGAAAGTTTTTAAACCAACGAAACAGACAACGATTTAATCTGGAAAACGATGAATACTTGAAACGATAGGTTGGGGTTCTATTGTTTTATAGACTTATACATTGTAATATAATATATTTAATCACAAGTCATAATTACAGTAAAAAATATCTTGTTTTATTATAGTTTTTTTAAGAATATATGTATAATTGCTACCAGCATCTTTAGAAAATATTTTTTAAAAAAATCAGTAATCAATTAGTATATTTATTATTTATTCAAAAAAGTGTTGCTTTATAAAACGGTTTGGAAAATTTATAATTAAATTTAAAAAATACCACTTAAAAAAACCATGTAATTTCAGTTATATATACAAAAAAAAATATGAATTCGTGTGCTGAAGCTTCCGTGAATTTTTCAAATAAATTTAGTTAGTTAATTGGTTTTTGTCATTTGTGTATCTTATAAAAAATACATTTTTCCTATGCGTTTATTGCCTGCTCGAAGACTGCTTTTTTTGAAAATATGGTCACATGACAATGTGAAGCAATAAATCACGTTTTACGGTGAATGCTTTTAAAGGTAAGCACGTTTATACGTAACACTTAAGTGTGCCCAGGGAAAGATCGTTTGGTAAAATTCTACACAGAATATTTTCGCAAAAATATATATGTATCACCAGTGTAAAATCATTATCATAAATTGATATTATTGGATATTTTCCATATAGACAATATTTGATTAGTTAATTTTTCATTGTTAAAACATCAAATATCCCTAACATAAGTCATAATTTTTTTTTTAAATAGATTTAAATAAAAGCGTTCATTATTCAACTAACTTTGCTTATTAAAATGACTCTTGAGTTCCAACTAATTATCAACGCTTATTTTAATAAATGCTTTACTTCTTTGACTTAAAACATACAAACGTGTTGAATCAATAAGGACAAATCTTTTTTATTTTTTTGATTCATTCAACAAATAATCAAGAACAAACGTTCATGATATGCGCCAAGCCTACAGACTTTGCAAAAAAAAACAGTCTTTATATTTACGATATTTTACTGGAAATAAAATTTCATTGTACTTATCTGATTTTGTAACAAAGCAGACTACACATGTTCAGCTATATTACCCGCCGATATTTTGGAATGTTTAAAATTGTGAAAAATGTTGTAAACTTTCCTCATTCACATTTCTGTATTATTACGACAAAAACATTTTTAAACAATTTCAGTAAAATGTATTACCTAACTGAAGTCGAAATTTAACACGAAAAATATTTATAATTAAATAAATTGCAATCATCAGGATATTATAACGATACTCATAAATTTAAATATGTAAATTTAAATGCATACATAGCACTATTTTATATTCTATTAAAATAATGATAACAATCAATCCATTAATGGCGAAACAAAACTATACTGGTATTTAAATCACCCGTCACTTAGCTTCTGATTAAATCTATTGCTTTTTAAAATACTTTTTGCATACACTTTTAAAAAAATATATATTTTTATTATATTGCATTTCACCTAGCATATCGAATACACAAAATACTTTTAAGCCACTCGAAATACACTGAATGAGAATTTAAACCATGTCACCCAAGACCAGCTTATGGAGAAAAATCATCACAGCCACACGTACTAAATATCAAAAGCCTTAGAATAGATATAATAAATATTTTAATTGAGTTATATATAAAGAAAAAAGGAAGAATTTTATCATTGATGCTGTTTTGATGAAATACCCAAAGAAAGAATGTGTACTATTTTGCTTTAGGTCAAATGTAATTATCTATAAATAATTTCTTTGTCATTGATAAGTATTATAGAAAGCAGTTTTTAAACGTTACGTTAATAAATATTACATACTTTTTTATTTTCTATGTGAAAAGTTTTTTTTTCAATCTGTATTATTTATAATAAAAAAAATAAAAGATTTTTAGTACTTTTTCCACATAAAATTTATTTGATCATGACCGGTTTCGCTCATCGCGAGCATTATCAACTGATAAGAAAAATATATAAACAGTGCTATTTATACAAGTTAAATTGAAATAAAAGGTTAAAAGTGTATTATTTATGTTGCAGAATATAGTCCAGTGCGACTTAATTAACATGCTTTCTTCCACCCTCCAGTGGCGTAGTAAACTTTAAGCGTACTAACAGTTCTCTGTTAATTTAGAATTAGGGCATCCAAGCTCTTCGAAGTGAGAATAATTTTGGTTTCTCTCAATTCCTCACTTTTTCGCCAGTGATCAATCCCGGGATCCCAAAAGCCTAGATAAGACATAATTGTGAATCCTGAAATCCCGGGATCAAAACAAGGGAATGCCCTATTTAGAATATCTCAGAAAAAGGAAACTTGACAGTTTGCACTTATGTGGGCAAAAAACAATTTCTCCTGAAAAATGTAGAGTTGCAATTCATTAGACGTCTGATAGTCAAATTGATTATTCGAAAGTCCATCGCGATGAATCGTAATATTATGCAGCGTTTAAGTGTGACCAGTCTGTGCAACGCTAACTTTTTTCCTTAATAATATGTTTAAGATGAAATATCGATTTTGTCCAATTGAAATTTTTGCAGAGTTGATGATTTTTTTCTACATTTACAACACAATACTACATGTTTATCGTAACATTTTAAAATAATTAGTTAATCATAATTAATGTCTTCGTTTACAGTGGCGCAGTGAATTATGATACAGGTGGAATATAATGACCTCGTAATTAAATTTAATTATGAAAATAGCGTTGATTAAATAGAAATTGTTGCAATATAAGGTGATAGAATTATTTATTTCACAACACAAGGTTGGTATCTCCATCATTTCCATTTTATACTTTATGATTGATTTATCAAAATATAATATTAATTTATAAATTAGTTATCCATATATTAAAATACAATAAAACTTTTTTTAAATAATACTTTAATAAGAAAAAATAAAATTGAAAAAAATCTAGGTCAGTGGATGTCAATCAGGTGCTAATCTTATTTAAGATTCTTCGCATTATTGATTGCCAATTTCAAGTATTCGGTAATTCTTTTCATCCAGAAATATTATATCTAGTCCACTTTATCACAAGAAAGCCATTAAATCATTCATAAATTATTGGAAATTAATGGAATTATATTACAGTAATCAATTTTCATTAGAAAGCTTGAGTTTAAGTTTTATACTTTTGGCCCCAGAAAATCTTCAACTGGTTCACGCGTTCGACATCGCTGTTTTTAGTGTAAAACCTACATCACACATATTAAATAATTATATTGAAAAATAGAACTATTTTATACTAGTTTTACTTCATAGCGAGAATCATCAACGGAGTATGCTTGTGATGTGCGAAACAGATCTTGATATTTAAATAATAAAGTAAAATTACTAAAAAAACAACTGTTTTAAACTTTTAATACAATGCCTTTCCACTAAAAATTGACAGTGAACGCATTAAAAGTGATTACATAAACTTTCTTAAAAAATTAACTTTATATTATAATCTTTCATCGCAGAATTGGCCTGTTGCGTCGAAATTTGACACTTGACAAGTAATTATTAATGTTAACTATTTAAATTACGAAATATATGACATTGTTTTAGATAAATCTCAACCAATTTTAATATTCTTAAAAAATGCTGTATGATGTACCCGGTAAGCGTTAGAATCAATACTTAGTGAATAACAGAAACTTTTAATACAATGAATATGGTTAGTACAATAAAAAGGCATACTTTGAATAATTTACTTACAATGATTTAAGTATTTTTTTATAAATAGAAGCTTTTTAATTTTGCGGTTTTTAAGAGTCAATCTAATGCGGAAACAATAAAACTGACTGTTCATAGTACTTTGTCAAATTAATTTTACAAATAAAGAGAAAAAACTAAATAACTAATTTTATGATTGTGCGTACTTTAAAATAATATTCATCATTATAATGTTGCCGTCTGCGGAGTTGTTCATTTAATTGCGGAAGAAAATCAACGCATTTTATTGTATTAAATATATTTTTATATGTATGCTTATTTATTATTATATTTTTATGTATATTTGAATAATTTTATTTTTGTTTAAAAAAATATTCAACTTTACTGAAGCAATTTCGACGATTCACAAATTTGAGACAAGCTATTTTTAATTTAAACAACAGCTATTTCAATATTATATGTTGCAAAATCACAAAAAAATCATTAATGTGACTTCTTTTTTCTCTACATACATTATAAGAAAAAAGTAAACATTATTGTATAATGTTTAGTTTCATTCATTTATTACGGTCCCTTGATAAACGTAGAATCGGGGTTCCACTGAAAAAAAACGCGAAACGAAATGTGAGGCAAAACTATTTATGAAAGATTTTCAACGAAAACGGTCAATCGGGATAATATTCGTAACGGGACCAAAATATTTAAACTATCGATCGAGGAAAACGGTAAATCGGGGAACGATTGATGCGGGATTCTTTTACATTGTTCTTATGGGTATTTGGCCGGGACTATGAAAAATAAACGATCCATGCGGGAAAACAAACAATGCGAGAACGGTAGATCGGGGTTCCACTGTAATTGCCGAAAATATATTTTAAATTAATATCTTAGTAACAACTCTACAACAAATAAGCCATTAAAAATAATTACTTAAAATGAAACAGTTATTGTAAAAAAAACTCACCTCCCTGATACATTCCTAAAAATTGTTATTAACTATCTCTGATTTCTTGATTGTAGAATATTCCACTTACCTGAAAATAAAAAAAATACTGTGTGAAATCAACATTCATAATTTTAAATAGCAATCTTATTTCAATATGTTAATGTTTTATATGTATTCCAAAATACTAACAATGACAATGACAATGACAATTTTAAATTACACCCTCTAACCATTGAAAAGTAGATATAAAAAACAATAAATTTGCCAACGCTCCTTTTCTTAAACTGTATAAACATCCCTTATAATGCTCACTGTTAAAAAGAAGATGGTTAGGATAGTTCATACAACGACCAAAATGTAATTTAAACTTATTTATTAACTCATTTATTAATAATAAAAAAATGATACATACCGAGAATCATATTATTTTAATTTAAATAAAAAAGAATTGTAGTAAAATTTGGTCAATATCTACTCATTACTTTTATATAACCACAATATATGACATATATTTTTTCGAAAGCATATTTTTATTCGGATATCAATTGAGAGAATAATACAAGTTTTGATAACGTAAACACTATATAATTTAGTTACGTTATGCTAATTCTGACATGTCATTTAAAATACTAACTTTTTTACATAACGTGTGTGCCTTTTGATTATAAAAAAAAATTACTATAAATTCTCTTAACGTATTTCTTATATTGTAACAGTAATTATGTTATAATAATACCTTTTACGAACTGTGATGAGTCATTTCTGTGTTCCAATAATTGAACCTTTCACCATTACACTACAAAATACATACTTTATTGATTAGATTACTGTAAATGGTGACTTTTCCGGTACTGATATTATGTGTTCATAATGAAAATTCCATTTCCTTCTTCAGTACTTACTACTTTATATGTAAAAACATTTTTTTTTATACCATGTAATCAAGGGTGGGCTGGAGGGGGATCGCAGGGGTTTATAAGACCCCATTGTTTATTTCGGCCGACAAACCCCTTGTTGCAAAGGAAGCAATCTTCTCAGATCAATGCATTATAAAATGAATAAATATACATTATACAATTCAAGTTCAAAATTAAAATTCCATCAAGAACCTTCAGTCGAGGTTCTAAATTATAGATTACATATTATTAAATTTCAGAACGCAACGATGTACATTTGGTGTTTCCGACACAATATATTATCTGCGACCAATGGTGTAGTGGGGCCAAATCGAGGAAGGCACCCTACCACCTTTTTGACTTGTAACTTAATTTTCAAGTACATAAATAAATTCAAAATCGTATTTTTATATTGATTTAATTGTTAAAACTTGTGTTTTTTTAACTTTTGACGGATATAAAAAAAAAGCAAAAACAAAAATAGGAAGAAATCAATGACCGACCTGGTACATATTTATTTACCACTACACCACTGTTTACGACGGTTTAAGTATAAAAGGAACGCAAAGAATATAAACCCATGTGTATTGTTTATCTTGTAACTCTTCACTCATGCAATCTAATATATTCTAGGTAAATACTTTTTCAGTTATTTATATTAGTTTTATTACAGTAAAATGCGTATTTTGTTCAATTTTTTGTTCAAAAATCATCTCTTTCCGGATCACCGTGAATATTGACAGCCCACCTGCTGCATGTAACACATTATCCATACTTTTATTACAGATGTGCTGAATAAGTGAAAGCTGCAAGGCTCAAAGAATTTATAATTTCTCATAATATTTTCATAATTATTACGCATTCTAAAATTGAATAAATCATCTTTGTTATTCATCATTCTGACACAACAATTTGCAACGACATAATTGAATTCGCGCGATGCTATCTTCATATTAATTTAGCATACAATAGTTTTGAGTGTAACCTAGTTGAGCAACTTACTAGTAACAACACAAGGATTTTGCCTTGGATTTGGTGAAAGTGTTTTAGACTAATCACAAATTTAGTAACAATTCAGTAAAAAAAAAACATGATTTGACATAAAATAAAAACAAAACAAGAATTATTTTAAGCACGTGGATAACAATGGAAACTTATTAGATTTTAAAAATATGATTTACGATTTATATCATCGCCTGTATGGTCGAGTAATGTACGCGTAGGCTTCAGCTACGGAGTTTTTCAGTTTTTATTAATTGATTTTTTAATCGGGTTTCTATTCGATAGCATAGATGTATGCTATGTCTTGACCCATTACCCCATCCTTTTCATTCTACCCCAAAAACGGGGCGTAATGAAAGCGATTGCTTAATCACTAGTCCTCCCCTAGCCCTATTGTTATATCTTTACTCTCTCAAAAAAAGAGATGTTGAGTAACTGAGTAAAAAGCAATTCTCTGAGAATGCTTCTGTCAGGATAACTCTATTAGGGGGGCATATGCTCCACATTCGGAGGGGACATGGGACATATTTTTTTATTGTCTCGTTAATGTTTATGTATGTATTTTTAATATATATATATATATGTATATTTGTTACATTAAACTAATTTTTATAAATATCTTTCTATTATTTAATAAATTTATGATCATCGTTATTCTTCTTCACAATTTGTCTAACAATCGGTAAATTTATTACGTAAACTATTTGTTAAATAATATTATAAATCTTGGTATGTCGTTCATGTTTGTTGTGAATAGCATTGTTCATAAATAAATACACTTATTCACTCAGCGAAACTATTCGCAATCAAGTAAAAAATACGGAATTCGTTGTACCTTTTTTGTATTTAAAAAGTTCTAACGTTTTTTTCTACTTCAAATTGATTTTAATAATGTGAACGATAAAATGTTCTTTCTATATATTTTTATTCTGCCCTTAACTGAAAGGAAAGGTACATCCCGTTCAAAACATTCTGAATTCTAAATTAAGGTTTCAGTCACTCAATATTGGAAGCATAAAAATCATAACTATGTCATGCTATAATTAAATATTTGATAAATGTCTCAAAAACATCACACAAATTTTGAGAAAAGCTTTCAAGAATAGTTCACAATCGAAACAATTCGTATATCAATAGTTCATTATGTAACTAAGTTTTGATATTATCCAAACTCTGACGCATGCAGTATTTAATATTTGTATTTTTTAAAACTAAAAACTGTCGAATGGGAAAACCAGAAAACACTTTTTATCGGCGGCTCAATCAATCAGGTGGCTGGTAAGTTTATCAAAAACATACAAATCTTTTTAACAAGCTATCGACCAATATTTCAAAACTTTGGAATGCTCTTTATGTGCATTATTAATTAGCTAACTAGTCAAGAAGTATTTATGGCTTGTTTACACTTTGTTTTTGATTGATTTCAAGGAAAGTATTTTCATCGGAATTCACTTTTAAAAAAATATATAAGTTTTTTCTCCCGGATCCGGATCATCTCGCTGCAGTTGTCGCATCATGGTGCGTGATATACCGCCGGTATCTTTTTGTACTGTGGAATTCATTATTTTAATATTCTTTACAATTCATGTATAAACCAGCAACCTTCAAATAAATCCTCAATTCTTACTATTCAGGTATGCCGGTATACATGTCTCAAGGTCTGCGAAGCTGCCGACGACCGATGAAGGTTGGACCAGCTTACTTGTGAACCTGTTTAACCATATAAACATATATTTGTCCGAAAAAATCGAGGCGTTTTTAATTTTAAAAATAAAAGTATGAATGAAAAATATTGTGACTTTTCCAGTAATTGACGCGCGGTTAAGACAGAAACCTAAATAATTAATTTATTACAATTTAAGTTAATCCATAGTTATTCCACATTTTTATAAAAAATCTACTTATTATAATTTTATTTTATTTTTAATAGAAAAATATTTTTTTCGAGACATTTTCAGATATGAATAAATATGATAAAAAAATCTATTTTTTACATTGTAATAAATAACAACTATTTATTATGCATACATTTTATGTGTACTTTGTAAAAATTGTAATTTGGTCATCAACGTCGTCGGTCTCGGTTACGGTTTTCACGGGCTCGAATTCCAGCATGGACAGTTTTGATTTTTTAATTGAGTTATGGATTTCTGTTCGAAGGCAGTGTTGTACGTGATGCCTGAAATTTCCTGCCGCACATTTAATTCTAAATATGGGGTAAAACGAAAGCGATAAGATAACCGCTAGCCATATATTAACCATATCTCTACCATACTCTTCGCCCCTTCAAAAAAGAGAGGTTGAGCAACTGACAACCAACATGATTAAAAAATATATCTATAATATATTGTATAATAATATAATATGTTTAACACGATAACAACAACCAGCTCACTTTGTGGTTAAATATATACTATACTATAATTTTTTGTTTTTTTTTTAAATATTTTATATAACGGTTGCGTGGTCGGGTGGTCCTCGTTGTAGGCTTCGTATTATAATAAATTTACGGATTTCTGTCTAAACTCTAAAAGCGAGTGTGATGTTCTTGAATTTTTTAACACTCATCTTATCCTAAAAATAGGCGTATTAAGAGCGCTTAGTTAACCACTAATCCTGTCTTAGTCATATTATTCTATCCCTGTTTTTTAAAGAGAGGTTGAGCAACTAAGTAACAAACAGTTCTCGAAGAAAAAACATTTTTGAAGATATCTACGTAAGGAATCTATTTGCTCCAAAAATTAAATAAAATATATGTTTTTATTTTATAAACTATAAATACTATGACAGACAATTAGTGGTTTATTGCAGTGCTTCCCAAATTGGGGGCCGCGAAAATATTCAGTAGAAAGTACAAATAATTTTCCACATATAATATTTAGGGTATGTATATATTTAAGTCTGTTAAATCAGTGCTTGGAAGCCGCCGCGGGATGCGGGATTAAGAAATTTTGGGAAATTCCGAAAATTGATAGGAATCGGAAGAGCTAAAAAAAACGAGTTACGGAGATAATTCGGGAATGAAAAAGGTTGGGAATCACTGGTTTATTGTATAATAAGTTGCAAAAAAACATATTTTTGAAAAAAGTGTTAAACTTAGACAATCAAAAACGTCTGTAGATGTAATTGAAAATTTTAATAAATCATTGACTAGTAAAATCCAAATTCGTCAGAAAATTTGTAAATTTTTTTTCGGTAAGATTACGTTCGTATTATGCTGAATAAGTTTATTGAAATATTTTTTGTTTGATTTTAATGCCATGGCACACTGTATTTATTATTTCAAATAAATCAAAAAAGGAAGAGAAAAACTGTTATATTCTTGCAACGTTATAGGTCTATAGAGGACAGGGTCAAACATCTGATGGCCTTCCATTTCTTACAATATTTTTTCGGAGTTTTAACGCCTACTTGAATTTTACAATAAATTTTACTTGACAATCGATCAATGCATAATGATTATCATTTCAACATGCTCTATTGTAAAAAAATCTTCGGTATTTACATATATTATACAACAGAAAATACATATGTATGTCTGTCACAAGAACTCCTCCCAAACCGCGAACAGTAGCGACGTAAAATATCGCAAGTCATTCTGGCTGCCTTTTCTAGGTCAACTGTTATATATTAAACATTAATTTATTAACATGAATATAAATGAATGGGCTATATTTTGTAAGCGAATCATGTATGGTCTAGTATGACATTTTCATCTTTCAATTTCCTAGCTAGCACCAAAACACCATAATACAACGGACGTAAATATTTGTATTGCCGGTGTCTGCGTTTGAAAATTCAATACAACGATGGTGAAGCCGGGTAGTACACTTTCCTAATGTATTTAAATAAGGCAAATTTTGTATATAAGCTGCTGCCACATTCCAGTAAAAAGTTCCATGTGCTTGGTTTTATATAAAGTAAGTGTTAAATACTAAATCTATCTCGGGCGAAGTAGGAAAATAAAGCTAGTATAATATAAATGCAATTTGAAGGTGACGGTGTTGACCCAATGTTTTAGTTATATGAGATTTAATAAGTAGGTGTAGTGCTTTTTTCCATGTATTGCGATGAAACGGCGTTCCGGCACCTTTTTCTTGACATTTTTAATGTTCAGATCAAAAGCCACATTTTTTTTTATTATTTGCTTTAAAAACTTTTGAATGAAAGCAATTAGTAAATCAATAGACCTGTCCTGGCCCTTTTCTTATATCCTTACTCTTTCGAAAAAAAGAAAGGTTAAGAAACTGATTAACAAGCATTTCTCGTAACAAAACTTTTGTTGAAATACTTCCACTAGGAAGTCATATGCTCCACATTGCAAACGGACATAGATAAGAAAAAAAAGCTTGACAAGAAGTGAGTTCCGGCAACTTTTTTTTACAAGTAAGAGTTATACATTTAAGATTTTTTCACTATTAATCATTGGTAGAGAGCCAATAAAGGGATATTTAAAATATTCTACTATTTTTATTTTAAAATATGAATATATGCGATATATAAACATGAATATGTGTTTATAAATTATAAATTCTGATCATTTTAACTAGTGAAAATGTCTTTAATTACAAATGGTCACAAATGTAGCTATAGTAAGGTAATTTGATGACAGTTTGTTTATTCAAAAGACCTGTTGTGAAAAGTCTTTCAAGAATAAACCTTACACGTATGTATATAAAAAATATCATTAACATCTATGATCGATTCTTGAAAGCTTTTTATGAATATCAAACAACTTAACCCCGCGCTATAATTCTCTAGTGTTATCAACGTTTTAATCATAGATAATAGAGGTGAGAGCTTAAATCCAGCGTTTCTATTATTGTCTCCAGTGTGATCGATTAATAAATATAAATAGTTTGAAATAAGCTGCCCCACTTCTACATCTTTGATTTCATACGTTAATAATATAATATTATGACGCAACGTCATCGACGAGAGGAACTACTCTCACTACTTAAATCATTTCATTTGACGTTACGTAATTGTATAACGTGAAGTGAGTCGAAGTCAACATGGAAACCGGAGAAAGGTGTATCGGATAAAAGAAACTGACATAGCAAACTGCAGCGGACTTACATTCTATGGAAAATAACTCTTTGATGTAATTAGTATACAATGGAATTATGTTGACATAATTCTAAATGACTTACTGAACAAACGATAATAGGTGTAATTTGCGATTGATCGATGCCTTATAATGAATCGATCACTGGAAAAGTAATGGGTTTCAAATAAAATAAATAGTTTTTGATTCACAATACTTTGCTACGTAAAATCATGTTTCTTTGTACATAATCTTACTCTTACACAATGATTATTGTATTTTATAGTCAGCATAAATCACGATGCATAGATAATGTATAGAAAAAAATAGTGACAGTTCAATTCTTAAATGAATTTTTAAAATATTTATTAGATTCTTTTTTTGTATTGGTGCCGTTTTTGACACCAGGATGACGTGCAAATTTTTAGTTTTGTTAGATTTATCAGGATATATCTCTCTAGGAAAAATATTTTTTATTGAATTGTTATTGATTTCAGAGTTTTAATATGACAGAAAATAGTTGTTTTAAATATGTATTAAATATTAGTTAGGAAAACGTTTTATTGTTTTAGCAAGGACGAATAAACTATATAATGGTTTTTTTATCTTGTCATATTATTCATGAATTGCATAAAATTTATCAGTATTATTAAAGATGTCTTTGTTTGCAATTTAAAAAAAACTTGAGATTGCTGACAAAGACAGATTTTGAACAGTTGAGATAAACATTGTGCGGGGTGTATGATGCGTTGAAGTTTGCATAAAATCGATCAGTACGTCGGAAAATTTAGAGGAAACCAGTTGTCGTTCCAGGCTATTTTAGCACTGGTATTTATTTTAATAACTTTGGAAACTTTACACTTATTAATATTTATAAGAAATACTTAAATTATAATTAATATATAAGAAATATTGTGTTCGTAAATAATTCGCCAAGTCCTTGTATTTTGACATCCGAGTAATTAAACAACGGAAGATTTACACGCAAACGTACATTATATTACATTCTTCCGACTTTCACTTCAGCACATTTTATCAAAATGTGGTAATGAATAATTGGTTTTAATTATTTAAATGATTAGCCAATCAAACAGTGGGTACGTGGAACAATGAAATTTTAGTCGGATTTCTTGCACCTCATAGATTATTAAAGATAAAAATAAATTTAGAACATTACCGTTAAAAATGACGATAGGTAAAAATATATATTATATCATACACCGGAAAAAAAACACTAATCCAATGGTTTCAATTTTCAACGCTTAAAATAATATTTCTTCACGCTTTTGAACTTGCTTACATTTTATTTAAAAAAAATTAAGATTCAATGAAGACAAATCCTTTATGAAGTAACATAATATGCTTTGATTAGATTATGCGACTTCAGATTCTTAAGTTATCGAAATTTAATTCCATTGCCATTAACGGGCCTATATATTTTTTTTGTTAATTACTCCCTTTTTATCATTTAGACACCAAGGAATTTCTTATTATACTATTCCAATAACTGTTTACTATAAATATTAAACAGGGAGCTAGTGGCGTGCTTAAACAGCGACATCTTATTATCTCACAATAAATTGATAAATCTCAATCAAAACAATTAATTTATATTTGAAAAATGTATTAAAAATGAACAAAATCACTTGCGTTTTATTTCTTCATCTGTTATTAGACATTTATAGCAAATTTTATGTTGAAATAGCAACAGTCTAATTAAAAAATTGTTAAATTCCAAAAAGGGAGAGATATATTATTAATCTATGTTATTACGCATTATTGTCAATTATATTTTTTTTTAAATAGTGCGTTTTGGCTGAGACGCAATTATTTATTAAAACCTAGTAAGAGGTTATTGCTTTAGCACGCCACTGACCTCTTGAAAACGTTTTACCGATAAATTTTAGTGGAATAGAAAAACAAGGAATGCGTATCTTAGCTGGGACGTTCTTAAGCTAGATTTTATCAAACACACTAATGTAATACATTTTTTATTAATATTTTAGTTTTTTGCCAAAATTATCAGCGTGCCTATTTTTTTTTTTTGCTCTTCCAAGAATTTTGAATTCCAAAATCCCAGGAATTTAACGATTTACCTAAAACCTCTGCTCTACTTGATTTGAACAGGCGAATAATTACATGAGTTTTTAATTATTTTATTAAATAATATTTGATTCTGAAGTGATCAAATGAATTTAATATAAAGAAAAAAAAACATTTGATCAAAACTTGATTCTGTCGAGTCCTGCTTACCTTGCGCATGTTATAATAAATTATAATTGTCGACTTATGTTACTATTTACTAACCCTCGCGAGTCAAGACAGCTGTTCGGTGAGTGATTTTATTAATATTTATATTCGTTCTGTTTTAACCAGTCAAATTATTTTTTCGTCCAACACACATTTAATATTTACCGTGAAAAAACAGTCGTAAAAAAATATCATATTTTTTTATTATAGCCCATGAATATGTTTGTTATATATTTTTTGATATTTATAGTTATATAATATAGAAAGTTTTTAATTAATTTATATATTAGGTAATAATTTTCTCTCATGATTTTTTGTCAAAAATATCAGACAAGACAGGGGAAGAAAACATTTTGAGAATAAATTGGAGGATATGAAAAGAGTGAAAAATAATTTTAATCAAAATCTGAATATAGTCAAAAAAGCTCCAGTATTTAAACAATAGAATAAGTTTATTTTTACAAAAAACTTAACCCTTTAGAAAAAGGTCTGGCAAAATTGTTTACTTTGTTGTTACATTGTTGTTAGGTTAAACCTGTTTTAGGAAATATTGTAAAAAAACTCTTGTTTTTTCCAGTCGGTTTTGTATAAGGCTTCTCACGGACTCCAATACCAGTGAGGGAACTTTAGTAAAGGGATTTTACAATTGATTTGTCATTTTTTGTTCGGTGGCGTGGATTTCTGCAATATCTAAAACTCTCCCCAACCTTCCGATTTGGAAAACGCGATGTAACCCTATTTTTCTATTCCTGCTATCGTAGAAAACGAGAGGGTGAGCAACTGAGTATCAAGCACGTATCGTAAAAAATACTTATGTTAAAAAATGTCTCCATTAAGATTCTAAATGCTTCACATTGGAGGCGGGCATGGTTAAAAATTTACCAGCATTTCTTCCACCATGCCACCGAAATCATTTTTAAATATATTATCAGATTTTTAATATATATGATATGCAAGGTGAACCACAAACATTTCAATAGTAAAAATTATAAGAGGAGTTGACCTTCAGAATAATCGCAAGTCATATTATATCAAATTATGTACTAGTCTAGTTGTTATGATAATACTTAAGTATTTGGTAACACAATTCAGTCAAAAAAATTAAATATAATTTAAAATTTGTACGATTAATAATTTAAGCCAATAACTTATACTCTGATCTGTTATTATTATTAGTGTTACTTTTACTTATGTAAATATAGGAGATTAGTGGAGACCAGTTAGTTAATTTTAAGACCATGGTTTTTTTGTAACAAGTTTGTAGACTAGATATCATTTTATGATCAAGCAAAGTAAAATTAACCACTTGAATACCAAGCGAACACCGGTGTCCAGAACATATGCAAGCGAACACGGATGTCCAAGACATTTAAAAAATCAAATACTTGGTATTCTAATAGAATATAAGCAATATTTTTTATGAATATGTGCAGTTGCTATCTATACTGAGTTAATATAGGTTTTTAAAATATTGAATTCGAGTATATGTTATGCAAAATTATTTTTCTCAAAAACACGCAGTATCTCTGGAATATATAAATGATTTATTTGCGCGGTATTCAAGCGGTTAACAGAATTCAAAATATTAAAATATACCTAAATTATTCATACGAATTCTACATACAGATAAGGGCCAACCTCTCTCATCACAGGCTGTATCAACTGATAAAAATATAAATCATTCTTAAATATTATGTTTTTCTCTCTTAAATAATTATCCACTAGCACCAGTAAGTAATATTTAAGAAAATTAAAATAAAAAGACATTGTGTTTATTATTTTGAAGTATTTTGTAAAGTGTTTTTGATTCAGTCACAGGATACAGAGTAGGTATACACAATAAAATAAATAAAAATATTAAGTTTTACTCACTATAACATTGTCAAATAACCGGACATAATACTTATAGTAATGTTAATGTTTTATAAATCCATTACATTGCCATCTACCGGATACACCGGAGGACAAGCATAAAAGAATAATAGCATAGACACTCACGTCTCCGATAAAAACTTATAAAAATCGTCGCAACTGTCGCTCTACACTTTTTTTTATTTATTTATCTCGTACAATTAAATTACAACAAATTATTCTTTTGTCAATGTTTACATGTATTCATTATCAAAGTGGATATGTAATGAAAAGTTGTACAGTTACTCCGAAAATGATTCCAAAACTTTTTGCTAGACGTATCGAATATGAATTTATTTATTGAAAAGAAGTTTTCCATACTAACAGCACAATATTTTATACTATTATATTACTACGCCTTCAGTGTTGTGGATAAAATAATATTATATATTAAGAGGGGGGAATTTTGACACGGACTGGTTTTTAAGTTAGATCTTAAACATCTTTTTCATACAAAATATGATAAAATATTAAGGTATATGATATGAGCAATATAATAATTAAAGTTATCTAGGTTTTTAGAGCAGGTGGGCATAGAAAATTGAGATAATTAAACGCAATGAATTTAATATGTTTTTTTTGTTATTATTATCATGTTATGTTAGGATTTTTCTGCACGTCTTTTCAGAAAAGATTCGGAAAAATTCCAGCGATAAAAAAATGTCTCATTATTAATAGAAGAGATTCTATGAGTAGAGATTGATCTGCTATTAATAATACACCGTGAATAATTTTAATACAATTTTATTTACCTACGATTCAATAGTCAATGTGACCTGAGGAGGCGACAAATGTATTTGCCATCACGCGAGACCTCCAAATTCTTTCAACGGGTACATTATTTGTAAGAGGGAACGCCTCATACGTTCGCTAATCGAACCTCATTTTATCAGATAGTAAAAGAATCCAGAAATACCCATCTGAGGTGTGGTAACCGAAGCAAGTTTTTTTTATATCGAGTCCACGCACAACTGCAGTTAAGTCTAGTTATAATAGTTGCGCAAACATCTTATTTGATGACAGCGAACAGAGTCAAACTGTAAAAGAAAGACAAATTATCTGATATATAAAAAAATATGTTTATTTGTTCGTACTTTATGCGTTGCCACACCACTCATCAGATTGCAATAAAACTTTGACAAACTTTTTGCTTGCACTTCCGGTGAGGTTATTGGCACAATACAATTAACTTTGTAATCGATGTTTGTATGTTTGCCATACATTTTATTTTGACAACGTATGCTTGCACTTGCGCAAATTTTACAAGTTTTTTAATCAACTAAAAATTACCTAAAAAATTCGATAAAACTTTCAAACTGCAACGTTTATTTATCCGATTAAACATTGGTTTTGTTAACTATGAATACGCACAGACAAATGCTTATAACATTAACAATTAATCCTAATACGGTTCTGTCGTAATGAATGCTACAGGTTTTTTTGGCTTCGGCTCGAAAAAGGTATTTTTATTATTCAGGCATACATAAACAGAAATAAACGTTCTCAAAATATGTCATGCCGGAACATATTTGTCTAATCGAAATTATAATATAATTTGTTACTTTTGATAATGTATATCTTCTTTATTCCTATTACCGATTTTGACATTGGTGGTTTTCTTACGCTGTCCAATGAGAAATCGCTTAGACTAGTGACACTCAACCTGCGGCCCATTAAGATTTTATGAGAGGCTCAAAACAATCATAGTCACTTGATGCTTTTTCACGTTTCACATTTGGTATTGTTTGCAAAAAATTGCGTAACCGAATAAGTATTTTGGATGCATCTGTATTTTTGTGTACTTACATTTATGCTATGTCACTGTATTATATGGACCCTCGAGAGGTGAAGTAAACCAACTAGTAAAATAGTACAAAAAATATTTGGACTTTTAAGTACAAGTTAGTCTTTATTTTGTGTTTTGGTGGATTTCGTAATTTTTATTTTACGGATATAACACTATTGAAATATGTATTAACTGAGTTTACTTCTTTTTACGATACTTTAAGACGTGTAGAATATTACAACGAATCTAAATATTTTTTTTCTAAAATACCACTTGGCTCACTTCACCACGAATGAGCCTATATACAGTATGTGGAAGATGCTGTGGTTCGCGTAATATAGTGAAAACCATCATGCGGTCGAGATGAAAAAGTTTGAGTATCGCTGGTTTAAACATTAGAAAAAAAAAAAAGTATACACAATCCATTACTTTGCTTTGTGGGTGTAATTCGACATTATTATCAATAAAAATTTGATCATCTGAGTCGTTGCTTAAATGTAAATGGACTGGATTCCATAAAAAAAAATCCATTTAATTCAAGTTAAATTATTAATATTTTATTTCAGTCTTTTCTTATAATCGTTAGGAAAAATATTTTTTTCCCGCAATTAAGTTTTGTCATTTTTAAGACAAATAACTGACTTTTAATTGGGTATCGGGAAAACTGTTTCTATAACGGGGTATTCCCGAAAATATTTTTACGCCTGACCACCCTGGTACTGAGTGGGATGAAAGTTCACTTCTGTTGCATTGTTGACGGCTAACAGGGATGGGCTGGAGGGGGCTCGAGGGGGCTCGCGCGAGCCCCTTGTTAAATGTTGGCGTGGCCGGCGAGCCCCTTGTTAAGATAAGAAATTCGTTCGTCTTAGATCAAATCATCACATAACTGCAATTTCTGTAGATGGATAAAATTGAAAATTAGCTGTCCCTTCATTACCCAGTACGAAACAGCAATTTTTTGATCGATTTATCTATTTTCTGTTCGAAGGCATGGGTGTTTGCGATGTCTTGACGCTACTATTAGTTAATCATCAGTCCTTTCTTATGCTTATCATTTTCTCCCTACTAGTTTCTTTGGAAAAAAGAGGTTGAGCGACTAAGTAATAAGCAGTTCTCATAGAAAAATAACTTTCGTTGAGATACTTTCATTAGGAGACCATTATCTCGACAGAGGGAGTGGACATGGATAAGAAATGGATAGCATTTACCGAGCCCCTTGTTAAGATATTGGCAGCCCACCGCTGACGGCTAATATATAATAATATTAAGCAACACTACTATCAGTGAGAGTGCATCGTGCTCATGCATCGATAGCTTCGTGTATACCTAAATATATTAAATGACTCCTTGACACCCGGAATCGTAATATATTTACAACCAGATTATAAACGGAAAAATCTGTGCATTGTTATGCTTTTATGTTAATTGAACATATTCTATTGACATTTAAAAATGTATTTATACCCATTAAATTCAAATAAAATTTCAAAATTGATCGATCGATCATATTTAATAAAATTTCGTTGATAGTTTTATAAAAAGGAACATAATTTTTAAGTTTTATTAAGCGCTGATAATTTTAAGCAAATACCAATTATTATACAGGGTGCATTCAGAAGTCATCGATACCCACAGGTACGTCAGAAGTTCTATCTCATTATTCAGAGAAGGTAAAAATAGGGGAAATAATAATTTACAAGCATACATGTGTAAAAGTGTTGACAGAAAGACCGCATACATAGTTTAAAACAAACAACGGCTCTCCAAGTAAGATTAAGAATATGGGTGGCCTGAGGCTCTTTTTTAATTCGGAGGCCCTGTTCTTGAAAAACAGAAAAGCGTCGGAAAAAATGTTTATTCGATATTTTCATATTTATAATCGTTTCAAATCATAGAAATTTTATAATCAACTAAAATGTTGAAATCATTCTAATTAAAGCATTAATTGAAAAACATTGCATCGGTTATTTGTTTAGTAAAAATAGTTTTTGCTATTTGCGAGAACTGAATGTTTTTTTAAAATTAGCATTAGCGTTATTCTTCAGGCCCTTCAGATTCGGAGGCCCCCAAAGCACGCACCTCGTGCGCTTATTTGATAATCCGCCACTGCCAATTTATCATAATAATAAAAGGACAAGATTGAAGAGTTGAACGAGCCCAAATTTTTGTAAAAATATGAAATTCATTTAACATTGTTGGAATGTATAAATAATAAAAATATGTATAATAATTTATATAAAATATTACAGGACGAATCCGTTCTGCGTTCCGGTTCGGTGTTTTTTTTTTCTGTACCGATTTGAATAACGAATTGTGCTGCGCTTAAAGATATAAAGTTGGATTATAATTAATGATTAATTTTTAAGTTAAAAAAATATTTATATATTCGACTGGGTCACATAGTATTAAATGACTACAAGTTCTTGTCTGACGAAACTGGACAGTGCGCTTTCGTTTTGTATGAACGTGCGTTCAGTGACCACCGACCAGTGACCACAATGTTTTCGAGTCACGCACTTGTGAGATAATACAACTATTCTATTACAATGAACATTTTGATACAACACAAATGTCAAATATTTCCATTATTTGACTAATCATCCCTTCATTAATCAGGCGATCAAATCAAATCAGGAAAATTTAATTTTGAAAACAGTTGATTTTTTTCTTGAAAGCCTTTGGCTCTTGGTCGTTTTTTATCTTAGGTATCTTTTTAATATAATGTACCGGGTACCGTAGTGGCTGGGTCACGTGCTGCGGATGCTTCCGGAAAGCCTCAATCTTGCCTGCCTCTTCTTTCGACCGGTGGGATTCCGGCATCCCGGACGTTCGTCGGGTACTATCCATAGGATGTACTCGGCAGAACTGAGGGATGCTGGCATGTCATGGGAGGAAGCAAAGCAATTGGCGGGAGACAGGGAAACATGGAGGTGCCGCGTGGCGGCCATATGCTCCACATAGGGAGCGAACATGGCCAAAGAAGAAGAAGAAGTACCGTAGTACTCATAAGTTAATGTCATAACACAAATTAATACCAGGTTCAAAGACTTGTTCTGTGACCAGAACCAGGGGTCTACTGCTTGATTTAATGTGCTTATTGTGTCACGCGGATTCCGTCCGCAGTAGTTATGACACTTTCCGATTTTTTTAAATACATTGATTGGTAAGAGTAACTCAGAGTAAGACAAGGCTTCTTCAACTTCTGTTCGAAGGAATGAGTAGTTGTGATATCTAAAAAATCCTCCCAACATTCCAATCCTGAAATCAACAGGGCAAAACGAGAGAGCTATTAGTCATATCTTAACCCTATCCTTATATTCTTACTATCTTCAAAAGAAAAGAGAGGTTCAGTAACTGAATAACAAGCAGTTGTCATAAAAAAAATATGTTGAGATACTTCCATTAGGAAGACATATGCATCATATTGGAAACGGACATTGATAAAAAAGTTTTTAAAAAAGCTTGCCATGAAGTGAGTTCCAGCACGTTTTTTTAAGTACTTCGTAAGACTAACATAATATGTAAGAATGAATCATTCAAAATCTATTCACCCAATAAATCATCGCCAAAAAAGCGTTCATTATACAAAGATGAGATCATTTTGCAATACGAGTTGCACTTTTTTGTGTATTCCTAATGATGATAATAATTGAAATGACGAATTATTCATCAACAACCAACTCATATTTAAAAATATCAATAATTTCGAATGTTTATGCAATAAATTTGGCACGGAAAACTCCCCAGGTTACTGGATTATTATAGGTTTATTAAATTAAGGATCGGGAAAAATTAAATATGAACTTCTGTTACATTCGCTTCCAATTCTATATGAAAAACGCGTTCGCCTTTTTAAATTTACTTGTATAATAGATATTAGCAGTGGCGGATTACCCTATAAGCGAATAAAGTGCGCGCTTGGAGGCCTACAAATTTTAGGGGCCTCAAAAATAGTTTATGTTGTAGTTTTTTGTTCAGATTTTAATTTATTTTTATTATTTTACATGGAATTTTCTGACGTTTTTATGCTATCCGAAAAACAGGGTGTCCAAATTTTATTGCGCCTGAAGCCTCTCATGTGCTCAATCCACTACTGGATATGAGGTCATCCATTTAATATGACGTCACGCACTAGGGGTTAAAGTAAGTGTGGCGTCAAAAAGCCAACATAATACACTATAATATTATCTTTTTTAGAATAAAATTGATCATTTTCTTAATATCGGCAAAAACTCGCATGACGTAATAAAACCCCTTAATAATTGGGAGGTTTTCAAAAATGTGACATCATTATTAAGGGTGTTTAAATGCGACGGTGGGTGAGGGGGTGTCAAATAAAATAGCGCGACTTGGTATATACATAATTAATATACAATTTAGACGAAGACCCATATGGATTGCAGTTACGCCGATGTACATATTTACATATGTTCATGTATTTAATTAATTTCATATTTGGATCATAGCCAAACACAGGAACATGTTCATTGAAACTACCATACATTGCAGTTCGCTCTGTGTATTTTTCTTTGAAAAAAAAGTAATTAGTATAGGTCACAAGTCTCAACCCAATCATTAAGTGCGTTGCTGGGCCAGGGTCAGGCCTCCAGTGCAAGGCAAAGAGTAATATTATCTTCTCTATAGTTGAATTGGCGAAGATATGAGCGAGTCAATGTCACGTTGGTTTCACAATGACGGATCGAATCTTTAATTGTCAATAATATTCTCCATGCGTTCGTTGTGCACGCTATATTTTTTTCAGTGTTGAATTCATTTATTTTTTTAGTTTAAGTTTAAAACCTTCATTTCATTCAAGAAAAATACACCTGCTGACCAACGTACCCTCTAAACTGCGCGCATGCGAGGCTGCGCAGCAGTTGGAATGCTACTCACTCATTCCAGGTTGTCGCGCACTCCAATACAACTATTCAAATAATATATATTTAATTCGTTTAACCATAGTTGATCGAAATAAATAAGAAATTGAGCAGTTAGATAATTCAACTAAAATTAAATTAATATCTTTTGTAAGACCAATAAATATATCTTCATGGAATATATAATATAAGGATTGGTTGTAAAGAACGACGTAAAAAGCTAGAATTTTTGTAAATATGTTAATAAATTTATTAATGACTGATCATTTGATTCTGTTTGTTTTCTTAATTTGTGCTTCTATTTTTCTAAACATATTTTTAATATATTAAATGATAATATTATTTTTTGTGCAAATTAAAACACAAAAAAACACTATATTTTTTATGAAATAAGAAAAATTATGCCGCGCATTTGTTAAATTGGTCCACGCAGCCTTTGAATTTTCCCCACAGCTAAACTCTTGTCTTAGAGGGATTACTGTTGACATTTACTAATAAAATAGACGAAAGAGACATTTTTTAATTATACGGGAACAGGTCTCGTAACCAACTTCATGTCATGAATTTATGTAATGTTAACATTCCCTTACACCCATCCGATGCTGGTAACAGGGTGTAGCAAAGAGCGACTAGTCCTTTCCTAGCCATATCCTTCTATCTGTTCCCACTGCGCAGAGAGAGGGTATGCGACTGAATAGCAACAGGCTTACGTCAAAATTTAATTATAGTGTCAAATATTTTTTTCATAAAAAAAAATGTCCATATTGTATTAAATCAAGGGTATCCAACCTTCTTTGCGCTGGGATCGACTTTTCAATCTTAAGTTTTCTCGCGATCGGCTTCTAACATGATTCTTATAAGAAATTTATTTAGGGTTTTCCTTTCTTCAAACTTAGAAATGTTTATTTTAAATGCGAAATACATATCATTAGATAGGTATGTGCTAACAAAACAATTAAATTTTAGTATTTTTGTATATTTTATATTTAAATTACATATTTTTTCGAAATTCACGGACGCTTTCGGGATCGACCAAATTTTGCTTTGGGATCGACCGGTCGATCGCGATCTATCGGTTTGACACCTATGTATTAAATCAGACAAAATTAGCAATTGATAAGTTAATTATTTCTCAGTAAGATTTATATTAAATGTTTGGAAATATTATTCCGTATATTTTCAATATTTATTTGTGATTCTACACCATTTTTTTCTTCTCAAATATGTTATATTTCAAATTTTAATCTGATTATTAACTGACAATCTCTGATACTCTTATTACTGTACTAAAAAATGATTTAACTTAAGACTTTTCCATCACGCGATGCACAATAAATAACAGGTTTTACTATAAAAAAATATTTTCCATGATAATACTTAAAACTAAGGTTACAGAAAGTTATGTATGATTATTTTGATCATCAACTTTGTACATTTTTATGTTCATTTAACATATATAGAATACTTATTAGTAATAACATTATCAGTTGACAATGTTCGCGATTATTAGTGAAATATTTTATTCCAACTTATGCAAATACACATAAAAGCTTCAACAAGAAAATGAAGGTAGACTATATGAATAATTTGATTAAAAATAATTGTTCATATATGTACCTATAATTTAACAGGGTAGCCGGTAAATTGCTCGAATGGAAATTGCTCGAATTACAAATTATTCGAATTGATTGGTTATTTAAACGATTTTTCACGACTTTTTCTACGAATTTCATTTTTATCTTGTGCGACACTTGTTTAGAGAGTGAAATATAAAAATAATTTTCGTAAGTATTTATTTTAACCGTGTTCGCTCCAAATGCGGAACATATGATCTTTTAATGGAGTTTATCTCAACAGAAGTGTTTCTACGAGAACTGCTTATTAATTAGTTACTCAAACTGTTTCTATATATTTCCAGAACACATTGAAGACTAGGGCTAATACAGAACAAACGGACAAAACAAACGGAAACAAATTGAATCTTGTTATTCGAGCAATTTAACAGTATATTTAAAATTGAAAAAAAATTATAACACTGCTTGCATCGAATATTAGAGGTTACATATTTTTAACATTTAAAGAAATCGGTGCGTATGAAATGGGTTAAACTTCCTGAGACACTCGCTGCGAGTGCTTCCGGCGAGAGCTTATTTCCTGCTAAGCCTTACATAGATTACAACTTACAGGATCTCTATCCTAAGGTTTCGGAACTGAAGAATTCTGCTATGGCGTAGCAAAAAATCAAAGCTATTGTTGGATTACAAATAATCCTGGAGATTTTGCGTGGTACTAATAATATAGTAACCGGATAAAGCAAAAAAAATACAGATTTGACCGACTATGGTTATTTTTTTAGCCAATCCTGTTTTGATATTCTAACACCAATTGTGAGATTCGAAAATAAAATGGTGAGTAGTATTTATTCAGAGTATTTTCCTAAATTTGAATCGTTTTTAATAGATCGGAATTAACTGCTAATGACTGAAAAAAATTATCAATAAATAAGTTTGTCGTTTTTGGTAAATGACTTGAACATAGAATTTTATAAATTTCATGTATTTTTCAATTGTGAGCATCTTACATTTTTAATTATATTCCAAGTGATGTATGAGCGTGGCAAAATCTGTCAATAGGCTAAGCAATCAATACAAAGGTCAATTATAAAATGAAAACTTAGACTTAACATAACAGCGAGTCCATGGGTGGAGTTAGTATATGTTAAGTGATCTCACGGTTTTTTGTATTGATTTATTATATTATCTTTAAACTTAACCTTCGGATGGTGATGATTATTAATCCTGGAAACACTGAACATAGTGGATGTGGTGAACGAGATTGTAGGATAAACTCCGACTACAAGTTAATCAAATGTTTTTAAAAACACAACATAGTGTATCTTAGTTTCGCGATTCACGGAAAACCATCATTTAGATTAAGACACTTAAATTTTAAAAAAAACATCCATCAACCAACTTCCAGAAAGAATTTTTTAACAACGGCAGGACAAGTACATCCGCTTGAATTATACAAAAATCAGTGGAAAAACTATAGATCAGGCAGTAGTTTCAGTGCCTTTAATACGTATTTCATATTTTGAATTATCACTGAATTTATGTTCGAAGGCATGGATGTTTGTGATATCTAAAATTCGGTTCCGAATACGAATTCTCAGTACAGAATACTGATGTACACTGATTCTACGTACACCGATGCTTACAAACAAGATTCTTCCGTACAAAGAATTTCCCGTACATAAAAATTTCGGACAAAATATTTCGTACATTTTCAAAGCATTTATTAAACCATAAACTGTGCATATGCATTATAATTTAAACTTTTGCTTGCTTCGATTCTGAAAAATAATAAAAAACACATTCCACATTAAAATTTAAATAATATTTGGGATTTCTGTGTACGGAGAATTTTTGTTCGGAAGATCCTTTTACCGAGAATCCTTTCATCATACAAATGTCTTCGAGTAGAAATCAATAAATCGATTGAAAAATCAATTTATAAAACTGTCCGTACTGGAATTTGAGCTCGTGAGCACTGTTATCTAAACTAATAACGTTGCCATTCGACTATGGACCCGACATTAATAATATATGACAAATAAAAATAGACATAATCTGTGAAACGGGCAATTAATACAAGAAAGTTTCTAGAAAAAAAAAAAAAAATTGACGCAATAAAATATAGAGTTGAGAATGTGAATTATGTTTTCGAAACCTTGACAGACAACGGAAATGTTTATATTTTTTGAAGAAAATATAAATTTACGACATAACTTGTTAAATAGGAATAATATGGTTTCAATCAACAAAATTATTTGGTGATTATTTTGTACTTAAATTATTGATATTTCTTCACCACTCCACCATATTATATTCAAATATTTACGTACGTAAAATATTCTTCAATGTCAACCGTAAATGCATTAACAGGAAAAGTTGAAAAAACAGCGATATCTGTTAGTACGTGGTTATAAGTTATTATATTATGTTATATCTAAGATTTACTAAGCTTGATTTAATTATATATATATATACAATTTTCTTTCATATTCATTTCACAAAACTTGTAACTTTTTTTCATTCGAAATATAACGTATGCCGAATATCAAATTTATAGATTATACATCAGGGATTCTTAACCCTGTGCTAACGGGTGCATGTGCGCCCGCGAAGCTATTTTCACACGCCCTTAAAAAGAATATCTTCATAAAAAAAAAATGATCATTATTTACGATACAGATGATCATAATAGACTCCCAATTTTAAGGTTTGCAATGTCAAAGATCGCACTAGTTGTTCGTCGTTATATGTTTAATTGTATTTTTCTGTCTCAAATGCGCCGATTACCACAAAAACGTTAAGAGCTCCTGTTATACATGAACAAAATTTAAGAATTCGCGTGTTGTTTAGATTAGAAAAGGTTCTTCCTAGTCCAATGGTAGCAGCGGTGGGCTGCCAAAATATTAACAAGGGGCTCGCTTCATCTCAAACATATTTAAGTTGATCTGAAGAAGTGATGATTTTTTTATTATTCTTTTACAATTATACGTAATAATGTTACCAAAACAGTTATATTGGATAACATTATGCAATGTAACGTAAAACAATAATTAATATCGCTGGATAATGTATTAACCTGTATTATATTGCAAGAATGTATAGTAAGAAAGAGAGATCAATTTTCTATTTCTACTCCAATTCCATGTTCCATGCGATATACTTAAGCCTTCGTAGATTAATATATATTAACTGCGTTTTTTAATAAAATTAAAATGCATATTAATACATTATATTAAGCATATATCTGAGAATATTTTTTTTCTTAATTTAACAAAGGGCTCGCCGGCCTGCGTCAAATTTAACAAGGGGCTCGCGCGATCCCCTGCGAGCCCCCTCCAGCTCACCCCTGAATGGTAGGGAATCTTGAAGAGGATGGAAGGCAGTAATAAAACAGCTGAAAACTGTAATCTCAAAAGCTGCATTCGAATTCATATGTGATTTTTATGATAAAAAAGAATGAAAGACTAATTATCATTAAGTTATTAACTTTAGTTATAAAGTATTTTATATCACTTTGTTAAAAAAATCCGAAATTATAATTATGTTTGTATTATTAATTACCATCAGTCCCCACTTTATATTTTAATTATATGTTAAAGGTGTTGAACATTTTAATTTTGTGTATAGAATCACTTCTACTGTAATTTGTAAATTCTTTTCAATGTCAATTGTTGTTTACACCTACCTTTTCATTTCAATTTGTTTTTGTATTAATAGCAATGTTAAATTGTATTTATTATCAGTTGACAATACTCGCCATGAGCGAAACTGTTTCTGACCTTTTTAAATAAAGTGGAAATAAATTACAAAGGAATACTGTGTTTTTATTAACACCTTGTTACTATTATATTTCAATTCATGTCCATAATATTCATTTAAATAATAAAATTTGAACAATGAAAGATATTTCCTTTCAATTATCACGTAATTTAAAATATCGATATGCTAAATAAACATCACGTGTACCATTCTTAACTTTGTACTAACGAATTACTTGTGCTAACTGTGAAGCTATTATTAATTATATATTGTATTAGAATATTCTAATGGGAAAATAAATTAGTGTAATAAAGAATCTATTTACAAAACTTGCAGGTATGTTAGTATCTTGTTTATAAATAAATGCGCACTTTGAATTTGTGGTTACATCTACACCTAAACAAAATTCTTAAACAGTTTCTTTATTTTCTAGCAAGAGAAAGGTAAAGAAAATAATATAAAGATACATAAATCTACGTTGAGGTTTCCAACTATCAAACGCAGCTACTGTACGAAGTTCACATATTATGTACATTCCAACGAAGCAACGGGGTATTCTCAAATTTATTAGAAACTACTCAATAATAAAAGAGGGTCTATAATATTATTTTTAAATTAAATTTTACGATTGTTATAACCAGGGGCAATGGATTGGACCTTTTTTTATTATTCCGCTCCTTGCTTAGCTCCAGGCCTCATGATTTTTTAAAATTAGAATATATACATAAACAATGTTAAATTTTCTTTAAAAAAACCAAAACATCTTAAAAAGCTTTATTAAATTACAATTTATAGTCACTGTTGTTTACATTGTAATATAATATGGTCGAGAGGAAACAATCTTTCGTCATTTGTTTTCTCTAAACACTCGCTTGGGTTACTTGATGATATGGCACGCTGTTTGAATCTTTTCTGGATAAAAAATAAATAGCTTCAAACACAGATTTTACTTTTAGCATTCCTATGCCATCCATCGTATTACAATCTTCATAAAATTCTTGTTATTCTTCAAATTATGTAATTAAACAACTTTCTGACGTTTTTCTAGTCTGTCCAGTTATTTTATTAAAATTTATCGTCTACTGAGAAGTCCGTATCTTCTAATGGCTGCACTGATTCGTTTGTGGAAGATTGTCCACTAAGCCATTGTGAAATATTTTGGAATCTTCCAAAGTGTCATATTATCTAATATTTGATCAAAATAAGAGAATTATTATATGAAGTAATTGAAGAAAAATATTTTTAAAATTTGCGTGCTCCGTTCCTGTTTCCTTTGGTTATAATTTATATGTAATAAGTGCGTTTTTATTAACTGTTGTTATAATCGATAATTTATTCGATTAATCCAAAAAAGGGTATTTTCGTTAGAAAGAGGTTTTTTAAACAAAATGTCATAAAAATGCAACCACATCAAATAGAAATATGTATAGAATATATTTACATTTTTTGTGTATACAATCACTGTAGTACGTATAACGAATTAACTTGATTAATTATACTTAAAAAAAACTTTATTGAATCTGTCAAACGTCAACGATTAACAGAATTTTGTTTAATTCACTGAATTCACGCAAATTATATTCGCTGGTGTCCATCTTTATGTTGGTTTTACGAACATGCAATAAAAACATAAGTCATAAAAAGTTATTGATTATGATGACATATTCTTATTCTTCGTCAAACCAAATTTGATTTTTTATAATTAAAATAATTAATACATAATGTAGTTTTTAATACATTTGATACATATAGAACAAATTCAAACTTAGTTTTTATTAAATACGATTTAAAACTTCAAAATGCATCGAATTTATAATACCCACTACCTATAGTAAACTAATTGTGTGTCACTTAACCTTCGATTTTAAGTATCGTATTGACTTTTTATAAAATACACTAAAAGAAGCTGTCGAACGTAAATAGTAATGATGATAATATCACGACTCTTCACTTTAAAAGAAAAACGTATAAGAAAATATAAATGACATGGCATTTAATCCCGATCCACAAAGACATCTTTCTGTTTTATTATAGAAATAAACAAACTTTAATTTTCTATAGTGTAAGGACTTTATTTAAATATTAACGTTTTTCGATTTTTTACACTTCAATTTTGTATTGTAATATTTTTAACGTAATGAAAGATCTCACCAATGGGATTAATTGATAATTAAGAAAATATATTTATATTTTTTTATTAATATTGCTCATAATTTTATTAAGGTTAACATTTTTTCATCAATATGTTACTCACCTTTTTTATTGTTATTCAATTAGAAGATTAGACAAAGCCCCAGCGTAAGACTATAGTAAAATTGTATAAAATACAATAATGTGCTCTATTGAGCACACCTCTATAATAAATGAAAGTAAACGCAGTATGCGGAAGACGAAGTTGAGTACCTGTCTGATTAAATTACGTAGTAATAATTAACATTATGATACTTACTCTATTAAGTTGCTTGACCAGCTGAACATCTTCCTCAGCTTCTCTCTGTTCATCTCCCCACCTGATCCACCAGGTGTCGGTGTGGAGTTGGGCATCTTGAACTTTTATACACAAACCACTTCCACTGCATACACTTATATTATTTGTTATTTAATTAAAACTTTTATGAAAATTGGCTATAAAAACATTGAATTTTAGAAATCGAAGGTAACATATTCTTTGACGAACAAGAATACATCGTAACCCACTTATGACGATTGTAGGGGTACGACTTATTGCTGTCTGTCCAACAACATTCAAATTGTAAATATTTTATCAAAATTTATTTGTCAAAAGCTTTACAAAATACAACCAAAATGACCATGCGGTCTTTCAAAAATAACAGGTATAGAAAAGCTAGAGAAAGTTTAAGAAATATTATTTTGTATACATTTCGACATCTTTTTTTCTATTTTTTTAATTTAAATTTTCAAAAGAATATTTGACATTACAGCTTACGCCAATGCGTCAAATATTTTGAAGTTGAAAGATCATACGAGATATACTCGATGAGAATTTTTGAAAGTCACATGAGATTAACTCAAGAATAATTGACTTCACAAACACCCATGTCTTAGATCTCAAATTAAAATTGAAAAAATCCAATTTTGACATTGACCTTACCGGGAAACAAACCCAGACCCACCTGGTTAGTAGAGCAAGCTCTAACCAATTAGACCACAGGGGGCGACAAAGTAAAGTTCTTCGTAATGTATTGTATTTTAAAAATCGGCATTTTACAGGACAGTGGTTTAATCTTTAAAGCAGTGGTGCACAAGCTTTTTGAAAGAAGGGCTTAAGAAAGAAGGGATCGTTCTGCAGATTGATTAGCTCCAGCTGCCAAGATGAATCTCTGATCACCGGGTACTCGCAGGTCCTATGATACCCCACCCTTCCAGCAAAGTCGTGATCTTCCAACGCCTTGTCTTCTCTCAGGAGTAGTGAATTTTAAGCATTATGTAGGTTCGGTGATTCAGTTCTTTAAAATTAATGAAGTTTACTATGTGCACTACAGTGGCCATAACATTTTCAAACTACAAATCTTTTCTCATTAGTTTGTGCTGTAGTGATGTTAAATTAAAAAAAAAATCGTGACCAAGCTCACGCATGACTTTTGCCATGAGAGACACTATATCAATATTTGATCAAATCATTGCCAGAGTTCCATCGGTCGTCATACCGGAATGTTTCAATAAATCAAAATTTATCTTTGTGATGCTCTGAAGGATGCGTTGAAGCAGTACTGAATATTGTTTTCTATTAGTGACGACTTTGATTATATTTTTTTGCTATTGCATAATCTGTTCACACATATAAAATATAATATAAATTTTTGGTGATAACATATTAGGGCCGCAGGTTGTGCATCACTGATTTACACCAAATGATGTTTGCGATAATAGGCAATTATGTTCGATGTTTCTGAGATGTATAAATATTGAAAATAACCTTGAAATAACTAAAACATTGATCTCTAATGATCATTTAATATTCATTGTTACTATTTAACCTTTGCTCTATAAAACTACAATCTTGGTATATTTGAGCGTTAGATTTTCTTTTAAAAATGCACCTGCAACAAAATATCATCAATCTTCAGTTGGATTTTAGTAAAACTTATATATTTCCGAAAAACTTGGTCCGCTTCATATCTCAGTCAATTTAAGTGGATTCAGCTAATACTTTATATTTTCATTCCAAATTTAAATTGTTATGTGGTGTGTATGAATGACACGTGTCACTCTCTTGTCACGCTATTTGGATAACAGAATCGTAAAAACACATTACATGAAGGTGATTTGCTTCTAATTAATTAAGTATAATATGAACGTTTATCAGATATACATACGATACGCATTAAAATGAGAAACCTCAATAATAGGTAAAAGGTTTAAATTACAACTGACATATGTTGTATTACTTCAATTATTAAATTTATTACGTCTGATAATTTTTAGCTTTTATTATTTACATGATGTATAATATCAACATCCTTTTCTACCACTATTGTTTATGATATCATCCTGTGCTAATAATTGTCTATTTTTTTAAATACATGGTCGATAATTTGAAAAAAAATCGGTATGAAAATGCTTCTAATAAAGAGTAAAATTTCTTGTGAAATTTCTTGTGAAATTGTTAACTTTGCCCCAACACTTAACACGGTAAATAAAAAAAGCTATAATACAATTGTTTCTCTACTATAATTTTACCCTGATTTTATTAAAAAAGACTCACTAGCACAGTGTTTCTCAACCTTTTTGGGAGAGTGTCTTTATTTTTCTGTGGCCCCCATACCTTTTTTATTTTTTTTAGCTCACCGAGAAATCCCCGATTTGATATACTTTTTTCCAGAATATCTCCGAAACACCTTTTTTTTATTTAGCCCACTGAGGAATTTGAAATCTCCGATTTGGTATACTTTTTCCCAGAATATCTCCGAAACACCTTTCTTTTTTTTTTAGCTCGCCGAGAAATTTGAAATCTCCGATTTGGTATACTTTTTCCTAGAATATCTCCAAAACACCTTTTTTTTTTAGCTCACCGAGGAATTTGAAATCCTCAATTTTCCCGTGGCCCCCCTGAACTATGTTGTGGCTCCCCAAAACAAAAATAAATCTCTGTGGCCCCCTTGAGACACGCTATGGCCCACCGTTGAGAAACCGTGCACTAGCATAATGCCAGTATTCGATCAAAAGCATGTCTAAAATAACCAATTAGAAATATCACTGACAATAATGTACATTCTGTAATGAATTCTTTTCAAATATTAATAATTTTTGCATTTCATTATCTTTTAAGTATTCAAATCAAATATTAATTACGAATAACGCATGAAAGTAATTCGTGGATGGACAATACATAAATAATCTAAAATATTCTCTTAAATCAATAACGTTTGTTTAGGTATATAATAACCTGTTTAGTTAAATAAATATTTCAACGAGGAAAATCTTCATATCGTCATGGTCAATTGTAACGCATACTTCTTTAAAATTTCATATGTTTATCAGAATATTATTTTTACTAACAAAACTTCTTTACAGAAATATTTGGATGTGTCCATCAGCTAGAGTGAACATTTTTCAGCGGGTGAACCAACTTTAAATCTCGGTCAAATAGTTGTTTTGCCAACTGTTCAACCGAAACTTTACTCCCTCATAAAAATCTATTCAATTATTGGAATATTATTTGTGTTTTTAGAAATGTTTCTTGTATTAAATAAAAAATCAGTGAAATATATTACGAAATATTAATAAAACACAAATACAAACTTGGTTCCTGATAATTTGAATGTAGAAGAGTAGAATAATGTAGGAAAGGGTGAATTCAAACATTTGGCTGTCAAAATCTTAATGATTATTTAATCACCTTTTTTTCTCTTTTTGTATGCGATCGTAATGATCCACGAAAAAGTCAAAAGTTTTAGAAAATAAGATAATAAATAAAAAAAGAAAATAAAAATTTGCTAATATTGATTTGAAACATTAAAAAATGCCAATAAAAAGGTGCCGAAACGCCGTTCCCCCGCGGTATATAGAGAAAAAGTCCTGTTTTAAATAATTCTACTTAATTTTATTTATAAACGAGCACACATCGACCAGAGAGTCAACAACTGTTACTAGTCATTTTTTTTTAACCATGTCCGCTCCCAATGTGGAGCATATGGACTCCTAATGGAGTTTATCTCAACAGAAGTATTTCTACGAAAACTGCTTGGTACTCCGTTACTCAACCTCTCTTTTTCCAAAGAGAGTAGGGAATAGAAGGAAAGGGCTAGGGCAGGACTAGTGGCTAGCTAATCGCTCTCGATACACCCCGTTCATAGGATAGAATGGGTGGGAGGGGGGAATTCAAGACATCACATACATCCATGCCTTTGAACAGAAATTCATAAATCGATTGAAAAATCAATTTATAAAAACTGCCCGTACTGGGATTCGAACCCGTGACCTCCGTAGCGGTAGCCAGCGACGTTGACCACTCGACTACACAGGCGTCTAGTCATTACATATTGAAAATTTTCAATACATGGGGCATTGGCGGATCCAGAAATTGTCCAAGGAGGGGGCCATTCAATTCGAAAATAAACATCATAAAAAGATAATACATTAAAAAATAGATGATTTAAATATAATATATCTATATAAAAGTAGTCAGTTCATAATCAAGTATGTATTCTATAAAACATCGTAAACTAAACAATTAAAGATCCCATTTCACAATAAAGTTTTAATAAAGTAGAAACATGAAGAAAAAAAATCTCCTCAGGAGGGGGCCATGGCCCCCATGCCCCCCCCCCCCTTGGATCCGCCAATGACATGGGGGATAATAATATTACTATAAGATGCGCTGTATATGTATTACATATATATTTTTACTCATTATTATAAAATCGTTTATTTTTTTCAAATAAACCCATAATTAAATCACTTGTTCTCTTCCAAACGTCTATTTGTTTGATGACATTGAAAAAATACATTTGATTCAATCCATTAAATCTTATGACTTGAGAGTTCTTCAATTATTACTTTTTTCGTCATACGTTGCAAGATATGTAAAAAGATGGCATTGACAGAAGTTGTATTTAAGAAACATGCACAAAATATTCATCTCCAAACAACATTTTTTGCTTTTCCATTATTGTATGAATTATTATTATAAGAGCTATCATAGCTAGTCATATCTCGAAAAAATACACAATGTGTTTTTATAACTAGGTGGTTGAGAGTAAAATTTAAAATTATTTCAAAAGCTATTGTAATTGAAGAGCTTAGAATCGAAAATGGTGCAAGATTCATATTAGTTATAACACAGAAAAACACACTTTTTTTAAAGTCTTAGAACAGTGGTGGGAAATCATTTCATTTCTGAAGGCCACATTCATTTATCTGATTCAACAAACGACCGCAGTAAAGAAAACGTTGACACCCCCTTCCTCTTTTTTCCGACTGTCGAACGTATAATGAGTTGATTACGCTCTTCTTCCAAACGCTCGCGTATTTTTTTGTTGATCAAAGTGAATATTTTGATCAAGTCAAAAGGCTGCAGGTTCCCTTCCACTGCCTTAGACAGTTTGGTTTATTGCATGTAAACTATGAGGTTTTTTAGCGACGTTAAAAATGTAATTCTGTTATTTTGAATCAGTTCTCCAATATTACAGCGGATCTTATTTTTTCTCAAAAAATACATAAAACATAATTTTAATACTCCATTTATGCGCCCCCAATGGCTTACGCTCTAGGCGGTTGCTTATTTTGCCTGTATGGTGGAGCCGGCCCTGAGTGCGGCTCCCAATATCTCTTGATAAATATATGTTTTATATATATAGCAATTACAATTTGTGTATAAATGTAATTAAATTTGAATTTGTGTTCTAGTCCCACGATTTTATTAAATCTAGCCTTTATATGTTATAGGTGACTTTATAGGTGACTTTATATGTTATATCTTATAGGTGTTAAGTATTTTAATTATGTGAAATTATAATGTAATTTGTAAATCCTTTTCTTTGTTAGTAATTGCTTACACCTTTTTATTTCAATTTAACTTGTATAAATAGCACTGTTCAATTTATTTTCCTTATCAGTTGATAATGCTCGTGAGGAGCGAAACCTGTCCTGATCAAATAAATTTTAAGTGGAAAAAGTACTAAAAATCTTTTATTATTTTTATTAAATCTAGCCTTATCAAAATTAATACAAAAAAAGTATTACTCTTAAGCCGAGCATTAAACAGCAATACATTGGAATATTAAAATACGTTTTTTAAGACTACTACTAGTTGTCTCAAATAGGAAATAAAATGTTTTAATGCGCTTTGCTGTATAGCGTACCTAGCTTATTAAGTAATTAATATTTCAAAAGTAGATTATTTATTTATTGAGGTTGGAGACCAATGGTTTAATAATGCACGGCGAAAATTGCGTTCCGAGGAAAGTAAACGGTCAATTTGAATGCATCGCGCGATCGTCAACTTGCTGTAACTTTATGTGACACAGTGTTACACAATGCGAACTTTCGCTTTTAAGCATGTGGCCTGAAATAGATAGAGACAAAACGCCTCTAATGATATAAGAAAATTCTTCTTGACTGGTTTGCCATTTAGTTTATTATTTACGTCTCATTACATTATCGTGTGCAATAATGCTATAGTTTCGAACACATGACTCAGGATAATTATTCTAGAGCATAAATTACTACTTGACACACAAATTATCGATAAATAATAGAGATTGCATCCATATATGACGTCACGCACTTAAGAGGGAGAGGTAGCGAGAGTGATAAGCTAACCACTAGTCCAGGCACGGGTAAACCGCGGCCCGTTGTGTATTTTTCTGCGGCCCGCGTTATATTTTTAAAAAAATCAGGTTTTTATCTTTCAACGCATTTTTAAAAAAGATTGAAAATAAATATAATAAGATTAAGCTACAACTTGAGATTATTGATCTGCAGTGTGACCCTGATTTAAGGAAATTGTACTGTCGTGCAGAAATCTGCAAATTTTATAACGGAACTAATTCGGACAAATTCAACCAGCCTAAAGATGTTGCTCGAAAAATGTTCGTTATTTTTGGATCAACCTATGAACAAACATTTTCAATCATGAACCTCAATAAAAATTCTTTACGATCAACCATCACCGATGAACAATTACAAGCAGTTTTAAGAATTTTAACTACAAAATTAACACCTGAATTTTCAAAAAATGTTTATTTAAAAATTTAAAAAGATGTTAAACAGTTCCATTAATCTCATTAGATTGTTTTTTTTTTAATATATATTTTCATGATAATAAATAGAGAACATATAAAATTTTACTTGCGGCCCGCCGCTCATTTTGAATTCCTGAATTTGGCCCTTCATCCGAAATGTTTGCCCTCCCCTGCACTAGTCTTTACTTCTTTCTCTACTCTCTTCGAAGAATAGAGGTTGAACAATTGAATATGTACCAACCATTGTTCGTAGAAAAACTTCGTTGGTATAAACTACATTAGGAGATAGCGGGAAAAATGATTCTTTATCAAAGAGGAAAAAAAATCAAAGACTTGTAAATCTCAATGCGAAATGCTTCTAATAGCTTAAAAAAATATTTTAAAAAACAAAGAGTATTATGTTTCAACACATAGGGGATGCGACCTAAATTTGAAAAAATATATTCAATATAATTTGCCGTCTAACACAGCAAAGTCGAAGATGTGTAAAACAGACAGCAGTTTTTGTTAAGTATCTATGTACATATTTATTAATTATATTTTAGTTGTATAAAGTGTTACTTCTTGTACCTGCTGATTGTATATTAATAATAATGGTAAGAAAAGTTTATTTTCTATTCAATAAAATAAATATGATGCATCTGTGCTTCATTATAATTAAAATACGCATTGAACTTACATTATTATCAACGTAAATTAGAATATTTGATATATGTAATAATTATCGTTTACTTGAACTCAATAACAATTAGCATCTAAGAGCAGTGGTCGAATATTTTTTTAACATCACACACTCAAATGTATTTATTCGCACGTTTATTTTTTTATATTTTTTCAACGTCATACGCTTCATGATTTAACTGGCTGCCACAGACAAGAAATCTCGTCAATGACTAATATTAACAATTACAGCTGGCGTGCTAGGTACAAATGTAATTTTTTCTACGGCAGCCAAAAGGCTAAAATATGTGTCACTTATTAAATTTTAAATCCATGCTTGTTTCTAATGTGAAGCAAATAGCCTCCTAATGAAGGTATCCCAACAAGTGTTTCTACTTATTGTTTTAAGACAGCAGGGGTAGAAAGGATTGGGCTAATTACAAGTGGTTGGCTAATTACTCAGGTTACACTCCGTTATTTAACGATTGGAATGGTGAGGGGGAATTCAAGACATCACAAACATCTATGCCTTTGAACAGTATCAAAAAATCATGCCATGCCACTGTGCCATGGACCCGGCAGTAAAATTACGGTTAGTTTTTTTTATTATGGTTACTTTTTTAAACGTATATTTTTATGATTGCTATATCAAGCAGTAGCACATAATATTACTAACAGGTGCCATTGTCACCTGTCAACATTCTTTCGTTGCGCTTGATGCGAAAAATGCGCAGACAGAGAGATAGAGTGTGGGCGTGTGTGTGCTATTTTACTGCGCAGACATTTAACGAAAACAACGGACAGGTACATCAGAGTATACATTATGGTAAAACAAACTAAAATTGATACCAAGTTATTTTTGTTCGATAAAATTAGTTTATAAGTGCTCTGCAATCTCATTATAGTTGATTTACGTGAAACTAAAGTGAAAACCCCAGATGTTTTTGGTAAGCAAATACGTGGATCAACTTATCAAACAAGTTTTGTTTTATTTATGCCACGCATTTAGGGAATTTTTCGGGGAAGATCCCAGCATCAGCGTTGTGTAAACACAAGAAACCAGGTTATTTTTCTTTTACAGACCTTTTTAGACTTACTGAAGGGTCTAAATACTATACTCTAGCTAGAGCTGGGATACCCAACCCTGTGCCCTGTGCAGCTTCATTTACTTATATTATATTTGTATGTTATATGTTTAAAAAATAATTTAATTACATATTATAAATTACGCAACCTAAAAAATAAGCTTAGTGTTACGTTAAAATTTCCCGGTTTGTAAAGTGTTCCATTGCAGGTAAAGTTTGAGAAAACCTAATCTAGAGAATTGGTGAAAATTTGTGTTTCATGATTTATTTTTATTAGTGTTCTTCCATTTTTTATTATCAGTATATTAAAGCTTATAAAATAAAATCATTAAGTATGTTTAAAATTTGCATGATGTTTGTGAACACGTCAGACCCTTAGTGACTGTTGTGTAAAATATTAAAACGCCCTATTTAACGATGATAATACTGCATTCTGAATTACAATTTAGAGTTTTTTTTCGACCCCGACTCCGGTAAAAAAAATCCGTTAATTTGTCATTTTATCCAGGATTTATACTTTCAAATGGAATAGTCATCCCTTGGCATGTGGCATGTTTTATGGATCCGCCAGTGCATCAAATAGCACGACCAAATGCATTTTTTTAACGCAGGGGTCGGCAACCTGCGGCCCGCGAGGCTTCGTGGTGCGGCCCGCAAGGTTCACTTTTTTAAAAGGTTGCCGACTCTTGTTTTAACGCAACACATCGCTACACACAGCGGCGGGCAGCCAATACGTTAACAAAGGGCTCGCTTAATCTCAAAGCAATTTTCGGTCTGGGGAAGGAGTGATTTTTTTATCACTCCTATGCAATTATATTTAATACCTAATTAAGCAATCGATTGTTACTTAATACACCGATAATATGAAAAAGTGTGCAATTTACCGTAAAATTGTCAACATAAATGGCCAAAAATGTACTTCTTTGTATACTTTAGCTGTCGTAGATATAAATTAGTCATAAATTGCAGTTATATACAAATTTGATGTGAGAATATTGTTTTCTCTTAAATTAACAAGGGGCTCGCTTACCATAGTAAAATTTAGCAAGGGCTCGTGCGAGGGTTCTTCAGCACACCCCTGGCTACACAGGTAGGGGCGGGTTAGATTGTTAACAGTAAAAAATTCGATTAAATTAGGTGTAGTAGTGTCAGAAAAAAGTATTTTTTATGTTATTCGGCAATTTGGTATTGTATTAGTTTATATACATTTTAAAACGCTGAATCATTCATGATATCGTTAGTTTGTAATCTCGACGGATAACTAATACTTACTTGCGTAATATAAAATGAAGGTCAAGTGTGCAATTATCATTTATTATTTAATCAAGATGCTTTTATTATTCGTTTAATTAAATTTATTTTAACATACAATTTGTAATTATGTATATATTTATAAATAAACTAGACATTAGTAGGGAAATGTTTCATATAGAGAATACTAATTGTTATAAATGTGTAATATTATAATTAAGTTATTAATTAATTAATATTTAAATCGTTATATAGCAAAGATGGGCTGGAAGAGGCTCGGAGCAGCTCGCGAGAGCCCTTTGTATAATTAGAAAAATGAATATTCTCAGATCAAGTCAGTACCTAACTGCAATTTCTGTTTATGGTTTAATTGCATATGAAACATAAGACTTAGTTGCTTTTTAAATTGGTCGTAAAATACGTTTATTTCGGGTTCACAATAAAAGAAACATATACATTTGTTGTCTATTGTCTAATAATGCATTATGGGTGAGATAAAGCGAGCCCGTTGTTAACATAATGGCACCACAACGTTGTACTATATTATTATATTATTCAATAACAAAACGATCTTTGAATTAAAGTATTTGCGAATATATATTATAAACAAGTATGAAGTAATAATACATATATAAGTAGATTTAATCATTGTTTTTCAATTGAATTCACTCCAAATTTTTACGTTTAATACGTTTTAAATACGCCACATTATTATTTACGTGATCACTTTTTGCAATTTATTTTAATTTATGTTTTATACAACCCCTAAGCGGCAGGATGTGTGTAGACCTACCTACCTACTTATTAATTGGATAAATTCAGTAAAAAAAAATAGATGAAAGCTCTCAACCTCACAAAGAAAAATATTAAATTACATCATGAAAAAATGTATAGTGCTTATTGCACAATGAATATATTAAATTACATAATTAAACACACATTTTATTTTATTACTGATCAGTTTCAATAATAAAATATTATTTAATCTACAACAGTGATAAATGGTTACCTTCAAACTTCACATAAAATAACGATGTTTTTTTATAAAAGATTACGCTTCGAAAAGAATATTTATTTTTTTACTTTCAACACCAAAACGTCTTCACATAAAATGACGTGTTATTAAGTGAATCTTTATTTATTGCACAATTGCTTATTATTTCCAAAGTACGCACAAATACTGTGTTGAATTTTTACACGCCAGGATTTACGCGCGAAAACGAGGAGTCACTTCGCGGTAAATATGCTAAAATATTGTTTGTTATTGTTATTGTTTCAGATAAAGAGAGCGGCGTTCGAGAACATTACGCGACGAGTTGTGACTAGCTGTAAAAAGCAAGGCAGACTGCACTGAGAAAGTTTTCATCAAAGGAATCGAAGGCACCCGCGTATAATGACGTCGATTCGGACAGTCAAGAGCGAGCATAACAGGGTTACCAAAAGCTCGTCTTGTATATTCAACAAACATTTACTAGACTATTGAAAATATGAACAATATTAACAATACTGTTGACAGCACCATTACTCTTCATTCTTACCCAGTCAAACATAGAAAAAAAAAATAACGCGTTCCGCAAAATTTTCAATATAATATTATTAAGAAGACAAAATCCCCCATTTTATTTTTCAAATAGCAATTATTAATGTTTCGTTACAGTTTAAAATTTCAAGATAAGCTAAGTCTAAATAAGCTTCTCAGAGAGGTTAACCTAGCCAATCATATTACATGATTAATTAAAGTGTTTTTTTTAATACTATTGATTGGCAATGCGCCAAAAAATTGATAAAAAGAAGTCACGCGAGATTTACACCAGTAGGAATTGCATCACAATCACCCATATCTCAAATTTAATGTGAAGAAATCTCAAAATTTAATATTGACCTGGTCGGGACTTGAACCCAGACCCATCTGATCACTATGATAATGCTCCTACTACATAAGCCGAGAATTTTTAACGTATTATATGAAAAGTGAGTTTTCACAATGTAAGCACCAAAAGATTTGAAAAAAATATTAAATATGTATTTGTATATATTTTTTTATCTACAGATATTTTATATATATATATATATATATATCAGACAATCATAATATATTAAGCTAACGGATTAACGCTTCTTAAATATAAAGAAAAAAATAATGCTTCTCTCAGGCTTTTCAGATAAGACAGGCAGTATCAAAAAAATAAGCTACTAGGCAATCTGTAGAAATATGCCCTATAAGCTTATTTTACTCTTGAAATATGAACTTCGACGAATGTATAACACAGAAACCTTAGGGCAGCGACACAATACATGCATAAAAAGATAAGAAAATTCAATCATTAGCAGATAATATAAATTGTCAATCTCTACTCAGATAGCGCTAGATAAAAACAAAATTTACTGAAGATTTATTTATTAAAATAGTGTTACTTTCGAATGGTTGTCTTAAAAACTCCAGTCGTAAACATTTGATATTTAAATGATGAATTAAAACTTTGCATAAAAAGTTATCAACAAAGAAAAAGTAGCAAAGAAAACAAATTAATAGCTAATTCAAAAGCGATATGGTTGACATTTCCAAATTTTCGACGCAACTGGTGAGCAAATGCTTGTGTTACTAACCTGAATAATAGGGTTTATGTATTTAAGATTAACTGAAACTTCGTGTTACTTGTAGGCAGGGATGGGCTGGAGGGGGCTCGGGGGGGCTCGCGCGAGCCCCTTGTTAAATTTTGGCGCGGCCGGCGAGCCCCTTGTTAAGATAAGAAAATCATTCGTCTTAGATCAAATTATCACATAACTACAATATCTGTAGATGGTTAAATTTGAAAAATAGTTTTCCCTTCATTTTTTCATTCAGCGTTGTAGGCTTCCGTGTCAGACCTCACGGGTTTACGTACCAGTACGAAACAGCTTTTTTTTACCGATTTATCTATTTTCTGTTCGAAGGCATGAGTGTTTGTGATGTCTTAAGATTGTCTCCCACACTTCCGATCCTTCAATTCAACTGGGCGCTACTATTAGTTAATCACTAATCCTGTCTTATCTTTATCATTCTATCCCTACTACTCTCTTTGGAAAAGAGGTTGAGCGGCTAAGTAACAAGCAGTTCTCGTAGAAAAATAACTTTTATTAAAATACCATATGCTCGACATTGGGAGCGGACATGGATAAAAAAATGGATACCATTTACCGAGCCCCTTGTTAAGATATTGGCAGCCCACCGCTGCTTGTAGGTGTGCTAGACGCTATAAACGTCACATCCGGCTAGTTACGGTACGTATTGCGTAGGCGAAGTCACAGCGAACGCCAATGGAACACGGCTTAAAGCGAATCAAAATATCAAACAAACTGTTCTCGGTGTGCGTTTCGTTACGTGATTACTATAGCGACTGAGACCATTTCGCTTTTATTGTAAGATCTGCAGCTAGTTGTCAACTAGCGAATACTAGCGCATAGCTAAAACGTGCAGTGCTCTGACAATGCATTTAAAACTATGATTAATAGTTTCTCTTCACAAATCAGAAAGTATTTATGAAAAATGACTGACATAGCATTTATTGCCACATAATTTGAAAAAAAATATATCAAACAAACATTTTTTTACTGAGCCAGAACTCACCAAAAAATGTATTTGCCGATTTGTGGTAACCCTACATAATTCATTCTTATTCTCATCTCGCGGTTTAAGCAGGTATGAAGCCCTTTACCTATCGCTTCTCAAACTGGTTTCATTTTTGAAGTAGAAGCTAGTGGAGTAGAATTTCTAGCTAAGTGGCAACTGTATAGTAAAATTATGTTACAACTAATATATTAGAAATCGAAAGCTTGAATACTTCCATTGAAACTCACTTGTTCAAGTGTATTAGCCGTTGTAAACATCCATTTATAAAAAATATTTTATTTTCTTTCAGTCGTTGACATTACATTACACACATTTACATGTGGCTAATTATTTAGTATTTTTATTCATGTTATTAAAAAATGCAATCGTTTACTTTGAGACAACATTATGCCTTCTTAAATAATTTATAGGGATTAATCTAATAAAGCGAGCAGAAATTTAAAAAAGAATGTGTTGTAAATAATGATCAAAATTTCGCCCATCCTTTAACTAACTGCGTAATGTTTTTCATTTTTTAACATAATACGCACTAGTTTCACCGAGTTGATAAATATCATAAAAACATTATTTTCACAGTGCATTTAGCAATAACTTGTAACTAAAAATTAAAGGCAGTAAGTTTTACGACACAACGTTTGAAAGCAGTGGATTTTTACACACCTGGTACTCACAATGGAAGAGCAAGCAGGGACGCGGCATCCATATTGCAAATGTGTGCAGCCCGGCCCACAATGGCTACCAAGCAAAGGGCCGGTCCACCTATAGTTCTTGAATCTTATCTCTTTAGAATTAAGATGATCATTATGAAAATTAACATTTACTATGCAAATGACTTCTTTCTCTGGCAAACGTTTGTTTTAACAAAAGTACAATAAAAAGTAATTACAATGCTTACAATATTTTCAATATGAAGTTTATTTAGGTGCTCATAAAAACAGCAATGACGTATTTAGCACTTGATAAGCCCTAGGCTCAATCAAATTTGGAGGTCCTGTTTTTGGAATTGCTTAAACTAAATATGTACACAACTTTATATGAATTTAATAGACTATATGCTATTTTGAGGCCCCTAAGATTAGAGACCCCAAGCGCGCACTTCGTGCGTTATTGAGGTAAAGCCTCTAAAAAACGGCCATACTTAATTATAACGGTTTACATCTTAATAGCTCAAATTTTATATAGTATATAAAAAAAAACTGTTTCGTGACGAATATGGGAAAAATATTTCTTGATATTTGTGTTTTAAATATAAACCATTTTTTGCATATTATATTGTAGACAGCTGCACTCCTTGATGCAGCCCTGTATGCCGATATACGTGATAATTTTAGTTACGCGTGTAACTTGGGTAAATAATTATTTGAACAATTTTAGGCACTAATTTATTACCACCAATAAGCGTGACTGAGTGGAAACGCTCTAAATCATACGTCCTAGTTCTATTTCTCTAAGAAAATTAAAAAACTGGTAAATTTTAATACATTGATATTTGTCAATCAATTTTTTAACCAAATAGACAATGGCTATCTAAAAATAATTTGTCGTAGATCGAGTGAATCCTCAACAACTAATCGTCTTCAAACGTTATATTTCAATTATTTTCTCTCTGTAATACGTGCGGAATTGTTTGTTATAAAATATCTTCTATAATAATAAAATAAATAAGAGTATATCGCGACATTGGGATTGGACAAGTATTGAAACAATAGTTTAGTGTCTATTTTATTCGTTTATTTTTCTTAAAAACTAAAAAAAATATATAAGTTAAGGCTTTGACTTGATTAAAAGTTTACCCGCTTGGAGGTTAGTGGAAATACAATAAAATATTATATATTAATTTAAAAATGTACAATTTAAATCGTAGCTTTATCAATGCAACGAGAATAGATCGTTAATGCAATGCAATAAATCATATCTTTATAAAAATCAAATAAGTTTAGATAATATTGCATTGAAAGATTTCATTAGAAAAGATCTTATATTGTATTAATCCAAAATGATTATTATTAAATTAATGATTAAATTAATGGAAAAAAGCAGTAATATTTACTTTAACTCCGACATTACGACTCTGATATTTAAAAAAAGCAACATTTTAAACAGTCCGAGTCACAACTCCGACTTTCGACTCCACAGCCCTGGTTTTTACGCCTCCGACTCCGACTCTAGTGCCCTGTTTAATATACACACGCAGGTTCGGCTCGTGGCGTGTGCAAAGTGTGCGGCGCACAGGCATCACACTGAGATTTTGGTACTATCCACTCATTTAGTTCTAGCTTTGTGAGACGCCTTCAACACAGGCCCACAAATACCCGAGCCGGCCCTGTACACACGTAATAATTGATCGAAGCACAGCTTGCTCAAGTATATTTGAGTGGAGTATTGATGTCTTCAAACAGTAGCGTCATATTTACATGTATAATTATTATTCTTAGAGCTTCTTGGCTGATGTCATTTTTATTGAAATAATTATTACTTCGATAAATCTATAGTTGTGCATTTTGCGTAAATTCAAAATACCTGCATTATTACCATTGAGAAATTTAACTAGTCAAATATATTTTTACAAAGATAAAGACAAAACAATTATTATTGGGAAGGCTATTTATAGCGGTGGGCTGCCAATATCTTAACAAGGGGCTCGGTAAATTTTATTCCTTTTTTTATTCATGTCCGCTCCCAATGTCAAGCATATGGCCTCCTAATGAAGGTATCTTAACGAAAGTTATTTTTATACGAGAACTGTTTGTTATTAAGTCGCTCAACCTCTCTTTTACAAGAGGGTAGGATAAAATGATAAGGATAAGACAGGCTAGTGATATTAAGAGCGCCCAGTTGAATTGAGGATCGGAGAGTGGGAGGCAATTGAATCACAAACCCATTGCTTAAAAATGTCGAGCGTGGTCGCGGCGAGCCCGTTAGTTGACACGGAAGCCACAATCGTTGAATGAACAAATCAAGCACACTAACTGCAAATTTAACATTACGAAATCAGTAGATGACGAAACAGAAGACTTTGTTGCTAAGACAACCAACTAGCCGCAAAAAAGCCAGCGAGCCACGTTATATGCATCATCCATGGTATGAAGACATTATGGCTGAGATTTACCGAGCCCCTTGTTAACATATTACCAGCCCACCACTGATCTTAGGGGCCTAAAAGTGGCTTATATTAAATAACCCATATATTGCAATGGCTTTTTGTTCAGATTTTTATCATTTTACATGGAATTTTTTGACGTTTTTAGGTTATCCGAAAAACAAGACCTCCAAAATTATTGCGATTGGGACCTCCCATGCGTCTAATCCGCCACTGAGGTGTTGGAATATTATAATTATTTAACATTGCACAAACATTCATAAACCAAAAATGCACAGTTCTTGGATTTTTTTAATGCAAAATATTAATATTGAAAATGACGCTTTTACATTATACAGTAAAATTGAGTCGGAGTCGGAGTCGTGAAAAATGAACGGCTCGATTTTTTTTTTTGAAAAATATGTTTAATAATGTGTAGTCAAACAAAATAGTCAGAAGTGTTGACATTTCATGCTTGGCTGATGATCTAATGGTATACATATTTATAAGTTAAAATGAAATTATTGAAAAATTCCTCGGAGTCGTTAATTATTGTAAATCTGGAGTCGGGGTCGTCTTTTTTTACACTAATCCACAACCCTGGCTACAAGTTTTGCACCTACAAAGGAGACAGTTCAAAAAAATTAACTCGATGATTGCGAATATGTATGTTAAAAGTTATAATATACTGCTGAATATGTGCTATTCAATAGATAATATTAATTTTATTTTATCAGCTTAACTTTACTATTGAATGGAGAATGTTTTTCGAGACAATTAATGTAATTTTTCATAACTTTCATATTTTGATAACTGCATTATTTTTTACCAACTTCTCCTTTAATTCAACCATGTTTCGCACCCAATCTGAAGCATAAGGACTATCAATGGATCTCAATAAAAGCTGTATTGGTAATTATATAATTGCTTTTATTACCTCTTGTTTTCAGAAACTGATAAATGAATTAAACCGTTTTATGGATAAAGCCCCAACCCGATGAAACTCGGGTGACCATCATTTATTCGTTATTACTTATTATTGTACATAAAGACTCCAAGCATCTGAACATTATTGTTTTAAAAAAACTGGTTGTAATTCTTTGGCATATATGGGGCTAAGAAAAAACTATTTAAAAAATTGCTCTCTCTACGCCGTTTTAGGAATAGAGAAATTGGAAGGATGTTGGAAGGATGCTTTGAACAATAATCTATAAACAGTGTCGTAATTATAAAATCTGTGCCTATTCATTATTATCTAATATTAGTGTAAATGAGTAAAGATAATGATCTTCGGAATCCAGGTCTGTCGACGAATTAAGTGTACCTTGTCTTTAAAGAATTTTTAGCTTTTCAAAATATTACTTTCATTCCGCAGGTACAGTCGCAAAAGGCTCTCTCCATTTACTCATCTAGCCGAAACATTTAAAAATCTTTAATTTTGCAATATTTTTTTAAAATTTAAATTTAAATATGGATATAAATTTTGGTCCTCCTGAGAAGGGTTTTGATTCGTCGCATAGACCTGTTATATGGTAGTTACGCCACTGTCCATAAATTAAATTAAGAAAATGTCCATAATGGATTTTAATCCGTGGACACTTGAACCGAGTAGAACGAACACCCAAGAACATTGGCCACTTTGCCAGATGACCGGCAGGATTCCGCATAAATAAGTAAAAAAATAATAAACACAGTAGTTCAGTTTCATATAATACTTTATTCATAATTTAGGTATATAATTCTGCAATATATTTATATTTTAATACTAGTAAAATAAAGAATATTGACTACCTATGTTATACCTAAATAATTATTATGTTATCATTTAATATTGACCACTTCTGATACGAGTTTAATAATAGATTTTATTTTATATCACCCACACCTGACATCAGTCAATTATGTTTCGTCAAAAAGTGAACACGTACTATGATATCAGTTAATTATGGATCAGTTTATCGTACATTATATTTGAATTTAGTTTGAAATGCAATAAGCCTCATTTAATGACATATTAATTACATGCACAAGATTGATGTAACATTTCCATGACAAACATATATTTTATGAAAATGTAATACTTTATTATCAAAATTAAAGTATACCATGGGTCAAACTGCGCTAACTAAACAAATTCAAAATAAATCTCCTCCGTACACTCTGTATCTATTTGCGAGTCAACAAAATACAACTACGTGAAAATAAAATCTTTCCATTGACAATAAAGCCACTGTAAAAAAAAAATACCTTGTGATGTGAAATTGCTATTTGCTGTATGCAATTTAATCGCTTTAATGTCATAGTCATATTTTTTTTTTAATTATGAAAGAAAGTGTACGATTAAAGTAACGTATTATTAACTCGAAAAGTTTCTCAAATTGAAAAATTTAAGATTATGAATTGAGTATAATAATATAGTGACTAAAATATATTTTTAAATAAATTATGCATTTTCAAATAGTATAATAATATATCAGTGTCTTGTTTTCAATTGATTTCAATTGAATACTTAAATCTATGCATTGTCCGGGATGTAGCTGATAGAGTTACCGAGGTTCAACATATTTAAGTTACGTTAAAATTGGCAAGATAGAAATCTATACACCGGAATATGCTGATAATAAAAAAATTTTAAATCTTGGTAATACGATTATTATTTGCGTCAACTGTATTTAATGTTTATATTTTTATAAAGTTTCTGATCATCCAATAACAATATAATCCTCAAGAAAATTAATATAAATGTTTGAATCTCGATAACAGAAATAGTAGGACAAATTATGCTATGTAATTAAATAATTGGTTGCTACTCAAAATTTGGTTTGTAGGATATAAATTTTAAAATTAAAGAAATTACAGTAATTTTATATTGGAATATTAATAAATTCATAGGCCATAAACATAAATGTATTGTTATATTCGAAGAACTCACCTTCTTTTTTTAATTCTGTTATGAAAGCGATTTCCTCACAAAATATTTATATTTCTGAAAAAAAATTATGCTACAACTTCCTCTATTAAATACATATTTGTTCTCGTACAGAATGTAAAAAATAATATATTATCTACAACGTATGTGAAGCAGAGCCAGATTAAAATTATGTGGGGGCCTGTCTGCAAATTAACTGGCTTGCTTGCATTTCACCAAAATTTTATGACTTTTTCATCAGGTATTAATTTCAGAAATAGCTGCACTCTTAGAGCTCCACCCTCTCGGACAAATCCCCTTACATCAATAGTTAAGCCACTGTTATAAATTCAAATGAATAAATTAAATCAAGATACATGTTTGACACAATGTACGTTTCAACAAAATAATCGCACGCAAACGTTACTTGCACATTAATCAAAACAAATGGAAAAAATTTGTGACTCACTCCTCTACAAGTATAACAAATAGAGTAAGACTCATTCAACTGAAATAATGTTTTTTTAGAAACAATATTTTATAAGTGGCTGAATATACGTAAACAAAATGCATTTTATTATGTATAAAAAAATAAATACATAAAAATTAGCTGAGATTAAAATTAAAATCTATATATACAAATAAACTGAGACATTATATCTTACGATGTACTATGACAGGATAGAATCAACTTAAAAAGTATGCTACAAATAGTTGTTCCCTCACCAAAGTTTCCAAGCTGTAGAATCATACTTTCAAATATTCAAATATATGAATTCTGTAATATTTGTTTCATAATTGGGAAGACTAATTAATTTTAAATCACCTATTAATTAGATAGCACACTAAATACCAGAATGTTTGAACATAGTAACACTTATTGACGAATATCGAGTACATATGTTAAAGATTTTCATATAAAGTAAACGCTTCACGATCATTTGGATCTAGTGATATATGCGTACACAATTTTTCATATATATTATTTCAAAATATTAACCATTAAAGCTATAATACCTACATTTGTCATTGTATAACATTAATTCACAAAGAAGTATTGCAAATTAAAATAAAAAGTCACAGTCCTAAGTATACTAGTCTATGGCCATCAGTTTATCTCAACATAAGTGTTTAAACGAGAACTGCTTGTTACTCAGTTGTCCAATCTCTCTTTTTCCAAAGAGAGTAGGGATAGAAGGATAGGGCTTGGACAGGACTAGTGGTAACCTAATCGCTCTCGATACGCCCCGTTCATAATATAGGATGGGTGGGAGGGGGTAATATAATATTAATCATCAAAAAACAGAGTAATAAGTAGATCTAAGAATAACTTCAACTCTACTTTCATTTCTTTCAATAATAATAATTGCTAAAATTATTTATTGAAGTCATTGTAATAAAAAAATTATAAACACATATGTTTAAAATTTGATATATACATTTTTGCATTTGTCAAGTGAATGTAGTATACATCTTGGTACTTAGCGGCATTATTAAAACAAGTATCATTTGTACAGTGATTAAAGCAAACTATGCAGGAGAAAAATTTAGTGACAGAATTATTTCAAATAGAAAATACATTGCAATCACCATCGTCTTATTCTCAGATTTATTAGTATCTGGACACTTATAAAGCTGGGTCACTAGAGCACAGCACTTTCGCGGTAAACGTAATATTTTTTCATTTAACTTTATATACGTTTTTGAGTTGGAAGACCTTTAAATTATGTAGTGATTGCGGCCATGCTCACTGCTGTTATTAATTGTGATCACAAAAAAAGTGTATCGAGCAAATAAAAAAATTATTACGTTTGCCGTGAGGGTGTCGTGCATTAGTGATCGGGCTCTATTAATGTCCGGTCACTAATAAATCTAAGTGTAGTTATATTAAATTTATTTACTACTAAAAACTATAACCTGTTAAAAAAATATTTAATCAATCAAACTCAAATGCTATATTCTGCACAATGCTTACATGTATTTAAAATTTATATTGTTTACCAAAAAAAAGCATTGAAGATAAAGCAATTTTTAAATTGACGAATTACAATAGAATCCGTTTAAAATAACTTTGTTTTCAACGACCGACAGTTTTTGGCAAAGCAGATGCTAAAACTCAAGTATGGTTTTTGTACAAACTACGACGAACATAAATCTTTTTAATGTAATGTCGCCGGTCTCTCTTGACCGTTGTTTTATCTGGATTCAACTGTATTATGAAAATCTTTTTTTTCTGTTTTTAATTTTGATATCCAGGAGTGCATTGAATATAATTTTTCAAATGGATTCAACAATTACTATTTGGAAATCTTTCCTCAACATGAATTGATACTTTCTTTAATGTAATTGTTGTACAATAAAGTGTAACAAGAGTTTTTTTTGAGAAGCAAACTCAGACTGAATGTAGAGAGAAAGAGTTCTCCTCTTAACGTCTATTATAGATCAAGAAAAAATTAAGATATCGGATTCAATACCTACGGCAAAGATATTTTACTACATATAATCTGAGGATGCTTCCCAAAAATCATAAGTGAAGTAACAAAGTTATCAATATATATAATAATTCCATCTAATATTCTATTTCAATGTTTGTTACAAAATTTTAAATGAAAAAAAATTTAATGATGTATGACATAAAATTTTAATATTACCGGCCATTTTACACATTAATGGTGGTAATGTTGAGTGTAAAATGTTTTATAAAAACACTTTGTGTCAAAAAATATCTCCAGCATAGATAGTTCACGATAAATTTCAATATTAATGAAAAATAAGTTAACACTGATACCGAGTATACATCTATATTTATATATTATGTAATGGATTGATCTTATAATTCTATTCACATGAAAAATTCTTCAGTAGAATGGGAGAGCGGGAGTCACGTGGCATTGCTAGGCCTGTCCAAGATTGAAATCTCGATGAGACGCAGACCTCTCGTACAGGGATCTGTCAGTAATAGTCCCCTCGGAATATAAACTCTTTCATTCTGAGAGGCGACAAATTTTGTCACTTTGCGTAAACACTGAAAGAAAGAAACAACCATTTTTTAAATGTTATCAAGGCGCATTTTCTTGAATAATTATCTAATTCAGTGATACGCAGGGGGTACTTTGGATACCATTCAAAGCATTTCTCGGTGAACACTTTTAACAATATAACAAAAATTATTTTTAAAAATTTCAAAAAATTAAAAACATTTTATTTATTTTATGAATTTAGATAAAATCATAGTGAATTCATAAATTATTCTAGTTGATAGAAACGAAATATTTCCTCTGACCACGCACATATACTATTTACATTGTCATTGTAACATCGGCAAATTGGCTCTAGGCTTAAAAATGTAGCACACCACTGGTCTAATCGATCACAAATCCCGACGTAGAGCTTATGGCCACCACGCAGCCTTTTTATGATGTCCTGCTACTCACTAATTCCTTATCTACCACCAGTAATACCAGCATTATTCAGTTCAGCCGAGTACATCCTATGGATAGTACTCAACGGTTGTCCATGACGCTGGAATCAAACCGGTCAGAAGAAGGCACAAGCAGGATTAAGACTATCCAAGCACATGTTTTATTGAAAATCTAATCTTGTATTCCTAACAATCACTTTTCTATTCTTTAATGATAAAATTTGAAATAAAAAGCTGCTTCAAATAAAATCAACAATATTTTTTTATTGCAATGAAGCAATTTCTCAAAAGCTATTAGCTGTCACGAAGACAACCGCTTTAATGATAATAAAATTCCATATCTCAGTAATGAATGTATTATGAGATGGGAGTAGGCATGTAATATTGTGCTTTATGTTGACAAACAAAACCAATGTCAGTAACCATTTCAAGGAATAACAGTAAATATTCAAGAGCTGATTAAAAGACCTGCCCAAGTTGGATACTAATATGAATTCATGTAATGAGATATTTAAACTATAAAAACATTGCCATAAAATTGATGCAGCTGCCCCAATAATTAACAGTTACTCTTATTAAACTAGGTTTGGCTTCTGTAGTATATGTGTGTACCTTTTCATAATGTGTCTCAGTGCAAATGTAAATTAGATATGCAGTCAGGCAAGCGAGACATCCTTCACAATAAGTACTGCAGGCGGCTTTTTCTGCTTCAGCAAAATATGCATTCAATTGATTGATTGTGTATTCGAAAGCTGTGGGATCAATCTGGAAATTAAAGTCAAAATTAATCTAATTTGAAATTCACACATTCAATCATTTTTTTTTAAATAAAGCAAGAAGAGATACAGTTCCACTGTATTTCAGGCCTGAATTTTTGGTTCAAGGGCTTCACCATTTATTGAAACAATGAGCTGCTAAGTTAATATTTAACAAATAATACATAAAAAAGTAATTCTACAATAAATTATAATTAAATATTCAACAAAAAATAGGAAAGGCGATGAAACATGAATGCACTGATCGAGTCGACAAATAGTATTGAGTAGAACAGTGATATAAATCAATCTTAAATATGAATAAAGACAAACCATGCATCCACGCTACATTATCATAATGTTATGCAAATAAATTAAAATAGAGCAGAATTGTCACCCTACCCATTCTTCAAAAATTTCAATTTTTAAGAAACCAATTCACTAAAGTTTGTATTATTGTTTCAGTTAAATGCTGCATTTGATCAAGAATATATTATATGTGATGAACAAATGGTTGTAGCCAATAAAATTACAATATCGAATATTTTTTCAAATTTATATTTGAATTTATCTTAGTAACTTTTGTCCATTCCACACATAAAAGATTTGATAAAATCATTTCTCATGGCTGAAGATTTTGGTATGCCTAAAGATGAGTTGGCATTAGTAAAGATCATTATGCACATAGTTTAGAGATGATTAAAGTCGTGGAAAATTAGATTTGCTGTAGAGATCATGGTGAGTACTTAACAGTCTTATCTTAATATGAAAGGTCAACGTAGCTGTAAAATTGGCCAGTCAGTAGAAAATATAGACTACACTTACCCTATCTTCTAATTCAGTGGGAAATCTTGTCTGGAATTTAACAGATGTTCCTTCTGAGTAGTCCCGTTGAACGAAAACTTTCAAACATTGTTGTGGGGTTGTCTGTTGACTCCCGGGTGTATTTGGACCAGAAGGTATACGATTGTTCGACATTGTTTCACACACGATCAGTTCTGTATGGCACTAATTAAACAATTACAAACAATTTGGTTTCCAATATCATGTAATATTTCTATAAAAGCTAGCGAGTCTTTTTATTGCAACAGAAATTTTCAGTCGGGGGAATGGATATCATGTTTATGACAGTCAGACAGATAAATATATACAGTCACATCAATAGCATTTATAGACTGCTCCATAGACAATATACTTAACTGTCCGAAGATTAATATTTTTGCAATCACAAAAATATAATTCCTATAAATATTAAATATTAAATATCAAATGTATCCACTTTCAGATTTTTCACGGGCCCCATAGGCTTAAAGTATTGTGGATAATGGTAATAAAATCTTTTCCGCTGAGCCATTAAGCCCAACTATTTTCTCATACCCGAAATTTATGAAAGATATCGTCAAATTACTCTATGGTATAGTATTGTCAAACTAGTGTTGTTTACCAACGAAACGTTATTCAGGTAATTTAATAGAAAGGAGATACAATAGGTTATTTGCATTCAGTTAAAAGTCATCAAATATGAAGAATGTTATCATAATTCGTGAATTTCGGAGAGAAACCGACAATTTAGCGTGCAAAGAACTTTTGCGAAACTCTGTAATGTCACATTTATCGTCGGCGTTTTACACATTCCTCTTCAAAGAAGTAAGTAAAATGAGACCTATCGTTCACTGGACTTCCATGCGTTTCATCTAATAAAAAATAAAATAAAAAAATTCTCACTTTCCTAGATTATTTTACAAATAATGGTACTTGTAGCTGCCGTTTTCTTCATTTTCCTCGGATTCCCAGTTTCACTATGTCTTGCAACGATTCCATTCATCGCAGCGATTGTTTTCGTGCTTACATATTTGACACACTCCGTAAAATCTTCACAAGTTTTACAGGTATGAATCACAATCATTTTAAATTATAATACTTGAATATAACTAACAGGCAGAATGTAATACTTTTTGTTAAATCCATTGAGAATCATAGCGAATCTATCGCTTAAAATCATACCTTAACATCCACTAGATCCATGAAGTCGTTTTCCATAGCCTCCCGTGGCCTGATGTAATAACAATGATGGCAATTATTTTTTCTTACCAATGTTCCCTCCCAATATAGAGCATATTAACTCATAATGGAATTTATCTCAACAAAATTTTCTACAAGAACTGCTTGTTATTTAGTTGCTCAATCGCTCTATTTCAAATTAAATAGAGATAGAAGGATAGGACGAAGACATAACTAGAGGTTAGCTGATCACTATTGCTACTCCTCATTTCATAGTTTGGATGGGTGGGGGGGGGAATTTTAGACATCTCAAACATCTATACCTCCGAACAGAATTCCTTTAAGGGGTCGAAAAATGGAACTGTACTGGAATCTGAACCCGCGAGAACCATGACTGAAGCCAACAATTTTGACCAATACCACGGATTTGATATTTTCTCATTTGTTTTGAATCCAGACAAAGCAGTGTGTTTTAACTTGAATAGTAATCTAAGATAACGAAATTATTAGATCTTTAGTTATTTGTTTTTCTTCATAAAATTAAGTTAATACTACTAACCTATAATATTTTGCAGTTGCAACACAAGAAATGTTGGGTGGCCGAAGCTTGTGAGCCATACTTCATGAATACTGAACCTTCAAGTATGAAATATGGAATCTTTAATGAAAATGAATACAAGTCGGAAGAAATCAACACACAATCAATGTGTAAAAAAGTTTGTTTTAGTTTCCGAAATACTTTTTATATAGATGTGAACAAAAATAGCCCATTTTATTATCACAACATAATAATATTACTTTCAATGAAAAAACACAATATTTTTTTTCCCCTTACTCCAAACTGAAATCTCTACTAATAGAATAAATAATATTTTAATGAGAGAATATGTGGGCATGGTTTTGTACAAATTAAGAAATGCTATGTTGTGTGTTAGCTATTATTTTTCGGTTTACTTTGTTTTTTAACTAACTTATTTTACATCTGTGTAAATCATTATTTTTCTTTTCAGATTGTAGGTGTCATAAATTTGAGGGATTACTATGGACCAAATAACAGTCTTTGGTTGTATGGCCTTGCTGTGAACTCAAAGTATTGACTTTTTAAAAATTCAATAAATATCTTATGTTTTTATATATACATTCCTTTTTTGTTATCTAGTATTTAGTGTAAATAATTTACAAATATTTATTGGTTACCTAGTTTTGAAAAAGTGAAATTGTCTTGTTACTTGCTGGTTCGCTCAATTTTTCACATTTCCAGTTTTGAATTGGACATAAAATAAATGATCTCAAAGAAATGAATATTTTGTTTTAGTAAAGCAGTCAGACTTCTTTCAGCGCTGTCTCTGCGCATCAAAAGTAGAGCACCAAATTCAGATTAATCTCCTCTGCTGCCCTCTAGTTTTCCATATACATTTAGTTTGACCTGTTAATGCGTCCGAAGAAGGCAGCTTTTCTGCATTTAATGTTCTCTTTGCTGACACCCCTCTGTTTTGCTCTGTGTCTAGAACAAACTTTTGGCTGCTTTTACTATCGTAATTGACAAACATAGATATGATAAAGCAAATAATAATTGCGAATTAAATTTATTTTGTAGTTTGTGTTTAACCTAGAAACGCCGCATGGCGCCGGTAATTGGTCTGACGGTTGAACTTTGCATTGATTTATGTAAATTTAGCCTGTCTGGTTACATCTCTCAGCTTGTAATGTCACTTTTAGACTGTTTTGGTCCCCACCAGTTAGAGCAGGAGTACTTGTTGCTTTATCATTGTAGTACCATATTGTTTTTGTTTTGTTTCTTTGTTAGAATTCTCTCTGTATGTGTAACTTAACTGCTTGTAACCTTAACATGTGTTAATTTAAGGTAATTTCGAATCGAGAGTTTTATTTTATAATTATAACTGATAATATTATTTATTTCACACCCTCGCCTTCCCGGATGTGATATTACATGTTTTTATTATACTTTTCGTTATAAATCTTTGATGAAAACAAGATAAGCCCGGCAAATCTTCATGATATACCAAATATCGCATCTCTAACACCTCCAGTCTTCTAGTGATCTATCCCTTTAACAGATTTTTGTTCCAGGGATGCTCTAATTTTATAGACTCTATTAAATATAAGAATGATTTCTTAGCAAAATATCTTACAGAAACTATTCTGAAACATATACTAAACCGGTAAATATATGCATTTGATTTTTTTTACTTTCAGATATCAAAGAAAAGGAATTGCTAGAAAACTAGTTCAAAATGTCATTCATTTTGGAAAGCAAAGAGAATATGACAGTTTAGAGCTTGTTACTACAGATTTACAAAATGAAGCTCGTCTCGTATTTCAATATGAGGGGTACTTGTTTAACTTTATACTCTTTTTTTCTGCCTATTTTTACCTACGGAGCAGGTAGTAGGTTTCTGGGCTATTTATAGGGTGGATGCAGACTAAATCGTTATATCCCTTTCAGGCGTGTCTTCTAGCTAAGTACTGTATCACTAAAAAAAAAATTAGCTGAAGGCTTTGAATGGGGAAAATGGTTAATTAAAACCTCTTACTGATAATAATAATGATGTGTGTTCAGTAAGTAAATCTGTACACCTAATAAATAATTCATTCTCTTTTGAAACGGAAAATCTACCATGTAAAACAGGTGCAAAAAAAAATCCGTTCCATTACATTATTTTATCATGTAAAAATAAACTGTGCAAAGAGAATTGGGTTTATATAATACTCACTTTGGAATGTAAAAACCATTTTCAAATACTTTTTGAAACAAAACAAAATATAACATACTACATATGTCTATGTTACATAGTGTAAAATATTTATCAAATTTGTTCTCTTGTTATTTCAGATTCCAGTTGAAACAAATATATCACAGACAACTGTTTGGATTGGTACCTATGGGAAAATATCAAATGGGTCTCCTTCTGCATCACCCATAGATTTTGAAAGTATCTTTATTGTAGTCTTTACTGAGTACTCCTGATTATTATGATGAGATATGGTATGGTTCATACAAATATTAATTTTATATGTTTTTTGATCTTAATAGTATAATTTTATTATCCATAAAGGCCAAGTATTAATCAGACTTTAATTAATGACAACATGAAATACTTAACTTTTAAATAAATAATATGGCAGTATTATAGAATAGCACTTTATACTGTGTCAGCAGTAATCAAACTTACATTCCTAAAGAAATGGTTTTAGACTTCATTAATTTCTCAGAATGAGATTTTGTTTTATAATGCTTTTAAGAAAATGGGACATCAATCAATGTTGAATATTTATAGAGTTCAATATTATCATAATTTATTATAAACCTTGATTAACTCATCAAGCATTATGTCCATCAATTCTGACTAATATATAACTTTCATTCCCCACCTTTGAAACAGATCATTCTAATGATAACAAAAGATATTTCCTTTAAGTAATTATTAGATATACACCTTTTGTAAGCCGGCTGACCATATGTGTTGTTTTCCCCTTGTGCCTTAGCCATCCTGTTATTAAAGTAAAATTAACACTTTTAAACTATTTTTCTGAAATTAAAAAAAGAGCTTAATTTTGACCAACTATATCATTCAGTGTTCAATTGGAATTTTATAAAATATAATAGTAACACATTTGTAAAACCAGAAGCAATAATAATCAACATTTTATTACTTATTAAATAATATTTGACTTCTCTTTTCCTTTGCATAAATTTTAGCACATCAAGCGGGAAAACATTTTTTGATAATATCGCAAAGTATAATTGATATCAATACTATCCACCTCTAAGAATTGACAGTTTACTATGGTAAAAGTAATACATATTTAGTTTATTGAGCTTTCGCTACCCTCAAGATATTATTTTTTATAACAATTGAAATATTATAGCGCAGTTCAGGTCGAGGGATCAGTGCTATGGTGTATAAATTTCAAAGACACTCTTAAAATAGTTTGTGATAAAATATCTTTAATGGCATCTTAAATATATATACTGAAAAAGATCTACCCAAACATTTTATCTCAAATCAAATTCTCTTTCTATGATTCCCCTTCATCACTGTATGTAAGAAATATTGTCGGTCTATTTTTGACTTCGCCAAAAATCTTTTACAAGATTTATATTTCTTTTTATGCAATTTATCAATATAAATTATTGTGATATTTGTCTTGATTAATCAGACATTGTTATAAAATATAGATCTGTACAAAATGTACTGAAAGGAGCTTTGAATATCTTCTCATACTAGTGTCTTATATTTGAAAACAATTTGATGTGTATATATTTTTATTTTTTAATTTACATTAGGCAATAAGAATAATATCATATATATAACAGTGTACAGTCAATATTGTTCTTGCGCTGTGAGAAGTTTTAGTTCCCTAGGCGAAAATATTTTTTCTCCTTTTTATTGGCCTACACAATTTTACCGCTTCACTTTTTTGTAGTAATGATAAATTTATTGATGTATTAAATATAACAAATGGTTTTTTTATTATGGAATAATATGTAAAATTTCATTAAATTGTGTCAACTCTATATTATATTATTCATTAGTGACTTCACTTTTTTTACTCTTTACATATTTTTACTCTATGAATAATCTTGAAATAAAAAATAAAAAATTCTGACCAAATAAATATATTTATACTGAAAACGATTGTTTAATTAAAATATTTTTTTGTCTGGGGTAGCCAACTTATTTGCAGTAAAATTATAATTGAACCACCATTTTGATAACAGTTTATTATTAAAACACTTGGACATTGTATTGACGGCAGAGATGTGTCATATTTGGCACAAATACCGGTAGGCCAATGTGCGTCGTACGCTTCCTACCGCGCTCCAAAGGTTTCATTTAACAGAATATTTATAACAATTATTATTGTACAATTATGCTTCCCGGTTGACGACGATTGAGAATTATTTTCAAATAAAGCAAGTTTATCTTCAAGAAATTGATACCCTTAATTATTAATTATTAAAAATATATACCCGACGGCTTTTATTAAGTTAAGTTGAAATTTACAAACAGGGATTAATATATATATATATATACGTGGAAAGCCCGCGTTATTTAATTACTAATTTTACAATATATGTATTATTGGCAAAATTACTTATTATTTATTAACAAAATTTCGCATTCAACGAGATTTTAAAAATAATTCAAAATATTAAACAACACATTAAAGACAAGCGATCAACCTGTACCATTATCAGCATAAAATGGGCAATATTTTGAGATTTGCGTGAAAAATACAATCATTACATAATTCCCTATAATTTTTAACATATTAGAGTCGCCTGCTGTAGCCCAGTTGGCTAGAGCTTGCTCTACTGATCAGGCAGGTCTGGGTTCGATTCCCGGTCAGATCACAGTGAATTTGAGAATCATTCAATTCAAAATTGTGATTGAAGACTGGGTGTTTGTGATGTCAATTCACATCATTTCCTCTCCTCCCATCCTTCTGATCCTTTAATAATTGGGTGTAGTTATAGCGATTAGCCAACCACTAGTCCTGTTCTAGCCTTATCTTTCTTTCCCTGCTACTCGCTTTGAGAAAAGTGAGGTTGAGCGACTGAGTAACAAACAGTTCTCGTAGAAAAAAATACTGTTAAGATTACCTCTATTAGGAGGCCATATGCTACACATTGGGAGCGGACATGAATTTAAAAAAAATGTTATTTAATCTGTGTATGTTTCAAATACATCATACAATAACATAACATCATAGTATTGAAGTAAAATATAATGTGAAAATTTGAAATAGATTAATTACCATGCCAAATATTCATGTGCAGTCATTTAAGTTCATACTCATAAAAATCTCATTAAAACAATAGGAAAGTTCACAACCAAGGTTGTAAGATATGGCTACATAATATCCTGTGATGCACTGGTAGTCAAACTGTAAAAATTCAATATTTATAAAAATCTTTTATGTTATATATTTCAACTATTTGATTTTTTTTTCAAAAAAATAAAGTTTCTGACCACCTGTACCACCATTAGATGCATTTTTTTGTTTTAATAGTTTAAGCCGATCCTTATAACATATGTAGTTAAGGCAGAATATTCAGCAAAACACAGCAGGTATAATACCTTACCTATCAATAACTGCTAGACTACAAAATCGGTCAAAATGCCCTTCCCGTATTTAACCACCATTCTGAGTACAGGTAGTCCTCGACTTACGACGATTCGCACTTACGACCGAAAAAAAATACCTTTTTTTAAATTTTTATTGCATCACGGTGAACCACAGTAGATAGATGCATGCGTAAAGTAAGATGACTTAACAATGATGATGCAATACATATTTGCTCATATGTATTAGAAAGATTGAACAATACAAAAATAATATAAAAATGATTGCACATCAAATGTGACTCTGGGTACATTCTGAGATAATCGATTATTTCGGTCGTAAGTCGAGGATTTCTTGTAAAGGTTATTAATACTTTTCATATATTTTATGTGTTTATATGCATTCAAAAGTAATATAACTTTGCAAAAAAATATATCAATCAAAATATTATTTTATCCATAGAGATACTTATCAAAAAAAAATATTTCTCAAAAGATAACGACATGGTTAGAATTTTAATACAAGATCAATTTTTTTATGAAAATATAGCTTTGTGGAGATTCATAGAAATTAATTAAATGTATCATAAATACCACGTATTGCTATTTTTATTTAATAGTTGCTCATTTGAAAAACATTTGCAGAATTTGAAGCATTGTTTAAAATACCTTTTTTTATTGATTGTTTTTGCAATTGGCATTTTAAAAATCTTATAATACTGCTATAGTTATTCTATTGTGTAATTCCATAGATAATATTGTACCACTACGTATTTTTCATGACAACTCTGGCAGCACATAAACGTCAATTTGAATTTGACACTTATCTGAAATCTGTCATTAAATATTGTAACATTATCGTATTGTGCAATTGTATTAATTGAACGGATTTTTATATTTCATAAAAATAAATCACTTTTCCAAGGGGCTCTAAAAGAACCAAATTTATTTCTGAAAATGGGTACGGATGAAAGAAACTTTCGATCGTCGTATTATGAAAAAGTCGGATGTAGAAATGTTGAAGAAAAAAAATCTTTAGAAATTCTATTAAAAGATAAACCATGGGACAAGAACAAATTGAAACAATTTTCGCTTAAATTCATCATTCCTGCGACATATCGAAATTTACTATGGAAAGTTCAATTAGGTAGGTACAAACTGACATATTTATACTATTGAAATCTTACACTCACAAAATATTTACATTTATTTATGAAATAAGCAGTCAAGTCACGAAAGTTATTACATATGGCGATCGCGCTGCTTGGACGTAAAAGGGTTAAGCCATATTAATAAATTTAATATTTGCTTAGAAATTATTACTGAATACATTTTTTTTTAGGCGTGTTACCAGTATATACAGATTCCCACACGTTTGTGACATTACAGAGGCAGGCGCAATACAATGACTTATTCCATGCCTTAAAAGTAATGCGTATAGCAGATAATAATACGCCAAAACCACAGTTATTTTTGGCAATGTTTTTACTTGAATCAGGAAGGTTGTATTATGACTTTAATTTGCAGGTTCGTTGTTTTATTTAATTTATCATTTTTCTTTTTACTCGTTTATATAATATTGTCATTTCATAACAAGAATCTGGATGATAGATTTACATATTTTGTCAAACAGTTGATTGTACACAGCAAAAAAAGCTTTACCCTATTGAATCGATTTTAGCCAATATCATTCCTCAATTTTAGATGGAGAATGGCATAGTACCAATTTCAGATACGTTGCTTCAATTATATGATGATGATGTTGATGTTTATTGGGTAGCTAAAGGCTTTTATCATTTTGTTGAACAAATAGGAAAAGAAATGCCTCGTCTCATAGACTCTATGAGACATTATCTTGAGAAAGAAGAACCTGATCTGTATAAGTAAGTATAAGAGTACACAGATATTTTCTTGCTTTGTGTAAAACAAATACATAAAATAGATCTTTCACTTTGATCAACTGCAGATTTTCTCCATTATTTCATAATACATTAGAATATTCCTACAAATAGCATATTCTTCGCAGTTTTAAGTAAAAGTACCACTGTTTATGTAATATATACAGTGGCGGCTCATGTATAAAATATCTGGGGGTGCTGCGATAAATTGAAAATAAAAAATGTACATTTGGATTATATTTTATCAAGGCTGTGAAGTCATGTAAAAAAAGACGAATCCGACCCCAGATTAAAAATAATTAACGACTCTGACTAAGAGGAAATTTTTCAATAATTTAATTTTATCTTTTATATATATGTATACCATCAGATCATCTTTAATCAGCCAAGCATGCAATGTGCAATGTCAACACTGGACTATTTTGTTTCAACATTAAATATATTTTACATTTTTTTTACGACTCCGATTCCGGCCAAAATACCGCGACTCCACACTCCACAGCCCTGTATTTTATTTATCAACTTAACCAAAATAAAAAAATTGTCATCATTTAATGTATTCAGTAAATTCTCTATGACTCACGCCTTGTCTTGTACTGCTGAAGTGGCAGTACGAACCAAGCGTTTAAGTCACAAGCCCACTCCCCGCGCATGAGCATATTCCATCGAAAACGGTATTACACACAATGTATGTGTGTGTCACTTTCAGATATTATAACCGCAGCGTATGATAACTATTGGATGTATCGGTGGGCTGGCGAGCTTAATACACACTTAAATACTATTGATATTTTCATGTAACAAACATACATAATATTATTTTTTTTCAATTTCCTTGGGGTGCTACAGTTTCGCAGTGCGTATGGATGAGCCGCCACTGATTATATTTATATGGTATTATGCAGCTGTTTCAGACTCTGTATTGTGTCACATAAAAACCGCAGATATCGGTGACTTTATCTCAAAGATTATAACACTGCAGGTTATTGATCAATAAATTTGTGTGGAATATATAACCAAATAATATTACTCGACTATAAACTGTTATAATTAAGATTTTTTTAATTTTACAGCCATATAGTAGATAAAAATGCTATGGATAAATTACCACTGGAAAAATGGTTTAGTTGCCTTTTTGCCGGAATTTTAGCAGAGGCTGTACTTGTTAAGTGAGTGTAAAAGTAGTTTAAAAACAAATATCAACAATTATTCAAAATACATTATTTTCTAACTTATTAGTTATTCACTTTTAAGGTGTTCACTTTCAACTGGTGGAAAGACATTATACTAAAAAAAATATTTATTTTTTTGATTTAATTGTATAATATTGATAATTTAGTGTCATTTCATTTATAAATTCTTTTGCCAATTGTTGTTTATATTCTGTTTAGTCTTACTTCATTTTGTATATCCCTATATCAATGCATATTTTCTTTAGCTGTTAATGCTAGTGAAGAGTGAAATTGATTCTAATCTTTAATGAATAATATGAAATCAGTACAAAAAAGTGTTTTATTTTATATATAATTAGTTATAACGCTTTTCATATTTGCATTTTCGTATACGATATTTAACCCAAAAAAAGTTTTTGGGTAATATTTGCAAATATCAATGAAAATCAGATATTTATTTTAAATAAAGTCTTTCAATATATCTGTGACATACATATGGTTTTGTTTGTAAATATTTTTAGAATTTGGGATAAAATTTGTGGAGGATCATCAATGATACTGATATTTGTCGCGATTATTATTCTCAGAAGCTTGAAAAGAAATTTAATGAAATGTAAAGATGCAGAACAAATTTCAAAATGCATACTTGAAGTAAGTTTTTTTAATAAAGTATACTTTCTTTATATTGAAATAATACGATATATTTAAACATCATCACACATATTGTCATTAGTGATTTATTAATTTAATGTTATCATCATCCCTGCCATTTTGTAGATAATTCCAGAAGCTGAGGGGGCCGTGGCAAATACTGCAATTGAACTGTGGCAACATCATTTTGGCTGTAATCCCACCAATTCAAAATGGGTATGTGCTTATCAAATAAATAGTTACATTTGCCTCACAAAATCAGTCTTTTTATTGATATCTTTTACAGATCTGATGCCATTCAATACAAAATAAAAATTGATTAAATAACTTGTCTAACATCAGTTTGAGAAGCTTTAAATTTTTACGTAATGTTCTCCTTCCCACTTTTAATATGTAATTATTAATGTGAACAGCGAGTCCTCCCCACTTTACATTACCCTTTAATCTCGAGCTGGACTGAAAGTTATAGAGCTTAGTTTGAATTTAATGAATTTAAAATTATTTAACCTTTTTCTTCTTTCAAATACTGTTAGTATGTATTGTGCATAAGATCATTTTGATCAAGCTACGACATTCAAAATAAATTTCTATGTATCATTTACACACAGTAATAAAATATTAATTAAAGAGTAAGCAAAATTTAAAAAACATACAAAATATTAGGTAGTGCAAAGGGTCAAGGCAATATCTCTATGTTTCTGTGGTTAATTGTGTTATTTATTGTATATCCCTTCAATCCTAATATAGCATTACTTTTACAACTGAATAACAACTATATTTATTTTCCAGGTGTGTTAAACTGCTACAGCAAGAAACCTTCACAACCTAAACAGATCCTGTAAATTTATGTAATAATTTATTGACAAAATTAGACTGAATTACTTTTAGGAATTTGATATTAAATAATACAATACAATTGGCATTCATAAAATGTTTTATTTTCATCTTATTGTCATATTGGTCGTGATACCAAACACACTCCTACACAAATTGAATTGCTCTGCTGGAGAGTTCGTAGTACTTTTAGTGATCAATTTATGTCTTTTACACTCACTTTTAGGGTGTTCACTGTCAATACTTGGTGGAAAGGCATTATATTAGTAAAAACACAATAATCCTTTGTACTTCATTCCACTTTATTTAATATGTCAGGACCTCTTTTACACTCATAAATATAGCAAAATCTCTAGTAATCCTGATATTCAAAGCCAGGGTTAGTTTGCTTTGAGGAAAATATGGATAGTAGATAAATAATTAATCAGTTTTTTAATTGTTGACTTTGTGTAAGCGAACATGATTATGGATTCTAAATATTACTCAACCCCACTGTAACAAATACTTCCGGATAATCGGGGAGTACTGCATATATTACAAATAATGACATCACACTATTTCGTCAGGTATAGGTTAAGAGGTACCATAAACATAATTATAAATAATGGATTTTAATTTTAAAATCCATTATATTTTGTTTGAGAAAGAAAAGACAGAAAAAACATCATTACAGAAAACATTGGGAGGAATTTTGGTGCACGGTGTTTTTGAAATATCATTAAATAGATAATATAGTATATATTACACATAATCATTTGGGATTACAATGCATTTTTGCTCTTTATACCAGCAACCCTATAAGAAATACCTTTTAGAATCCGAAGGGTCATATATAATATGTCAAGGACCTTACCGATGAGTAGGGAATCTAATCCCGAGCCAAAATATTGATCCCGTGATTTCGGGATTAGAATTTGTCGATCCCGGGATCAGTACATTTTTTTAAGAAATAAAAAATGATAATATCGGTGAAAAATAAATTAAACAATTTATTCTATATTATATAACCAGCTGTGGGCTGCTAATACGTAAGCAAAAAGCTCTCTTAATCTTAGTTATTCGCGATGTACCTGTGAATGAGTAAATTTTTTAATAAGTCGTAAAAAAATATGCGCCACAATTATTAAACGAACTTAAATGAACATTATGTAAAAATAAGCAATATAACTTAAAATAATTAATGTCGATAGCTGAAAAAAGTAGCTACCTACTTCAGACTGCAAAATTGAAAAGTTATCAAATTAATGTGAACATACATTCTCAATAATTTAAATAAAGTAAATGTATCTAAAAAATAGAAACATAAAAATGAAATACTAAGAAATTTAAATATTATTTTAAACTATGCCCGAAGTTAATACAAGATCATCAATTGTTTCGCCATTTAATATACGGTTTTATTGTGCAAAAAAACAATAAAACATATTTTTATAATTACCATATCCGGCGACAAGTGCTTTTGGAGAAAGATCATTTTTTACAATGAAAATAATAAGAACATTCAATAGAAATAGTCAAAGTGAAAATAGATTTTCAACTCTTGCAATAATATTATTTGAAAAATCTTTTAGACAATATATTAAACGAAATACGGTTATTGATGACTTTTGTAAGATGGGGGAGCGTCAAATAAAATAAATTTTCAAAACATAAAGAAAATAAATTTAAAAATTAAAGTTATTGTTCTCCTCCCCTCTTCGCACGCCACTGATATTTATCACACTGTTCATATAGAAACTGACCGAAATAAACTTTAGTTGACACGTGTCTTAATACAAAACTAATGTACATATAAAAATTGAACAATAAATCGCGCAAAAATCTGATAACATTCATTAAGGTATTGAAAATAAAAAATAAAAATTAAGATAAGAAAGAATATTGAAATGTGAAGCTTACCGATAAATATCGTTTTTGTTATCTTCAAATGCATTCAACTATAATTTACTTAAGTATGCTTGGTGTCAAATTACTTTTTCTTCTGCGATAATTGTTATCGCAAAGGATTTAAAATGGGCTTTGTTTATTATGTGCGTGAACATCCGTTCGACTTGAAAACCAAGACGTTTCTGTTTGATAAGTAAATCAATCCCGAAATTTTCGGTATTATATCTTCTAATCCCGGGATTGAAATGTATCGAAAAATGGACGGGATCCCGGGATTGGATTCCCTACCGATGAGTCATGTGTACACCCCACATAATGTAAAAGTTAGGCTGCTTCACACTGAGCATGTTTTTGGCGAGTAAAAAATAGAGGTTTGCATGGGCCTTAACCCGGCCAGATCCGACAGAGAGGTAAGGTGAGCCAAATAGTAAAACTTTTTTGTTGGACTTTAAAGAACAACTACGCCTTTATTTGGTATTTTGGTGGATTGTATAATTGTATTTTCGGGAGATAAAACTATTGCAGCATGTATTTACTGAACTTACATCACTTTTACGATACTTTAAGACAAGGGTGTCCAACATTTTTTGCCCTGGGATCGACTTTTCAATCTTAAATTTTCTCGCGATCGACTTCTAACATGATTCTTATAAGAAATTTATTTATTTAGGGTTTTTTTCCCTTCTTCAAACTTAGAAATGTTTATTTTAAATGCGAAATTCAATTTTAGTATTTTTGTACATTTTATATTTAAATTATATATTTTTTCGAAATTCACAGAAGCTTTTGGGATCAACCAAATTTTGCTTTGGGATCGACCGGTCGATCGCGATCTACCGGTTGGACACCTATGCTTTAAGACATGAAGAATATTATAACGTATACAACGTATTGTTGTTTCTTAAAATATCACTTGGCCTCTCAGGGGCACATATAATGTGTACTTAATATTATAAGTCATCTACATTAAGGAATATTTTTAGTTCAAAAAACTTCTTAAGCCAAACATTATAATGAGACATCAAAAGTACGAAGTGAATATCTTCATACATAAACAATTCATTAATTAATTCTAAGATGTGTTTGTATAAAAAAGGTAAAGATGACATATCTTCTGGATTACTTTCAAGAAAATGTACAATATTTTTTATTTTCATAGGATATAAATCAACAACACTGGCACGGTGACATTTGATCTCGTCCAGAATACAAGTAATTAGAAATTGAATAATATCATCATAATGAGATCTTTGGAAAATATCACTTAGAATTGAAAAAATTATTTGAAAAAGATGGGATGAATAAGCGGCTCTTTCTATTATATTCTTATAATTTGGAAATTGACTATGTAATGCTGTATTCACTTTAAGGTTATCTATGGTTAATTCTGATACACAATTTCCTTCTAATAATTTCAAAGCAACGTTTAAAAAGTTTGTTTCAAGTAAGCTTATTAAATGTTCTGATAACAAGTCAAATGTTTCCGAAGATATAATTAGTTTTTCACATTCCCAAATATTTCTTAAAAATTCAAATGTAGGCTCATTAAAATCTGAATTATTTTTAAGGCACTTGCTTACTAATGAGTTCAAATATAAAATAGTTTTTTCGGTGGTACAATTAATCATAGCTGTAGCCAATTCAAAGTTTGTGTCCATCGCTTTCACTGCGGTTCTATTGTAAGAAAGGAAACGTAAATTTTGAACTCCAGTGAAATCTAATTCCTCATAAAGTTTTTGGCGTCTTAGCTGCTTCGAATCTGGAGTATTTGCTGTGTCCATACAATGCCTCGAAATAATGTCTGATCGTGATTCTTTCATTTGGTTGACATCATTGTTTACGTTCGTATTTTTACAAAGTTCTAGTGCAAGTTCTATTGCACTTTTTCGAAGATTTGCTTTTAAACTAGAACCTTCGATGTTAGATGTAATACTCAGTATTGTACACAAACTATTGGCCACATTATCGGCGGTCGATTGATTAATCAAATGATTAAAACATGACGGCTGCAGTTTATTGTTTGTTATACTCAATAGTCTTTCCAATACCTTATCATTGGCCATATTTATATAAAAAATGATTATCGAGTGCGAATTTCTTTGCTAAAATATACAAATGCACAAAAAATATATACACACAGGTTGACAGCTAAAATCTTTTCAAATTTTGGGTTGGCATAAATATTGTCTATGGTCAATGATATTCATAGATTTAAGTACAGTACGTAAATTTATACAATTTCATTCAATCACATGTGCCAACCATTACCGCCTCCATCTAAATATAGGGGGCTATGACTAAGCCCACCTAGCCCAGTACCTAAAACCGCCACTGACTGTCATACTCATATATTAGTGCCGTTACTTACTAAGTCATGAGGAACTTTCAACTACTTAAAAAAGTTAAAAATGTAAAAGCATTAAAAATATTAAAAATAAAATATTTCCATTGGTAAAAGAATGCAAATTTCCAAAGAATAAATGAATTAAGGGTTTTTTCTAAAAAAAAAATGTAGAATTTTTATGTAAAAAATATCTATGAATTTAATTTACTGGCCACACAACACAAAACTGAAACTTCTCAAGAATTCTAGAATTGGATCGAATTCAAAGTAAACTACTCTAAGATACATAATATTTTATTCCCGTCGGTATAATAACAAATGCTGTATAATTATAAAATGTGAACATCAACAACAATGGCTACTAAAGAAGAAAATAACGACAAGGTATATATTTTATTGATGTAAAATTTGTATGACTTAGGTTATATTTACAATCATTGTCCTTATAATGATTGTTTTAATAAATACCATGACATTGGCATGCTGGGACCTCATTACTCTGGTAAAGATCCTTGCAATGTTCATCTCAAGCAGGTTTCGAATCAATGCCCTTTTTTGTTTTCCTAGCATAATTTTATTGAACAATAAATATATTTCTTGTTACATGCAGCTGTCACCATACTTTTAGTACTTCACTGATGTAATATTTTTGCTGTAAAATAAATAAATATTTTTTGTGTCTTCTTTAATTCATTCGGTAAATTTGTCATACTTCATCCCACGGACTATTGCGGCGAAAAACTTCACAAACTGAGCTAAAAACCACTCCACGATTTAAAATTATTATCTGAGATCATGGGAATCGCGTTAAAACCACACATTATTAAGAAGAACACTGATAAATAAATTATATAAAGTATGACTTCATCGCACGGACTATTACGGCGAAAAACTTCACAAACTGAGCTAAAAACCACTCCACGATTTAAATTATTATCTGAGATCATGGGAATCGCGTTAAAACCACACATTATTACGAAGAACACTGATAAATTAAGCGAAATACGAAACATTTCGGAGCATTTCGCCTCAGCTTTCCAGAACGGGCGCGCGCGGCGTTATTTTCCTTATCAGTTGATAATGCTCGTGAGGAGCGAAACCGGTCCTGATCAAAAAAAATTTAAGTGGACAAAGTACTAAAAATCTTTTATTATTTTTATTATAATGCCATTCTACCAAAAAAGTGATATCTCAATTGGTTAACAAATTATAGTGGATTTAGTAAAATTACAATTTTTGCGAATTTTTCGCAAAATTGCCCGGCCGCCAGGTGAAATTCTATAAAAAAAAAGTGTGATCGTTAAGCTGTTAAGTTTTCTCGCGATATACTTCTAAATGATTCTTATAAGAAATTTTATTTAGGGTTTTTTTCTCTTCAAACTTAGAAATGTTTATTTTAAATGCGAAATACATATCGTTAGATAGGTATGTGCTTACAAAATAATTAAATTTTAGTATTTTTGTACATTTTGTATTTAAATTATAGATGTTTTCGAAATTCACGGAAGCTTTCAGGATCGACCAAATTTTGCTTTGGGATCGACCGGTCGATTGCGATCTACCGGTTGGACACCCATGTTGTAAAGCATATTCACCTTATTATATCTTTCTGAATGAAAGTCTTTTACAAGTAGGAGCTGTACTTATTGTTAATACTATACAAAAAGAGCTATACCCTATTGATATGTCTGTGTTCTTACCCAGAAGGTCTCAAATTTTGATTTATTCATTATTATTCAATCTAATATATAAGATCTTTTGGGCATGGGTGATTTTGATGTCTTTTCTTCTCATGTGGATCTCAAATTATTGGAAAATATTTGGTGCCTTGGCTCTTATTAGCTATTTTATTTATTACTTTATTATTCCACTTGTGTCACACCTATCTTGATTGAAATCATTTAAATTTAGGATGCTCACACCAGGAGTCTGTCGCCCGGCGTCAAGTCCACAGCTGTTGTTAAGTACACGTCAGTTCAATGTCCCGTAGAATTCGCAAAACTGCAATGTAACACAGATCTGAAAATGCCACCTTCGAACTGGCTGAGCAGTGCTGCTGATTCATATGGCTTGAGACATGCCCTGAGTCAGTCAGCAGGCTTCTCTAGGTAAGCTACAAAACTTCCAACTGAAGATGATTTTGAATATTTCAATACTAATCTGTTCCAGAATAGCTTGACTAACATTCATTCAAAAGGCGAGAGCTAACCTATGGCAAAATTTTGTGTTTTTTTTTAAATTGTGATATGATTCTTACTTTCAAAAGTGGCTAAAACAACTTTTGGTAGATTCAAGAGAAATGGGAAAAAGTAATATTTGTTAAATAAGTGATCTCTGTGTATTATGATGTGATTCCAAGTAAAATATTTGTCAGGATACGTATCACTTGTTCGCCAATGTGTGCACTGATTGACATTCATTTTAAGACCAATTGAAATTTACATGTCGTTTATCTAAGGTGATTTCAAAATTAACCTAGATTTTCTGTCAGAAATATTGGGAGTTTTTGGCATTTTTGTAAACTAAAACTTTGGCAAGTACCTAGGTGAAATACATATCTCCTTATATATCATATTTTAAATTGTATAAAAACTGATTTGATCAGTTTTGAAAGTAAGCGCTTCATATCTTCAAGAAAATTAATATTTCCATTTTTTTTTGTCAAATGATTGAAATACACAGTGAATCAATTATGTAGGCATTTTGATAAAAACAGTATGATTGCATATCACGGAAAATAACCCGTTTAAATAAAATCTAATTCTTATTTTCTATTTGAATCTACCGGTAGCATTCTCTCTATGCATTAATTAATTTGTTTGTATCTGCAATGGAATGCTGGTAGCATTGTGTGATCAAAATATTAAATACTCAAACTAATTTTGTTACTATAGTCATTCATAAAAGAATATCCACCTTTTGATTATGTCAACTTACAATTACATATTTCACTAATTTCATCTTCATTATATTATTCATTGTGAAACTAAAAGTTGTATGTTTTAAAAATGGTTGAAATGCATTAACTTCCTTCTACCCGAGAGTTTTTGTAAACTGTTTTCCTAAAAAGAAGATATTAATTCCATTAGGTAGAAACAATTACTAAAAATTGTTAAAGAATCAATTTTAGTTAAAACTTATTCAAAAAATGTACCCAAGTATACAACTACCTACCTCCCAAAATGGCCAAACTTCAAAATGGGATTGTTGTTTTTACATGTTCTACAAATTTAAATTGAAAAATCTCAAACCAATATAAACCCTAATTTACACTTAGTATTGATTTTCAAGATGAGAAATGATATTTCCCATTTTTTATGTTTAGAACAAAATAGAATAATAATCAATGTGCACAATCACAAAATAATGATTATTAAATTTATTATTTAATGAATGGAATTTAATTATATTGAAACTGAATATTACATACAAGGTGGCATTGCCACTTGTAAGAATTCACTTACACACACACTTTCTCCATCTTGTGCAAGCGTAGTGTTGTGCGCAGATAACAGACAAATATATTATACATTGCAAGTACCCTTTTATCGTCTCCTTTTTAGTTTTAATTAATAGAGTTATAAGTTATGCACTCTCGTTTAACAATGTATTCCACTTAAAAAAAATTGTTGATAGAATCCAACAAGTTTATCTTCATATAGATAACATCTGTCAAACCTCACATCTGTTGTATATAGGCATTGGGCCGTCTTCTATATGTACCTCTATATCAGGGTTTCCCAAACTTTTTCCATAATGGAACACTTCGCGAATCCGGAAATTTTAACGGAGGCTTGGCTTATTTTTGTGGTTGGGTAATTCATAATAGTATAAATACAAAAAAAAAACACTTATTATTTTTAAATGGTGTGGCATCAAGCCTGTTCCTGCACTTTAACTTCATTGCAGCATAAAAAAGAAATCCTGCTTCGCATAAATAGGTTTTTATAAAACAGGAGTAAAACAATAATAACTTGTTTTGGTACATTGGGTGATTCTTCTGACAAATTCACCAAGAAAGAATTGAATGACATTCATATCAGAATCACTGATAAAATCAGTCAGATTTTCTTATTCACTTGCGGAACATAGTTTGGGAAACCTATATAATAGCTGATTCGTTTTTCATTACACCTGTGTACACAAATATATTATATTCCTACTTATAATATTCTTTCAGTTTTCGAATGGCTCATATGTTTCCAGACTGTGTCGGAGAAGTAGATGTGGTATCTGGAGCTGAATGCATTAAAACTCTACTAAAGTTGCCATATCATCCAAATGGAACTGTAAGCTTATATAGTTTTTTTTTTTATACTAACTAATAATTCTTATTCACATTTCAGTTTTATTTTCATTAATAATATCTGCACGTGGTGCTGTAATTTCGCGCTCACACTTTCAGTCAATTGACAACTGGTTGTATACTTTTTCCTATTAAAAGTTGATTAAGTTGACTTACATAGATTTATTAAATTAAAAACTCTGACTGAAAAATTATGTTAAAAATACATTTTAACTCAGATATTTATAATGAGTCAACGATAGTAAAATAATGTAGAACACAAATATTTAACTATTTAATGATCACTATTTTTCTATGACATTTCAGATCAGCATGATTGTGCACCGAGTGGAGAATACACTTTTATTAGACGATTTTGACATCTACCGCTATCTGATGAAAACTGAATGGTCATGGATGAAGGGCTTCTTCTACGACAATGTACTGAAATCTCTGCGAGGAAAGGATAAGATAATGCATGTACAAAATAGAAGTCGAAATGCCTTGCAACAGAAAAGCTTGGTTTCAAAATTTCTTTATCATAGCCTTATCCAATCGTCGCAGGATATTGACTTGGAAACTCAAAATGAGTTACCGTCATTGCCCTCCGCCGGACCTAATTTACCCGACCCTGATATGAAAGAGAACATTCCAGATCCTAATCATTCTAATCACACTTACAATAGAAATGTCGTTTGGACATTTGAAGACATTCAGATGCTTATCGGTAGCGATATGCCCATTTTCGGCGGTGAAGATAGACCATGTGTAAGCCTACGTTTAAGAGATGCCAGTCAACCGATTAATGTTTTAACAGGCATCGATTACTGGCTCGATAATCTTATGTGCAACGTTCCGGAAGTGGTTATGTGCTATCATTTAGACGGCATTGTGCAAAAATATGAACCGATCAAAACCGAAGATCTACCACATTTAGAAGACTCTAAATTTTCGCCTAAAGTTATTAGAAATGTAGCACAGAATATTCTGTCGTTCTTGAAATCCAACGCTACAAAAGCTGGACATACATATTGGCTCTTTAAAGGAACTCACGATGACGTTGTTAAACTTTACGATTTGAGTACATTATGTGGGACTGCATCTGAAAATGCATCCGATCAAAACCCATTCACTGTTCCTGTAGCTATGCTTTTGTACAGAGTGGCAAGGAATATGAAACCTCCGTGTCAAGCAGGACACATAAGACTGCTTCTAGAAAACTGCATTAAACTTTTACCGATTGAAAGGTATCCACAAATTGTGGCATCATCTCATTATATGTTAGCTGATTTATACTTACCTGCTGAGACAGACCCTGGGAATCCTAATTTTAAAGGTGAGCGCAATAAAGTTTGCTAGTAAAATAAACGCAAAAAAAAATAACAATGACTGACCTGCTTGGTGGTGAACTAACTTTTTACACAAAAGTTTTGAATGATAATTTCCTCACCAGTCCAGAGTCTTTTCCGAACTGACATAAAAATGTTTAAATGTGAGGTATAAATAACACTAAAATAAAATTACAGTTTCTAGTTACTTGTTTTTTGGTAAACTCTCTATAAACTAATTCATTTCAGAAACGTCAGTCGAGTGTGAATGCGGTGATGCTGCAACATGCCGTCGTCGTGAAGTAGATGACGATGAAAACTCTGCAACAATATCATACGGCGAAAAGGCTGCTAGGGATAGAAATGAAGATTTACAAGGGCATTTTATCAGAGAAGATGGAAAAGACCCGCAGGTAAATAAATATTTTATAATATATTCCAGTCTGTCAACTCACTTATAAAATTAATTGTTTAAAATTGTCAAAAGTTGCCATTACTGTTTTTGATTTATGGTTTCATAGAATTTATAAATATGAAATTAGTGGAAAAGCTAGATGTCTCCAGTTAAAATATTATGTAATATTATTGACCTTGATTTTGCTTATGATGATTTTGCTTTAATATTTTCTTGCAAATATCTCCTACTGGTTCCAACTGGAAATTAAATTGCGATTGTATATATTAATTTCTGTCAACAGATGACAGGTGATACAGATTCAGGAGATTATTTAAATATGGACAATCAGGAAATAAGTGAACGAGTTGCAGTCGATAGTTTAATGGCACCACGCCCCCCGCTTCCCTCACCAAAATCTACGCCTCCTGCTGTCCATGGACCTGTTGAAGAAAGATGTCTGTTTGCACTTGAACATGTCAAACAAGGATTAGAAGCGTTGAAACTCTTTCCCGATTATTCTAATGAAGATGCCTCTGATGATAAAAATCAATATGTGAGTTTTGATTCATTGAATTTCTTGAAACACATTTTCAGAAACATAAAATTTGTCAGTTAATATTCCACTTCTGTGTCAAACTCTGTCAATTAAATTAAAGAAATACTGCATTTCATATCTGTTTCATTTTTAAGGAGACTGAAAATCAACAAGAGGAAATTTTAAAAGAAGAAGAGAATCCTAAGATGGCTCGACCATTTCAGCCAATACCTATGAACTACGAACCACTCAATGCTCAAGAAGAACAATTTAAAATGGCCAAACCGAATGTCCCCATTCCTTTATCTTATCGACATCAAGATGAAAAAACCAAGACCCAAAATATTGAGAAAAATACATCTGTTGAAAAACAGCAAGACAGATCTAGCAGACGCCGTAAAAAAGAGATGAAAGGCAAAAAGAAACATTTATCTGAAAGCGAAATCGATTCATCAAATAATAAAGTTCTAAAAAGAGATATTGAAAATCTCATTAAGAAAACAGCAAATGTTGTATTACGGAAGGAAAGCAATCTACCTACGTGGCAAGAACCAAATAGAAGTGACGATATCTCTTGGAAGATACATTTAAAGACCCTTCTTTATGAAAAAGCTTGTCTATCATACGCTACATTGTCAGAACAGCATTATATGGACTGCCAATACGGCATGTCATTTAAATATATCATTCTAGCTCAGAAATTCCAAGTGGTTTTGAGTAAAACTCTTCATAATTCGAGGGCTGTCGATGACAGTTGTCTTTTAGGAAGAGCTGGTGATAACTTTTTTCAATTTGCTAAAAATTGGGATAAATATGAAACCTTATATTCAAAACAGATTGAAGCAAGGTCGGATGAAGAAAAATGGATTATGGATGAAGTGTCAAAAGATTTAGAACTCTATTGGGCAAAAAATAAGAGATTGTCTTCTGTGACAGTTTCAGGTAAGTTACGTTTACATCATATCGATGGCTTAGTGTCAAGATGTAACTACCAAAATTTCGAAAATGAGTTAAGAACACAGTTGGCTGTAAAATGCTACATTTTATGTCTTTCAAAATTTTGTATCTCCCTGATTTGAATTGGCAATTCTAAGCCATCGATAAATATTAAAATGGTATTTTTTTTGAAGTATTTTAACTTATAATTTCTGTTTTTCATTTTTAGATATCACTCCACCAATCGACTTGGAAACATCGATGATTGCCAGCTGCGAATTCTATAATCAGGCTTTAAAAGTGGTTCCCAATGATCGACGAGAAGAATTAATGAGAAGGATCGCTTCTGTCAAAAATGAACTGGGTGTCAAATACATGTACAGTGCTCAAGGTAATACATACTTAACCTTTAGAGGAGTGAATAAATCTATACAGACCTTACTTTAATTTACTGCCTTTTCTTAACATGACAATTTTGTAACTTTTTCTCAATGAATATAAATAATTCATACTTAGAGCATATATATTCTTACAGACACACTCCTGTGTTGAGTTTAAAGTACTTCCATACTCATTTACAGAAAAATGGCGCCGGCGTACATGTACGTTCATACTCCTCTGAAGGTTAACATTATTTTATAATAGATTTAATTTCTACATGCAAGATCCATTGATAAATCACTTAAAGTAGTTAAACACTTAACTGAGTAACTATTTTTAACTTTCAGAACAATACACATTATACTGTAATGAAGCTGAAAAGAATAAAACGGATCATAATAAGAATGAAGAGCAGGAGGATCCACTTTACGAAACTTATTCAAAGAAATCTATTGCATGTTTGACTGAATCGGCCAAGATCTTCGAAGATGTCAAAGACGCACCAAATCTTGCATTACTTCACTGTAATACTGGCCGGTTTTTGAGATTTAGGGCTCATTGTAATAAGTCTAATAATAGGTAAGATGATCATTAATACAGTTTTATGTCAAAGTGAACAAAATTTTCATATAGCCCAGAAGATGCAGGTATTGAAGTCAATGTTGTTACAAATTTTGCTGAGCGAATGTGTATTTATTATATTAGGGATAAGAAAGTTTATAATATCAAGATAATAACAATTTATATGGAATCGTTTATTATTACGCCAATAGACGTTTTTAACCTTCTTTATATTAACTGATAATTGGGGTTCATGTGATACTCTTCGATTACAGACCATATTCGCTGTTTTTGATAGTCATAAATTTCCGTTTTAAAACAATCGTTTAACTCTTATTTCTTGCCTGCTTGATGATTTTTCATATCTTACTTTTCACTACTTCTCATAAATTTATTTGGAATAAATATTTATAGTGCTTGGAGCCACACGGATTGTTCCCGTAAAGCGACAATTGGGTGAAATAAGTTATATTGCAAAATGTTTTTCGACGGTACATAATGTTTTCAACTATTGCAAAGGTATTAAGTATAGTTGTTTTAACCGTTAATGTTTTTCTTTATACAGTCCGGAACAAAGGCACCTATATTCCCTGGCTGTCGAACTTTATGGAAAAGCTCTTCGCTTATTGATCGGTCTCAAGTGCGATAGTGTGAGAGATCTCGTGAAATGGGAATTGAGTAGTGCACTTTTTACCCAAGCCTGCCTTCTGCAAGATTTTCCTCCAGATAGTTGTGATGTGAGAATAATTATAAACTTTATTGTATTATAATTAGAAGAATTTATAAATACGTTTAACATTTAAAATACTTTAATGGTGGTGTACAGTGGGTGTAGTAAAAATAAAAAATTCTGGGAACGCTGATTAATTAAAATATGTAAATGCTCTCTAACCGGAGTTACCCAATTTCTGCACTACAAGTTTTCAACAAAATGTTCTTCCAATACTTTAAAAAAGCATTTTACTGTATTTATGTAAAAATAAGCATTTATCGCAAAATTTCCAATCATCTAGAAAACATGAGAGGGAGCCGACCCCACCCCACTACACCACTGGTTGGTATAATCTTCCACAATATTGGTAATTTTGAAATCACTATGAGTTAACCTAACTTAGTAGTCTAAAGTTATGAGCTACGACTAGTGATGAGAAAGTTGCACCATTTGAGAACTAATGCATAAGGCAAGAGTTTATTCTCCATGTGAATTTTTAAGAATTCAAGATGCAATAACAACCAGTAGTAATACTTATTTTAAACTTCTGTCAATATTCTAAATGGATATTTGTATAGCTTTCCAATTCTAAAAGTAAATTGTACATAAAGGCAACATTACCTTCAATTATCAACAGATATTGTAGGTATTGCTTGGCATTTAATAAAGTAAAAAAAATAGCAAAGTTCCAAAAAAATTAAGCAGTCGATAGCTATTTCACAATAAACTGTCGACCTGGCTCGACGATTTATATCTGCTCTTCGTTATTCCCCTCTTTAAATATTAATTGTATTCTCTATTTTCAGGCCGCATCGGAAGCAATTAATGCTCTGTGTTTAGCTCTCCGGAATTGTCCATTGACCGGTGGCCCAAGACATTGTCTATACCAATTTAGAGCAGCAGTTCTTCATCATAGATTAGCTTCATTATACCACAGTCAATACAGGTAGACAATATTGATAAGTTTGAGTTTAATATTGAGTTAAACTCGCCTAATTAATGTTTGCACGTTTTTGTTTATTTTTTTTATCCAAAGGTATTGGATATGATAAGATAACGAGTATTCCACCCCTTACCTGATCATTCTATCTTTTCTCTCTCTGAAAAAGAAAACTGTAGGACTAATTAAAGCAGAATAATTTCTAAGGTTCACGAGGTTTTAGTGAATATTTAAGAATAAATTTTACCTGAATTTCAGGGAAACTTCATCGGATGTTTCAAGAAAAAAGTCAACTGTTGCAATGAGTAAAATAAATTATGAACAAGCTGTCAAACATCTTCTTCCATTGGAGGATACTAACATGTTCTTAACAGTTCAGATGGAGCATGTCGCTCTTTTGGAATACCAAGCAAATAGTAAGTGTGTCAAATCCTACTGTCGTTTAATTCTGATTATGTGCGTGACTAACATAATTACATTTAAGATTTTCTTTCATTATTACAGATAGTCCAGGATTAAAATTAAAATGTCTTCAAAACGCTTTAGAACTCTTGCAGCAATGTGAGCCGATAATTAAATTAGTTTCAGAAAAAGATACAAATTCAATTGGGAATTCAATTTTGAGTGAATCGAATGGCGGTTCTACAAGTGGAGATTCGTTAAATAAAACTGAATTCACTAAAGATCTTAATAATGCAGAAAGCAATGAGAGAATTCAAAAAGATCCTGATAGAAATGGAAAAGAAATTAAGAAACAGAATGATTCTGATGAAGATTCAGAAATTATGGAATCTGAATATAAGCTTCTGTCATTATTCCAGCAGAGGTTGCAATTTATACTGAAAAGTCTGATACAGTTATGTCTCCAGAAACAGTCTGGTATGTCAAAGAAGGATTGTGATAAAATGTCAGCTTTCTATAAGGTTTTATATAGTTATACACTTAAGGTAGGCAAGTTCAAATCGAACGAATGTAAAATTTTCGCAAGACATCTTATGGATGTGTTGATCAATATGAAAAAATACTCAAATTCAAATAACGCTCAAATTTTTTGAAGAATATTTTATTTTTGTGTAGCTATTGTAAGAGTTAAGTTTGTAATATTTTTTTTTAAATAAAGACAATTTTTACTTTTCATTGAATTGTTTCATTGTACTCAATAAAAATAACATAGCTGTCCTGTCATAGCTGAGTATAAGATTTGCAGCATGACTTAATTTTTAGGAACACTATTGTGAATGTTTCTGTATGTGTTATAGTAACGGACTTAGTGAGTAATATCAAATTATAAAGTCTCATTTAGACCAACCGAGTCTGCGGCCAAGAAAGTGAACTTGGCCGAATACTAAACAATCTGAACGCGATGCACGAGATTTGGTCAAGCGATTCGACAAGTGATTTTAAGTGAGTAAGAATACCACACACTACCTGTAACATGCCCTTGCCTACGTTTTTGTGAGAGCAGGCGTTTGATAAGTGTTGTTGAATTTGTACGAAGCACACGTAATAATAAATTGAATTACTAAAAAATCTTATATGCAAGTAGACGCTTACTCGGTCAATAATTTTTCTCCGCTAAAGACACTCGGCCACATATTTAGTTGGTCTAAAAGCGCTTTTTTTTTTTAATCTGTTTAAAATACAGAACTCCATAATTTCAACAAAGGTAATTCATTTTTCTAACCGACTACTCAATGATTATTGAAACACAATGTAACACAAAGCTTTCTCATATAATTTTAAGAACATGACACAATTTTATCACAGTATTTAAATTGAGGTACAAGATTAAATCGAATAGGAGCACAAAAAAGATACAATATCTTACCCTCAAATCCAAAAAAATATATATTTTTATGAACTTTACAGAATCACTTAAAACATACCTTAGCTATTTTGTTTACTTAACATTGCTTTTCTCACCTGAAAGTTTGCTTTGCCCTGACCTAGACAAATGAAATATACAATAAAAGTTTATTGCTTTTTACTGTCATGCATGCTCACAGTATAGTCAATACAAAATTGGTATTAAAAATAAGCAGTTGTACTCAAGGTATCGAGACAACAATACAATCATGCAAAAGTTAATACAAGTTGTAGACGATGGCTCCGTAATGTGACAGTGGCTAACTGTTTGTAGATAAATACAATGAAGATTGATATCGGACTTTGCAGATTGCATTTACGTGATAAACTCACTAAATCAACATCTTTCAAAAACTTTATAAAGATCTGGCATATTAGCTATTTGAAGTATGGCTCCATTTTCATTGAATTCTTTAGGTGGTAAGAAATATTTTCTTATGGCCGCATAAATCACATGTTCGTGAGTCCAGTGTAATAGTTTAACCACACTTTCTTCCTTGCTTAGATTCTGTTGGGAATAGAAAATAGCCGTCTGTCGAGAAACTGTTTGGAAGCATTCTTTTTCATTATCCCAATCGACTTCAGTCGCCAACCGCAAAACAAACATTGGTAGCTCTCCCATAAAAGGAGTGTAATTATCTGAAAACCAAATAAATTGTATTCACAAACATATTTGTAACAAGCGTAAATTATATTCAATGAATTGAATTCAGTCATCTAAAATCAGAACAACATTGAGATTTAGGAATATATTAATAATAACATTAATAATTAATTATCATAAGATGTATTCACATTAATTAAATGAAGGCAGTAAAAATTCCAAATATAACTATTGAAATAATGTTTACAACACATCGGTGTGAAAAAATAACACCAACCCAACCCTTTAAGTCCTGAAGTGTTGATTGATAACCACGCATAAACTCTGCTAAATTCTTCACAGCACTAACATCATGAAAATCACAAACCTGCCAATGCCTTTTAAATAATACAACAAATTTTGCATTGATAGATGGTTATGTGAGGCTTTGCACCAAGCGATTATTATTATGGTTATGTGAATGAAGCACTAACGGATCTATTGAATGTTCAAAAAGTAGGTATTTGATTTTTTAACATCTCTTTCAAATATGAGCACACCAATTCAATATAGAATGATTGGCTATTTTTGATTCTATATGTGAGTTATCTAATAATGGGATTATCGTTTTTAATTATTAAATAATGTTTTAGAAGCAATATGAAGGACATTCCTTCACTAGTCGAAATTCCAATGGTATAAAAGGGAGGACATAACCACCAATATGTCATCCAGATTTCTTAATACAGTGAATCCTGTTTTTATACGGTAGATGCGTTCCACGAAATATCGCATAAAAAAAGACATGACTTCCATACAAAAAGTGGGGATGCGTTCCATGAATTTTAAAATCCGCATAACTTTGAAACAACGAGTTAAAATATACACTAAATCGCAAATTAGAGGAAAAACACTGCGTAAAAATATTTAAAAATATTCTGTCACTGTATAACAATTCTAAGTGTGTTTTAAAGCATGTGGTTCTAAATCACTCTTTTTTGGAAGAAATAGTCTGCGCATCAATTTCATAAAACTATGGTTTTTTTCTGACAATTAAATTAGTGATGAGTTTATTCAGATTTTCTTTTTCGATAATTAATTGGTTATGCAGTTTGTTATACTCATAAATATTTTTTTAAGCTATCGTTGAAACTTGAATGCGCGTTCAGAATTTGAACCATTTAGAATGAATCATTCTAATTTACTGAAAAGTTGGATACCTTCTTGAATTATTTTCGCAGTGAAGGAACTGGAATTTCTTCCAGTTCGTCATCGTTTTCTGGCTTTTGTCAATAGTTAAAGTTAAATGAATGACATCATCGTCACTTATAGCAATATCCGTAAGTAATTCGTCTATATAATTTTCGCTAAAGGTATCAAACCTTTCTCCGCCAAGTTCATGTGCTAAAGTAATGTGTTTATGATTCATTCTCTATTCTATCCAAAATACAACGATACATACTCTCGATGTAATATTTAAAAAAATTATATATCGTAAAACATAGTACATTTTTTAAAAATTTGCATTTCTAAAAAACCGCATAAAAACAGGATTGACTCTTTGTAATTTTTTTTATTTCATTTGTCAATTTTAACTAATACTGTTGTATACATAATCAGCATTCCATCATTAATACTGTAAAAGATTGTAAGTGAAAAATTGAAGAAACTGCAAAAATATATATCAAAGAATCACATGCCAGCAAGTAGTGCCAACAGCAATCATTTGTAATCTTGAAAAAGTATTTTTATAGTACATATATTGCAAGATTCTTCTCGCTTTCTGAACAATTGCCGTGTCTTGACATACGACCTTTCGTTTTATCATTGGCAATTTGTAATTACCCAGTAAAATAGGTAACGATAGCAGATTTCCATCGGAGTCAATTTCCATAGAAAAGTATTCCAACAGCATCGCACTCTTGTTGATAAAAATATCTTTAACTTGTTCTGCCAAGTCATTCTTGTCACCTGAAATGTGAAAAAGAATATAATCATCAACGAGTAATTAATTTACTTGAAGAAAAATTAATTATATGTTGGAATGCAATGCACAATGTATGATAATTTAGTAGATAAAAATAAATGTTGAAAGTACTTTTAGAAATCAGTCTCAAAGATGGTTTGAAAACATCCAAAATATCATTCCAAAGTAATGTAAGACTAAAAATACTTTTAAAATATACATTGTTTTTCAAAATGAAATTCAAGTTTCTTTTTTTAACCATTTTGGAATAAGCCGTGTTTGCAAGTAATACACTCTTATTAGAATTGATAGTCTTAAAATAATTGTTGTTCCACCTGAACTATTGCATGCCTATGAAACATCATATATTTCAATCAGGTAAAAAAAAAAAAAAACTCACTACATACGTATAATAATAGTTTTAATACTCTAAATCTGGGAGGTAAACTACACTATGTCAAAAATGGCATTTTTTCACTATGGCTGTTCAAACTGTCTTCTTGATGTTTGTGTCTCTAATCTCTGGCTTTTTTCTACTATTTGTATTGTAGGATATTTGAACTATAACTGAAGGTGTTTTTCTACAATATGACTGGTAAGAGGGTCGCGATGTGCACTGTCGATATTTCAATTTGGCCGAAATTGACGTAGTGTAGTTTACTTCTCATGTACAGAAATATGATCCTGTGTTTCAAACTAAGAAACATGTAAAGTAATTCTTCCTAAATAATATCAATATTATTTTCTGAACATTCAAGTTAAATACATACCATCTTCCGGACACCATCCCGAGGTAGGCAATTCTAAAGCTAATAAAACTAATTCTTTCAAAGGCAGAGGAGTTCCAAATTTGATGAAACCAAAATTTTGGAAATCATACAGTAATATTTCATAAAAGAGCTCTTCCCTAAAATTAAATTAAATTCAAATCAAATACAGGTGAAAAAAATATTAAATCGCAAAAGAAAAAAAATATTTCACACAAAAATGCCTATTTTTCAAGTTAGTAAATATAAATATCAATAAAGACAGCATGTCATAAATCTTTTTCCTTCTTTTCTCCTTCACACAACCTCACGTACGCATGAGAGGATAAAAGAGCAAATGCCAGCATGCTCTTATATCTCGCCGACCCTTCAGTCAGCATGTGATTTGAAAGATGCAACTATCCCCCGATAGTCCTAGAATGACTATAGTTGATATTGTCTACTTGTTTCCACTGTCAAATGAATATTTAAAAAAAAACACTTGCATTGTTCTACTTTCTATAAATTCAATTTTAGGAACCAACTAAATACAAATCTCAATGACAGCATGTATTAATTTATGAAATAGCTTAAAACAATTCTCACATTAATTTCACAGAGTTACATAAATACATTTTGGTAGAATGTTGAATTAAGGCTTTTGACTCGTCAATCACTCCAATAAATACCAAATTAGCCAGAATTTCGCGCAGGTTAGCGTTACACTTTTTCTCAACCTCCAATCTTAATGTAACGACACTTGTAAGTTTGGTTTCATTCCTCCGGATGGAAAATTCTCTTGTTTTAAAGGAATCTTTAGGATTCACATATGTCACGTGTGCTGGTGTGCTTGCCATGACCATACCACCATTATACGGCTTGGGAGATTTTACTTTTGATGCAGTGTCTACATTATTTAAGTCTTCTGGCTTCTCATTATCGGACTTATCAGTATTTTTTTCAGCCACGGTATCCATTTGTAATACTTCAGTAAAGGATTGTGATTCATTTTTGGAATGCGTCGCTATGCCAAAAAATTTCTCAATTTTTTGATCAGCCGAATCTGTTCGCACCATATACTTGGCATATATTTCATTAGTAACGTTTGCATTATTTGGTTTATCTTCCAAATCAGGGACAGTAGCGCCTGGTAATCTAGTCTAAAAATTTTAAATCTTTTAAAACACATGACACAATCCTGACAGCCACAATATTTTTAGAACATAAGTTATTTCAAACATGCATAATATAATTTAGTCGTCATATTGAGTTAGAAAAGAAAAGTAGGGTAAAAATCAAAAAAAAAAAAGAAAGATTAACACTCAACAAAATATTGCAATATATTTATTTACTGGATGATGTTAATCATGTTAGTTGTGTATTAACTCTTAAAACTCTGTTGGCGCCGCTACGGCGACATGTAGAATATTTAAACAACTCCGATGTCGCCGTACGGGCGCCCTAAGCAATCAGTACAAGTTACGATAGCGGTGACGGTATAATGATCTCATTGCTGGTATAAACACTTGGCATTCAATTGTGCATTGTATTTGCTAGCGATACGTCGTAGAAAAAAGTCGTAAAAAAAGTCGTAAAAAAAAGAATAATGAGAAACCTATGAGCCATTTAAATTTTATCAAAACTTTAGTGGATCAATTAGTGAATGACTACAAAGATCTCCGAAAAAGGCCATCTACTTCCGCTCCATCAGAGAACAGACTTGATGGAAAACTTCATATTTTGAGTAAAGGTGCAAAGAGAGACTGTGTGGTCTGCTCAAAAAGGGCAGTGAAAGGCGGCAGACGTGAAACCAGCGAATACTGTGACACATGTCCAAACAAACCACATATGAGAAATATCATAAATATATAATTCTTAAACTTAATTAAAAAAAAATATTCATTATTTCACTGGAAATTTATCTTTCAATTTTTTATAAGTATACTAATTTTTTCTAATATTTTTGCATTTTAATGCTTGGATTTGCTAAAATTTCAATGAAAAATGCTCTGGAGTGGTAAAGGTTAAAGGCTCAGTATTATTTTTAATTTTTTTTTTTTTGCAATGGTTAAATTAATATTAACCCTTAAGCTCACATACAGGCAACCTCGGCTCGCAAGGCCGAATACGACCCTGAACCATATCAGCAAAGTTAGTGATAAAGGATAACAGATGGAAATATGGAAAATTCTCTGCGATTACGATAAAGCAATAGCGATGGTCTCGTAATTTAAGTACATGGTCGATTTTCATTTTGTACAATATTTAAAAATGAAAAAGTAAATGATTAGAGAATTATTATTTTTCACAGTTATCAATATAATAAAAATACTAGGATGAAATTAATTTATGTCACAAATAATCATAAATTCGAAATTACAGTTAAGTATCGTTAGAAAAATCTTACTTGGGTGTACATAACACGAGAGTTGTTACAAGACAGCAACTTTGCTTCCACTATAAGCTTAATTTTTTCAATGATCTGTTCTTCATACAAAAAATGTACTTCATGTTTTGTAGGGTGAACATTTACATCAACATTCACAGGATCTATGAAAATAACAAATATTTTAAATAGTTATTGGTAAGAATTGGAAATATATCACTGTCTGATAAATGTGAAAAATAAGGCGTAGTAATGTAATCACCACTGAGGCATCTAAAAACAAAACCGGTGAACCCATATTTTGTCCAAAAGATAAACAATAAATAAATTACTATAACATAATCTCTATGATATGAATTATGGCTCTTGTCTTTTTTTCCAAATCTTTTTTTATAAACCTTGTGCTAGAAAGTATTGCAACAGTCCATATAATACATAAAGAACAATATTTGGCAGCTCTCAAAATTCCCGACATTAATTCCAAAACATGTGCACAGGACAACGGTGACAAACTTTTACATAAAGCCAATGTTATGGCAAATAAAACTTGACAATATAAATGATAGTTATTGTAGCATACTATACCTAACTCAAGACTGAGGTATATGAATGAGTGTCCATTTTTAGGCAAGTATGTAGAGTAGACATTATCCACAGCTTTTTTGATAGCTGAAAAAATATTTTTCATACTCTGATTAAAGTGATATTAACTAGTAGCATATTCAACAACATTCCCTGGCCACGTTATTAGAAGACATAAATATTTTCGCAACTTTACTTTGATTTTTATATCAATATATCGTCGATATGCTGCCAGAAAACGTTAACTCAAAAAACCTTGTTTTGAGATAATCATCATTTTCGAATATCGTGAAGCAAGCTGTAATTTAGTATGTCCATAGACAATAAAACAAATGAATAACCAATTAACCAAATTTTTTACAGCTCATAAGTGTTAAGTTGTCTAACTGTCTTTGGGTAGCTGTAAAAATAAGAAATCTGTAGATCTAAGAAGCGTTACGTTATTTAAAGTTTCTGCCAGTTCATCGACTTATTTTGAAATTTACTTAGTTCGTATTACTTCTTTAAATATCGAAATAAATAAATGTAATATGAATGTGCTTGTTTAAATCTATCAATCTGCACTTATAACTCAAAACACCCATTTGGTTATTGTTTTATTTTAGTAACATTTTAAGTAAAACTATCATCACTGTATGACAATGCTAGGTGAGTTTTGCATGCGGTTCAAAATCACTCGCAATTAGATGCGCATTTAGAATGAAATGATTTTCTAATTTACTGCTAAGTTGGAGACCTTGAATTGTTTTGGCAGTGAGGGGAACTGGAATTTCTTCCACTTCATTATTGTTTCTGGTTCTGGTTCTTTGTCAATAGTTAAAATTGACTTAATGACATCATCGTCACTTATAGCATTATCCTTAAGTAATTCATCGATATCATTTTCGCTTAAGTTATTAAACCCCTCTCCGCCAAGTCCATGTGCTAAAGTAATAATTTTAACTGATATCGCTCATGTTTCAATAGTTTCATCCAGGCCACACTGCTTTCCAGCATAAATTTAAAGTACGTGGACTTAATTCAGCGATGGCAGATGCAACATGATTTAAACAGTTCAAAATCATATTTTCTCTCCAAATATCAGTTAGTGTTAATGATTCATTCTCTGTTCTATTCAAAATACAACGATACATGCTCTTGATGTAATATTTTGTACATAAATATAGTATTTTTTTTAATTTTAATATCTAAAAAACTGCATAACTTCGAAATCGCATAAAAAGAGGATATTATGCACTATTTTAAGCAAAAAGATTTAAATTTGTTGAAAAAGAATTACCTGTAGATTCCACAAGCCGGTGATTGATGAAAAGAAGTATTGTACCCTTTTTAGTAGAATAATTAACATTCGTGATGTAACCTTGAAGATTTATTTTTAACACATCATCTTTCATGGAAATTTCCATTAGCTCCCGTGCTATTTCATTTCCATAAACCTAAAAACAATAATATAATAGAGCTATACATATCTTAGCAAAGGGTATTATAAGGTATGTAACAGAAACACTGCTAGCCAAAGACTTGGATGATGGAATTTTTTAAATATCATTTAAAGCAGTGATGCACAAACCACGGACCACAGGCGACATGCGGCCCTTTTAGAATTTTGTGGCGGCCCTTAAATCTTTTTCTCAAACATATTTTTTTCACGTAAAACATTTATTTAATAAATGTAAGCAAGCTTTTTCTTCAATGAAGGAGAATAAATCGGTTTATAGAAACAGGCTTACAAATATTATGTCAAATAAAAAAAAATTGTTAAAAATTAACAAAGACCAAGAACGCATTAACTTATGAATTGCATATAAATGAAACATAAATATTTCACGACGAAACGATTTTTAATAAGCAAGTACTCATAATCCTTTTTTTGCATGGCTTATTTATTTTCGAAATAACACGGTCAAAATAATATAATGGAACCTATTACTCATTTATCTAAATTCACTTAATCTTTTTTACACGGTTTTAAGGCTGTTTTACATGGAACGTACATATGTTCTGTATAACAAAGGATTGAACGTACTTTAAATCATTTTTTTCTTTGCGGCCTGAACCTACGATAATTTGTTTTATGCGGCCCGCTAGAAGGTTAAAGTTGTGCATCACTGATTTAAAGTAAATAAGGGGAATTCAGCCGCCTGTGTGGTCGAGTGGTCAACATCGTTGGCTACCGCTACGGAGGGCACGGGTTCGAATCCCGGTACGGGCAGTTTTATAAATTGATTTTTCAATTGATTTATGAATTTCTGTTCAAAAGGCATGGATGTATGTGATGTCTTGAATTCCCCCCTCCTACCCATCATATCCTATGAACGGGGCGTATAGAGAGCGATTAGCTAACCACTAGTCCTGTCCTTGCCCTTTCCTTCTATTCCTACTCTCTTTGGAAAAAGAGAGGTTGAGCAACTGAGTAACAAGCAGTTCTCGTAGAAAAAAATCTGTTGAGATAAACTCCATTAGGAGTCCATATGCTCCATATTGGGAGCGGACATGGAATAAAAAAAAAAAAAGGGGAAATAAGTCTTGAGTCCCGGGATGTTCCGGGACTTTTACTTTATCACGCATCGAGTCCCGGGCTTTGAAAACCCCGAGACTTCAGAATCTCTAGTTATGACCCTTTGGGAAACGCTGCTTAAAGACATGTAGAATATTAAACGCCGCTTACTCATTTTTTCCTAAAATACTACATGGCTCACTTCACCTCTCAGGCTCAATTATAATCGTAACAAAGAATAAAACCGTAATGAATATTTAGACACCTACAATTCGTATATTATCCACAATGTTTGACTTAAAAGGAGTTCGTAGGTCAGTGTTTTCTCCAAACTTCTTCAATATAAAACCGACAGAGGCATTGTGAACAGCATAGCTCCCAACAACTTCAAATATTTTCTGGTATTCTTCACCAGGACTCTTCAGTGCTTTCTTTCTTGTAATAATATTATAAAATAGGTCTTCAACAGTGATCTGTGTCCCTTGGTTGCCTGCACAAGGTTTTATGACTCCTTTTAGAATTCCATCTTCGTAAGAAGCCCTTAAAAAAAAAAATGATTTTGTGGTGTTGATTTTTTTTTTCTAGAAATGCAGTTTGTGATGACTTTCTTGATTTGATAACTTATAGTTTAGGTAATTTGTGATTACAAATTAATTACAAATTACAAATTCTTCAGCTCACATTGAAATTTGAAAAGTTGTTCAGAATGGTGAACAGATTCTACCGAACTTGATTCTTCCGAACACAAACTCTCCGAACACCGATTCTTCCGATCACAGAATCTTCCACACATAGAACCTTTCGCACAGAGAAAACTCCGTGTTCTGGAGAATCATGTTCAGAAGAATCACAAAACCGTTCAGAATATGTATCATTAAAAATAAATGATTTATGTACTTGTAAAGTTGAAATTCCTCTCCAATTATATTTGCAGTGTTTATTTTAATTCCATTAAATAAAAACTGCATAACTTTAAAATCGCAATGAAAGGAGTTTTGAGTGTACTTCTTTCCCATATTACATAACTGGTCACAAAAAAACGTAGCACTGTGTGACCCACAAGTGCACAGTTGAAGTGAACAAACGATTCACAAGAAATCCTCTAAAATTTGTTAGAATATTTGAAATATCAACACTCTTACCACCATTTTGTAGAAACTGTTAATTTTGAATAAATATATAGAATTTGATTTTTGTAGTAAAAAAATATTTAGGCATTGGTAAAATATCTTTGTTTCTATTTTATGTTAACAGATTAACGACCGCTGGACGCGTATTTAAGTCTTTGAAAACTAATGGTTGCTGGCCAGCGGGCGCATATATGCGTACTACATTATACATTCCATTCTATTGAAAAGTATCTGGAAGCTAGAAAATAAAATTTGGTAAAGATATCTCAATTGGTTTATTAAATTATAGTGAATTTAGTAAAATTACAATTTTTTGCGAATTTTTCGTAAAATTGCTCGGCCGCCAGGTGAAATTCTATAAAAAAATGTGCGGTCGTTAAGCTGTTAAGGAAACAGCAAAGTAATATTAACTGCTCATAACCCTTGAAAGTCACCGTCAGTTTTGATTATTTTATAATATGACCTTAAGAACACTAAAAAGAAGGGCTACTTAAGGTGTTTGTTTAACTATGGTTTAGTTTTATATTGAACACACATGAATTTTTTTAAACATTCATACGATTTTTTTTTTAGTTGATATACCTGAAGATTTATGATTTTTTAATACCTCTTTTTTTATCAAAACCTTTACAAATTCAGCCTATCTATCGGTGGTTAATCACTATTATGCAAATAGATATATTTGAATTATTTTTGTTCTGTAAACTGCTATAAATTTTGTCGATAACGACCCGGGTTTCGCCTTTCGGCATCTTCTGGTTTTATCCAGTGCACGAATGCACTCGAACTGACTGCACTCGTGCACTGGATAAAACTAGAAGAAGCCGAAATAATAAAATTTCCATCAAGCACCTTCAATCGAAATTCTAAATTACTAAAATAGGTATATAGTGAATACACACTATGATTGGAAAGTTAAATTATCTATAATATTTATGTTCACTTACTTAAAGGCACATTTTTCACACAAAGTCTTCGTTTGTATCGATAAATGAGCAACATGACTTATACTTGCCAGTGCCTCTCCTCTGAAGCCGTATGTTTGAATACTATTCAAGTCTTCAAACTTTTGCAGTTTAGATGTAGTAAAACGTTCACAAACAATTTCTAAATTATCTCGTCTGATACCAGTGCCATTGTCTTGAATCTGAAATACATATATTTTTTAAAGAACTCGTAATAAATTTATAAAAGATTATCATAAAGATAAAAATGGTTCAAAATCAATTTTAAAGCTCAATGCAACCCAACTTTGATGAATTGATATTTGAAGGTAAGTAGTCCGATAATATTTTTCAAGTAATGGATTATTGTAAGCATATTATCTTATAATAGGGTTGTCAAAGAGCAAAGCCGGTTCCTAGGACTTAGTACATTGTGGTAATCACATTTTTAATTCAGTTCTTTTTTATGTGCGTTTCGTTCAATTCAATATCATTCCAACATGAAGTCATAGTAAATTGTTTTTTTTTAATGAATATGTCAATCAAATAATCCCTATAACCTGGCATATGTAAGTCACTTGCTTGTAGAGGTCTGCACAGGCCCGGGCCCTTACCCGACCCGGCCCAAAGCCGGGTTCGGGCGGGTAAGCGCAACTGAGACTCGGGATCTGCCGGGCTCGGGTAAGGATTTTATTTCTTCAGAAAAAAATTTCAAACTATGTTCGTGTCACAAGTCAGCCATGATGATTTTAATTATTACCAGTTCTATAGTGGATCGTAAATTGTTGTAAATTTGTAAAAAACGGGTTTTTATCGAGCTGAAGAGTCTGGACTTTGGGTCGGATTCGAGTAACAAGTGTGGTACAGTGGAACCTCGATTCTACATTTTTCAAGGGACCGTAATAAATTAACGAATAATGCGGGAAACCGATAATGCGGGAAATCTTCAAATAAACCAAAAAAATGTTTAATTTTCAAAAAATCTATTTATTTATTTCACTATTTTTATTAAAGAATAAATAAATATATTTTTAAATTGTTTAATACAAACTAAGTAGTCTATTTGCAGTTTGGCACTTCAATTTTAAGAAACACCCTTCAAAATTGTGTACATTTCTAAGTCAACTCTTTTTTGCTAGGTCGACTCGTTTTTCTATGGATTTTTTTTCTAATGTCTTGAATTGTTTTCAGTTTCTCAGCTAGAGTTCTAGTTTTCTTCATTTAGGTATTTCAGTTTTGACTTTTGAGTAGCGATGTAAGACTATTTATGAGTGAAAAAAAATATTCTACAATAACGGTCAATCAATAGCGAAAACGGTAGATTGGGGTTCCACTTAAAAAAACGCGAAACGAAATGCGAGGCAGGACTATTTATGAGAAATATTCAACGAAAACAGTCAATCGGGATAATATTTGTGACGGGGCCAAAATATTTAGACGATAGATCGAGGAAAAGGGTAAAGCGGGAAACGATTAATGCGGGATTATTTTACATTGTTCTTATGGGTGTTTGGCCGGGACTATGAAAAATAAACGATCCATGCGGGGAAACGAACAATGCGAGAACGGTAGATCGGGGTTCCACTGTATTAGACTCGGGCCTGAGTTTTTCAGGCTCAGACCAAATTTTTTTAAATTTCGGCTTGCCATTTAATGTTGTGCTCTGTGGCTTAAGGAATGTTATGAATCCACATAGTGGCGAATGTGAGCATGTCTCGAAATAACTTCTAAGGTTAAAATTTAAATCCTTGGAGTATATACATGGAACGCGTTTCCAAAAACATTTTCGAAACATAGTTAATAAATGTATATTTATTTTCAAACCTGTAAATATTTCAGCCCTCCTGATTTGACAACAATCTGTATGTTTGTTGATTTAGCATCCAAGCTGTAAGAAAACAGCACGAAAATATAAATACAATCAAACGCAAAGACTTCTTAGAAAATTAATTTCAATAAATCATTTGAATTCTAAAAGTATATCAATCATAACCTATTTTCTATCAATTCTTTTAACGCGTTTGCAGGACGCTGAATAACTTCGCCAGCTGCTATTCTATTAACGACCACTTCATCCAATTTTTTGATAATTCCTGGTCCTTCCATTTGATCCAATAAGGAAAAAGTATAATATTTAAACAGTATTTAAATTATAAACATAACCTTCAAACGACACTAATTTCAATTCAACATGATAAACAAACGAATATGAAAATAAACATGACCCCGTTTTCGCGCGAAACTGTCTATGGAAAAAATAAGCTTAGTATAAAATTGTTATCAAATTACACTATGTACAAGTGTTCATATTCATGGGTATATACATTACCGCCTCCATATAATCCTCCATTAAATATAGGGGGCTATGGTATATATCTAAAAGTAATGCTAAAAATATAAATTATTCTCGCTTTAAAAAAATGCAAAACTATATTTACAAACAAACAATAAATAAATATTCTGTAATCACCAATTTATAATATCAATCGATTTATCGATTTTTGTTCGAATGTTTGGATGTTGTGATATTGATAAAATCCTTCTCACCATTCTAATCCTAAAATAACGGAGCTTAGCAAGAGTGATTAACTAACTACTAATCTTGTATTAGCTCTATTCTTTCTATCCCTACTTTCTCCAAAAAAATAGAAGCTGAGAGGTTTTTATAAAAAAATCTGTTGAGAAACTTTTATTAGGAGACCATGTAATCAATTTTAGAACTTTATAAGTAATTATATAACTGAATAAAACACTGATTTAAGAAACAGTGTTGAACAGCAGAAAAGTTCAACTTCGGTAATTTTTAGGCAGTTTTACGATAATAGTAGGCCTTACACTAGAGCGCAGTTATGAGCAATTAGGTGGTATGTGTTTCTAATGCTTAATAGGGCTCTGCACACTGGGGCACTGTCGTTCAAGATTAGGTGACGTATGTTCCTTATGTCTTATGTGCATAAGGAACTGACGTCACAAAAGCGTGGACGACTTCATGCCAATGTAAAGTGCCATATCGGGCATAAAGAATATACGTTACCTAATCACACATTACCTTGCCTTGGTGTAAAGCCTGCTATTAAAATAAATTATCCCGATCAAACGAGGGTGTAAAACTAAATAATAATCTGCAGCAGATTACAATAAATACATGTTTTTAAACGGCACAATATATGTAAGAAATCAGTATTAATCAATCAATGTAATTAATTTTATTTTCTTTCCTAAAATTTGAAGTTGTAGATATTTTTTTGGATTAAGTTGTTATTATTTGCATAGCTCCTAGTCTTTTAACAAAATATTTCCTCTTTTCATAATATCGAGTCGAGTGTTTTTTGGGAGGTGGAGTCAGAGTTGGAAAAATCGATTTTTTTTTTTAATGATTTTGAAAAAATATTAATCTATTCATCTTACTGATTGGTAAAATCTGCTACAATCTATTCTAGTAACTAGAATGATCTAATGGTATATAGATATGTAATTCAACGTAAATATTTGAAAAAATCAATTCGGAGTCAAAGTAGGTTTTTTATTTAAAGCCAGAGTCGGAGACGTCTTTTTTACTCGACTCCACAGCTTTATTTTTTCCACCGATCGTGTGAACGGGAGCTAACGCCACTAACGCCAAACGCCACTAACGCTAGTGTCGCATTTTTAAAACATCCGTATGACCGACGAGAATATGCCAACACTCGATCCCACCCGAGTTCCCCTATATAAAAAAAAAATCACCGGTCTATAAAATTATAAAGTTTTAGCAAAATCTGTCAGTGTAGTTAGTTCAGAAACAATATGTTGTCACAGATGCCACAGATGTCGCTATACTGTTAGCGTGTTGACAGCCGACAGCTATGAACTAGCTTCCTGTCGTTGACGTTGTCATCTCAGTGCAGCATAGTGCAGTTATTTACTATTGTTATAGTGTAGTGTTGGTATTATTTACGCCAGTTACCTCATTCGTTGATCGTGGTTTTTGAGATTTTTTTTTACGATATTAGTACGAATTTGACAAGATGACTCAAGCGCAAATGTAAGTTTTGAATGATATTTTATTATGACTTTTATTAAATTCGCTTATTATGCTTGACAGCATTTTCTCTTTTGTAAAGTTGTCGAATAGCTTGTCATGGATTGTGTCTTTTTTAACAATTCCGTTCCTGTAATTGCAGGATCAGAATTGTCTGCCGATTATTATGGGATCCTGACAATGCTGCTTAGGCCAAAAACCTCTGCTAAAAACATATTTACCCCTTTTCATGCTATTATATTCGTATTTCATGTAAATTGGGGATTTTTCTACTCGTAATTAAATTGTCTAAATAACTGCATTGTTAATAGTATTCGGTAAATGTTCTGTAAAACATACCTAAACAACAGATATAATATATCTACTGCAATGTTCTCTGAAATACTATAAATTCATTATGATTGATACAATCATTTTCTACTGATAGAAGATAATTATGTCATCTTAAATGAAATAATCATAATCATAATGAATTGTCAAGCATCTTAAAATCTTTACTTAAATACATTGTTTCAAGAATAATTATCACTTGATATTGATTGTAAAATAGTAATCACAGGTTTTTCATTCTGCTATTTTCTATTCAGTACTATGAATATTCTTCAATCGTTTTTACTGATGAAAGAATAATTTAATTCACAATAATTTATCTTCAATGTGAATGTGAAGCATATGGCCTCCTACTGAAAGTATCACCATCATTTTTTTTACTCAGTTTCTCAACCTTCCCTTTTCAAAAAGAGTAGAAATAGAAAGATGTGGTCAAGACAGGACTAGTGGTTAACTAATCGTTTTCGCTGCCTGCTGTTATTTTAGGATTGAAAGGATGCAAACAAAAATCAACAAATCAGTTGAAAACAATGCTTTTTGTACTGGGACTTAAACCCTTATTGTCACAGAAGCCAACGGAGTTGACTTGTGTGAGATACAGTTACCACAAAATCAAGTGAAATATTCACTCAAATAAGTGGTCGTAAGGATCATTATCACTTATGATCGATTGTAATAATGTTGAATTTGCATCGCTTAAACAATGTGTCCTTTTTCTCATTTACGCACAGTATAATGATATTGGCATATTTAACTAGTTTTTCAGACTTGACACCTTTTACTTGAAGCATACTGTGTTTATCTTGATCAATTCTATGATTGCGGTGTGCTGATATATCAACGTAACTGATATATCGGTACACCACAGTGTGGAAGAGGAATTTTAAGGGACAATTTGTTCACATCCAAATAAAAAACAGACATATATTCATAAAACGCTTGGGTTGTTGTGTTGACATCTGACAATATTGCCATCACAACCCTTCAAGTTGGCTCTAAAACATCTTGATAACGACGATATATTAACATACTGATTATCTGTTAACATAAAACTAGCATTGAGATGTTGGTCTTAAATACTGGCTATTCTTTATAAATAATAACCATTCATTATTGTTATACTGACAGCATTAATTTTGATTGATATAAAAAGGGAAAGTAATATAAATACCGACCATCAAATATTAAAAATATTATTTTTAGTATCCATTCTGTGTTTGTAAGATTCACTTCAATCAAATTATTAGAACAAATGTTTGTTATTCTTGAAATTCAATAAAGTACACATGCATAACAACTAGCAGAATGTCTGTAAATATTAAATCATCAAAATACAATGATTTAAAACTCTTGTTTCAGATACTCGCCACGAGAAATCCAGCAGTCATTCTTTGAAAGCTTGGGGAACCGGGACTGGGACATGTAAGAAATCAATAATTACAATTTATTTTTTTAGTAAAAAAATATATATTTTGAAATCGCAGTAACACCTACACTGCTTCACATTGCTTACCTCAACCAAGACTTCCGTGGAATGTTACACATATGTGAATAACAAAATTGCAGATTATAGAACATTTTACAGGGAAGGTATTTTTTTGTTGTTCAACCAGGCAACCACGAATGAGAAATTTGGTACCTGCCAATTGTATAAAAATTCTACTTTAACTTTTTATATTATCTCTGGGAGTATCCGGAGATGGACACACACACATACACACAGAGCAGCTTATAAATTTTTCACAAAATTATTGAAGCATTTTTTCACAATTTAAACACACAAGATATCAAAATTCTTTATGGCTGCATCAATTTTTACCCAGCAGTGAACGTTTTAAATTGTGGTTAGTTTTTATTTAAAAATCCAACTAGTGTAATATATTTTTTTTTGAAAAATAAACGTGATTTTTTAATTCCTCAGTTTCCAACTCGATGCCATTAAATTAATGATATTTCAATTTTTTAAACTGAAATTATTCTTTGTTTCAGGTATACTATGAATGACTATCAATATTTGAAATTTAAAATTGCTTATGCTTTTTATGGACCGCCAACAATAGAAAGCGACATAGACGACATTGCAAATAATTCAGGATACACAAAAGTACAATATGATAAAATTTTACCAATCTACGACAGGATCATTTCATTTGGTAATTTAAGATTATTCAATTTATGATTTACTTATAAACGAGAGGGTGATTTGCTCTTTCTGTGTGGGTTGGAGAAAATAAAATGAATATGCATTGAATTTGAATCATTCAAATTTGATATTGAAATTCCACCAAGCACCTTCAGTCGAAATCTTAAAGAATATGCATTGGTTAACTGCAAACTTGTGAAATAATAATAAAAAAAACTACTTGGTCATTCATACCAAGTGCCATTTGTTCAATGCATGAATTTGCCTCTTCTACTCCATAGCAATTCGTGGCTCTGAACGAATTTATTCTTGAATGCTCGAAACTTATACTGTACTTCGGAAACAGAAGCTTCCGGCAACTACAGTAGGCTGATTTTGTCCTTTAAACCTTTTGAGTGTAAAGCTATGTTTTATGGGAAATAAGGTTTTTTTTGATTTTTTTCCATTATAATTTCACCATTCGATCATGGACCTGACCAATTCAAGTAGTGACAACATTTATGAGTTTTATAACATTGATAGAAAATGTAATTGAATATTTCTTTAACATTTTCAAATATTTTAACTTCCGATTTCAGCCTGGATAAGGGTACTTAAAAATACCACATGGCTGATATAATATCAGCTCTCTGATGGACTCTTTTGCAACACAATTTCAACTAACACGTTGACTAAATAGTATATGAAAAATGAGTGTTTTCTTTTAATTTAAAAACATCAACGGTTGTAATAAAATTAGTATTCATTGTTTCTTATTTGTTTTTGATATTTTTTTCCTTAATCGGGGAGCTGTGTAAAACACGTGTCTTATCGTCCCAAACAAAAAAATATTATTGATCTTGACATTAGATAATGCAAATACTGATAAAGCTGATAATTTTTATTCTGAAATACTTCTACATTTGCGATATTACGAAAACCAAAAATAATGGAGTTTTTACATAAGAGTGCTAACATGAGAATTCAAAAGATAATAGTGTAATTGTGCCAACATCTAGAAAAAAATAATGCAGGGAAAAGATGGCAGAAGAGGGCGACCTGTCAATAATATTATATGTACTGTTTTTGGTAAATTATGTGTTCGATCGTTATTTTTCACTATGCTAAAAATGTACATTCTCTCGTAAGTATTAAGATGTATGTATCTTTTATTTTTGACTGTTAATGATATGAATAAATTTTCCTAAATGGAAAGAAATGTCAAAATGTGTACATATAAGTATTTTTATTCCATAAGACAAATATTCAGTGAAGGAATTCATTATAATTCATAACAATTCATAATTTTTAAAATTTATGGCTTACGACGGCCGTGTGATTTGTAATGTAACATGATGTATTAATTGTTGTAGCATTATATTTCAAACCAATTTCTAATCCAATAATTATTGTAAATCATGCAAAATTGAGTGTTTTATTTACTTATTGATCCATGCAATTTATGATTTATTTTTCTTTCGTTACCTTCACGAGTGTTATTCCCAGTGCTTTTTTTTTTTTTTTAAAATAAAAGGTTCCTGAACTCACTTCTTGTCCAGCTTTTTACTAAAGCTTTTTTTTTCTAATCTACATCCGCTTCCTAATCGAGCCATTTTAAAATAAGTTTATTTTACGAGAACTGCTTGTTAGTCAGTTGCTCAACCTCTTTTTTGATGAAGAGAAAGGATAAAAGGATAGGGCTAGGACAGGACTGGTGTTTAAATAATCACTCGCTTTTCTTCGTCAATTTTAGGATGAAAGGGTGGGAGGTTTTTTTTAGATATCACAAACACCCATGCATTTGAACATAAATCGATTGAAGAAAATGGTATTCGTATTGGGACTCAAATCTGTGAGATCCGTCACAATCATTATATCAATCATGATACAAAAAGCGCACTAAATCAAGATTTCGATACCTGGTTCAGGTCACAGAGTAATTCTGTAGACCTGGTATTGTTTTGTACTATGATATATATTTATAAGTGTTCCGATGCCCTGTACAAAACAGTCGAAATAGACCTAAGACCTATGAAGATAGTGACAATTGGCCAATAGTTTTCATGAAATAAATCCAAAGTTTTCACAGCAAAATAAAAATAAAATTTTGCGAAGATTGATTTGAAACATTAAAAATGCCATAAAAAAAGGTGCCGAAACGCTGTTCCACCGAGTTACATGGGGAAAAAGCACTTGTTATTCTGTATATCAAGCCAACACTTTGCTGCGAAACTGCTCGACCGGTTGATTATGAGTGTGTGATTAAATACTCATTTAACTCACATTAAAAATGTAATTTTTGTTTTTAGCTAGATACTCTGCTAACGGGAAAAACATTTACATGTCAATTTTATTTGTGTGCAAAGTTCCTGTAGGTAAACTACCTGATTACTTGATTTATGCAGAATATGTTCCGTCCGAACATATTGAAGTATACCCGGTTTTCAAAATACGCAAGTGCATTAATGCAGAGAAAGAAGGTAATTCTGTTTTTCATTATTTGTAATATTTATATTAAAATATTTACTGTCTCAAATACAAAATTTTGTAGCTTAACCCTTTGGTTACAGGGGAGCGATATATCTCTCATACATTTCATGTGAAAAAGACGGCGGAGCCAAATATTGCTTTGTATTTTGGCATCTAGTTATGATGTCACATGCAAGTTTGTGAGATCGCTAATTAACTATTCTTGTTGTAATATATTTGGCAAAGCTTATTAATTACATTTCTATTTGTTATTTATTTTTATAAATTGTTTTTGGCTGTTTCATACTTCGTAAAATTAGAATTTCTATTGGTATTACCTGTAGAATATTTTTTTGTAATGGTAACATAATGTTATTCGTGTCATAAAGATTGTTTTCCCAATATGATTTCAATTAGTATAATTGTTGTTTTTTCATCCATTGGTTTAAATCAGAGCTGTGGAGTCGGAGTCGCGGAGTTGTGGTATTATGGCCGGAGCCGGAGCCGGGAGTCGTGAAAAATAAACGGCCGGATTTTTTTTTGAAAAATATATCTAAGATGTTTATTCAAACAAAATAGTCCAAAGTGTTGACATTTCATGCTTGGCTGACTAAGATGATCTGATGGTATACGTATTTATAAGTTAAAATGAAATTATTTGAAAAATCTCCTCGGATTCGGAGTCGTCTTTTTTTACAAGACTCCACAGCCCTGGTTTAAATCCATTTAATCATTTGATAATTATCTTATTTTTTGTATAATTATATTGTAAATTTTCTAGTCTTTCATGTGATATTTTTTTCCAATGTGAGAAAAACTGATTTAATGGTTGTTTTTGCATCCCTTGGTCGAAATCCATAAAATCATTTGATAATTGTATTTTTTTTATTCCACCAGTGGGCGGTTCCTGACCTAAAACTGGTGGGCTAAGAAAAGCATATTTCCACTTCACCTTATACATTAATCTTAACAAATTAACAAATACTACACACACTGCAATGCATAATTTATATAATAAAATCAATGCTAATGTAAGTAAGAAATATTAAAAAAATCATACGGGAAAACTTTAAATCTCTCTCTTAAGGTCTCTTTAAAGTGAAAAACAAGTACTAACAGCAATACAGAGCTAGCTGTCATGAAGTCAATACCTGTCACTTTCATACAATAACTTCGATATTGTATTTGTTTTCAATGCAAAGTATCGTCATGGCTAATTCATTTTCTGCCCCCAACGAAGACAGAAACTTGTTAATAACACAATCGCGTGTATTAGGTGACGTTTTGCCGTAAATAAAATACAATAAAAATCTAATCGTGCCTTGATTGCGCCCCAGGTAAAGAAATATTGTCTGTGGTTACGGCTAGCGTTGCTACCCTTAGTGGTGGTTGCCAGAGTGACGTAACTCGCCTCTTCCCGTGAAGTTATTTATAGGTTATTGTTTTTTTATTGCCGCTCAGGTTAAAATTGTAATACAAAAACACAATTGGGAATAGTTTGTAGTAACGTAACATTGTTTTTATATTTGACAGAGGAAGAATTAAAACAAAGAATATAAATTCATTTGGAACAGGTAGTTACGCTTATAAATGTAGTTAGTTTGTTCACGGCCGAATTGCTGGTCATTTTTATTCAGCCATCTAAAGTTTTGGTGAAAAATGCAGTCGGGCTTAGCCCACTCTAGCCCAGTACCTAGAACCGCCACTGTATCCACTTGTATTAATTCTGTATTAATTATTAATTTGGGTTTAACCTGTCAAGTTTTATGTTTTATTTTTGATCACTGTATATTTATTGTACAGTAAACCCCCCAATAATGAGCTCCCCAATAACATTTGCGGCAGGTTTTCCAATAATGAGTTAAATCCCCCGAATAATGAAAAAAATAAAACTCCTAATTAGGCTTTCATAAAAATAGTTCATACAAATCTGTATTTAAAATACATATCTAAATTCACATGTTGATAATGTGCACGACTTAAATAATTTTGAATACGTATATGCTTAAGTAATATACATATTTATGATCAATTAATTGATTAAAAAATAATATGTAATTCCGCATTTCAAATAAAAAAAATTCAATTGAAAATCTTAATCCCCCAAAAAGGAGCCCCCCAGTAATGATCCCCTATCTCTTCATTATTGGGGGGTTTACTGTAATTACTTTTAAAATTTATTTTTGTGTCCCGAAATTCTAATTAATCACATGTGAAATTTTGTGAAACAAATTCTTTTCGGAAATGTTTTATGAATTTGAAACAATTTTGAAACAATTTTGATTCGGGAAAAGGGTTAACATTGCGAATATCTGAATCGTATTTCATCAAATATTTTTATGCTGTTCGCTTATTCATTTGACTTCTTTCACTAATAAATCTTACTGAAATCAATCAGAAAATTTTATGAAATTTTAACTTTTACAGGATGTTCCATATTTCTTGACGATGTAGGTCGACTATATAAAAATTGGAGTGAGTACTTGTTGGAGAATATGCTGTCAAAAGGTATAATCATATCCCCCTCCAACGGCCGCTATTGTGGAAGTTTTAAGGAGGTATTTACAATTATAAAATAATGTATTAAATATGGATTAAAAAAGTGTTGTCCCGTTATTTCGTTGTGAGTAAGATGGTTAACCAAGTTCAGTCTATTATACCTAAAATACATTATTAATCCCATGGACGGATCATATTTATTTTATGGAGATAACGACAAAATAGATATTAATTCTTTTAATACAACGGGGTCAATCTATCGGCATTGCGGTTGTTTGAACAATTTTTACGCTACTTATACTATTTATTTTCACTACAGTTTTACATCACTTTCGATGATGTTTTCTGTATATTAGAATCTGGTGGTAAGTATTAGTCGAACCTCCGAACACCAGTGGAATGGTTTTACGTTCTGCTAAGGCTATAAAAATTGCATGGCTGAAATAAAATTTAAGTTTCAACCTAATCTCTTAGTATTTTTTCTTATTATTACATGTAGTTCTGAGGATAAGTTATGCCATAATTAACTGCTTTCTTCACACCTGTATTTCTTCATTAGCCATAAATTATTCCTCAATGGAGATTTATGAAACTTGTATGTATGAATGAATATGGCTTTATTTAAGTCACTTAAAAAATAATTGTGATAATATACACGTTTTTATCCTGCACCGATTGTGAATTTGTGAATTGAATAGCCCTTGAAGTAGCATTTATTAGGTTATTAGATTATTAACAGCTTAACGCCCACTCGTTTTTATAGAATTTCACCTGGCGGCCGGGCAATTTTGCGAAAAATTCGCAAACAATTGTAATTTTACTAAATTCACTATAATTTGTAAACCAATTGAGATATCTTTACCAAATTTAATTTTCTAGCTTCCCGATACTTTGCCGCATAAATCAATGTCATTTGAGCAGTGGTTCTTTATCTGTATATTGCATACTTATGTTGCGTAGTGAAAAAACCTAAATCTACTAAATGATCTTCTTTTAAAATATGCAAAACCTACTTTTTCACATTGTTTTCTTTGCTTTTATGTTGATATATATTATAACTTATTTGGAAAAACTCTTTAAATCGAAACAAACCAGACACGATTTATAAATCAAATATTTAAACAGAACATAAAATAATATTATGAAAAATCACATACGAAAAAAAAAGTCTATCGTTTATGGGTGTTTTTTCACGAAATAGTTTTGTATAATAATAATTTATTTTTTGTTAAATAATACGTCAATATGTGTACTACCATCTCTCGTTAACATTTGAAATCAAACTCGATCCTAACCAAGTGATTTTTCAATATAATGGAATGTATGACGTAGGACGCGTATATGCGTTCACGGTCCGCAACCGTTGGATTTCAAAGACTTAAATACGCGTCCACGGTCGTTAAGCTGTTAAGTTAGTTTTTATTTTTAAAATCTGGAAAACATATTATTCCAAAACATGTATGACATAAAAGATATGGATTTGAGAAATATCTAGTGACATTTTATATAAAGCCAGTAATTTTCAAGAGTGCCCGCATCGCAAAATGCCCAATATTGTGCATTTTATTGTATCGCCAAAAAGCTCCCTCAAGAAAGTCGCCGCTTGTTAGAAACAAGTATAATATCATAACCACATACACTAATCAAATAGATATGTTTTATTATAATGCAATGTTATAATTCAAGTTTTTAAAACTTATTTGTAAATCTAATATTCACCCAAAAATGAATTATAAATTTAAAATTTAAGAACAGTTTTTTTTATAAAAATATAAGATAAAAATTATTCATAACTGAAATTTCAATCTGACCTTGAAATTTGGCAAATTGAAAAATATTTAAAAGAAGTACCTTTTTTGCATATAATAAAAACTGTAAAATCAATGTAATTATGTTATTCAAAAAAGCTCATTGTTTTTAAATTTATCCAAAATGTTTTTCAAAATTTATTCTAAAATAATCTATTTCCCATTCAGAAGGATATGGAGGTGTCGCTTAATCCCAGTTATTCACCGGCATGTTCAAAGATGGCTGAAGCTCGTCGCATCGGTGATGTTACTGGTACCGTCGTAGCTGCAGGAGTTGTAGGTGTGGTTGGTTTCTCATTGTTCGCCCCAGTAGCAGCGGCTGTCGCCATCACTCTGAATGTGGCAACACTTGTAACTGGTGTATATGCTGTGGCTTCTTCCAGTGTCTCTCTTGCTGATCGTCGTAAACATGGCCAGGTTAGTTATCAATATAAAATACCTTAATGAAATGTGTCATAAATGTGGGACATGCAATTTGCTATCAACCATGTGCTCCAGAATGCAATTCTCCTTAGTGGTCAGAGAGTAGAGCAGTTCTAGGAGCATACACGTCTGTGTATGCCTGCCTGCGACATATATATGTATGATATTACTGTGAATATTCAGAGTAATATCATACAACCTAACAAAAATAGCTTTTAAAATGCAACTTGCTCACCCTCATGGTCACTTAAGGTTAAGTAGTAAAGGTCGAAGACCCAATTTGGCACATTGTATGTTCTTGTACTTGCCTTACGCACTTTTTAAAAGAGTTCATGTATTGAGTATAAGTCTGTTTTTGGCGTCATGCGGATCCCATCAGCAATCCCCATGTGGGTCGTCCGCACCAAATGCTTTCATAGAACATTTTATTGTGACACAGATTATCCGGAGCAGAGCAAATGGCACGCGGAAGGGCTTAAGTATTCAGTTACGCTTGTATTGTCATGTGGATAGCAATCACGGACTTGCAGCTTGTTAAAACAAACGTGAACTACGAAAGGAATATCAATTTCGACTACCGTTAAACCGAAAAACAGACACTCGTCTAGCATTAAAAGAGGAAATTTCTAGAGAACTGGTGCTGAATAATGATAAATTGGATGGAAGAGGAATCTTCCCAAAATGTAATGCGAAAAAAAGTATGTAAGCGATAGTTTCTTTCTTTACAGCAACGCCAACCATCATACATCTGGTGCTTGTGGAGGATCCGCATCACATAAAAAATGGTATCATATCCGGACTCGTGACTCAAAACCAAGATGAAGTCATAGTCGGTAGAGTTATAATATAGTTCTAGATATAATTTTAGATATAATTTTATTGAATTTAATGTTACAGAATATCAGCTTGAAAGATCCTGAATCGAGAGGGTATTGGTTGAATATTGGTGCTGGAACCGCAGGGGCAGTGGCCGGAGTTGGTTCACAAATTTTGACTAAAGTTGCCAGCGAGGGAATGGTCATTGGAAACGTAAGTAACGCTCGAATATCAATGACAGTTTGTCAGGGAAAAGTTTGACGCTGAGCAGTTCTCTTTTATATTATCAATGGAATTTTGTTATATCTATTTTCCATGACTTGACCGCTTATGGCAAAGATGTCTCAGAATTTTCCAGAAGTGGGCAGTGTTGGGATGTGTTAATTAAACATGTTAATTCACTAAAATCACTAGGTTCAAAAGTTCAAATAAGCTATGATGTTCCTGCCGTTCCATTAGCTGAGTGACTAACACCCTTGGGTGTAAGTTTGGTCGGTTGTGGTGGCCATGAGCTTGGATCTCTGAATGAACACAGGAAATGGATTTCCTAGATCAGATCATTAAAAAAATGGGGCATCGGGATAGGTTAGTCTTGAACGGATTGAACCTCAGTAAGGACAGTTTTATACATTGATTTTTCAATTTATAGATTTCTGTTAAAAGGCATGGATGTCTATGATCTCTAAAATATTCCCTCGCTCACCCAATAAATAGAACTTAGCGAGAGCAATTAGCTTACCAGCAGTTCTATCTTAACCCTGTCCTTCCATACTCATAAAGCTTTGAAAAAAGAAACGATGATCAACTGAGTAATGAGCAATTCATATGCTCCACATTGGTAATGGACATGATTTCATAAAATGTAAATCTTTAACAAGTGTTCTCAGGTACAGTTTTATGTTCCCATCAATGATAGGGAATCGGATGTTCATTTAAGAAAGTGAATTTGATTAAATAGAAATATTTTTTTATAGGGAATTAAAATTGCTCATGATACGGCTGTGATAGCAGCAGTTGTTACTGGAGGTGCAGGTTTTATAAACTCTGTAGGATCTTCCATCATAAAGGTGAGCTTAAAGTTACTTAACTCTTACTCTGAAAGATTTCGTAAGAGTGTTATGTTAAAACACTCGGACCAATTTTTCAGAAACAACTTCTGTTGAGATACCTCCATTAGTATGCCATAAACTACACATTGGGAACAGAAATAGATAATAAAAAAGCTTTAGTTAAAATATTAACCAGTATGTTCCAGCACCTTTTTTTTTAAAAAAAAACACTGGTTATATCAATCAAACAGTGCAGGTTCATAAAAGGCTGATTAAGTTTTAAAAACTCAAGTCTTCAGTGTTGCATTACTCTGTATATCACCACTAATATATATGTATTTCAAGTGATGTCTGTCTAAGTCTCAGGTGGTCTTTAGTTGGAATTTTTTCAAATTAATTGCTTTAATATTTCTTATGTTTTTAATAACTAATGTCTTGGGTTTATTGATACACCCAAAAGAATTCATTGAGACGTTCGACGAATATAATTTAATTCTTTTTCAGTATAAAGAAACCGGAATATTGCCGAACAACCTGGAATTATTTCAAATGGCATCTTCAGCTCTTTTTCTTACCAATTCCTTGATTAATAACAAGATGGCATCAACTATCATCACTGAAAATCAAAGTGGTATAATTTATAACTTTAGAAGTTTACTGGGAAGCGGTAAAGCCAGGTATTTATGTTGCTTATTTTGAACAGTCTGAAATACTCAATATCGGTATGTCGGTACGGGACTGCAGATATGCGTCGTTCAATGCCCGTTGATTGTTCATTTCGCTATCGGATTACACTGATTTATGATAATATTTTTCAAGATATAAATATTACCTTACATAAATAATGTCTTTGAGATACCGATCCATAATTTTATTTTTGGTTTCTATATATATTTTTGTCATACGAGTAATATAAACATCTGCAATATAATAATATAATCGATAATAATATTTTAATCGTCTTAATTCTTTTATTATTTGTACAATGTAAAAAAATACAAATAAAGCTTTTGTAAATTATAAACAATCTTTTATTTTGATAATGCTTTTTATTTTTTACTCAAATAGGATGACCAGTTTTAGAGATATAATTTTTTTTAACGGTTGCGGGTGGCGCGAATATTTAGTGAAAAAATGCTCGGGCAGTGTGCTACTTCTTTTGCGCACAGCGCGCGAGCGTTTAAAGGTTAAATAATCTGTTGTGGATGAAATAATATCTTCTTCAATTTATTACTTTTGTAATCTGACCTAAAGAATCAATTTCTACTTTAATGTTGCAGGACAGTGTTCGATAAGCTTGTAGTAGAAACCCAGCGCATTACCGGTCAAAGCAGCCAAGGCAACTCTGAAGTGATACAAAGGATTAAACGAATTGATTTAAATCAGTTTTGTCGCGGTGCTGTGATAATAAAAAAGGAACTTGATAAGCGCAATGTTAAAATGTCTCCGAGTAATGATGGGAGACCTTTTTTCAACGGAACCAATCAAGTCGATCCTCATGCGTTTGCTGCATATAGTTCTGCTAACCAAAACCAAGTCTCCCAAAATGTCGATGGACATCAAAGCAGCACTGTAAATGAAATGCAGCGATCGCAATCGAAACCTTGTTACTTATCAGGCATTGTTGAAGAAGTTTTTACCTGTCCGATTTCCATCGCCAAAATCCTTCATTCTTTTCCCAGTTTGTCGATGTCTGAGCCTGAGGTCTTTAAGGATTTGTGCGAGCTATTCAGCGATTTTACTGAGACAACATACAATTTTTTTGTTGAAATTGTTAACAATGTATTTAAGTCGACTACCATCAAATTATTGCAACAATCCCGAGCGTTGACTATGGAAGAAACGCAACTGTTTGAAAATCTGATACTCTTTGTTCATAGTACATTATTATATTATTCTGAAACGCATGAAATCAAAATATCCCAATTAATTAAACAGTATTTTAAACATGGTCATATTCTGCAGCTCCTAGTTAAAGAATTGTACAGTGATTTTCAGAATTACATCAATTTTAAATACCAGCATGAAGCTGGTTACAAAGAAATAAAATGTAAAGAGTGTGACGGGTTACGATTTTCTGCTAATTGACCTTTGCGCTTGGAGACATTCACAGCACAGATTGTACAATGATTGTATTTCAAGCGTTATGCCTGGTTGTTCCCTGCTTATATAAGTACATGAATATTATTTTATCATACATTTCCAGTGGTAATTGTTTTAATATAAAATGATATTCTTGTTCATTTTTGACTTGAAATTTTTTTTTTTAAATTAAATATTATCTGTGACTTTGGTTTTTAGAACGCTTTGTGTATGCATGATTTTATATTTTAATATGATACATAAACGGAATGATTTTGAACAGCGGTCACCAAATTAGGACCTGCGATTTCATTCCAACCCCTGATTTTAAATACATAAATATTTTACATATTCGAAAATTGGGTTTTTAAATTCTTATAGGATTCCATCAATAATATTTTTCGTCCAGTCCTTAAACTTTATTGAAAAAATTATTATCATGAAAATGTTTGATGAGCCCTGATTTAGAAGATAAAACAAGTGATTTTAGTTATCAATGTTGAATGTTCCTATGATAAAGGCATTGTTTGATAAGGTCAATCGTGATATACTATGATTGTTTGCATTGTTCTATTTTTAATTAAAGATTAAATTAAAAAATTAGAAAGAATTAAAAATTGTTTTTTAATTTTTTATTATCAAATATTATATGCTGCCATAGGGAACGAAACTGGGCAGCTTGTAGGTTTTTTTTTTTAGTCAACCAAAATTTTACTTGGTTTCTGTTGAAGTTAAAGACTTATTATTTTAATTATTTACATTTAAGATATGACGTTTAGGATGTAATGGTAACACTCCATTTAATTTCATGCTCTGCTTGAATAGCAATTTGCAACGTTCATGGTAACTTTAAAAATGATATCTTATTTTTGTGCCTTATAATTAATTACTGGCAATCGATACATATGAATTTGAGACTGACATATTTATTAAGAAGTGTCTGTCTTACTGTTATAATACATTTAGGTTAAATATAATGTATTTACACTTGTTCATTACATTTGAAAAATAATCTTTTTAAAACATATGAATGAACTATTTAAAAATTATTAAAATATATATATATTTTTTTTGTGTTGGTCACTTTATGATATGGCTGTGTAAAATTAAGAGATATTTAAATGGTGCTAACCTTTACTGTTTTAAGTTATTGAGCCCCTTTGCCGAAAAATGTTGGAGAATCAAGTGCAAAATTTACCAACCGCTATTTTTGTTTTGCATTCCGTAGCCATCCGATAAAAACAATTTTTTTATTGATACTCCGTTATCTCATTATTAAGAATAATGTTATAACATAACATAGAAAATAGCGCACTGAATAGACCCTCTTTTTTGAAGACATTAAAAGTTGAACATTCATAAAAGTTTCATAAAATGACTTTATCTGATTTAGTGCTGTTATCTTTGAACAAATATGTATTTTTTTTGTATGCCCTAACGTTTTTCCCACAAACCAAATATTGAATTTGGCATAGATCTTGAAAATACTACTTTCATGATAAAAATCAATTATGTAACGTAAAAACAGGGTTAACGCTGTTTTTCCGCATTGGGGCTCAATTGATAGTTGTTAAAAAAATATTTACAGAACCTTCCATAGATAATAATAATAATTAAATAGTTTTATACTTATTGACAGAATATTTTCCAATGTTTGTTTGTCAAGGTAATTTATTAATATTAATTTTGTACTCGTCTTGGAAATAAAATAAATTATATTGACATATTTGTCTTTACTTTTTTCAACCTTAACATCATCAGTTATATGTAATCAGGATGAAGCGATTTATTTTTATCAAATATGATTCGTTATACAGATCACTGCAAATGAAATATGATTAAATCCATTGCAACCAATGAAAAAAACATGGATTCAACGAGTTTATTTGTGTCTTTTTTCAGATATATTCACATATTCACTACAAATTAACGCAGCACTGAAATATTCCGAAATCTTATTTTTGAATAAAAAAAATACCAGAGCAAATCCTTAACTGCTGCAAAATAAAAGAAGTATAATAGAATTCACATGGTTGTTTTTATCGATTGTATCCCATCCCATCTTACAATCATTACATCTTACATTTCATACAAAAAAAATATTTTATTTCCTAAAATTAATTTTGACGCATGTTTTTATATATTGTTTGAAATCTTTTTCATATCAACTGGTAATTTAGTCGACGTATCAGAATTAATTAGTCGTGTCTTCATCGAGCAACCTGCTGTGACACCTCGTTTTTACTACATTTAATTTTGGAAAGTGATTTGCAGCGATATGTAGTCCCATATGCTACTGTAATGCGCATTGCCAGTTTAAATTTTGGAAATTTATCTCAAAGGTTATATATCTGGTAAAACTAAGGTTCTTGAGCGGTGCTGCAAAAAGCCTTCAATTGGGCTACGGGTCAGTCTTGTTTGATCTAGACGCTATTTAAAAAAAAATATCCATGTTGCTACCAATTTGCAGCGTATGGCCTGCTAATGGAACTATCACAACAGAAGTTTTTTCTACGAGAACTGTCACGTTCTCAGTCGCTCAACCTCTCTTTTTCAAAGAGAGTAGTACTAATTAATGGATTAATGTTATTACAGACATAATTCTGAAATATCTGTACATAAAAAAACTTGTAAGAATAAAAGAATTTGTCAATCGTTTGGATTTTGACAGATCGACTATAATAAAAGTGAACGTAGCTGAAATTATTACCAACCGTTAAAATCATAGAGTCCTGTCCCCTGTCTAGGTCTTGATCTTAATAAGCGTGAGAATAGCCCCGCGGGTATACGATGTTTACCGGTATTATTTACTGAAATATAGGAGACTAAGTCTTGTGATGTCTATTCTGTTTTTTCAGGGTATTGATATTCATAAAACTCTCCTTATTTCTTCATTGATAATAGCAAATCTATGAGTGATTTTTGGTGGTCATTTTATACATTTATTTCAATTCTTTGGTCTAGGAATTTCATTAGTGGTTAAATGGTTATATGTTTCATGATTGCACCATACACATCTGAAATTATTGAATGGTGGAAAACTTATAATAAATTAAATGAAACATGATTTTTCTGAAGAAATATTTATTATTATATAAAAATATGTTCACACAGATAAAACAGTCATAAAATATATTCTATCAATACTTTGTAAAGTGAAATACTGTCTTTGGAAATGCAGAGCTAAAGAATAATCATTTTTTTAATAATATGCATTGGACGCTAAACATGTTCCTCTGATCTGAAGATATAATAATTTTATATGTAAAAAAAATAATAACTAATTTTGGCATTTCACTTATTAGGTCATTGAGTGAGACGTGTTTCACTTCTTTGAATCTGATCCTGTAACAGTATGTAACAAAAGATAGGTCTATATGTCTTGTAAGGGGAGGAGGATCCCAATAATAACCGATTTATGAGTTACCAACTATATTAAGATATTATCTACCTAGTTCATGCTTTTATTGACTTATATTTTTTATGGCATGTAGCAAGCATACATATGTATATTATTTTTATTACTGGTAATATTATTTTTTTGTTTTTTGTGTAAAATAAAATTAATTAAAAAATTGGAAGATCATGCGAGAAAAACTCTAGAGTTTTTTGTAAGTCACTCGAGATCAACTCGAGAAGAATTGATACCACAAACACCCACATCGTATGTCTCAAATTTTAAATTGAAAAAGTCTAAGTTTGACATTGACCTTACTGGGAATCGAACCCAGACCTATATCTGTCAATACTCATCTCCCAAACAAATTCTCCATCTGTCATTGTGTATCATATGCAAGCACAGTGTTGTAATAAATCAAGTCACATATTTATTGTGATAATAATTATAGTTACTATGAGATAGTTTGCAAAAGGTAAAACAATACTTTTTTGAAGACATCTGATTTAAGCTCATATATCTTATCCTAATATTAAAATTTCTACCTCTCTTGAAATAACAGGGCTGTCAAATTTTATTATATATTAAAAAAGAATTTCTTTGAAGTAAGGAAAGATTCCATCAAAAATGTTCTAGTTTCTAATTCATGCATTCGGCTGAGCTGTTTTGAAAAGAATTTATGAATGACTTATACAAGTGGTGAGTCTTTTAGCTCTCCTCATCCGTTTACCGTTGAAATCCTCACCCCCTTTAATTTCTGTTTTGTTCAAACATAAGAAAGAAGAAATCTATGATATGGAAATTTTTATGATAAATTTAGCACGGGGATACTTTTCAAAGAAATGAAACATACGTTACACAAAGTCACGGCCAAATACGTCAAAAAATATATTCAATCTACTGTAAAAATAATATGTTTAATACATTTATTCTATTCCTGCAAAAGTGATTACATCACAAATATTACAACCAGTATATCGTTGTCGCTAGCGAAATTCGGAAATAAAGTAATAAATATCAGGCTAGTAGAAGTAAGTGTAAGTTCATACATGTGTGTCATGAAAGTTATTTTTTTAAGTAAAACTGTGAAGATAATTACGACCAGCAAATGACACGTCAAACTTTTAAAAACAATTTAATGTTTATGCTTAGAGTTTGACAGTTATGTGAAGACGAAAAGGTTTCAAAAGAAATGATAATTCTTTCTAATGGCGCCGTTGAACATGTGACGGCCATGACCAGTGAATTTATCGTAGTAATGTTTCTCAGGTTACACTAGTGTACTCGCTAAGCCGCCAACTTATACCAGTCAACCATTACATTTTTATAATACCAATTTTCTCTCTATAATCTAGTTGCAGCAAAAATAACATTGTTGTAGAAAATTCTACTTAGGTATCTGAAGTTCCAGGTCCATTTGAATAAAGTGCATGATAATGATAAAAGAGATATATTGAAAAAAGTGCAGTTACATATGACATTAGTAAGTTATTAAATTTTGATTGATATCGCAGGCTTTGTTGTCTGTGATATTGTGTTTATTTCTCTTCAAGTGAAATTTTTAATTTTGGATGTCAAAAATATCTGGTGCTTTGGCAATGTAATGCAATGATCATTGGTTTATGAAATGAAGGCAGAAGATGGATACAGATTGATCATATTAATGGCATAGTTCCATAGAACGGTGAGTCAAAAAAGTGAGTTATATTACTCGTTACATTCGAATACCCCTCTTCTATTACTCCAAAAAAGTACAACTAGAAACAATTACTAGTTTTCTTTTGGTAAGCAGATGTCTGCGTAACATGGAAATTAAGAAATATTAACAATCTCTCAGTTCCATATACATACAACTTGAAATATTGTTTTATGATTATGTCAACGTTGTAATAAATTTTTGAATTTTATTGATATAAATGACTAAATGATTATTTGAAAGATGAGACAAATGATAATTATAACTTTTTTTACAAGTCAGCTTAGAAGCGTCAAAACTTTGGTCAGCCATATCTCTAAACAACCAATCTCTAGCTGTAGTACTATAGAACTAAGCCATCGATATACCAGAGGTATCTTGCAAAATAATCAGTAAGTAGTGTAATTTATTTTAGTTCTAACACGTATGATACAATAATATATAGATTTGCATGTGTAAAAATATATTGAAATTACATACATTTTTATAGTTATCAATAATTCATTGACATTCAAAATGTCTTTAAATTTTCTTATTAATTATTAGTAGGGGCCTTCAGGTGAGGTCATCAAATTTATACTAATCCATGCTAACCTGTGCAAACACATTGAAAGACATCATCTGTATTTAAAAATATCTTAAACCTAGTGTCCCCATGTAAACAGTATTTTCTTATAAATCATTTAAAATATCTTGGTGGGTCACCCAAATATCCAAAGATAGCAAACATGCAAAAATTGATGTAAATTAAAAATATAAAATTTCATATTGTCTTGAATTTTTGTAATGAATTTCACATTCAACAATAAAGCTTCTGTTCTATTTTGTGATTACTATTTTCGGTGTTTATAAAAAATATCTGTGTAACCACCACTGTGCCCTGTAATTTCTTAGAGTTATATAAATTGAACTTTGAAGAATATCTTTTGTTTATATCAACAATTATTATATTTAACACCGTAATATAAAAATCTTCAGAATTCTAACTACGATATCAACATTAAAATAATAGACATTATTATACAGGCGATTAATATTATAAATATATATATATAAATATATAATATTTTTGAATATCAATTTATAATTAATAACTTTGTTATTCCACTATGGCATTCAGTGGAATAAAAAAGATATCAATTTCCACAAAGTAACTTGATGACTTTTCAGAGTTACTTTATAAAGACGAGCCAATAAACAATAAATTATTTAACAATTTTCCCTCTAAGCTGTTTGCGTAAGCAAAATATGGTTTTAATAAACACCAATACAGAAAAACAAAATTTAGCATGGCATAATTTTTTAAAAATTTTATCAACATTTGAATTCTTCATTCAGTATTAAATGCAACATTATGTTTTATAGCTCTCTGCTATCCACCATGTACAAACAGCTGATTATTTTTTGGTCGCCCTGTCATGAACGTTAACCAATTAAATGCCGCAAGTAAAGACAGTATAGTATCTGATAGACTGCGATTTTTCTAGTAGTGTTTGTAAATGTGCAACAAAGCTCTCGTTTAAATATTGCCTGAAATCTCTCAAATTTAAAAATTTATTCATGAATCCATAAGATGTGACAGTCCTAAATATTTGTTATCATCCAAAAAGTATATTAAGTAGATCGTATTGACATACTCAGTTAGTGACAATTCAAATAAAAGTAATAACATTCTTAGCTTTAATATGCTTTAGTTTAAAGCTTTGCTCTCTAATCGGATATGCTTCCTCTGAACAAAATCATCAATTTATTTGACATTTTTGGATTCGAGCTGATGCTCAGTTGTCCAAATAATCACATTTTATTTGTGTCATTCATTTAACTGACGCAAAGGTTATGTCTATTAAACATATAAATATTATTTTTAATTCTTTCTAGGTAATAGACATAAGAGTAAGTAAATAGCTAGAGATTTGATCATTCTCATTAATTAGCAATTTTTTTTTAGACATTTGAATACGCTCACACAACGAATTTTCGTAAATGAAATTTTTAAATAATTTTCTTTGAGAATGGATACTCACTAAATTAGTAAATACTATTCAACTAGTTCTTTAACTTATATAGCTAATTGTGTCCCTACTCATACGTTATTGAGATCAAAACATTATTTTATTCAACAGTTTTTAAGTGTACCTAATTGTAGTTCTTATATATTATTACAATAAAACATTAATTATTATTCTTAAATTGAAAATAATTTTTAACATAGGTTTTCCAAGCAGTAGCCAACATATACATTCTTATGACATAATATTATGCCATAAAAGTACAAATAACACAGATTTCAAAATTTAAAGAATCACAGGCTTTTGCAATATTTTTTTGAAAAATACTGTATGAACAATGGTCAATATATCGTTGGCTTCAATGTCAAACTGTTCCATTGCTAATAAGATTAATTGAATTAATACAGATGATCCTTAGAAGCTTGCAAAGTTTTTCAATATCAGAATATTAATAAAAATGTTTTCTCTTGAAGTAGAAAAAATCAGACACTTAATTAACTCATTAGCGGCACAGGTGTCCAAATGGACACACACATTTGTTCACCGTGTTCCATAGGGTTTTTGTTTTGTATCAAAAATAATTTCTTATCATTTAATTATTATCAGCATGTTAAATAAAGAAATAACTCAATTAAATTAAAATATAACTTTTACTTTGTAGAAAACAGCTGTGTCCACCAGGACACGCTTGACACTTAAGTTTATTTTTAAATTTTACATGAATTAATCAATATTGTAAAAATGTAATTAAACGTTGATATATTTACCTTCTTTATTCTATAAAATCATTAACATATGAAAATGTTCGAAACATATAATACCAATCCAACATCCCTTTCCACACTGTTCTAACTGCCGATGTCTTATTTTACAGTAAAATCCAGCACTCGCCTCTTTTTTCCAATTTTTTGATACAAGTTTCAAACCATCAATCGTTTATCATCTAAACCTTTGATTTTGATGTCTGGTTTCAAATTACTCAATTGTGATATCTTTAATATTTTTTAGATAACATCCACAATTTCTCTCGGAAGTCAAGTTTTGATACTTTAACTTCTACTATTTCATTTTAGTTTGCCATGTATTTATGAACACACATACTATCATCCAAGATAATAAGCCCAATACCCTTTTTTATTTCTGATTTTTATTTTATAAGTCCCGATATTCTCGTCTATCTGTCAACACCAAACATATTATTGTTGTATTCACTAACAATAAACTCTTTGAAATTTGAATACTTTTTCTTATCTTTACGTGAATATCGCTTTACTGGTCCAATAGGAGAAACCCCAAATACATTGGAAGCTGTACAACTCGATGAACCACAAATACGACTGAATTGTCAACCATTTACAGACAAAAACTCCATCTTCCCTTGCTAATCGCAGATTCATAATACCTCTAATTTCCCTTTTTTCAGTATGATATTTTGGTTGCATGGCAGTTTGCTTGTGTTGCCTATGATTAAAATTGTCGATAGTTCCGCCAAAATTCCCATCTCCTGAATCTTACATCTGTAGAACAGCAGGTCTTGTGTGTTATAAATAATTATATTCGGTAACGTGTTCATCACGCTGCATCATATAGTGCATCTAATGTCTTGTAAATTAGTGTTTCTCTTGCAGTATCAATGGACATAACCCAAATATTGAATAGTTTTTTTTACATATGTTTTTACAAAAATAAAATAAAAGTATTTGAAAAATTATACTAAATATTTTTTAGTTGGTTTGTGGCACACGAGTCCATTTGTCACATTGGATTTAATCTCAATAAAATATACCATAAACAAAATTAATCGCCCATTCCTTGGATATGTAAACGTAAACGATGTAAATTTATAATATTATTTAATGAAAGAAACATTATTCTTCGAATCAATATTATCAGAAAAAAATACTTACGTAAAAATTGAGTTCAATGTTTCTCGTCCGTAAAATGATGACACACATTGACAATCCGATATATTTTAATATTAATTATCCCAGACTCCAAAGCTGACGTCTAAGTGAAGCAATGACCTTTTGTCAACAGATATAAGTGAAACAATATTTTCGACTATATCCAATGACAATTTTCCTGAGCAATCTAGACACAATAATGCGTGTCCAATTGACACCTGTGTCCATTACCGTGACAATTGGGTTCGGCACTAATGAGTTAATGAGTTTTACCAATAGTTTTCAAACCGATGATATAATATGAATTATTATTTTATTACATTGGAAAATGTCAAGTTGTAACGGAAAATTCCAAGTGAATATTGTTATTGAAAAAATATTTGAATGTTTAGTATTTTTGTTAAATTTTCTAACAGATTAATTAGTTTTTAAACATTATACAGCTGTTAAATCTCTTAACCCATTGAGCCTAACGATATCTAATTGACGGGTTTATAGTTATAGTGTAACTATCAGTCAAATATTTTCATTTTCTTCAATGAAATTATAAAAATACATCAGTTATTGTGCACCTTAATAATTTTATAAAAAAATATGAAAAATATTTTTACACAATTAGTGCGTTAGCTCAGTGGGTTAATGGATTTCACAATTTAGAAAGATAGGTTAATATAATTCATAATAACATGCATTAAATTGAAAAAATGTTATCATGTATAGCTAAAATGTAAATAAAAATCTATGCTTTGTTTAGGGAATGCTGAAGAGATTAAGAAATTCAATGTTTTCACTAAATCACATTGAAATGATGATGAGTTAGTAATATATTTTAATAAAATAATATTGTCATGCAAAACTCTAAGCTTAGTATTTTTTACTACATCTTAAAGATTAGTAATTTCTTGCAACAAGTCAACTAACTCTTTCCAACCAAATACAAGATCTTACAGCAAAAAATTAAGCATTTGTTTATAGTTGACAGTATCATAAAGTATGAACTACCACACAATAAGTTTTCCTAATATTTAACACAAATTATGTAAATTTTATAATATAATAAAATATGATCTTCTGAAATTTTACTCATCCGTATAAATTATTACACAACATTACACAAAATAATTAAAAACTAAACATAGGAAAATGTATGAATTTCTTTTCTCGAATCAGTTATAAAACTAATTTTACAAAAATATACTTATATTTTATTTGATTAGATAAATAAATACTTTATCAATGCATATAACAATTATATTAATAATTATATCATAGAGTAAGTGTGTCACACTGTATTTTAAATTAAAGCTTTTAAAAATTACATTTGTATTTATAGCTATGAGTTATTACTTATTGATGACTACACTGTTCATGACTAGAATAAGTGATTTATGAGAGTCATTTTAATAAATAAACTATTAACTATAACATGTTGTGAAGATGTAATGCAACATACCTAAGTGCATATTATTTTAATAGCAATCACACTCACTTAATGTTAATAGGTTATGTAGAAGAACCTTCAAAATTTATTAGTTATTCAAGTACCTATCGTAGCTACCTTCCTACTCATGACATTTGTTAACACAATATACCACACATTGGAAAAATCATAGAATATAGAAGATGTTTCCATTATTTCACCCCACGTGAGAACATCGATTCAAGTTTTAACACTCATTACAGAGGATCAAAATATAATTTAAATGTATTAAATTGATTTCTCATGAGCTCCCATGCATTTCAAGCCACGCTGCTATGTCACAAATTAATAATATTTGGTATGTCTACTCAATGAGATAATGTTTTTCTTATAACTATATAAAGCTTTTTAATTCATTATAATTTTTATATTCGTAACATACCAATCCGTGATCGAGTGGTCAACGGTGGCTTCGGTTGCGATGTTTATGGGCTCCAATTCCAGTATGAACAGTCAGCGGTGGATTACCGCATAAGCGCATGAGGGGCGCTCTTGGGGCATCCGTATCTTAGGGGACTCAACTACAACTTATATTATAAACAACTCATAGTTTTCATAGAGATTTAAACATTTCATTTATTTTACATGACATTTTGCGACGCTTTTTCATGCTAACCGAAAAACTGGACCTCCAGATTATATTGTGTCGGGGGCCTCTCAAGCGCTAAATCTGCTACTGTCTACAGTTTTTCAATCAAACAATCAATGGATTTCTGTTTGTAGTGCCTAAAAATTCCCTCCTACCCATCTGACATCTGATCCCTCCAAAAACAGGACATAGCAATAGCAATTACCTTACTATTAGTCCTGTTCTAGCTCTATTCTGACTGACTAATAAGTAGTTCTTTTAGAGAAAAAATCTGCTAAGATAAATTTAGCTAGGAGCCCATATATTTCACATTGGAGACGGATATGGTATAAATAAAAAATGAAAACCTTATTCAATAAAGAGAAAACAGAATTTCACGTGTAAAAACAGTGAAAATTCATTGTAAATTTTTGACTAGTTTTGTATCATGCTATTTTGTAAAAGAATAATTATGGTATTGAGTAATAATGCCCAAGTAAACGCGTACAAAAAGTGTAATTTAGTCGGGGAACTTTGGTTTATTTCAGATCTCATCTTTTTGAAACAAAATATTTTTAAATTTATTTTATCTTAAATGTAAACTATTCTCAAAAAAGTAATCATTAAACTGTTCTACCACAACATATTATTATTATAAATGACAATGTAAATTTTCATGATTTTCGACTCTACTAAATCAATCATAAATATTTTTTTTTACAGTGTTTAGCTTTCTGACATTAATGAGATATTATAATTATTTTTGTAATATCTCACCATTCAGAATAGCTGGTTTAACCAATTAATTATTTTAGGAATCAATATATTCTATTTTCCAGCCATAGAAACTATTATCATAAATAACAATCTACTTTTTTCAATTGAACAGTGATTACTTCTTGCTAAACACTCTATTTGTCAATTTAAATAACTGTGACAGTTGGGAATTCTCATTGTGTTTTTAGATATTAAGTTGTGTGTCATAAAATAAATAGAGACATATATTCAGCTTTTCGATTCAATCCAAATTTCATTTGAAATATAATAATATAGCCCTCATAAATATCATTCACTATCAATACATCAAGGGTTTCTGCTTTCACAAAGGATCAGTTTTTGTCTGAACATAATAATTTGGAAGTGTCAAAAAGTTCAAACCACAGATTATATTGTACCATTAAATCAGTGCTACTACTGATCTCTCTAATTATAGAAAGAAAAACATATTTTTAAGAGAAAATAAGTATTTTTAGGAACATCGATAATTATTATCTTCTTTTAACATCTCCTGTGAGATACAGTTTGATTTTATTACTTTGTGAGAGCTTCTAACATTCAAATGATCTATTTTATCAAATAGCACTGTACTTAGTCAATTCCATTAAATAAACTAATTTGCTAAATTTTTGTAATAATTATTATGACATGTTACATGAATTGCTGCTCATTTTGTGTTTTGATTGGTTGTTACCAAATCCGCCACAGCATTGATTCTCCGTGTCCTTGCTAGGTCTGTTAGTGGCTTTGTTTTTTCCCGACATCCCTTTGGACCCATTTTTGCAAGATGTCGGTGAAGGGCATTTTGAGTTACCTTTCGATGTTGTGTGTGAAACTAAATTTGAATCAGATTGCGATGAAGATGGATGAACCAACATTGCCAAAGCGCTTATTGGGCACATTCCTGATGGAAAATCAGAGTCTGTAAAAGTAACGAAGTAACTGTAAATGTTGTGTAATTATTCGATTTAATACCCCACATTAATTGAATCAAAATTAGTTTTTCTGATATAGCTTATTTTCCATAATGATGATAACACACTGTATCTAATGAACATTGACTGCTTAGCTATACAATGGTACAGACATAGTGTTTTTCGAGAGACAATCTCACCATAGATTGTACAGACACATCTTAAAATAGTTTTAGTTAAACAAAATAACCATAGGGCTGTTAAAAATTCACCAAAAAACTCAAGCTCATCCCATCACGGCAATACTACTACAAAAAGTAGTTTTAGATGTGGTATATTGATGTACAAAGATAACATAAAATATCAGAATTTTTTAGTTTAGAATCAATGTTAGCCAATTTTAATAAGCAGTGAACGTTTTAATAAATAATATTTACCAATGTCAGTAATTTCCATGGATGGTATTTTGAGTATCTCTGTATCAGTTACTTTTTTAATAATAATAGCTGGTGCTGAATGAGATGGTGATATAGGTCGATCCTGAAATGAAAAAAAAATACATAACATACAACTAAGTCTCCTGAATACACTGTTTATTTTCATTTTTCTATCATTAAATAATATACAATTCATCAATTATTATTTATAAAACAAGCAATTGCCTGTATAAACTGCAGGCATTTTCCATTTCTATTAAATTTACAGAAAATGGTCAGATGTGGAAAAACAAAGCTGAATATACTGTAATGATAATCAACTGATGAAATAATTAGATGTTGAAGATTATATTGATATTTATTAGTGTGATCTTTTGATTTTTGAACAACTCCACGGCTCTTACAATTCGCATTTTACTTACATTTTCCATAAGTCCATTTTCATCAAATGTAATCATCTGGTGGACATTATTACTTCTTGCTGGTGCAGTAGATAATCTAAAAATATGAGCACCGGTTGTGGACATCTGTCGTTCAGGGGTAGCTTGACTATGGAGATCCAGGAATTCGTCTGTCTCTGATACCAATGATCCAAATAGTTCTGCTGGTGAATACGCATACATTGTGCCCATTGAATTTGATCTTGATTCTGTAAAAATATCATTCAATATATAGGGCTAGGGGGTGCTAGCGACTACCTCATGAGAGATTCTGAAATTTTATTAAACTGAGCAGTTTTGGATCGACTGAAAAATGTTAATTTTATAGTGTTATTACTTTTTACAATAAAATTCATAGTTCATTGTAACGGGTGTTTTTTAAGGTTTGTTTTCCAAACTAGGAACGCTTTTTCCAGCGACAGCCAATTTGAAAGCTGACAGCTGATTAGAGCTCAGTTCGGTTTTTCATTTTAGCATGAATAGACTCAAGCCAAAACAACGCTTTCAAATTGTACACATTGATTTTGAAAGTCGTGGTTTTGTGAAATCGTGAAAACTACAAATTTTTGTTCAGCAATGAAGCCCATTTTAGGTTGAATGGCTTCATTAATAAGCAAAATTTCCGCATTTGGAGTGAATTAAATCTACAAGCTATTGTTGAGACGTCGTTACGTCCACAAAAAGTCACTGTTTGGTGTGCTTTATGGGCTGGTGGAATCATTGATCCATATTTCTTCAAAAGCGATGCCGGCTCTGGTCTTCTTTCTTCTGTCCGAACATTACAGTCAATAGAGAGCACTATAGATCCATGATAACAGATATTTTCGTTCCCCAATCGAATGGCATCAATTTGGAAGAGTTGTGGTTTTAACAAGATGGTGCAACCTGTCACACAGTGCGTGCCAAAATTAATTTATTGAAGAAAACATTTGGTGAGCGCATAATTTTGCATAATGGACCTGAAAATTGGCCTCCTACATCGTGTGAATTAACACCTTTGGTTTATTTTCTGCGAGGATATGTAAAATCGCCAGTCAACGCCGATAAACCAGAGATGATATACTGCATGGAAGTCCACATTCACCGTGTTTTTTCCAACATACGTTCCCAGCTGCTCCAAAAGTGGTCAAAAAATTAGACCTAATCTAATCTACTAATATCAATTTTCAATTTCTGCCCAATAGGTCACATTATATAGGCCAAGAACTGTATCTAATATATTATGTTACCTCTGCGAGTTGAACATTTGATGGGTGAACTGGCAACACTTCGCCTTGCAACTTCTTGAAAGGTAACTGGTGAATAAACTCTCCTGTCTTCTGATGATGCTGAATTTTCAGTTTTTTGAGGATCTAGCAATGGCGTAGTTTCAGTATTTGCCCAGGCCTCTTTTGCTGCTATCATTTTAGCCAATGGTGTTCTTGGGATTCCCTTTGTTAGCCAATATGTCTTCATGTTACCTGAAAAAATAAAAATACCATTAGCAATGATCACCAACAACTTCTTATTTTTCTTCAGTAGCCGATTCATAAGATCCTCATACGGTGCCTGCAAACATTCTCTGTCCTTTGACAGTCTTCAATGACGGATTAAGCACATGAGAGCCACCAGGCGCAATAAAATCTGGAATCCTTATTTTTTCAGATAACATAAAAACTTTAGGAAATTCCATGTAAAATATTGAAAATAAATTAAAATCTAGTAAAAAAGTATATGAGTTTTATAATATATGCTATTTTTGAGACCCCAAGCGCGCGCCTCATTCGCTTATAGGGTAATCCGCCACTGAGTCTCTTTGCTTTTTCCCAAGTCATCTCAGCGTCCCATAGCTCAATACAGTATATCTTATGGATGGTTATCATATTCTTTGAGGATAACAATATAAAAATAATATTTTGATGTCTATAATGAACAATAAAAATATGAAAAAAAATATTGATATTAAAGCATATAATCAGTGCGGTTCTAGGTACTGGGCTATTGGTGGGCTAAGCCCGACCTGCATTTTTCACCAAAACTTAGATGGCTGGACTAAAATGAACAGCAATTCGCCGCAGAACAAAAATAAATACATTAATAAGCTACTAACCTATCCCAAATGAATATACTTAATATATTTGTTTTTAATTATCCTCTGTCAATATAAGACAATGTTAACTACCTACAATCATATTCCCATATGTAGTTATTGTTATACAAATTTAACTGAGCCGGCACAAATAACCTTAAAACTTCACAGAGAAAAGCAACGTCACTCGCAACACCCAACTCGGGGCAGGTAATGTGATTTAGTCCGTAACCACAGACAATATCAATGAAATTTCTTTACACTGGGCCAATCATGCACGATTTAGATTTTTTTTATATTTGTATGTACGAAACGTCATCAAAACACAAAGGATTGTGTTTTAAATCTTCAAACATCTGTTTATCGTTGGGGCTGAACTGATTCAGTCCCATTACACATACTATATGCCTGAAACACAAAACCAATATCGTTGTATTGTAATGAAAGTGACAGTATTGACTTTCATTGTGCCAGTTCTGTAATTGCTTAGTAGGTACTTGTTTATTTCACTTGAAAGAACGAATTAAAGGATTCGTGTTATTATTCTATTATTTCTAGTTACATTAGCATTGATTTAATTATAAATAATTTATGCATTGCATAGATCGTAGTAGTTTGTTAATTTGCTTGTTAGATTAATGTATAAGTGAAGTAGAAATATGCCTTTTCTCTAGCCCACCCAAGATTTTACGGTCAGAACCGCCACTGCATATAATCCATAATCATTTGCTAGAGAAATGAAAATCAGCTTCTCATTACGTGATTATGTTCAATTCAATTGAGTAAAATGTTTATGAACCCAGTGGCTTATTACCTTTGCCTTTCACCACTATTTCTCCCCTCTCTTCAACTTGATAAGCACTGGAAAGCAACTCTCTGGTGCATTGTGATATATGGATTTTCATGGCTTCTGATGTTGACTCCATTCTGGAAGCTGTGTTTACTGAATCGCCAAACAAACAATATCTAGAAAGGAATGACTTGAATTATTTATTGTCAATATAAATAATGTGAACTCTATAAATGAGGTATGCCGCATAAAGTGCTAGTGCCATCTAGTGACGAAAAAAATAATAATTAAACCATATAAAATTAATATATTCACGCAGTTGATAAAAATCTAACTCGCTAGAATTTTGAAAACTTCTTAAAATTATTTTGAAAATCATATACAAAATTAAAAACTTAACCAATTGAGATGTTTTCCACATTCAGTTAGAATTTATGAATAACCCAAATATTTGTTACGTTCACTAATTTTTCTCATTAATAGATGTCACTTCAACAATCAAACTTTCAGAATTTCTCAATGTATCACAGTACCTTGGCATTTTTAGACCAACTATACCAGCAACTACAGCACCAGAATGAACTCCAACTCGTATTTGCAAATGAGATCCTGCAACACAAACAATGAATAATATAAATTACATTTCATTTGGTAAATTTTTCATGTTTCCTTTTTTAATTAAGTAGCAAACTCCGAAGCTATATATTATAGATAAATTTAAAATAAAATAATGTGAAATACCTGTTGAAGGGTCTTTAAGATCTGTGATAGCTTCCACCATGTCTAATGCCATGTCGCACACCTTTTCAGCATGGTTTATTTCTTTTTCTGGCGCTCCACTTACAACCATGTAAGCGTCCCCAATGGTTTCAACCTAAAATAATTATTTATCGTTAATTTCATGTTGAACACATTAAAAATTCTAGTTAAAATTGGTTTCACATACCTTGTAGACTTTATTTCTTTCGGTCAATGTATCGAATATTGAATACATAGCATTTAGCATTGATACAACCTCCATAGGTGTAATTCTACTGCAAATCTCTGTGAATGTGACTACATCAGAAAATAATATTGAGACTCCGTCGAACATCTACAAAAAAAAAAAATTCCTATAGGATTTTCAACAGTCAATGTGTGAAAATGATAATTTGAGAAATGATCAACTCCAATAAATTTCACAAGACCTATATGAAAGTATTTTAAAACTGAGTACACTGGACTCTCGTTTTACTGTTTTTTTACACTGTTTTCGAAATAACATGGTGTTACATCCTTTGCATGTACTAACTACTCAGTACTTTGCGCAGAGGTTTATTTCTATTAACTTGAAAATTTGGAAAAACACATTGCAAAGGCTCTGGATATCTCAAGTGATGAAAGCGAATTTGTATCAAATGCGCGTAAACGTGTTTGCTATTGTCATCTAGTGATTTTCTAAAAGCATTTTTTTAATAAAAGTAAATAATTTTACTATTTCATATCCTGAATTGATTTTTATACAATGAAACCTACCCAATATTATTTTTTATTTTAGTATACTTTTTTACACGGCATTGCATGGAATTTCCACTGTGTAAAAAGAGAGTCCAGTGTATACTGAACAATCACTGCAGCCAAATTATTTTTAAAGTATCTAGAAAAATCTTAAAAATATATTTGACTATTTTTACAAGAATTAATATGAATGTATCAACTAAAATGTAATAAAATACATTATCACCTGGTATTTATTATATTAGTTAATATTAAAATTGATTATACTATTACATACTTCACAAGTATCTATTGGATTTTCTCCTGTTCTAAGCCTGTCTGCAACTTGTTTGGGTATCATCTGATATAGCAATTCATCTGTTCTTCTCATTTCTTCGTCCAGCTTTCTCATGGACTCCTCAAGTTTCTTACTCTTCTGCTGCTCTTGATCCAAAGCCAACTTCAATTCTACAGACTGTTGTGTGCCAGCTAACATCAGATCCCTTTAAATAAATATGATATTTAAAGTAACGTAGCACAGAGACTTTTATAATTTAGTGCTTTTATTGTGTGACAACACAAGTGTGCATATCCACAAGATCTTTCATTTCATTAATATCACAACACTTCTTAAATGGCAATTAATAAATATAAATGCACAAAAACCCCATTTTCAAATTCACTAAGAGCAGACATTGTTTAAAAACATCTGCATCTTCACTGGGGAATGTTAAAACATAATTTTCATTATCAATATTTTGCATACAAAATCCTTAAACTGGCATCTTTGGTTTATATATGTATGTGCAATGATAATTAGTAATAATATTCAGTTTGTTAAATGGCATTATTCATCTTGAATGTGTAGGCAACAGTTAATAAATTGACGAAGTAATGTCAAAAACAACATGTGTTGTTGCTTATATACCATTTTATATTTTGATAATCCATTTCATGGCACTTTTAGTCATCTGGCATTTTGATAGAGATGATTACGAAAAATGTTTTCTCAACTTAATCTAACTTATTAGATTCAATTGAATTTTTACCTGCTAAAATCGTGCATGGAGAGATCATTGATGTATAGCCCTGTCGTGATGAGAGAGGTAAGATCTGGCATTACAGGTGTCCCAAGGTACATCATCATTCGCCAATTGTCCATGTAAATCATTTGACCTACAACACATAGATGTGATGATTTACCATGGCAGTTAGCTTATGGAACATACTTACTGTGGCCTACAATAATAAGAATGCTTCTTGGTTCAAAGTCCCGAATAGTCTTTCGTACATTCATATAATATACATACATTTTTGTTCAAAGGATTGGATATTTGTGATATTTTCGTTCAACTTATCATATCCTGAAAATGAAGCGTTGAAAAGACGTTTAATTTACTTTCATCCTTTAATCCTAACCTTTTATGAAAAAAGGAAATTAGGGGCAGACTAAAAATCTGCTCTTACCAATAATACTTATAATGTTATTGATTATTGATGTTGCATTAAATTGTAATTATTCTAAATCATATTGCAGAAAAATCATAAAATTGTAATTGTTCGACAGTGGAATGGTGAATTTGCAATGTGAAAGATTTTTTTAAATATTTGTGTCTAACATAAACAAATTAGTGCTTTGTAACTAAGGTAAGCGTGAATGTGAATATGTTTAATTCAGTACTTGATTATATAACTTTAATCATAAAATAAAATAAATTTATTTTTAAGTGAATACGGAATAGACCTGATCCTGCATATCAAAATCTATTTCTTAATACACGATATTAACAAACATGAACTTTCTGTAGAAATCTAAAACAAATCTGTGCTATACACTAATTAATTGCTTTTTTTTCAAATTTTATCAGCTAAATAGAACATTGAAAGCTTATAAATATGTATGTATAAATAAACAATATCTGAATAAAATTCTATTTTGCTGACATATACAACACTGAGCTGCCATCTTTTGACAGATTTTTAATTTACCTTTCAGTCGAAGGCTGGGAAGTTTTCTTCCTTGAACTGCTTTACGAACCACTATTTCAGTTTCTGTAATATATTCATAGATGCCAACCATTTTTTTTGATCAATATTTTATTAAATTTGAATAATTTGTGTATAAATAAACATAATTATTTTGTAGCACTCAGTAGCTTAGTGAAGAAGGGGGTGGGGCTTATTAGAGTGGGCGAACTGTCCATGGTGGCAATTTTGGGGGGCAACATATACAAAAAGAAAATAGAAAATTTCGAACATAGTTTACGTATACAAATTGTTTTGTATACCGAATCAATGCAAGCCATATATGAGGCTATTACTTGCAAGCTCGGCTCATTCCAAAATTGGTGAAACATGAACCATGAATGTAATTTAGTAAATACAAATGCATTTTAAAACTGTTTTTAGAACCCAAACTGGCTTGATAAAATACAAAATATCATTCCAAATTCATTTAAAACTAAAAATACTTTTAAAATGTAAGTTTAAGTTTCATTTTTTAACCATTTTAGAATGAGCTGGGTTTGCAAATAAAAGCTTCATATGCTATATTGATATTTAATACAATGCTTTCTTCAGTCTTATTTGTGTTTTGTGACTCGCTGATAAAATATACATAATTTGGGGTCGGAGGGGTGTAACAAAATCAAGGACCAACCCGAGCGGCAAAACCTTTTGGTACGCCACTGGTTATGCCGAAATATTCATTAAAAGAATTTATTTTCAATCAATATTTTGTTGCCTTTGTTGTGCAATTTGAAGAAAAAAGTCCCTAGAGAATATCACTCTTCTATTCAGCATACTGTTACAGAAATGGTATCATTAATAGTAGTAACTAAACAACTAGAGTCTGGAACAGTGTCATTATTCCAGTGGCGTAGCTAGAACTTTGGGGCCCTCCCCACGCAATGTGTTATATTGAGCATGTAGAAATTTGACCCCCCTTTTCGCTGAGCCCTTATGTGTTGCAAAGCTCTGCTATGCCGCTACATTGATCCAATGAGCTGGTTCCATTTATAGTAATTTCATGTTTTTATTATTATTATGAACTAATTGTTGAAATCACTAGATGCCATTACCATTGAGTCCCATTACATAACATAATAATAATATAAAATTTGAATTTGATTGTTTTCAGTTTAAAGAAGAATTTTTCAAATCACCCAATCGGCAATTTGAAAGAATTGGATGCTAGTTAATATTTTCGATGGATTCGGCAGTAACTTTCTTAACTGGATGTATGTTAATAAATGTAGTTAAAATAACCTTTTAAGCGTAGATTCTTCTCGTTTGTCCCATTAGTCTCATCGCCGAGAGCAAGCTGGTTCTTATGTCTGTCATTGGGTCTATCAGCTAAAACAGTTTCCACTGTTACCAACTCGAAGATGTTGTTTGTCCGGTTCAATATCTACGAAGAAAAAATAAATGAATTCAACACTCTTTTTGCGTACAACAATAAACCAATCAACAATTTGTTTTGTCACTCACCGTTTGAAACTTGAAAGCTATCAAAGGTCTCACGAGATCGAACCAATTGGTTATTTTCTTTCCCAACAAATCTGGTAAAATGACCATCAGGGAGTTTCCTATACTCCTTACAATCATGTCAGATCTATAATACGACATAAGTTAAAATTTAAATATGAAAAATTGTTAAAAATATTATCTTTTTGCATTACGGTTCTACTGTAATAAAATTTCTTTAACTATCTGCTATACATATATGACGATAAATTACTAAACTTCTTTTTTTTCTTAACATAACTTTTATAACACGATTTTACATTCATTCTTTAAAATGATTTTTTTTATCTTTAAATAATTATAGGCTAAATATACATAGATATGTTTTTAATTGATTTTAGATATTTCCCTCTCAAGATGAGATTATGCAGTGGTGGATCAAGTCCTTGGGAGGCCTCAGGCCCAATTAAATTTGGAGGCCCTTTAATCCAATAACATAAAATCGTTACAAAATTCTACGTGAAAGAAATATTGAAAACTGAATTAAAAATATGGGCTTTATTATGTGCTTTTTCGAGTCCTCTAAGATTCGAAGGCCCCAAGCGTGTACCTATGTGAATTATCATCAGAATTTAATTTAGAGTACAAAATATAGATTAAAATTGTTCCCAAGGGAGCGAAACATGAAATATAATAATATAATGATATCTATTAGACTTAATATACTATTTTAGATGTTGTAATAAGAATGAATAGAGTAGTAACTAAACTATATATTTGAAGCACAAGTACGTTTATAACGTAGAAAAGCACAATAATTCTGTACCAAACATGAGAAATATGTTTAAAGGACAAAAATTCCTATAAACTTTTAGTGGTATTAAAAAAGGTAATTAGTCATTCTAAAAATGTATCGCGATGAACAGCAATTATGCTTGTCAAAAATTAAAAATGATCGTGTGATTATATTGTTCCTAATTATTACAGTTAACATGTTTTCTTAAAACTGTTGCTGTCTTAAAATATATATTTATCATTTCATAAGTAATTATCTAAAAAAGACTATTATTTTATTTATTAATTTCAAGAATTGATTTTTGATTACCCAAACACAATACAGAATGGAAATATCTCGAAAAGAACGGAAGCACTGATGGGAAGATGTTTCTCCTCTCTGGTCATCGCCAAAGACGCCAGCGTGAAAGCTCTGTTATCAAACGTCAGCTGGAAGGTGACGTGGACTGTATCGAACAGCAGTTCTTCTCGCACGAGTTCAATGTGCATTTCTTTGTGATAAAAATGCCTTGCGACCTGAAAATATGTTATTATTATTATATGAATGTATTTGTTATTCCTGGCACAATTTTGCTTGTTATATAAAGTGTCAACTATTTACAATATATTACAATGAGCTGTTGATAGTAAACAAGAAACTTATCATATACAAATCGTCGCCTATATGGAGAAAAAATTGGGCTCAAAGTTTTTTTATTGGGAATTAGAATAAAACAGTAAATTTACAATTATTAGAGTACAATGGAATTCGATTAATCGTTTTCGAGGCATTAAAAAAAAGATGAATGGAAGAATGTGTCAAAACCTATACTAAATAATATATTTTTGAAGGAAAACTTCATAATCAAACATTTTATGTTGACAGTTCGCTCTTGCTAGTACTAGAGTATCCAATCCCGGAGCCCTTTTCTAGTCCCGGAATTTCGGGATTGATTAATTTTCAATCCCGGGATCCCGGCATTCGGCACTCAACGTGAAATTGTGTATAATTTGAAAGTTTTGGTGAGTCTTTTTAGCTCACCGAGGAATTTGAAATCCTCAATTCGCTATAATTTTTCCTCAAATTATCTCCGAAACTACTTTTTTTTAGCTCTTCCAATTCCAAAATCCTATAAATTTTCGGGATTTGCTTAAAATTTCTCAATCCCGAAATCCCGGGATCGCGTCCATGTCAATCCCAGGATTTCGGGATCAGAAAATTGGACGGGATCCCGGGATTAGATGCCTTAGCTAGTACCACTTGATAAGAATTTGCTCAATCTCGTTAAAATTAGACTGCTTATCGGTCTATCTGATCTTATTATCATTACAATTTACTTGCAGATCTCATTATTTTTAGCAGCAATTGAGTTGGCAGTTGATAGTGCTATTCCCAGACGTTTTGCGGTGTTAACATACTTTTCTATTGATCTTCTTGAATTACTTTCACTATCTCTGCTAGGCCCTAACATTCTCCGCGAGAGTTATTTTAGTTGGAAGATAAACTAATTGACGATTCCAGTTGTGCTGTCATTGAGTGAGTCAGCAGCAGGAACACACAGGTATCATAACGACAAGACGAAGCTTGCAGACTAGATTATTGTACGGAAAAGATAGATATACTAGTTAAATGGGGTCACACATGCTTTTCAGCAGGGTGGCAAAACTTCGACCTAACCGACCGATTGATATAAATCTTAAAGAAGGAACATGAAGCTTTTTTTTATCTCTCAGACCTAACACATATTATACAATAACAAAAAAGTTTACTTTGAAGTTCCTACAAAGTATTAAATATTGTTATTTTAACCTCTCTGATCTGTCCCATCGTATAATACACGAATCCACGGCGTTTGCTTCTGTAGTGAAGTGTGAGCCCTTGCCTGGACTCGTTCTCGCAAATAAAGCTCGGTGCCCTCATCCTCGGGTAAGAGAACTTAAGGTATTCGTGAAGGTTGTCCAACCCGTTGAGGAAGTCTCTCATGTGACGGCCAAGGACACTCAGTACTCTGTCGTACCCGTACTGGCTGACAAAGCCCACGAATTGAACCCCCATTGTGTCCATAAACTCGCGCTCGCTAAGACCCAAGACCTAGAATAAGAAATTATTGTTTTGAACTAAATATGAGTAGTTTCTGACCAAATGCAACAAGTAAAAAAATATTGCAACACGTCAGCGGGGGGCTGCCAATACGTTAACAAGGGGCTCGCTTAATATCAAAGTAATTTATCAGTCATATGCAATTATATGCAATACTTTTAAATAAGCAAACGATTGTTACTTAATACACTTAAAATATGCAACAATATGCAGTTTACCATAAACTAATCAATGTAAATGGCTAAAAATGTACTACTGTGTATACTGGAAGCTGTCGTAGATAGTATATGTAAGAAATTGCAGTTATGTACTTATTTGATCTGAGAATATTGTTTTCTATTAATTTAACAAGGGGCTCGCCGGCCGTGGTAAAATCTAACAAGAGGATCGCGCGAGCCCCTCCGAGCCCCCTCCAGCCCACCTCTGCAACACGTCTCTGTAACATAATATCAATATAAGAACGAATTAAGCTATTTCAAGTTTTATTAAAAGTATTTTGAAGCGCTTCCACATTTTCATAATTTTCTGGGTCGTCTATAAATGACGTTAAATATTTTTTGATCCGTACCCCTAGTCTCACAATTAATCACAAAATATTAAAGCCCCCTGTCTAAATTTTTTTTTTTCCATGTCCGCTCCCAATATGGAGCATATGGACTCCTAATGGAGTTTATCTCAACAGAAATGTTTTTACGAGAACTGCTTGTTACTCAGTTGCTCAACCTCTCTTTTTCCAAAGAGAGTAGGAATAGAAGGAAAGGGCAAGGACAGGACTAGTGGTTAGCTAATCGCTCTCCATATGCCCCGTTCATAGGATAGGATGGGTGGGAGGGGGGAATTCAAGACATCACATACATCCATGCCTTTGAACAGAAATTCATAATTCAATTGAAAAATCAATTTATAAAACTGCCCGTACCGGGATTCGAACCCGTGTCCTCCGTAGCGGTAGCCAACGATGTTGACCACTCGACCACACAGGCTGGCAAATAATGTAATATTATTGACATTCTCTTATAGTTATTTTTATTAAATACTATTTTTTTTAAAAAATTATTAAACTTGTATTACAATTAACAATAAAGAAAGTTGTAGTGAAGTTTTTAATAAAAACATTTTGGATGTAAAAGAATCATTTATGTCTTACAATCAGGGATGGGCTGTAGGGGGCTCGGGGGGCTTGCGCGAGCCCCTTGTTAAATTTTGGCGCGGCCGGCGAGCCCCTTGTTAAGATATGAAAATCATTCATCTCATCAAATCATCACATAACTGCAATTTCTGTAGATGGATAAATGTGAGTCCCAGTACGAAAAAACATTTTTTCGATCGATTTGTCCATTTTCTGTTCGAAGGAATGGCTGTGTGTGATGTCTTAAGATTGGCTTCCACTCTTCCGATTCTTCAATTCAACTGGGCGCTACTATTGGTTAATCACTAGTCCTGTCTTATGCTTATCATTTTATCCCTACTACTCTCTTTGGAAAAGAGAAGTAGAGCGATTAAGTAACAAGCAGTTTTCGTAGAAAAATAACTTTCGTTGAGATACCCTCATTAGGAGGCCATATACTCGACAAAGGAATCGGACATGGATAAAAAAAATGGATAGCATTTACCGAGCCCCTTGTTAAGATATTCGCAGCCCACCGCTGCTTACAATATAATATACAATACATATTTACAATATATGTACATACTCTATCTACAAAGAGTGAACAAAAATCGTAATATCTTTACCTGTTGTGCTTTTTTGGCAAGTCGTGGAATCAGATTCTCAGGATATACTTGGTGAACAGAAAATGAGGGCTGCTCAACGCCAGCTTGCCGGCGTATGTCTTCCCACCTTTCTTCTCCGTACACCTGGCGGATGTACTCGGCCATGTTTTCCAATATAAGCCCGTACATGATGATGCTGCCCTGATGAGAAAAGAGAATAAATATTAAAAGTTTACAAGTAATAACTTCTACAATCAATTTGAATGCGGCAAGTAATCCAGAATGATGATCGAATCCTATGCAAATTCTGGTATGAAAACGGAAAAAATTGTATCGACGAAACGTCTATCATTGGATCTGTCATATTCGTCAGACTTGGTTGTAATATAACATATTATTGTAGAGAGAGTTTCGCAATTATATTTCGTCGCGAAAACTTTTTTATATTGTAAACAAATATGTAGTGCATCATTTAAAAACGCATTGCAGACGAAAACAAAGTCTTGCTTCTAGGCTCACCTTTGATAAAATTATGATGCATTTTTTTCCATAAAGCTATATAATTTTGCACAGAAACAAATCTCAAGTTGTTTTGACCAAATCATATATTTTTCACCTCTTAATATAAACGTTCCTACAATATTACAATCAATAAAATAACGTTTTTTGTCCTGTAAGCTAGCAATTTTCTAAAAACTAATAAAGGAAAACTTAATATTCATTTTGTGAGTCCTTAAGAGATGTCGGACCCTTTTTCAATGATGCAAACTCTAAAAAATATTTATTAACGTCGTAATAATGACAACACACTGGTGGGTAGCGTGTGTGGTTAGCAGCGGTGGGCTGCCAATACGTTAACAAGGGGCTCGGTTAATCTCGAAGCAATTTTCGTTGTTCTGTGGGAGTGTTTTTTTTATCACTCCTATGCAATACTTAAATAAACAATTGATTTTTACTTATAATATGTATAAATATGCAATTTATCGTAAACTAATCAATCTAAATGGCTAAAAATGTACTACTGTGTATACTGAAGCTGTTGTAGATAATAATATATTTGCCAGAAATTGCAGTTATATACTAATTTGTTCTTGAATATTGTTTTCTCTTAAACTAACAAGGGGCTCGCCGGCCTTAGTAAATTGTAGCAAGGGGCTCGCGCGATCCCCTCCAAGCCCCATCCACCCCACCCCTGGTGGTTAGTAGATATGCGACACACCGGTAGCTCGTTAGCTTTAGAGTGGTTAAATGCGTATAGTATACTTTTAAAAATTATATATATTTCAAGACATAACTATGGTAAATGTTTACTATGTATTAAATTACAATGTATATATTGTATAATTATGTATTTAATTACTATGTATATAATTTAAGGTAACTATGATAAACATTTATGAAACTTTGGTCTATTGAAAATGACATGTCAATTGGAACATGGAACCAAGTCTCGAGGAACTTCCATAGGCTTATTTTATCCTTTAAGGTTTAAGATACTAGAATACACAAAAATGTAAAACCCCGCACTCAACATGGCCTAAACTTGAATGAAGTGATCATAGTTGAAAGTAGACTATTTTACGACACATAAATTAAGTGTTTGATATGTGCGAATCCAAGTTTAGTTCACTTTTTTCACATGTTTGCTCAATTACGATAAGCATATGTTATTTTTTATCTGGTAACGAATAAAATAGCTTGTACAGGAAGTAAATAAAAAGTTTCTTTAAACTTGCCCTAAACGCACACTTTCGGCCAGTTTTCCAAGATAAATCAGAAATTGAAGATAAGTTAATGTTTCCACTGAAATAGATACAAAAAAGCACTACCTGCTTCTTTTCATGGAAAATCGATCAGCCAGCCAATATCAACAAACTTTATTATGTACCCTTTTAAATCTCTCGAGGCTTGGTTTTGTGAGTTTATGATCCTTGTTGTTTTTTTATTCTTGCCGAGACAAATCACAGTGATGGAAGGATTCCATTATGGTCTGTGACCGATGTAAAGTCTTGAAGCAAATCGAATTTTTAATATTTCATGATAATAATAGTGTTAATATGCCATACTTCAAAATATTTTAATTCAGTGGTAAGTTTTTTTGTAATATTGTCCGCGATATGTAGGTATATATGTATTTACAAACAAAGCAAATTTATTTTCCGAAAAATAGCACTGCTTTTAGAGAACTTTACAAAAAAAAAACAAGAATCTAGCTATTCAACGAAACTTAGAATACTGCAAGATCGCGCCTCATTATTTTTTTAAAAAATACAGCGAAATTTATATAAAAGTGTACCACAGTGTAAACGTTTGTTTTATGAAATTTCTACTATTGGAAATACTGATAAAATAATTTTCATCTGTCTATCAGCAGTACACACAGTATGACATATCATACAATAACAAATTTATTGATATATTTATACCCAAAGCATTTTAATTGGAATTCTATTACATATATATGCTATGAGGAATCGTTTTATTAGTATTAATATATTTTAATGCGTTCAACGAAAGGTTATTTTTAGTTATAAACCTCTAAAATACTAAGCTTAAATATAACATCAAACAAATAACTAATATCTAGTTAACATATAATATTAAAATAATACGACTAGAAGGCAGAATTTTATTAGCATCATGAAAGTTATTTCATCAATATTAAAAAATGCAAACCAAACAAAACTCATGGGATCAATCTAACATGTGCTTTAATAATATGTTCGAGAATAATTATTCAATTCAGGGAGGGTTTGAATAATGATTATTTCCCAGATAAAATAAGAATTAACAAAAAAATATTTCTCATTTAAACAATACCGTAGAATAAATATCAATATTTTTTTTATTCTGTAACGCTTAAGTACACTTAACTATTTTTTACACGGTAGATTCGTTCCACAAAAATGATATAACTCAAAGAAAAGATGAAGATTGGTTCATGGTAATATTTGGAAAAAAAAACAACAGTGTAGTATAGAAAATCGCGTAAAAATGTCAATAATGAAGACCCAATAAGTAAATTACACGAATGATGGACTGGACATAAATTGCTTTCATCTCTAAAAATGTCTGACACGACTAATGTGCTAGCATCTAATGAAGTCATTTGTTTATTATTTTCTTTCTCGTGTTGTTGAATTTCTTGTTACTAGAAAATCTGTTATAAGCTTCTAAGTTTTTGGTGTCTGGAAATCGTGTTAGAATAAATAATTCTTGATAAAAAATAGTATTTCTACTTTTTAGTGGATCGTGTTATTCCAAGACCTTATAAAAAAGAGTTGAATGTAAGCTGTGGCAGTGGTTTGTGACTAATTGAAATTTATCGAAACACGCACTTTTGTATATTTTTTAACTGTACATGAATACTTTTCTATTGGACGAATATGTTATTGTAATTCAATTTTGATTTTTATCACTCTTGTACTGTTTATCATCAATTCTTGATGGAAAGGTCACATATTAAAAAATAAAGACTTTTTGTACTAATCCCAGATCAAGAATACAATTAGAATCGGTTTCGCTCATCATAAGTATTATCAACAAGCATCAAGTTAATAATGGTTATTTCTTAATTTTCAATAATTACAGCAATAGCCGCAAGTGTTTCATTGCAAACAAGTTTTGAATTAATTCGTATTCAAAGAGTTTGATATTATGTAATGTTTTCAGCTCGTTAAAACCTTTTTTTGTTATCTATTTCCGCTCCCAATGAGGAGAATATGGCTGTATAATGAAGGTATCTTAATAATAAAAACTACTTAGTTACTCAACCTCTCTTTTTGAAGAGAGTAGAGATAGAATAGTAAGATAAGAGTTAGGAAAGAACAAGGAGTTAACTAATCGCGCTCACCTCAAGGGGGGAGATATCGATTGAAAAAAAGGCTGTTCGTGCTGGGACTTGAACCCGTGAGATCCTTCACGGAAGCCAACGACGTTGACCACTGCGTCACGGATCCGACAAACTTCTATCTTACCCGATCAAAAAAACAGGGCGTAGAAATAGCGATTACCAAAAAAGTAGTCTTCTCTTAATCTTTTCTTTCTATCCTACCTTCTCTGAAAGATAATGTTTTTTTTTCATATAATATTTTATCAAATATATTATATTCATTCTTATGCCAAAAGTACTACCGAATAAGGAATATATTTAATTTAAAAATCAGCCGATTAACTAAATTCTTTCAACCAAATCAACAATCAACTTCTGAGCAAGAATATCATATTCACTGAAAATCCGAGTAAAAATCTAACTTATATATAAAATATATATCTCATAAAAGTGATTGACAGATAAGAAGATAAAATGTCATCCTTCTGATTGTTTAAAGACGTTGAAAAACCAAACGTGGTCAAATTCATCAATCATAGGGTTTGATATACAGTTGACATTTTTTGTGAGTCTATATTGATTTTTCAAGAGGTGAATCACATACATTCCAACTCTTTCATGTAATATAAAGCACCAAAGGAGATTAAGACATTTATAAGCTCTCAAATAAAAAAGTTACGGAATAATTAAAAGTTATAAAAAAATGGTTTTAGTTAAATTTAAAATGTAAACTGTTAGCCTGTTCATTTTTATTTATAAAAAAATAAGCTATTTATAATTGAAATGTATATTAAATACAAAATTAAACTTGACACAATATGATAGCGGTGTGTCAAACTATAAAGTCTTCACTCACGATCATTATGTATTCAACACAATGTTTTATATTTTAATAAATAAAATATAACAGAATAAGCTGAAACGAATGCCACATTATTATGTTGGTATTACACAGGTTAAGAATTCTTTTCTAAATTCTCAGTTAAGTGTAACCAGACTGAAAGCTTGGTTTACCTATTTGCTAGGGCAAGGGTGTCCAACCTTTTTTGCCACGAGATCGACTTTTCAATATTAAGTTTTGTCGCGATCGACTTCTAACATGATTCTTATATATTTTTTTATATTTATTTAGGGTTTTTTCCCCTTCTTCAAACATAGAAATGTTTATTTTAAACGCGAAATACATATCATTACATAGGAATCTGCATACAAAATAATTATATTTTAGTATATTTGCATATTTGATATTTAAATTATATGTTTTTTCGAAATTCACGGAAGCTGTCGGGATCGACAAAATTTTACTTTGGGATCGACTGGTCGATCGCCATCTACTGGTTGGACACCCATGTGCTAGGGCATTGGTCGGCAAAGTGCGGCTCTTTGGCCCCTTAAGTGCGGACATTAATTATTATAAGATTTGGCTCCCAATGGCTTCCACTATTTTTAAAAATTGTTTGTAATGTTCATATTTGGCTCTTTGGCGAATAAGTTTGCCGACCACTGTGCTAGGGCATCAACATCTTGGGGATTCCAGCTGAAATGTATATTTTTTCCATCTGATTTTTATTAATAAGTTTATATTTAAATAATTTCATGATTTGGTTGTCAATTCAGGCTTTGAGATTTGGTATTTGAGATAAGAATTCCAAGTGAAGTGAGTTAGATACGAAATGTATTGTTTGAGGCAACCAGAAGTTTTTTTTACCGGAAATTTAGTTTGGGGGGCTCATATTTTGGCACGGTTTGGGGGACTCGCGTGTGAAATAGTCTAGGGGCTCACTAAGTCTTAGTGCACCCCTGTAACCAGTGCTGACATTTTAAGCAAACTGTTGAATTCGTACTGTATATTGTGTAAACATAGTTGAGTTAATGTCGGTAGAATCGACATGATAGTACGTCACAGAACCCATTGGACCCCGGGCGTAGTTAGCTACCGTGTGCAATAGCAACATGCGACACATGCCTGCAGAGATACAATAAATCTGAATAAAATACCACGAGCTGTTTTACACTAACGAATAATACATTGTAGAGATTTATTAGTACTACACAAGTATACCACGGCATCGCGTATATCATCGCTCATCTAGCGTGTCATCACTCATCAGACATCGGCCATCACTCATAGCATTCATTATTCACCAGTCGTAACTCGTAACCTATTGCCATATATATATATCACGTGGCGAAAATTCAATTGTTTTAATTTTAAAAGCAGAAAACTTCTACGTCGTAGATTAATCCTTGGGGAAACCATTGTTTTCTCGCGGAAAAACGAATTTCGACCTATGGATTCTTTATTGGATGGATTCAGTCCGCTTCACGAATCCTTACAATTCAGTATACAATCAGCTTAAAATGCAGCTATTATATTGTTTAAAAATTGTTTTTTTTTTACTTAATAATAAATTATAAATTAAGTCATATGGTTGAGAGGTTAAAATTTTCGCTAAACTACATCAATTCACGGTCAACGGAATGAATGTCTGTCTGAGTGAATGTTTTACCAAAAATACTTATATAATCAGCGGTGCTATTCCCGCGTTCATAAAAATTATATTGAACGGCCTGAAATACTTAACACAATCACGGTTTGAGTATTTCACACCATCCAAAATAAATGTCTGTACGCGGAAATAGCACCGCAGGACTTTTTGGTAGATATTAAAAAATAACGCAAAGAACATTACATATTATGTAAAATTTTGCAATTTTTAAAAATCGAAATTCAAGTTAGACGTAAATGCCGTAGCTGGAGTAGCATTTTTTTCATGAATCCACAACGAGTAGGAAAAAGAGTCATCAACTAACAATTAGTCCGTTTTGAAATCTATCCTTTTTCCGAGAAGTTGAGCCACTACCATTACCAGTTAAACTCCTCCAATAATCAAAACAATTAAAAAAAAAAACTATGAATTGTTTTACTCTATGAAACACGCATTTGAGATAATGTACGTAATACTGTCGTAAACGAGTAATATTAACCATGAACAAAATGTAAATTTTCGAGAACAATTATTATGACGTGCGAGAAAATAATATTATTTAGCTTATGTTAGCATTGCGCCCTAATAGCGTAAAGTTGATGGGTGTGCCAAATGCTGCATTTCGCTGAAAAAATAATTGGTTATGAAAATAAACTAAAACACATACTTTATTAATACCTGAATATAAAAATGTAATACACTTGCAGTTGTTTTAAATTACATTACAATAACAATTTACGCTTTTTAGAAAGTATTTTCGAAAGTCACACTCTATGGTCTTCTTGGTAAGAGCTTTATCCTTACGGTCAGGCTGAGTTCTGAATTCATGTTACGGTATAGTTAACATCCAATTTAGAATTAAAAAAAAAAATAATTTGACATCTTAGACATGGCTGCTTTTTATGTCTCTTCTCAGCGAATTGATCCGGAGTGACTTATAAATATTCTCATCAGGCTTATCACACATGATTTTGTAACATTCAAAATATTTGGCGTGTTAGCATTAGCTGGACTGTATGATCAGATATACCGCGTGTTTTGTGTTTTTATACTCATAAACGCATTAAACAAAAAAAAAGCAACCAGTCGGATTGTTGAAAGATAAGAATTTCGTTAGAAACAATTAATACTAATTTGGCCTTCCAACTACAGAAGATTCCAGTGTCATATTTCAACATTTGCATTATAATATGTTTTTATAAGTATCACTGTAATTATTATTGCCAATAATATTCATAATAGCTGTCCTAATTATAACTACATTAATAATTATAAATTCAATAGCCGAGACATTCTTTTAACGGCGGTTCTGATGACCAATTTCTGAAATAGATATAAGATGTAATTTGTTTCCTTTGTTACATGTCTTGTTGGTTTATTTTTAGATGCAAGTTTAATCTGTGTTACGTGTCGTTTGACATATAATAAAATATATCAGTACTGCAAACTTTATAACAATCAATTTGGAAGATCTTCGACCATCATACCTCGAATGATAACGCATTGCGCATGCTTTATAACTACATTTAAAGGTTTCATTTAAATATTTGGCAGAGAGTTAACAAAACTTTTAGGGTGTTTACTGAAAATACTTGTTGGAAAGGCGTAATATGAATAAAAACACAATATTCCTTTGTACTTAATTTCCAATTTATTTAAACAAGTCAGGACCGGTTTCAATGGTGACCCGTGACAACACTCGCCATGAGCCAAGTATTTTATTGTATAAAATCAATTACGTTCATTTTTCCGCCTTGTTTAATAAATTTAGCTGTCTTTTTTGAGGTTTCCTTCAAGGCATATTTGTAAATCATAAAGTCGATTGCTTTAGCCAATATCTTGGCTACCCCTGCTATATTCTATTGAGTGAACCATTATATTTTCATAATTGATTGATACATCCTGCCCTAAATTACATTTCTGTTAAATAAATTTGTTGGGAAATTTCCCAGGCAATTTTTCACTTAAAAATTTCCACAAAATACAATTAACGATTTTTTTTCTTCGTTACCCTTTTGTTTGTTTACCGGAATTTAAGTATTGATTTTATGGAACATGACAGCTGTTTTGCATTCATAATCTACATTAGAACCATACGGAACGAGTACTGGCTTTTTTGAAAAACTATACGTTGATGCTTTATATGTTACTTCCTTTTGCCTGATACTTCTCTCATTTGAGCATTATCACTCATACAGTGCACGCAATGTAAATGATCAAAATGCGCTAACCAGCGTTGTCAAATCTTGATTGATTGGACAGCGTTAATTTCGAAGTCAACAATACACATTCTATTACAGTGGTCCTCAACCATTTTGGACGCTAGAGCGCATTCTAAAATATTGGTAGGGTGGCGGGCGTAAACGGTTTTTTCTAAGAACATTTATAATTTGAGAATGATAATGTAAATGTAAAAAAAAATGTTTATGTTTTAACAAACAGAAACAAATGCAAAATAAACATTTTATAAAAAAAGTTTAATATTAATATCGTTGGTGAGAGCCTCATAATTAGGAATTTATGATGATGTTCCTGACAGCAAACAATTATATAGATTGCATATCGGTGAGTCGAGATATATACTTTGAATATAATAAATCTACCCAAACAAATTTAAAACATTAACAAATTAAATGTTTTTTTTTTATTTTTTATTAAAAAAATTGCTGTGGGCCAATTTTGGTGTGCGCACAGAAATCGGTCCGCGGCACAGGGTTGGGTATCCCTGTTCTAGTACATATAAAGGACTTTTTGAGTGTTTCTTCTTGCTATTGTTGTGTTGAACTACCATGTGTTGGCTCTGAAATTATTACAGCCCTAGAACAATTGTGATTGGCTAAAAATATTACTTCTGTATGTCCTTGAAAAAAAGTCAATTTAAAAGCAGTGTTAAACTGTTTTAGAATTTTTTAAAAACCAAATTGTTAATTAAACATTTTTAAAAGAGCAGTGGCAGTCAGAACATTAAATCTAGAAAATAGAATGTAAGTTAATATTTTTTCTTTGATTTCATAAGATGGAAATTTAAGATGTCTTGTCGACATTAATCGACGGCATTTTTTTTGAATAGCCAAACAGTAAAACAAAAGTTATTCATCCCAAGGGCCCAATTCTGCAAATCAAATATTATATGATATCTTATGCGAAAATAAAGATATTTAACGTGACTACGTATTATAATATAGTTTACTCTTTTTATTTGTAATCCATACCTCAGGGGTGGGCTGCCAATATCTTAACAAGGGGCTCGGTAAATGTTATCCATTTTTTGTCCGCTCCCAATGTCAAGCATATAGCCTCTTAATGAAGGTATTTCACCAAAAGTTATTTTTCTACGAAAACTGCTTGTTACTTAGTCGCTTAACCTCTCTTCTCCAGAGAGAGTAGTAGGGATAGAATGATAAGGATAAGACAGGAATAGTGATTAACTAATAGTAGCACCTTGTTGATTCGAAGGATCGTAAGAGTGGGAGGCAATTTTAAGACATCACAAACACACATGCCTTTAAACGGAAAATAGATAACTCGATCAAAAAATGTTGTTTCGTACTGGGACTCGAACCCGTGAGGTCCAGCACGGAAGCCTACAACGCTGAATGAAAAAATGAAGGGACAAATTATTTTCAAATTTAACCATCTACAGAAATTGCAGTTATGTAATGATTTGATCTAAGACGAATGATTTTCTTATCTTAACAAGGGGCTCGCCGGCCTCGCCTAAATTTAACAAGGGGCTCGCGCGAGCCCCCCCCCCCGAGCCCCCTCCAGCCCATCCCTGCCATACCTGCTTCCAATGTAATGTATATGGACTTCTAATGGAGGTATCTCAACAGAAGATTTGATTGTTATTCAGTTGGTCAATCTTTTTTTTTCGAAGATAGTATGGATAGAAATGGTAGGGTCAGAACATGACTGTGATTAGCTTATCACTCTCGCAACGCCTCGTTGTTTTAGAATTGTAAAAGTGGGAAGCAATCTTTTGATTTCGCGAACATCCATGCCTTCGAACAAAGATAAATCGATTGAAAAAATGTTTTTCACACTGGGATTCGATCAAGTAAGATCCGTCACTGATGCCAGCTACGATTACACTGCCTTATTGATCTGACTACCTTATTATAACATCTAGTATTTTATTTTACATGAAAGCCTGTCTTTACAATAGATTTTGTGTATGGGTATAAATCGATGATCAACAACTAAATACGTACGTTATTAAATAAACTATGGAAAATAAATCAATCCGTCGTTATAAGTCATTAAAACAATGAAAAGAAAATAAATAATTTTCGGACTTTAAATCTAATTTTCAGGGTTTTCATCGCCTACTTAAGCTCCTTGGGACGTTGAAAGAGATTTGGAAATGTCATAGACACAAAGCATGCCGTAGCTTTGAACTCTTATATTACTTAAAAATCAACATTATAATCTCTTAAAATTAATTAATTAAATCCTTTTGATATAGAAAATAATTTATTCTCGATAAATCTATATTTAAAGTTCAATTATCTGCAAATATTTATGAATGGTATTTTTGTATAATTTTGCTTGTAAGAATTGATTTGGGCTTTCATTTAAAAACTTGATAAATTATTTTATATTAAATTTACTAAAAATTGTTTGTTACACTTTGTTATTGTAATAACCATGTCCGCTTCAAATGTGGAGTATATATACTGCTAATGGAATTTATCGCAACATAAGTGTAAGTCTCTACTCTACCAGAACCGCATGCTACTCAGTTTATAAGACTCTCCTTTTTCAAAGATAGTAGGGATAGAAAGATAGGGCTATGACAGGACTAGTGGTTAGCTGATCGCTCGCGATAAACCCTGTTTTTTAGGGTAGGATTGGAAGGTGAGAATTTGAGACATCACATACTGAAAACTCGACCACGCAGCAGGTCACCTTGTGATTAGTCTTACATAACTTTAAATTACCCCGTATCGTTTTACATTTATCAGTTGATAATGCTTCTGGTGAGCGAAACCGGTCCTGGTCTATAATAAATAATGTGGATAATGTATATAAAGAGTGTTTCATTTTTTTTATAATGTCTAATATAATTGAAACCTTGAGAAGTGAAGTGAGCCAAGAAGCAAAATAGCTAAACTTTGATATCGGACTCTTACAGTACAATCTTAGCGTTTTTTTGTGAATTGTATATTCTTATTTTAGGTAAAAACAATTTTCTCTTTTATTGCTCAATTCATTCTTCATTCTTTTCTACGATGCCACTTAGCTCACTTCTCTCCTCGGGGCTCAATGTAATGTATTAGAATTGACAGTGACCACAGTGAATGTCTATAATATTGAAAATATGAAATAAAAACCAATATTACTGTGGCCATACCACTGGCGAATAAAATATCTATCGTTTCCAATATTAGCCGAAGTAATTAAATCGGAGTTTGAGAGGGCTTTCCGATGACCACAGATATGTCCGACGACAGTCTTTGACGTTGACAAACAATGTGACATTGCTATTTTGCACAGGGTAGAGGGCTGTGGCAGGGCATCCAATTAACCGTCAAAAGCAACTTACCGGTTTTCGGTTTTTGTTTTCAAATAAATAAACCGGCTAACCGGCTTAAACCGGAATTATTTTCAAAAAACCAATCCTAGTCGCACACAAACCAATATTTCAAAACAAAAAAAAGTATAAGGCATTTTGCTTACTTAAATACGCGACCATTAGAGGTGAAGTGAGGTAAGTGGTATTTTATAGAAAAAATACTTTAGATGCGTTGTAATATTGTACACATCTTAAAATATCGTAAAAGTGAAGTAACCTCAGTTTAAACACATTGCAATAGTGTTTTCTCGGTAAAATAAAAATATGCAATCCACCATAACATCAAATAAAGACGTGATTGTACAAGTCCAAGAAAAACGTTTTTACATTTTAGTAGTTGGCTCACTTCACCTCTCGATGGCCCATATGAACAAATAATGTGAATAAAAGAGTAGATTAACTTTTTATTCAACCTAGTCCCCTTCTAATGTGAAGCATATGGACTTCAAATGAAATTAACCTAACGGTGTTTTTTTCAAGAACTAATTGTTATTCAGTTACTCTACCTCTCGTTTTCGATGAAAGTATGGATATAAGAATAGGGCTAGGAAATAACTCGTTTTTTCTAAGCCCCGTTATTTTAGGATTGGAATGGAAGAAGGGAATATTTATGTTACAAACACGCATGCCTATTAAATTTAAAAAAAATACTGTTTGTACTGGCGTTTGGAGCTGTGAGATACATCTTGAAAGTCAACGGTAATGACCACTGCTTCACAGACCTGACATATGAATTGTTGTATAAAAATCCATTGTATCAAAGAAGAAATTTTCAATAAACCCCGGTTGAAAAAGAGCAAAATAAACCGTTTTCGATTTTTCTTAAAACAGGCAATAAACCGGTTTCAGTTTAAGCCAGGTTGGAAGCCCTAGGCAGTGGGATGGAGTTAAAGAGCGATAGAGAAACATAAGTAGATTTTAGTTTGCTTTCAAAATATTCATGATTACATTTTTTTACATAACGTTGAAAATTTTAACGCACCTGTGTCGAAACGAAGGGAATGTGAAAATATCACTTCGTCATAAAAAATATGAAATATTAAATTACGTGCACATGTTCCCCGAATGCAATGTGAAATTTTGAAACATGAACTGAACATATTTTAAGATTTGATCCAACTAGGTATAGAGTTTTAAACCATTTGGTAATCCAGTTGAGATGCCAGTTTGTATACTACCGGTTACTGGAATCAATAATAAAATATTGGCAGTATGTAGTAAATGAATGGTTAACTATTTTTATATCAAAGATAAATTTTCTATGACATATTTTCAGACAAGATTTCTTTTATTATAAACACTTTTAAATATATGATGATACATTTGAATAATAATGTAATTATATAATACAACATATAAACTCTTTCATTAATCTCAATTACAGCTTATAATGTATCGATTTAATATTAAAATATCATAATCTATTCAAGTCTTCTAATAATCGAGTATTAAATTAGTACTTCAAAAAATATTTTAAACAAAAATTAGTCTATTTTCATATTTAATTACTTTTCTCGATGACAAATTCTGAATTTTCTATCTGAATATTTCTGAGTATTTACTGGAAGTACCTGTTATAAGATAGTATAAAAAAATGAGGAAATATATCGTTGTGTAAAGTCAGGTAGTTTTCAAGAGGCAAGATTTTTCTAAAAATTATAAGGTTCACTTCCTGAAAGCAGACAGAGTTATACAAACAAACTTATATTAGATTTATATAGTTATTTAAAAAGGATATTTTGGGGATATTTCTATCTACCTATATTAAATTCTAATGAAAATTTCAAGGTAATAATTTTATTTGTACGGAATTGTTCATTTAATTGAGTATCAGCGTTGAAGTACATATCGACTCATAATCGGAATCATTAATGAATGAAACTAATCAAACCGATCGAAACTAGGTTTTTTATTTACAGTGATTTCAATAATTTCATACATGGCTCAGAATATTTATTATATAATTGTATGTAAAAAGCATATTGTATGCTAGGAATGTATATCCTAACTGTATCAACAAATATATTTTTTTTCTATTTTCGATGCATTCGGCGGTACCTGTGTTGAAATTCATTTTTGATATATAATTTAAATTGGTAAATTTTTTATTCCACTTGTGTTACAATTTTATTTTTTAATAATTCACTGTATAAATATGTATATTTTTTTACCATGTCCGATCCCAATGTGGAGCAAATGTACTCCTAATAGAGTTCATCTCAACAGAAGTGTTTCTACGAGAACTGCTCGTTACTCAGTTGCTCAACCTCTCTTTTTCCAAAGAGACTAGGAATAGAAGGATAAGGCTAGGACAAGACTAGTTGTTAGCTAGTCGCTCTCCATACTCCTATTCATAGGATAGGATGGAAGGGGAAATTCAAGACATCACATAGACTCTGACTTCTATAAGTTTGCGCACGGAAATGCGATGACCGTTGAAACTAAATATGCAACCCCCCTCCGCAAAGCGCATTCTACTTACCTCACTTAGTCCACGAGTTTAGTCTGTATTGAAAAGTCGTGCCGTCATCATACTGATTATCGCTTCAATCATGCCTAAACCTTGGCGCTCTCAAGCTAAAAATATCATCGCCAATGTAACTAAGTTTTGTAAAGAATAAAAGTTAAACGGATCACCATTAATTCCACTGGAAAAAGCAAATGAACGAATTGCAAAAATGACAGCTATGAAATCACTGTATTACCAACTTCTAAAAAAAATCCCCAATTTTAAAAAATTGGGAAATTTATAAACTTTGATTTAATTGCGAGTCAAAGTATTATTTGTTTTTTTTAAACAATAAATAATAAAATAACTGTTTTTTATACACACTTTGTATATTAAATATTTTTAGCAATATATAAATGGCTTATTTTAAAATATGAACGAATCCTAATGGCCTTTTCCAAAACAGCTCTCTTTTGCTATTCCATTTTTGTTAATTATAGATGTGAGTGTAAGAACAATTTAAAATATAAAAAAGATGGTCAATACAGGAGACAAGCTTATAAAATCACTCACAAAACATAGGCTATGAAAAAAAAACTAGCATAATAGACGATTTTGATTTTGCCATCAGGCAGAGTTCAATCTTTTTACAAACTAAGAAAAGAAATACCGACGCTTTGTCCAAGTCTTTTAATGGTTTTAAAAACCGATATAAATTATCAAGGCAAACCATAGTACATATTGAAACTCATTTACTATTTATATTAAAAACGTATATATTTTTTTTGAGTATTATTAGGGAATAAAGATTTTCAAATTCTGGCAATCTTTTTTTTGCGACTGTTATACCGGAAATACATGCAGCGCCACGGTCCCGCACGCACTGGTATAGCGCTCACACAGTACATCCATGCCTTGGAACAGAAATTCATAAATCGATTGAAAAATCAATTTATAAAACTGTCCGTACTGGGATTCGAACCCGTGACTTCCGTAATCGAAGCCAAGACCACTCGACCACACCCAAGCGGCTGTATAAATATATTTTTTAATAATGTTTTGAGTTGATTGTCCTAGCAATTAATTATCGAGCCAAAGAGCAATTAATAGCTTGTTTTACCTTTCAATATGAATTGAAAATATCAAGAAAACCCTTTTTATATTATGTTTTATTATCAATAACTTTTTTGTGCGTTGCCATTTTCCGATTTTCGTGTGTGCTTTTTCTCTTGGACTTAATACAGAACTTCCCAATATTGTAAGGTAACCTCTGCTTTTTTTTTATTTCGATGTAATTTTCTACCGAGTTTTCACATTTAGAAACGTGTTGTTGTAACCATTACACCCGCTCCCAAGCGTTTATTACGATCAAGCACCTGGGCGTGTTGCCAAGATGAGTACTGCCTTTAAAAAATGAAAAAGTAAAGCTTATTGTTAAAATTTTTAACCACGGAATTTTCCAAAGTATAGATGAAACTATAGATGATATAATTTAATTAAACATGGGAAAAACTCGACACGCTTTCTGGAATCATTGTTCATAAAAAGTAATTCATTAAGATGAAAAAGTTTTTCTTATAATTGAAAATGAATGGGTGTAATTGTTATTTTATTTTAAAATAAATGACGGTGGTGAAAATGCAATAGAGCTACTAATTATTATTCGATGATTTAAAATTGTTTTTTTTTGAGAATCCTAATGATCACACCTCCCCCATCCTTTCAGTTTAATATTATAATATAATGTGAAATATGATACATTGAATTTAGATATTGATAAATGCAATCGTTTGTCGTTTACGAGACGGCTACAGGTGAACGTTTATCGTACCAATATTCGACGAATAGCCGAATTCTCTAACGAATTTACTATTCCTTCTTACATGTTACAAATCGTTATAAATTTAAGGACATATAATTTGTTCCGCCTAATCTTTGAAGGATTTCAAATTATATTAGATATGTATTATACTTGTAATAAAATTATTAAACTCGAGATTAGGTTGAGTGTTTGGGTTGTAAAAGATTTTAAAAACATATAACATTATCGTCAATTATTGAGAATAAATAAATATTATTATCCAGCTTCACTTAGAAATATGCTCCCACTTATTATTTATAATTGATAAAAACATATGCCTTATTTTTTCTCCCAAAACGGACAATAATATTGCAAATTGTGATTTTACTAGAGCTTTAAAACTGTCAATAAAACTTAAGACAGTTATATAAAAAATACTAATCGTATATCGCCCACTGTGTTCCTTATGCGCCAAAAATAAAAATAATATATTCATACAAAATACGAAACAAAACAAAACATTGTAATTTTTCATAATTCGTGTTGATGTATTGTTTTGTGAAATATACAAATCGTCACAAAGGCTAAAATAATTTTATTTCATTTTTTTTCATTGGTTCATGTCAACAGTTCAAAACGTTTATTTTTTTTATAATTTCATTGTTTGAATAATCATATAATCTTTTAACGTTATTATTTAGGTCTGTGTTATTTCATCTGTAAATTACATACTTGTATAACAAAAGCACTTTTTTTTGTAATCTACGATCAAATTATTTAATTAAAACTCTGCTTTGAACTTTTCATTTAACTCACGTTTTAAAAATATGACAAATCTTATCTGTGATACGTTTAAATTGAATAAAATTAGCTTGCTTGTTCCATTCAGTATCTATGAACGCCGTACGTAATATTTACTACGTAAAAATATTGCAATTTATTTATTTTTATTTAAAAACTGTATTTTTTTAAATAGCCTAATGTAACTTAAACGAATTTGCTTTGAATAATCTCATATTTATTATCGTTCCCAAAACACTAAAGTAAATTTAGAAAATGACTCCATAAGACAGTGGTTTCTAAACTTTATGTTACTACGCCTCCATTTAAAAACAAAAACATCTTCGCGACTCCCTCTGCAATAGTCCACGCCTCTCGGCTTGGAAATTGCTGCTATAAGAAGTGAAGTGAGCCAAGTAATAAAATGGTGAAACTTTTCTATTGGATTTTTAAATACAATCACATCTTTACTTGGCGTTTTGATGGATTTCGTATTTTTATTTTAGGGATAAAACACTATTGTAGTGTGTATTTACTTAACTCACTTCTTTTTTACGATAATGTAATAAATGTAAAATATTATAACCCACCTAACTCACTTTTTTCTAAAATATCAATTGGCTCACTTCATTTCTCAGAGGCACAAATATAATACTTTATTTAAGAATATAACTAAAAATGTTAGAATAAATGAGAGGATGTATTTTGTTTCTATTCTATGTCACCATATACAGCTAAGTTAATATAAGTTTACAAATAGTTATGATGAAGGTATAAGCCGAAATAGCTGTCAACCATATATAAAATAATATTTATAGAAGTAAAATACTTTGATATCATTTCACCTTTTCACAATGAAGTTCTACCAAGCAAATGCCAATTTAATCAATAAAACGACAAACTTTTAAACAACTGACTTCGCTATACGCCAAGTAGAGTATGCAGGGATAAAAATAATACTCACAACCATTTTTTGGGTACAAAATTGTTTGAAAAATTTTCATTCTAACACTTATGTCATGGAATCGAACATTCGCAAAAAGGTACCGATGAAAACCTCAAGTCGTTAATACTTAGGGCAAGGAAACCGGCTATATATTCAAAATTTGACCACTACAAGTCGATTCTTATGTTAGAAATGATCATTTTATATAATTGTGTAATATTAATCATATACGCGCTTAACTTATTATTTTAATTCACTATTTTAAAAGAATACACAGGATAACTTTATCATTTGAAATTAGTATTCATATATTTCCGTAATTATTACTCAACATTCTAAATTGCAAAAATTAATTTCATAATCATAATTCACAACTTTTAATTCAAGTCATGTCCTACGTCAATGCGAACATTTCTGGTAAAATTAAATGGCCGGCGACTTCTAAATGGCTGCCCAATTATGGCGGGTAAATGAATTAAAATGAATGCAAGTATTTCTTATGATTAAAGTTGCCTTCACAGTATCACGTGGCGTTATAATGAATGAAATTAATTTATATATAATATCATGCAAGTAATACAAGTGTAGGAATATAACATATAAAGCAATTCGTTGTTAATGTTATGAACATATCCTTAGAAAACATAAGTTAAGATTGGTTCTTTGCTAATAATACGTGTGACCATTCCAAGCTTATCAAAAATATTAACACCATCTAGGACAAGTAGTTCCTAAACTTATTATGCTCATGGATCCCCATTTGAAATAATAAATTTATTTTGAATGCATTGAATGTTAAATGGTGATGTTCTTTTTAAATGGTATTTATGTATTATTTATTAAAATTAAAAATTTTGTTTTAAAATACAAAAACACACTATTTTCATTGAGATGGGCGAACCTGATGGGATGATATTAGATTATTTATATTTGACTCAATGTTTGCGAGTAAAATCCGTAAGTCTCCACGTGCACTTATATTCAGCCGAGGTTTTGTTTTTCACGATGAGGTTCATAACTGATATACATCCACGTTCTTCTAATCAATATGTTTCCATAATGTTGGATTCAAAACTGGAATCTGTTTTTTTAACCAGAATTTGTGGTATCCGTAATCAAATATTGGTTTTAGCTCCTTATTTGTGGATAATTCAATAATTTGCTAATATTAAAAATAAGTAATAACAAAAAAGGTATCAGGAATATTTTTTATATTTATTCTTTCGCGTACCCCCTTACGTTGTTCACGTACCCTAAAATGATTTTTTAATTTGTCTCCGACCCCCTCAGTAGCCATAAACCACTGATCTAGTATAATAATATTACATGTCAGCTGTGTGTAAAGAAGATGGTACCAAATTTTCAAGAATACTTTTATTAAACGCGAGGGACAAATTTGATACGAGAGTCAAAACACTAAATGGCAACATAACAACTAAGGCCGCCGTTAATATTTAGTTACATATTTTAAGCATTTTCAATAAAAATCACTGGGAATTAAAATGTAAAACAGTGATAAAAATATGCTTTTACGACATGGAACTTAAATAAAAGAAAAACCAAGCACATAAACCTGGTAATGGTAAAAACCCGATATAACCGAAAACTTCTAGATATAAAATAATTGCACTTGTGGATTAGATAGTTTTCACTGGTACAAAAGAACTTAATTTTTGATTTTGTTGAAAATATAACAAAATACATATTTAATGTATATTTTTTTTATTTTAAATTTTTTATTACAACCATCCGTGCATATAATATTATATTTTAATTCAAAAATAAAATATTGTAGCCAAAAGAGTTCTATGGGGAGCTACACTATAAGTGCAAATCATCTAACCGAAAGTTCATTTAATTCTAAGCCTATTTTAATTAATAGGTAAAAATGTGGCCGACCAAAGCAACGAAACGTCGCATCGCTTAATTAAGGTTCCCAATCGAATTGATTGATTAATTTATTAATGTTCGGTACAATATGGTCTAAAACAATGCAAGAATTTTCGTTTGTATTTTTATACTGCGAAATCATAAATAAATTTAAATATTATATATTCAAATATCGCAGATCGTAGCGCCATATCATTAACGCTCCTGGGGGTTCGTCTTATTCGTTCGCGGTGTCCACTGGGTCAAATCCCTGTACCAACAATTTCATAATCTGATTTTAAATACGTGGATATAATTATGTGATGTTTACATTAAATGCTATTCACCTCAACCTTAGCACTGATACCAGTATAACCGGCTAGATAACTACTAGTTGCTTTATAGACCCTTCCTTCTATTTTTATTCTTTCCGAAAAAGTGTATTGAAAAAATACGACCGTGTCAAAAAACAAACCAAGAGATTTTCATGTCAAAAAAAAGATTTTTTTCATTCTATCAATTGTTGGAAATAGAGAATAAACGACAGCTGAACATGTCTTTTTTGGATCTTCGTTTACATTGCGTCTCTTATGAATTGATGATAATTTATGTTCAAAAGAATTTCTAACATTGCTGGATGTGTGGTCGCTTGTTCAACGTCGTTGGCTTCGGTCACTGAGGTCTCAGGTTCGAGCCCCAGAACTGACAGTTCTTATAGATTGATTTTTCAATCGATTTATATGTTCATGGGTGTATGTGATGTCTTGAAGTCCCTTCTACTGCCCATTCTTTACTTATAATAAGGTATAGTGAGAGTGTTTATCTAACCACTAGTCCTGTCCTAGCACTATCGTTCGATTCCTACTCTCTTTGAAAAAAGAGAAAAAAGTTGAGCAACTTCTGTAGAGATTAACTCCATTAGTCCATATGCTCCACATTGGGAGCGGACATAGTTAAAAATATCCTTCATTTTCCATATGTGACTTTATTGATTTACGTTATATACAATAAAATGAAACTTCTTGAACCAATATTCCATTATACATAGAAATGATAATATGAATGTTCATGGTGTGCGGTACCAATCTATCATGTTCAACGAGGGATAGATATTTTGTTATTGAAACATATCGTCTGTGGAAAGGAAAAAGGACGTAACCCACAGTTTTTCAAAACAGCTTTTTTTTCGATAATCACGATGTATCAAACTTGATACACATACATGCAAATGCCGATTTAGTATCTAAATTTAGCTTTAAAGTTTGAGAAAGATGACCATGTAAAAAATTTAAACCAAGAAAAAAGACTGAAATAAACTTTTTTCCTAAATAATTTATTTAATTAATAATTTATTATGTTGATTGACCACCAGTTTAGAAGTCTCCGTGCATTTCAAGGTTGTGTATAATTCATAATTTGCTTATGGCACAAAATCATCAAAACACGTTTTATGCGCCTCCTGTAAAAATTTATATGTGTGGGTTACGTCATTTTTCCTTTCCACAGTCAATATGTAATTGCATTTATCATTGAAAAACTGTATTATGAGTAAAAACGGCATATGAACAAAATAATCGTATTGTAATACGTCTAGAGAGCGCCAACTAGTGTTATATTAAATGTATAGTGCAGTACCACGCGTGGCTTTGATTCCCAAAACTATCAATTACGTACATGATTGTTTTAGCCGAGAATCTAATCAAAAACATCCAGATACAAAATACTGACAGCCAAGTGTACATGTATTGAATTTCAAGACTTCGGCAAGTCAGTCATGACTCATAGTGTATTTTCTTAGTCAAAATTGGCTGAGGGGTGGCAGCGTGCAATAATTCCGACTTTGAAAATGTACACTTCAAGAAATTAATGTCGGAAACTAATCAGAACTAGGGTTGCTAACTGTCATCGGTTGGCCGGGATTGTCCTAGAATTGGAACATTCCCGGAAATTTAAAGAAAACTATTCCATTTATGTATTATTATCGAAATTGATATCGTGTAAATCATTTGAAAGTCATTCTAACATACGTTCCCTCTCCCACTATTATTAAAAGAATTTGTGATTGCAGAAAAAAGTAAGACAACATGTTATAGGAAAAACTTAACTATAACGTTAAATTTGTTATTATACTATTTTTTATTTTTTATTTTTATGTAATATATATATAATTTAATTTCTATAATAGTTAAAACAAATTTAAAAAAACTGTATTTAATTTTTTTCATACATTAAAAGTATCTTCAAAAAACCAGGTAATGGCTGACTGGTAATGATGATGTTCAGTTTTAAGCTATTTGTCCCGGAATCGTTACAGAAAAAGTTGGCAACCCTAATCAGAACCCACCCATATACGTCTCAAGAGGCTGTCATAATCCACGGTAAGTTATTGAGCTATAAGTTATTGTAAGTTATAAGTTATTGATTATTGTAAGTTCAAATCAGCTGAGGTTAGGTTAGATATCGAATGTGGAAAGGAAAAAGAACGAAAGCCACGCATAACAAATTTTACAGTTGATACAAAAAACGTGTTTAAATGATTTTGGAACTAAAGCAAATTATGATTTTTTTTTATTTTTTTCAAAATAAATCATTTTTAAGTCTTTTTCCTGATCGCAATTTTCACAGGCCCTTCTTTTTTCAAACTTAAAAGCGAAATTTAGCTACCAATTCAGAATTTTCAGCTTACATTCTTTCGAAAGAACGTGTATCAAGTTGTATATATTGTGATTTCGAGAAAAAGGTGTTTTAGAAAAACTGTGGATTACGTCCTATTTACTTTCCACAGTCGATATGTTAAACAGATAGAAATCCAGAATCACAACAAGGTGTTGAAGTTTTTGAGGTTATGTGAAATGTCAAAAAACACATAAACTGCGTGATTACTATGATACAACACTATGAATGCAAGGGTGATTTTTTAAAAATCTTGTGAACAATTTATCTTTTTTTTTTTTTTAAACCATGTCCGCTCCCAATGTGGAGCATATGGAATTTATTTCAACAGAAGTGTTTCTACGAGAACTGCTTGTTACTCAGTTGCTCAACCTCTCTTTTTCCAAAGAGAGTAAAGATAGAATGATAGGGCTAGGACAGGACTAGTGGTAAGATTGTCTAGTTGAGGTGTTCATTAACTCGATGGCTGCTACAGACGAGATAACTCGTAATTTTTTTCGTGCTCAACACGCCAAAGACGAGTTATCTCGTCAATAATTAATTAAATTAATAGTTATAGCAAATTATAGCCGGCGTGCTAGGTAATTACTATTAATTATCTAAGGCAGCTAAAGGGCTTATTATTCTCTCGTGTATACTGTAAGTAGGTAAAACGAACAATGTATACTATGACATGCACACATTAACTGTAACATGTGTATATATTATAGTATAATACAACGAATACATGTGGTACAAATAACAAGCATTTCGTGAGCTCAGCTCGAATATCTACTGTACATATTTATCCCATCGTATTATAAGAATTTATACCAAATAATTTAATAAAAGTCAGTAAACTTTACTTCGGGGACATCAGGGTATATAAAAAAAAAATAAACAAACATTTGTTGTAAGATATTTGAAATTTCTCATTGTGGATTATATTTATATCATGAATATAAAACACGGTATTTTACGTTTGTCTGCCTTTTAAACTTTCATAAGATTTGTCAGCGCCACAATTATTTTGTGCGGAATATAAGCGGGAGAATTATCTGGGAATTTCCCTCCATCCCGAGCATCCGTTGTTGCGAGCTGTTATCAGGAAAGGTCGACGTTGGCGAAATACCTGCGCGCCATTATTGCCAAAAGTTTTTGCTACCTGATATTTTTATACGGGCAACATAAAGTTTAATTAGATGATCAGCCGAACAATTTTATGATTATAAGATTGGGAAGACCGGAGAATGAAACCAAAATGGTTTCAAAAATATACATTATTCACTTATTTTTTAATTAAAATCTCTCGTGCCTAACGCACCAAATGTTTTTGCTGGATTTGTGCGACCACCCAAATTATTATTGAATTATTGTAAGTAGTTTAGTGGAAGCAGAATCAAATTGTGTTATAATACAAATACAGTAAATCCTCCATTTACACTAAAGTTGGGACAGTATAATTCGGGGTAGTGTAATTGGGGGTGTGAATCTCATATAAAATTAGGGATTTGGTTTTTTCCAAAAAAAAAAATATTTAGTTACCAAGTGATAAAATGCAAAGAGCGCCAAAATCCCACACATAGACAGTCGCTCGCTATACGTGTATAGCCTGGCACGTGTTGAATACACAGACACTAGCCAATATTTTACTGTATGCGCGGTACAGACGACCGTCTCGTAGTAACGACAATGAAATGCGACCGTGCAATTGGGGGATTTGCGGCGAATATTTCAAGCCAGCGCGTAATTCGGGGCAGTAAAATTGGGAGTTCGACTGTACACATATAGTAGAAATAGTGTAAAGCTTTTGGTAAAATAAATAAAACTATATATATTATGATAAAAACCGGTTTCATTCAGTGAAGATACTTTTTTAACATATCAATTATAGTAGTTTGATTTGTGTTTTATTTTTATCATTTATTGTTTTTCTGCAATAATTGACAGCCCACACAATTGGTCAATAATTTTAATTTTCAACTTTATTATAAACCAATAAAATAAGAATTAAAATTATATGCTCCCCACAGTGCGGTAACACAACACGGGAATAAGGTAACAAGAAAATTCATAGAAGTGATGAACCGTAAACATATATTTATAGGGCATCGAAGAGTGCAATAATACTGCTAAATCGTATACATTTATAAGCATTATTTAAATAAAAGTAGTAAATAAATCCCTTTTTCAAAAAAACTTTTCTTAACCTCTTATAACTGGGCGTAGCGAAAGTAAAACACTAGTCCTGTCCTAGCCTTATCCTTCTTCTTCCCTACTTCTTTCCCTTTTTGAAAAAGAGAGGTTTAGCGACTGAGTAACAAACAGTTCTCGTAGAAAAACTTCTGTTAAGATACCTTCACTAGGAAGCCATATGCTCCACATTGGGAACGGACATAGATATATAAAAAAAGATAAATAAACAGTATTAGTTTTCATTCATTTATAAAATCCATAATTTATTTCTTAACAAAATCATATCGATTAAAAAAGCATAAAATAACAAGTTCTTTATGAACTATGATTATAGCATAGTTTTTGGCGTAAAATATTTTTTTCTATCAATACCAAATTAAGCAAAACATGAATCTGATTTTTCAATCAACGGAATTGCTAAAAACTGATTTTTTACGCCACAAAAGTCTTTTTAAACGCTAAAAACTCCCAAACTGCTTCAATTTTCTTTTTAATTTTTTGTATTATTTCGATCAAACGTTTTTATGTTGTCGTTTGCACACCTTAATGGAAATTATGCATATTTTGCACGGTTATGGCGTAACACATTATATATTATTACATAATATATAAAACACAAAACTACATTTTTTCTACAGATATACCTACCTTATAGTATCTACTTATATCTTATAGTATTTAAGGCGTTTATGAATTCTTATTTTTTTAAATTAGTAAAAACAAAAAACTGTGTAGTTTACGAGAGAGTAAAAAACTTTTTAGAAAATAATTGCGTAAACAACGAATAATAATTTAAGTGTTTAATGCAGTCAAAAACGAATATTATTAACCATTTCACTATAAAAAATAATCAAGGTGTCTGCAAAAAAATAAAAATGTATTCTATCGCACATTGTATGGAGTGTGACAGCTCTTTCATTTATTGACGCTTACTCGTAGACAATATTATGTAGTTTTATTTTTATCTCATTATATTTGTCAAGTACATGGCGAATTGGCGTCAGCTGCTATGTCATGTACTATAATTTTAATTTTAACAATAAATAAATAAATAAATACTAGAAAACTATCGCATAGTAAATAATCTTGTTTGATTTAACTTTGAATTATCTGACAATGCTTGCTTAATTTGGTAACCAAATTTTGATCCGGTCGCTTCAATCGAAGATGTGAAATATGTTTTTTTTTAGTTATGAAAGATCCTTCGATACAATATTACATAAAGCTGTACAATGAAAATGCTCTCTTAGCATATTCGGTACTCTGTTGTATGAAAATCTATGATCCTACGGTGCTAACAGAGGAGGCGTAAGATTTCAATGAGTTTTTCAGTTAGATCTTAAACCTGAAACTCTTTTTGATTCTATAAAGTCATAAAGGCAATTTTGCATATTTATATATTTTTTTAAGTTCATATTTCAATTTAAAGTAATGAAATTAAAAGCGCCGTAAAAAATGTGATACGCTGAGTTTTGTGCACACTATCAACATATCCCGGTATTGGAATCCTTAGTGTCAACTATACTAATATCTATTGGTGTTTTGAATCAATTAGCTACCACACAGCCAACTGATATCATGCATTGTTATTTATAAATTAAACAAAATTAGAGCAACGTTTTATCAAATTGTGTGTTTACAAATATGTATCTTCGATTTAAACAATGTAAGTATTTCTAACATAGTCTGTCAACAACTCAATATAATCAATAGTTTGTCCATTATTAAAAAATATATTTTTAAATTCAAAAAGGTTGACTATTTCAAACTGAATTGAAATACCTAAGTGTTAAATTATACGATGCGAACTGCGTCTGTTCCACATTATTCCTAACAAATGATGTACGTGCCACGCTCCCATTTGTGTGGAGCCCTGATGTTTCTTACAAGCGCTTACGAAAAACAGATACAGTAATAATTTATGGATGATTTAAAAGGAATAAATATTGTAATTTTTACTCTGTGGAAACCTAACACCCTTTAATTCAGCATTCAATACTTTATTTATTATTAAATGAGATACAAGAATGTAAATTTGTCTAAGTCGACATTCTTCGTAACAATATTCTTGTCATTAATCGAGAGTAACTTTATTATTCAGAACGGCAACACTGCCGTTTTTAGCACTGTGAATTTTGAGAAGTATGTCTTTTTAAATATGTCAAATTTTAATCATTCATTTAAGTTTATTTCGACAGAACCAATTATAACATAGCGTCAGGTTTATAATAATTAGTCTAAATAGTTTATTTAGTGTACTTTTTATCCACATCCGCTCTCAATGTGGAGCTTCCTAATGGAGATATCGCAACAGAATTTCTCTACGAGAACTGCTTGTTGCTCAACCTTTCTTTTTTTTTGAAGAGAGTAGGAATAGAAATGATAGAGTTAAGACAAGAGTAATGGTAAGTTAATCGCTCTCTCTCTCTACGCCCCGTTATTTTAGAATTGGAAGGGTGGGAGGAAATTTTTAGACACCACAAACATCCATGTTTTCAAACTGAAATCGATTGTAAAAATGTTGTTCGTACTGGGATTCGAACCCGTAAGGTCCAGCATGGAAGCCAACGACGTTGAGCACTGTGACATGTGCACAAAAATCAAGACTGTGTTTAGTGTAATAGTAATTGGTCATTGTTGGGAAAACGCTGATTTAATCGTATTGCGTTCTCAAGCTTTTTTTAACCAGTCGATTGGAAATTATTTTTGTTTAAAAATCTAACACCATCGATATTACTTTGATTTTTTACTTTTTTCAAGATTTAAATATAGTTTTTATCAATAAATAAGTATATACATCAAGCTGTCAGACACGATAAGTTGATTTGTAAAATTATCGTCTTTCAATTGTTTCAATTCATACAGACATAATTATGATTATCGATATCATATAGCTAGACAAAATACCCCGATATGAAATGAGAAATTGACACATTTCATAATATTTTTTAATATGAATGGATTAATTATTGATTTCAACTCGTGATCTATGATTGCAATATTCTATTTATAAAGTTGTATTTAATGTGATATAAAATCGTTTCATAATCAACCCAATTCTGAAAATGGCACAAAAAGAGAGATTGCCCGGCAATAATTATTTTTTCCCGTTCTTATAGAATATGATACTTAATGGTCTTTGAGAAAAGTTGTTGATATTTTTACGATCTACCAAGTCTCACTAAAAACGTTGTACTGAACAATTTCTGGTTATAAAAATATATTAATACATAGCAATAAAACAATGTGAATATTTCTTTCATCGTTTAATCTTATTTTCATTTGAAAATTACTTTGACGAGATCGTAGGAATCAATTTTCAGAAAACGGTAAGTAATAAAGTAAAACTCCATTCAAAAATAAATGATCGGTTTTATGCTGAATTGTAATTTTCTGCAACAAAGAAATTTTATTTTAAATACGATTAGCTCTTTAGGGGTGGAAAACGATTGAAGCCTAAGGGTATTTTATTATTTGCAAAGGAATATATTGTATATAATTTTTATTGGCTATTTAAATATAACGTTATATATGTATGTATATACTTCAAACCGATGGACATGAGCTATAGACGATCACGTCGTGTGTAAGACTAGATACCAAAGATCAATAGAAGGTCAATATTGACCCTAAGTAATTAATATCTCTGCAAAATATATTCCTTGCCAAATGTCTTAAATCTGTCACCAAATGAATGACTAAAGAGTCAAAGCCACATGACAGGCCGCCAATTTTTAATTCTTAAAAAAACACACGGGGAAAATTTTCATACAATTTTCTGAATCATTGGATTCAGTGTTTACAGTGTTTGGAATCAAATTTTTAAAACAAAAAATCACCAAGTGTTGCAATTAAGCGTATAAAATTTTATGTACTTTTATTTTGATTGATTTGAGTACTTTTGGACCCCAAAATAGATGAGGTTCAAACACTATTAAAAATAATACGAACAACTGAATTTTAGCAGTGTAGTAACAAGTGGAGTGGTGGAAATAAAAGCATGATAAATGGGTAATACGATGATAAATCCGCTGTGGTCTGGTTGGGTAGAGCTTGTTCTTTCAATTAGATGGGCCTAGGTTCAATTCCTGGTAAGGTCAATGTCAAATTTAGATTTTTCAATTTAAATTTGAGACGTAAGACGTGGGTGTTTGTGATATCAATTTACCCCGAGTTGATCTCGAGTGACTTATACAAAATTCTCATCGATTTTTTCTCGTATGATCGTTAAAATATTTGACGTAATTATATAGTACCAAATATTTTTTTTTAGTTCAAAAAATTAAAATAATCAAAAAAAAGGTGTTATATAAAATAAAATAATCTGTACACAACTTATTTTAATTTTGTATACAATTACCAGGATAAGTAATGTTTAGTTAAGGTTTTTTAATCTGACGATTATATGAAACTGTGGAATAGGTACTATAACACGTGTTATGTATTTCCGTCAAGAATTTGCTAAAAAAAACACCATTCAAATGATTTGACAATTTTATTTGTACCTAATGGAAAGCTAACCGTTTGTTAATCTGTGTAATCGTATTAAATATAAAATATAGCTTAATTAGTATAACAATTGAAAAATAAAATGTAAAAAAAAGAAAATAACTCTAATTTCTGCTTTGTTTAGTAAATTGTCCGAATGTTAATGTTTTTTTTATATCATGTCATTAAAAACAGTCGCTGTTGGACAAAAATTTTGAAATTACTGCCGCAGCGAGGAGAGAGATTTTTTATACTTCCAAGGGAATCATTGAGAGCAAAGTGCTTGGCGAAAATTCCTTCAGGCCTCTGTCGGGGGCAAAAAAAAACAAAAAGAAATGCCAGAAAAAAGAGGTAAAGCGGCGGCAAAGCCATTAACCCCATGTCACTTGCAAAGAAATAACATAAAGTATGCTTAGAAGGGAATTACTCCTAAGACATATTCATTCGGACGAGTTGTGCCGTTTGCAATATGCCTACCTCTTCGTAAATCTGTTTGAATTATTCAATACAATGGTATATTTACATTTATTTATGTTTAAATACTTCCGTAAAATAAAATGAGCGTACGTCAGTATTTTTTACTCACTTACTAACTCACATAAAATAAATGTTTAATTTCTTGTTTAACACTGTTTTTTCAAACTTTTGACCAGAGCTGTAGACGCGGAGTTGCAGTATTTTGGCCGGAGTCGGAGTCGTGAAATATGTGCGGCTCAATTTTTTTTTGAAAAATATATTTTACGATGTGTATTTAAACAAAATAGTCAAAAGTGTTAATATTTCATTCTTGACTGACTAAAGATGATCTGATGGTACACATATATATAAGTTAAAATGAAATTATTTAAAAAAAGTCCTCGAAGTCGGAGTCGTCTTTTTTTCACGCGACTTCACATCCCTGCGTTTGACACATTTATTTATACAAATATGAAATACCATTTTTTTAAATTGTATACATCTTAATTTGGTGAATGCATTCAATATTGTTTCTCACAAATCGCTACATGCGAATAATATATTCTAACACATTCTTTTGATTGGTAAATAACAACAGTGAAGATTACATTTAAGTAATAACAACCATAAAAAAATACAAACATCATGTTGATTATTAGATACATCGCTTCATTAGAATAAGCCAGCAATTTTCAAACTGGGAGGTGTGAACTATTGCAAAGGGAAGTGCAAACAGTTTAAAATATTGTTATCATATGAAATAAAGGATTGGAAGGCGTAGTAATATAAAACTACTGGTCTAGACTTCTAGGTCGCAATTAATCTGAAAATAGCCCCGCGAGTTTTACGTAAGTCGCTCAAATCTCTACCTCAAATAGGATAGGGATAACAAAGCTTTCAGAAAAAGTTTTGCTTAGCTAGGATTTTTTAATGGGATGATTATATAAAATTACGTATAGGTAAAAAAACAAACACAAACATAATAATGAGTATTACAGACACCCTTTAGTATCTAGAATATAAATTGTAATAAATTTGAGAATATAAGTGCAGATCTCAATAAGTGCTCAATTACAAATTCATATATTTCGTATTGGTAGGATATTTTTTTAAGCCACATACCGTATCACGCATAGGTTGCACAACCAGAACAAAAACAAAGTTATCTATTTTACTTTTTAATAAAAATGAATTTCCACAAAGCAATCACCGGGAGATGTTTTTTATCTTTGATTATGTCACTATGTGTCTTTTTCATGTAGAATATGGTTTATATGAGAAAATAAAATTGTCTAAGCAAACTTTACGTTGCTTGATCCGAACCCTGGTAGCTAGTAGGTACTTATAATAATCACCTAATTGCCTTGTTAATGAAACAGCTGACAGGGTTGCGTCTAAATGAACGTTATAGTGAATGGTTCATTGAGTACGTGCCACTTTGCGTGTATCACGAAAACCAGTCGCGTCAAACTGACAGCATATGTAAAAATATACAATTAAAATTCATGATTTATGAGTATAACGTTACATTTATTTAAAAAATGAAAACTAAGTTTTGCACAAAGTTTAACATATGTTTCGTTTCTTTATGCTTAATTTACTGCTGAAGTTTATACGTAAAATAGAGTAATTAATTATTAAACATTCTAGAAAGAAAGGGTGAGGCGATTTAGCTTTGACACAACATGGAGAGAAGATCTTAAGGGAAATACATTTAAAAGAGAAGATCGACCTAATATTAATTTAATATTTGTATTTTGAAAGTCTTTGTCTACTCAATTTGATATATTACAAGTGTTGGAAAAACTGTATTACCCGCATATAACATGTGATATTTTGAGTAAAAAAATGACGATTATTTTGAACCATATTACATCATTTGAGTTAAGGGTAAGTACAATGGTCTACAGCGATACATACATATTATATATTGTTAAGTGAATTATTTACAAACATTTGTGTAATTGATAAAAACTAGTTTAATTGGATTTTTAAAAGATCCAAAAATGAACACGTAACCAGTAGTGTGCTTAATCAGTGACATCCTATTTTTTCAATAGAAAATTGCATCTTAACTAAAACGTACTTGAAAATTTTATGAAACGTTAACACAATCAATGACATTTCTATTAAGATGAACTTATTATTTTTCTAACAATTCTCTATCTGACGGATACTATTTTAACATTAAATTAGCTATAAATTTACAATAAAAGCTGAAAATAGTGAAATAGATACAGCATAGAAAGGTAGCCGGTAAATTGCTCGAATAGAAATTGCTCGAATTACAAATTATTCGAATTGCTTGGTTATTTAAAAGATTTTTCACGACTTTTTCTACGAATTTCATTTTTATCTTGTGCGACACTTGTTTAGAGAGTGAAATATAAAAATAATTCTCGTCAGTATTTATTTTAACCGTGTTCTCTCCAAATGCGAAACATATGATCTTTTAATGGAGTTTATCTCAACAGAAGTGTTTCTACGAGAACTGCTTATTAATTAGTTACTCAAACTGTTTCTATATATTTCCAGAACACATATAAGACTAGGGCTAAGAAAGAAGAAACGGACAGAACAAACGGAAACAAAATGATTATCTTGTTATTCGAGCAATTTCCATTCGAGCAATTTACCGGGAACCGCATAGAAATATACATTCGAATTGAAAAATCAATTTATATACGTTGACCACTCGGCTTAAGGTCCGGATTTCATTTACAAGTACTTTACTAATCATTCATTTCATATATCATTTCCTTCGCCGAAATGAATAGTGGTGTGGCAGATAAAAGATTGATTTTCAATAAAGCTGCATAAATATGCTAAAATTATTACCTGGTTAAAAAAAACAATAAATATAAAAAAATATTTTTCTAAATACATTATTTCATTAACATAAATGGTTTCATATCACTGAATCAAATTAAACACGAAAGATAACATCAAGCATACTTCAAAATGAGTCTTCGACGTTTTTTGGAGTCGGGAAACTTGTTATTAAATGTTTCTTGAAAATATTATTAAATTTAAAATTAGTTAATTAAAATATAATATGTATTATAAAAAAACATATTTTATTATTCCACCCCTTTCTGTTCTTAGCAATTATCCAAAATTAAACTTAACTTTCGAAAAACATTTTAATGTTACACTAATAAGTTTCTTGTTAAATTTATTTTTAATACCTGTTGGACGGAAAACGAAAAATTCGAGTTAACGTAATATTAGATTAAAGCAACGAAAGCTTCTTGTTTAGTTAGTATAATGGTATTATATTATGAAATAAATTATAACTCATTAAAATTACACACTTAAATATAATATCAAAACATATAAGCAACGTTTACAAGAATAGTTTAATACGAATTTTCTAATTTACCTAAACCTAAACCATAAGGCTTTAATTTAATTATGATGTTTCAATTTAAACCGTAAGACGGTTTCAAATTTATGTAAATTAATGTCGAATGATATTTAAAACAATATTCCGTAAAAATCTATTTATAAATGTAATTAATTTCTAAAAAAAAATATGTAGAACAGCTATTAAAATTGAAATATAAACAGAGAGCTGTTATTAAATTTTCCAAATTAGAGATATGGAAGAATTAATTAAATTTCTGAGAAATTTTATCTTAACTCAATGGCAGTCTAATCGTTGAGCTCAATATAGAATATACGAGCTTTGAATTATTTAAATTGATTTTTGAGTTATACTCGTAGTAAAAAATGTTTTTTTCATAACTTCAGTATTCTCATAACATGAAATATAATTAAAATATAAGTATTAGCCGGATATGCACTCAGGCGCTTTCACGTGCGATCAGGTAGGTGGTGTTTATGTTGTAAAACGGTAAAGAACACTTAACACACCTGATCCGCACACTTTTTTCTCGTTTTAAAGTATACACACCACCTAATCGCATCCGAAGGGACGCGCCTATTTGTAAAGTCGGCTTTTAACGCAGACTTTACACGCAATACGTGATAATGGCAAGAAGCAGGGATATTTTCCCATAGAGTTCCCATAGACAAAGAAGTTGCCTAGGGGCGACATTATCTAGAAAGCGGTAAATGATCACAGTTTTTTTGGAATGAATAATTATTTTTGACACACGAATTAGACTTTGAATACATATGAAGGTTCAATGTCTTTGATAAAAAATGACGACAAATACATTTTCAATGATAATAATATTATAACCGATGGGTATACAGTACATACTTAACTGTATATCAAAAATCTTCTTGTAATATGACATTTACCGATGGCGATATATAGGCGGCAGTATATATACTATAGGCGGCAGCTTTGGGATTAACTAATAGAGCGAGCGGAAATGGTCTGTATCATAAAAGCACTTAACACCTCCATCCCCATGATGCAATCGTAAATAGTTGAGCCATTAAATCATTCAATATTTCTCTTAATATTGTCAATAAATATTTATCATTTAAGTTATTCTAGCATATATACATTTTTAAAGGTTTAAATACTGTCAATAAACAGTGAAACTGAGATGCCATCATGGCAGGGAACGTGATTTTTTAGGATGGCATGTTACGGGTTAAGGAAGTATGTAGATAAGTAGAGGATTCTAATTTCTACATTTGTCTATTTATTTTTTGAATAATGGAAAATTATAATAAAAATGTCACTTATACTCTTATGGCTCTAACCGATTGGTGAGTAAGTTAATTTAAAAAAATAGTTTCAAAAAAAATATTCAAGGAGAATTAAAGTCAAAATAGTAATGTTAATTAAAATATTTATTCTAATATTTAAAATCGGGTTACTGATTTGCCACTGATAACATTTCATTTATCAATTGATACTTTCTTAACGATGAATAATATAATATATATATATCATATAAATAAACAAATATAGTAACATAAGACAAAAACAAAAAAAAATATTATGAAATAGTGCATAATATAAATTCTTATAATATTTTGCATAACCATTAAGTATTATAAAATCAATCAATCAATACTAAAAAGAGTTATGCTTTTCCAATTAAATTTCAATGAAATATCCATCTAACGAAGTTTCAAAATGAGAAACGAATCTATAATTATCGTGTTCAGGGATTTCAGCGCTTTTTGACAAAGAACTGAATTGCGTTAATGGCCAAGAAAGTTTTTAATGCCATTAACAAAGTTAACCAGGAGGAAGTTAATGATAGCGAATTTAATTTAACCATTGAAACTTTTTCGCCTTTGACTCACCGCTCTTACTACATATTATACGATATGTATTCGGCTTATTCAATTAATTAATTGGTATTTAATCTGTTCAATTTATTATATTTAATTGCTCAGTATTTTATTAGGCGAATGGTCAGTATAAAGTGAATATTTGATCATTTAAACATAGAAAGATTAATATTTCTTTTAAATTTGATTAATAACCGTGGTTATAAAAATGCATTTTTTTACCATGCCCGCTCCCATATGGAACATATTGCCTGTTAATGGAAGTGTCTTAAAAGATTTTTTTTCTACGAGAACTATTTGATAGTCATTTGCTAAACTTTTCGTTTTCAAAGGGTGTAGTAGGATATGAGAATAAGGCTAGGGTATGATTAGTGGTTTACTAATCGCTCTCCCTGCGCCCAGTTATTGAAATATTGAAAAGGTGAGAGGGAATTTTTAGACATCACAAACACCCGTGTCTTCGAACACAGATCGATAAATCGATCGAAAAAATGCTGTTCATACTGGGACTCGATCCCGTGAGATCCGCCACAAAAACCCACAACGCTATCCGATGCGACTTTTATATTTTTCCCATTGATTACTTGAAAATATTCATAAATATTAATGTGGCCCTCAAAAACGTGGTCCAGATCTGATATCAAAAGACATATATGTATTTAAATTAGTAAAAAACAAAAAAGAAAAACGATAAACGAAACAAGTACATACTTGGAAAATATGTGTCGCGGAAATATTAAACGTGACATGTAATTGCGTAAATGCCAGGAAAAATGAATTCAAGTGATGTAATTAAAATAAGTATTTTGAGTGTAATCTTAAAAGTTACGAGGCTGTGATAATATAAATTAGAAATATTAGAATAATACCTACGAAATCGTACAGTCTCTCGAAAATAATTTGCATACAGAGGTTCTTTGTGAAATATTCCGCAAAGTAAACATTTTCGGAGAATTTTCCAATTTAATCTCAATGACGACTTCCACAGTCACGATTAACGGTTTTTTTTTAAACTGGGGCATCAAAGATATTTAGCACTGCAATTTAATGCCAAAACCAATAAAGACAAAAATTTCCATCATTTGCAACGCGACGCCAAAGACTTTATTTTAATCGTGAATATCGTAAAATTAAACGCTACGATTTAGTACTTTTTAAGCTCAAATAATCCCTTTGAAATTTTGTTATGTACAATATTTACGGAGTCCATTATTTATTACAAAGCAAAACAACAGCATCCTACCCATTTAATCAATCAATAAAGGGTTATGACATCATAACCTTTTTGGGGAAAATAGGATTAAGGTATGCTACCTTTCATGAGTTTGATATTACAAAATTCTATCAGAAAAACGCAAAGCTTATTTTATCCCCGAGAAAGAATTTGCTAGTTTTTGGTATGTTTTTGAAAAAACACACATTGGAACGTTACATAATACAATACATTGTTAAACGATATAGATTAAATACTGTGAAATGAAAATTGAAAAAAGAAAATGGCTGATCAAGAGAGAGCTATTTTTTATGAATATCTTAATTTATTCCGTCTCACTTTAGGCATTTTTCCAAAAGAAACTATTAAGCTCTGTTATGTAGATTTGTGTTACCTGGTAATTTAAGGTTTTTTTTCTTTCAATCTATTAGTACATAGGTTCCCACCCTTTTTTGGGTGGCAACCCTTTTTTATAAAATCCATGTGACTAGCGACCCCCCCGAGGAATTTGAAATCCTCGATTTGTTAAATTTTTTCCCCGGATTATCTCCGAAACTCCTTTTTTTTTAGCTTATCGGGGAATTTGAAATTCTCGATTTGCTATATTTTTTAAATCTCCAAAATCGAAAAAGTTGGTGACCCCCCAGGAAACCCTTCGCGACCCCCAGGTTGGGAATCCGTGTTAATTAGAATGTTAATAAAGTATAAGAGTTCAATTTAAAACGTAATATTAACTGGCTTCTGCTTTCGCCTAGCGTTTAAATGGTTCCGGGTTCAAGTCTTTATGAAATAAGATTTTTTCAATTAAACAATTGAGGTGTGGAAATGGATGATGGTGATTAGGGCATCCAATCCCGGGATCCCGTTCAATTTTCTGATCCCGAAATCCCGGGATTGACATGGTCGCGATCCCGGGATTTCGGGATTGAGAAATTTGGAGTAAATCTCGAAAAGTGAGATGAAATTGGCAAATTGAGGATTTCAAATTCCTCGGTGAGCTAAAAAAAAAAAAAAAAACGAGGTTTCGTGAGAATACGGGGAAAAAGTATACCAAATCGGAGATTTCAAATTCCTCGGTAAATTTATCTCAATCCCGGGATCCCGGGATTGAAAATTTATCAATCCCGAAATCCCGGGATTGGAAAAAGGCTCCGGGATTGGATACCCTAATTGTGATGTTTTTTCTCTTCGAGTTGATGTTGACTGATTGAATTGACGGTTTAATCTTATGTGATTGTTCTTGCAATTATTCACAGTAAAGCCTATTTTTTAACTGCTGACAAAACTAAAAAATGTTAGATATGGCTCAAATGACGAGATCCTGAATATTTTACTAAAAGTTATTGAATATTTTTTCATAAAAGTTAATTTATGAAGAGTTTCTAAATGGTCAATATTTTGGATGAATTAAATATTTAATCGATTTGAATTTCTAATCAAGCACTTCGGCAATTTAATGTAATGCCAAATATTCAAATATACATAGCTCACGAAAATAAAATACCGAAAAAAGATAAAGAGTGCTATGTAACACATCTTCTACCCTTTTCTTCCACATAATTTGCATTTTAAGAAAAACCCGGATACAGATAAACAACAAATTAAACCGTCTAGACATCGTGTTTTGATATAACAAATTTTCATATGAATGGTGTTTATGAACAGGTCGTATGTGAATATTTTGAAAAAGAATATATTATCCGAAGAAAATATAACAATAAACCACCAAAGAAAGAGTTTATTAGTTAAATTTGAAATCTGTTTTATAAGTGCATCAAAAGATACCATAATAAGAAAATAGTAAATACCCAGTAAGAATAATTAAAAAAAGTTTCAATATAGTCAAATAAAAAAATATGTTGTAGCTTTCCAATAATAATAATATTCATAACCATTAAAATCAATTATTACAAACAGTTTTCCGATAAAGGATATATACATATATTTATTTTTATCTATAAATGAATTTTTCAGATTTTAAACTATAAATAAACTTAACGCGTCGAAATAATATCGATGTGCCAAAAATATTCAAATATTAAATTCAAGCCATTAGAGAACAACTCGACATTCTTAAAAATCGTATCCAACATTTCCAATAACGAAACTTGACCAAAATTTTGTATTCAAGTTTATTCGTGACATAATTTTAGCCGAGCCAAAATTGCCATTGCTATCAAAACAATTATAAATTTCAAATACTGAGACAACATAGTGAAGTATTTATTAATTTTCCTACACGACGTGTGCATAGACAAATATTGAAGTTTATGTCATTGCATGAAAATACACTTTAAGCCGAATTAGGCCAAACTAAAAGTACCACCCAACCTCACTTGTCATCGAGCGCTTTGAAGTTGAAATCTGGGAAGATATTAATATTATTTGAATGTCGTTTCGTTAGAGTGGTGATCAATTAAATTATTTTCTCACTCCGTACTGCTTTCATTGGCTCTTGATTGAAAATGAATGACGATTTTGATTGAGGAATGAGGTTTTAGAAGTATCATAAATTATCGTTTTTAACTAAAAAATACTGTTCAATTGACTTCATAAGTTTTTTAATTTGAGCTTCTCGTCATTATAAGAATAATTTTGAATTAAAGAATTCTTGTAGTTTCCGCACGCACTTTTACGTGCTTTGATAACTACTTTATTTATTAGCTTAAATGATTTAGAAAAAAAAACTTATTTTCACATTAACCGCAGGTTCTCAATATTCTCCTTTTACCAATAAAAATCTCACATATTTTAATCTAAAATGCGGTTTTATCTAATAATTAAGATCCTGGTGGATTTAAATTGTTCACTGTGTAGTGTTTTTTTAATTTAAAAATAAGAAGTCTATAAATATTTCTACCATAAAATAAAACCGAAAACAGTTTTTTTCTTCGTTATAATAATTCGACTGTGGAAAAGAAAAAGGCCGTTAAAGGACAGCTTTTTTCCATATGCACATTGCCTACAACCTTATACATGTTCTATCAAAAGGATATACGCTAAAAGATCTGAGTTAGTATCTAAATTTTGCTTTTAAATTTGTAAAAAATAAGGGCATGTGAAAATTGCAACCAGGAAAAAAGACTTAAAAAAAGGTTTTTTTTGAATAATTTATTAAACTTATATTAGGACAAGTCAATAAAAAACCAGATTATCAGTCAGCGTGCACTTCAAAGTTGTGTATAGTTCATAATTTGCCTTTAGCCCAAAATTATCAAAAAACGTATTTTGTTTCTCCTATATAATTTGTTATGTGTGGGTTACGTTCTTTTTCTTTCTACAGTCGATATTATATTGACAATCTCACAAAAAAAATATTGTTCTCTATTATAGACTATTCCTTCTATTTCCTAAAACATTATTGAAATACGTATATTCGTAGAACATATTTTAAACTCATCGTGAACAAAAAAACGAATTCCGGAAAAACAACGTAACCTTGAAGTCAAATGTTAGAATCTGATGGAAACGGAGAAAAGTTTATCCAAGTATTTGAACAATATAATTAACCGTTAAAGAATTCAATCTGTTAAAGATAACGTAGGCTATATTTGTACTGCAGCAGCTTAAACCCAACATATTGAATGAAAGAATACTCAAGTAGAAATGACATCTTGTCAGATACGATAAACTCACAAGTGTATGAAGGAGGCCCAGTAAGCACTCGACCCCTGTGTCGCCCCCAGAGAAGATGTGTTTACATTTACAAAAGGGATGCAGAGAGACTTCGTGTGACCGATTAGATAAAGAGATGAGCGGAGGATGACTGCAAAGCTTATTGATCTTAAATATATCGTAGCACTAGCCAAACAAAAAAATAAATCGTCTATTTGGATAATAAAATAAAGTATCTGACCGGCGGTGAAATGCAAACACTATACTTATTACTATTCTATGCCTTCTCCCAATTTAAAACATATGCCCTTCTAATGGAGTTATTTTAACAGAAGTTTTTTTTTGAAAACTGCTTGTCACTCAGTAGCTCAACCTCTCTTTTATTTCGAAGAGAGTGAACGATAGAAAGGATACTCATAAGGCAAGACTAGCGGTTATCTAATCACTCTTGCTAAACTCCGTTATTTTAGATTGGGATGGTGAGTTGGAAATTATAAACATCACAAACATCTATGTCTTTAAACATAAATCGATTGAAATAAGGCTGTTCATACTGAGATAAACAATAAGCGAGAATAATTATGTATTGGATACAGTCACATTATTTTTTGCAATAAAAAATCGCTTTATATACAATCAATCGAAATCAGTTACTTTTGTTAACGAGATAAATTTATATATATATAATAATTGTGTTATCAAGAAGGCAGCTGGATGGTTTTTGAATAGAAATATAATACACCAGTATTTTGCTTCACTGAAGATGAATATGAAACAATATATATATTAAATTATCTCGTGTGCTACTTTTTGAGCCATCAAAAATATTACTTTTACTTATTTGATTCCATAGAAGTCACATTACGCACGTCCTATCGAAACCTTCACGAATAAAGTTTTGGAGCTTTCTCACGAGTTTTGGCCCAAAGCTTCATTACAATTCATAAAAAGTGCTATAAAGTGCCATTGAAAGAGAAAAAAACGTGGTAATAGCACTCCAATTGATGATCACAAAGTATCCGCTTTGTCTCTTCATGAATAAAAGATATGACTGTCCCTGATCAGATCCGCCTCGTTTATACGTGTTATATTGTATTATTATATAGAGTGTAGTAGCGCCCTATTCGGGATGATGGCAAATCAAAATGATTCGGAAAAATTAATACAAATTAATGAAATATAAAATTAGTTTCTTTTACAAAAAACGTAAAATTGAAAAAATAAAATATTATTTTCATGAAACATCTTACTAAATTATTTTTCTGTAACGAGATTCCAATAACCATCTAGTACGTAAAGCGTAACCAATGGCCTTTTCGTTTATTTTCGTAATAACGTTTCGGTTATTGTAGAAAAAGTCGGTTGAGATAAACTTTATGATGTGTCTGCACTCTCCACATTGTAAGCAGACATTTTTGTTTGAATTTAAAATTTGCAAATACTCTTTCTTTTGACACAAGAACATCACAATTCAAAAGACCATGTTCAATAAAGTGAAATAGATAGTAGGTATAAGGAATACCTTAATAAATTAAAACTTTTTCTTAATTCAAGCGACGTAGAAACTGATACTTTTTCCTCACCCACTAATAATAATTTTCATTAAGATTCAGATTTTTCTCATTTATCAAACAATATATTATACTAAGACGGAACTTGACTACTAAAAATAAATTGAGAAAACACATTTATAATAACTTTTATAGTATTGTATTTGTAAAATAAAACACATTTTTTGCAGTTATTTCACAATTTTACGAAATTCACCAAAGGTTAGGATTGGTTCCGTTCATCACATGTATTTTCAACTGATGCGTTATACAATAAAATGGTTCATTTTATTACCAACTGTGCCGTGAAATAATTTAACGGCAAAATTTTCGGCCAACTTTTGCTTCTTTTCATACTCTTGCTTTTAATCTAATTTTATTCTCAAACTATTTAGATATACAATTTTATAATGCGGTAAATTGTCTCTTAGTATCAAATCAAGTTTGTGAATGGTTATGAATATTTCACAATGAGATGAAAGCTAATTAATTTGTTTATTGTAAATATGACAAGAACAGGGTTGAGTATTTGACACGGTTAATTGAATTACTTACAATATACTGATCAGTAACATAGGCTTTTAAATCTTGAAGCTTTCAAAGCACGTTATTCTAACTGCTATCAATGCCGCCTGTGTGGTCGAGTGGTCAACATCGTTGGTTACCGCTACGGAGGGCACGGGTTCGAATCCCAGTACGGGCAGTTTTATAAATTGATTTTTCAATCGATTTATGAATTTCTGTTCAAAGGCATGGATGTATGTGATGTCTTGAATTCCCCCCTCCCACCCATCCTATCCTATAAACGGGGCGTAGCGAGAGCGATTAGCTAACCACTAGTCCTGTCGTAGCCCTTTCCTTATATTCCTACTCTCTTTGGGAAAAGAGAGGTTGAGCAACTGAGTAACAAGCAGTTCTCGTAGAAACATTTCTGTTGAGATAAACTCCATTAGGAGTCCATATGCTCCGTATTGGGAGCGGACATGGAAAAAAAAAAAAAAAAAAAAAATCAATGTTATGTCAATGTCTTAATTAAAATAATCTGTTCTGGCAACGTTATTTAAAAACAAAATAATATTAACGATACAATTAGTAACAATTGAAAATTCCTTCTGATGAAACATTTTCATTGAAAATGTGCATTTAAAAAAAATACATTTATGGCTGCTGAAGCTTTTGTTGCGGGACTGCACCTGAATTCTGGTTTATTCTCTGAAAGTGTACATTTTTTCCTATTCAGAAAAAGTGGTAGTAATGGTACTATTGAATTGATCTAGAACTTACATTAAATCTTTAAAATATTGTTATTAGATACTATACTTTGTATGACAGCACATTTTGAAACGATAGAAAAGTAAGTATTCAATTATTTTGTTGGAGAACATATACATAGATTTCCAATCGAAATGATATATTTTTTTATTACATGATATAACTATACTATCTGTTATAATCTTTGTTTCAGTAATATACCAACAGAAAAAATGTAGCCAAGAAAGCCTTCTGAAAACTGACGTCTAAACTAGACTAACTAAATCTGCTCTGCTGGCAGCAGCTTGCTTAAATTTTTAGCACGGAAAATCATCCATAATGGTACTAACTATCTGAATAATTACTCGTCAGGTAATGCGTGTGTTGATTCACCAAACCATGGCTCAAAGAACTACATCTACTGAAGCGTTAATTTTTCTGGTTGACTTCCTCGTACAAATGAACGATGATTCAAGGATTATGCTAGTTAGAATAATTCAGCGTCTTTAGCGCAAGCCTGCTGTTGGTGCTACGATGAATGCTTTATTGGCAGGATATATTGATTCAAACACGAGGAAGAGGATTTATCATTTTTTACTTGTAAGTAAGTAATGGAACTTAAAACAATACTATTTTTTAAAAATAGACAAACTTGTTGGCAGTGGCGCATTATCTCATAAGCGCAAGAGGCGCGCGTTTGGGGCCTCCGAATCTTGGGGGCCTCAAAGATAGCATATATATATATATTATTATTTTTACCATGTCCGCTCCCAATGTGGAGCATATGAACTCCTAATAGAGTTTATCTCAACAGAAGTGTTTCTACGAGAACTGCTTGTTACTCAGTTGCTCAACCTCTCTTTTTACAAAGAGAGTAGAAATAGAAGGAAAGGGCTAGGATAGGACTAGTGGTTAGCTAATCGCTCTCGATACGCCCCGTTCATAGGATAGGATGGATGGGAAGGGGGAATTCAAGACATCACATACATCCATGACTTTGAACAGATATTCATAAATCAATTGAAAAATCAATTCATAAAATTTGATTCTTGGGATTCGAACCCGTAACCTCCGTAGCGATTCTACGAAGACGTTTGCAGCACTTTTATGTTATTCGAAAAGCAGGGTCTCCAAAATTTATTCCGCCTGGGGACTCCAAAGTGCTTAATCCGCCGCTGCTTGTTGGTTTTAATTATTAACCGTTTAAGACAATTTTGTGGGAGAAAAAAACTAATGAAACTAATGATGACGCCAGTGGCGAGAAAAGATAATTAGGCTGCTTCATATTAATTAGAGAATACCAAAGCAATCGGATCACGTGAAATGGAAATATTTTGAGTTAGGCCAAGTACCACCGCTGAGCTACATATGATTAATCAAGAAATAATAGTAATTCGACTCACAAGCTGTCAAAATTCTCGGCTTGAATATTATTTAGTTTGTTAACAAAATATATATTTGCCCATATGATGAAGGTACTTAACCCTACTCATAGCTGAACGATAGACTTATATAAACTCCATAAGTGTTTATTCAAACTTAGATTAACCTTACTTTAATAATATTTGACTGAAAACGGTTTATTTCGTGCTTAAATTGGTGTATATAAAAATAAGTTAATTGTTTAGATTATATAAATTAATTGTAAAATATGTTATCCATTGATATAATTGAGCAAAAAATCCTAGTGTTGTATGGTTAAGGGATTTTTTTAAAAACTGCAGCTTCTGCGACAGTTCAATTATGAAAATAACGATTATTAAAATATTACTAAAGTATAAGGAATCTAGCTTTTTTAAATAATATTTATACTTAACGATACTATTTATCCAACTTTGGAGCATAAACAACCGTATCAAAATTTTAAAAAAAATACTTATTAACCTACATAGCTCCATTTGTAAAATAAAACACTCTGCCTATTGAAAATCAATATTCATATTTATCGTACATATTAATTTGTATAATAACATTGACTTTGATTTAAAACAAACAATATTTACTTGTTGTAGTACAAAATATCTGAATTAAGATTCGGAACTATTGAATAGCCAAATAAATTTTATACTATTGAGAGGTATTGCTGTTTCTATATTGTATGCTACTCTACTTACGGTTCGTGTTATTGCCCTCTCTAAAAAGGGTAAGCAATCGACTGTCATACAACTGATTCTCATTAAACGATAAATGTTAAAGTACTCTCTTGAAAATTCATATAACTCTCATTGAAAACGAATAATTAAACGAATGTTAAATCTTTATTGATTATGGTTGGAAGATATAACTGAATTTCATTGAAAGGACAAATTGGGAAAAAAAAGTCATTACGTTTAAGCCCAATTGATTGATGGTTTATATTTAATAAAAGTTTCTGCCGAATATTTTTTTCACTGTGAAAAAATGAGACGTATCATTGGCATAAAATAAAACTCTGTTGCCTTTTTATATCTCAATTCAATTCTAAAAGCCTATTGAGAGCTTTGGGCCAGAAAAAAATATGGTTTCCGGGGAGTAAAATAATTTTGTTGTGGAAAAAATTGTTGCGGAGCACAACTTTGGTTTCGAATTCTTTGGAGTATTATAGTATTATAATGATTGTTTTTATTATTATTTTTTTCGTTTGATAGAAAAGACAGAATCCTATATATTCCTTCAGGAGATTCCCAAAGGTGGTTAGTAACATACATATAATGTAAAAAATGGTACTACATTCAAAAAATTTGTTGGATGAAATCAATGAAAACTCTAACCAATTCACCTGGGATCAACATGAAGAAGATATGTTATATAGCTGATTTTACCACTGAATTATAAATGCAATATTTTACTTCAGATATTTTTTTGCTATTTTCCAATGAAAACCTTGATTTTAAAAACAACTTATCAAAATATTATATTCTATTATGATATGACTAATTATATCTCCGTAATTTTACGTTTTTTAATCTGTCGTACACGAGTATTATCAACCTCTCAATTTATAATTTCAAGGATTTAATTATACTACAATGTAAATACTGAATCTTAACTTATCCCGGGAGAAAAATGATTCGATAGCAAGCCCTCAAAAGCATGAAAATAATTACCAGCCTCTTTGTCATAAATATTTGATAATTATACGATAACGTCAAATATTGATAAGCTAACGTAAACAGTAATAAAGCATACTCAAACAAACAATTATTTGTAAAGCAAACTAATAAAATTAGTTAAACAATAACAACACAATTCATACGATAGATTATAGGTTGTTAGAATACATACATCTCGTATTAAGCGTACAAGCAAACAATCAAAATTTTAGTTTTGTATTCGTTCTTCTACCTTTTCCTATTTAAAATAATCACTGAGTAATTAATAACACGCGTAGAAACGACCCCGCAGATGAATGATAAGCGCCCTCACGTTTTCATCATACTAAGTTTTGTGGCGATATTTTTACACAATAATTTCTTACCACCTTACCGTTGTACTTCCCACCTTATCCTATCATTAAAATGGAGTCACTTTACTACCTCTGAAAATAGTACCTAAGGTTCGTCATATTTGAATAAATCTTCAATAAGTAGACCAAATTCTCCACAATGGAAACGTGTGTCATTGATTTTTTTCAATTTGAAAAACTTCCTTCAACTGCATCTGTAGTCAAAGCCTCCGTAGAAATACTTATCAAACGTCCGCCTAGAAAATTTTTGAATTCCAATTCTCAATTTTAAAACGAAAAGTTACTGCACTTAATTCTTAATATCGAGCTCGATACATTTGATATAGCTAGCTTGATGAACACAGTGTCATAAAATGATCTTAAATGTAAAAATGTTATACGTACAGATAGTTGGGGACGGTTCAGTTTAAAGAATATTTAGGCAAATTTCAGTAGTGTAAGGATATTTTTTATAACGTGTGATTTGATCAGCTGCTTTTGTGGAAAAAAAATCTGACAAAAAACAATTTTAAAAGCAAGCTATCATTCTCATTTTTTGTGTAATAAACTTGCTGAATATGACAAATTTATCAAGCTTTGTTTTATAATGATTAACTTATGAGTTGTAAATTTCATTGAAAATAAAACAATGTATTTTTTATGAATTTTCATTAACTACCTTTTTGGCACTGCTTAGAAACGAGAGACAAAATCGCAAGATGTCTAAATAAAAGATGCGGCAGCGGTAAAAACGGAAATTAGCGCCGTAGAAAGAGGCGTGAGAAATATAAAGTTAAGCTATTGACCTTTCAAATATTGGTATTCAATAACTCACTTACTGTAAAAGATTGTTTTCAAATCAAATTACAACTTTTATTTGTCTTGGACCAAACTTGTACAAAATCATTTCGTTATGTTCATTTTTCGTTGCCGTCTCAAAACGAGTTTTGTTATAAAAAAAATCTCAAAGTCAAAAGTAATGATAACAAAATAAGTTATCGGCTGAAATGTAAGGGCTCTTTGAATAAAAACCTGATTGGAAGATTGAGTTAGTTGTTTTTTTTAAACTTATATTGGTAAATAATACTTTGTGGAAACGATATCTTAGTTACCATCAATTTTAGGGCATTGTTCCAAGAACCACTCTGACACTTGTTGAAAATTCACGATTACATTGAAATCACTATCATAAACATCGCTTTTTCTTTATGTCACTTTACAATTACAATACGAAAAATTCTTTTCAAATTACTAACAGAATTTCAAACTGAAATAAATGATATTTTGAACCAAGTGGCAGCAAATTGTAAGTGAGGAAAATTTCAATAGAAAAGTGTATTGGAATAAAAATAAAATATATAATAAAGTGAAATAAAATGTAATCGACGGTAAAATTGGGATAAAAAAGGTAAAAAGGACAAGAATCGTTAAAATAGTAATAGGTACACTTATGGATGATCAAACGTAGGAGAATATAAAATGACAGTTCAGACAGTAATATCTCGAAATGCACAGTATTGAATTAACTATAGAATATTCCAGTTTGAATACACATAGTTTCGGTAGCATTCACAAAAGTACAATCTTATTGTATATGAAATTATTGATGAAACACTAGTCGTGATTTCGGTTGGGAATATTTTATAGTGATAATTGAATGTACGAGAAAGAAAAATCATTCACAGCAATTGATAATTGCACTGTTTCATGCTATAAGTTACGTCGATTAGTGAGGACATGTCTGGCTCCAGGGTGATTATGTATGTATAGAATAACATTTTTGAGTGTGAAGATATTATTTTTGATACACCGATCAACACATTCAATAAGCATGTATTAAAAAAAAATCTTTTTAGATAATAGAGACGACCAAAAAATATATTTAGTCATACATGCAAGGATTGACAAATGTTGTCCATATCTATTTTGTGCCATAGTGAAAACTATAAATATTTCATGATTGTATTATTGGATCATATTTTCTTTTCTAATAGTGGATTTGAGTCTCTGTACGAACAGCATTTTTTCGATCGATTTATCGATTTCTGTTCGAAGACATGGGTGTTTGTGATGACTAAAAATTCCCTCTCACCTTCCTGATCCTTCAATAATTGAGCGTAGGGAGAGCGATTAGTTAACCACTAGTCATGTCTTAGCAATATCTTTATATGCCTATCATTCCTTTTGAATAAGAGAGCAGTTGAACAGGTCTCGTAGAAAATCTTCAGTTGAGATACCTTCATTAGGAGGCCATATGCTCCAGATTAGGAGCAGACATCAATTTTAAAAAAATAATCCCATCAAACCTTGTCAAACATGATTTGTTATTATTAATAAATATTTTCATTATTTTACATTTAAAAAGTAAAAAAATAATAGTTTGTAATTTAAATGTAAATAGATAAATCAGTTGAAAATGTTGAAACTGTTCAATAAAATATTTTATTTGATATTCTTTTTAAATACAACTGTATACATTTTATGCCTTTCAATTCTCGGTTATAATATTCTGATTAAGTATAAGAAAAATAAAAATATTTAATGTCCTCGATGGTTCTAGAGAGCAAATAATATTTTGTATTAAAAAATTGACATTTCTAAGAAAACGTAAACTTTTTCTAGTAATGAATACTAGATCTTTGGAGGTTTATAAATTAATAGTGAATTGTCAAATTACTTTAAGAACAGGGAATATTCAAATGTAAGGTTTGACGTCAATGTTAAAATCAGGGCTGTGAAGTCGTTATCGGAGTTGGAAAAAAGCGAGTGACTCCCACTCCTTTTTTTTTTTTTTTTACAAATATATTAGAGGTCCGAGACCATTAAAAACATTAATATCTAACATTACAAAATATTAGGGAAGAATTTTTCAAGTCTCGAGATTATGATATAACATACATATATGGAGAATTCACACCCCGTTCAAAATAGCCAATTTATCGTATTGATTAGTAAAATAATGACTGTATGTACTAAAATGATTGAAAAAATTGTAGACAATTTCAACTTTGGTAAACAAAATAATTTTTCATTTTTCAAACTGAATTTGGAGTAAGAGTGATGTTTTTGTTAAAAGTCGGAGTCGGGTCAGTTTTTTAACGACTCTAAAGCCCTGGCTAAAATCCTAGGTTTCCTTTTGATGTAAATTATTCGTGTCTGTTTTCTTTTCCTTTTGCGACGTTACTTGTGATTTTTTCAAACGATTTATTTTTATTTTCTTACCTACGAAAAATCCGATTTTGTACTTTTTTTTTCCTTTATATGGTATCTTTACATAGATGCCCACCTATATATTTTAGCGGCTTTATTTCTTCGCTAAAAGCAACCGAGAACTGCAAAACTTTTTTATTGCCCATTATTATCCCAATTTGCGCGGAAATATATTTTTTTTTCTTTCGTCTTTATTGTAATATATCTATTTTATTATTTTGCCTTTTTGTGCAAATAGAAATCATTACCATTAGTGATTGTCACCAGAGTTGTAGAATTATTTTCACATTTCGTGACGATGTTAATTTTTTACAAATACCAAACGTAGATATTTATTGAATCTATAAATTTTACAATACAAACATATAAATCAACAATACATACTTATGAAATAGTACTTTTAATTTTATTTAGACAAATTAAGCTTTCATTATTAATTCTCATACCTGCTTTAGATGGTGAAATAAGTATTGTAATGAATTTAAACTAAAATCTTCCATTTGAACGATTCAAATTTAATATTGAAATTCCAATAAGCACCGCCAATCGAAATATTCAAGATTTGACGCATTAATCAATTTATCAATGCAGCTTTAAAACAATATTAATTAAAATTAATGTAGATGACGAATTTTATTAACTGATGATATATTTTGATGTCGGTAGTCTATTATTCGGCATCGTAATTGAGTAATAGAATAATTTATGTCTAATATTCCAATACTTATATGGAAACATTCAACAATTATATTTTTAATCAATTTATCATTTTTTATACAAAAAATGGAAATATCTGATGTTTTTAAACAACTCATCAGAAGGGAGTACCTTTTTTTATCCGTTCTTGAAAAATGTAATTTATTGAGAGATAACCAGTTCTTCCCTCAAATTTGTCAATCCTTCTTTATAAAAAAAAATATTCATTTATATATTCCCATGAATTTACGATTTTATTTTCATGGCTATTGATTGGGAATAATTAATTTTAGCTTTTATTATTAACTTCATTGCGCATACTTTACATTAACTGTTCATTTAATGAAATATATCAACTAAACATATTTTATAATATAAACACTTTGAATCAAAACCTTAAAAATACAAAAATAAGTAAGTAAATAATCAGGACTATCTAAAATAATTACTTTTTCAATTTAAAATTTGAATGATATTTTAACGAACTTTCTTTTCTACAGCAAACACTGATAAAGATTTGAAGAGTAAATTAATTATTCTGAAATATTAACTCACACCCACCTTCAGGAAATTATACTCTCCAAACAAAGATAATGAAACGCAGATTTTTTACGTCCTCTCCCTAGAGGGATCTTTTTCATCTGTTGCCAAATACTTTATACTGTATTGTATATAGAAGGAAATAATTTTCACCTGTAAAAACATCACGGAGTTTTCTTATCTCCAGGTAAATAAATAATATATCTACGCATTAGGGCATAGCTAAGAATAGCTGGAAATAAATTAATTAAGTAGGTAGTTAGGTACTAATTTTCGCTTCCAAAAAAAACCTTTGAGATGATTTTTTATTAATCTTAAAAAAATAGCCGTTTCTGTTCATAGTTGAAGGATGAAATCAGGAAGATTTAATTTAAGTGGAAAACAGATACTTTTATTTTAATTGTAAATATAAGTGAGTGTATTTGTGTTGCCGAGTGTATGACTTATCTTCAGTGTTATTATATTTCTGTTGCGGTGAACGTGGTCCTAGTATCTAAACCAAAAAGGCATCAATATTTTTATTCGATCGATTTATGGATTTGTGTTTAAAATTGTAGATGTCTCCATCCTTTATAATAATCCCACTAATCTAATCTTTAAAACAAGATGTAGCGAGAGCCATTAACTAGCTACTAATCTATTCTTATAATACTCATTCCCTACTTTCTTACTATTTCTAAAAGAGAGGTTAAGTAACTTAATAACAAGACGATCTATTTGAAGTTTATACTTGAAATTAGAAATCGCAATATAAGATCTCAGTATTCATGGTGTTTTTTTATATGTACTTAAAAACTGATGTTGAAAATTCAAAAATACCAGCATTAACACCGAAATGCCGAAAATTAGCCAAAATCAAATTTTGGATGAACCATCACACAATTTAATAAATTTTCTCGCAATAAATTTAAATATTTTAAATCAGCTATATTATAATTGTATCAATATTGACTGCCTTTTAATTATGTATTATTATTTTAAGAAACAGTAAAATATTTATGAAAATAACCTGTTAATGGTTATGATTATGTCCATATTTTTTTGCTTGATTTAAACGTTTTTATTAAATATCGGTATTACTAAATCGTATCCAATAAAAAAAAATAATAACTTCATATTCTAGTGAAGTGATTTCTTTTTAATTGCTGAAAGAGAACCTGTTTAATATTTTAGATGGATTCTTGGAGAGACTTTGTGGAAATTCTTTTTAATATAATTTATAATTTAATTACTTTATTATTATTCTACTGATTGTGTTACTAATTGTTACACGTGTTTTGCCTCTTTTAAGCGATTTATCTCAAATAGGCGATACACGTGTCACAATTAATAACATAATCAGTTAATTAAAAATGTTATTAAATAAAATTTAATAAACATATTTGTTTGTAGTTTACAACAAGCTTATTTTTAATATTCTTGGACAGGGTTTAAGGATGTTTTCATAAAATAACTCGAAATGTGTGCGATATTTAAAATTTACCCAATTAAGCAAAATTAGGATGATTTTACCCTTAGTCTCAAAAAACCCTGTAGACCCCCAATATAGAAGTAACATTTTTGTGCTTTTTGCACAATTTAGGTAATAAATCCTTAAAAACATTAATTTATTTTAATTATCTCTAGAATTTTTCCAAAATACAATTATTTCTTGGTAATTTTGTTTAAGACCCTTGAAGTATTTTTAATACTTAATGTATATGCATATAGCATACAGTAGCTACTAGCTCGCTTAACATTAATTACTTCACGAATTTCAAAAGAGAGTGATGGGTGTAAATAAATGTAAGAAAATAACTCGTGGGAATTTAAAAAAGAAAAACAGGAGTAAAATCGACAAGATTATTGACTGCCTCACGTACAAATGTTTATTAAAACCTATACAATCCAATCATCACTACATTTTAGAAATGAACATACTTCACATTTATATAATATGTACCAACGCTCTTCAATGTTTTTCCACCTGCGAATCGGTTAAAAAAATAATTAAATATCTATTGGACAGGTAATACAGAAACTTATTTTTTTAATTTATACTGTATTTTATTTATATCTCTCAGTGTTATAGTAGCACTGCATTTATTTAATAGATTTAATACATAGTCAGCTCTCCGTGTTTGAATAAAATTTATGGCGGAAACGTGCTATTAAACTATTTATGCTAAACTATTTAACGAATTCAATAAATGTATTTTAACAAGAACGAAGTCGTCAATTCAAGATTTTGCAAATTTTCACCGTTTCTTTGGTAAACAAAATTAGGAAGGAAAAATTGCGTAAAAAAGGACTGTGTGTAACTTTTTTTTTTGAGACATAGTTACAGGGGAAATAACATTATTTATCATAATATTATGTTAAGATGTAATTGTCAATACGTTTTCGATTTCTCCGGGCATCAAATAACAAATAACATATATAAAGAATAATAATAATATGATATTAAATGTATTTTTTAGGGTAAACAGACAATGATGGTCTTACAAATAAACAAACAAAAAATAAATATGAAAAAATAATAATTAGACAAATTCTGTTTATTAAATATGATATCTTCTTGGGTTATTTACGTTAGAGAGTTCTAAATAATCATTTACAGTCGCATACATTTTTGTCTTTTTGTATAAACTTATATCGAGTATCATAATAACAGGAATTTTTTTATCAAATTATTTTTTAGGCATTTGAAGTTGTGTGTGTTTTTTGGAATTTTACAATATTGTAGATTGAAGTTTTCAGAACAATGTGTAGTATATACACACCCTACACGTGACAAGCCAAACTTATTACACATTTTTCATCGTTGGAAGAGGCTTTTCCGTACCATATACAATGCGTTACTTATTGTAGAATTTCACCACTAATAAGAAGTAACAACAAAAAACAAAGATAAGCTATTTTTTTTAAATATGTATTTGTCGTATTTCATAAATTCTAGAAGAGAACCTTTAATAACTATGTCTTTATAATATTATTTGAAGAAAACAAGATGAAAATATTTTATCAATCAAATATGGTACTTAGCATTTATTATACGGGATACTGCTATAACATAAATCGGTAAAACAATATGATATGTTCATTAAAAGGTTTCAACAAAAATTGATTACTTGTAAATGGTAGTTCAATATGAAAATTGTTTCCTATTATTAAAATAGTTCATAAGGAATCAATATATAATATAAGGAAAAACTGGTGGGGTACATTTTTTTAATTTGTAATTAATTATATCCGTTTCAAATGAAGAGCATAACCGAGTAGAATAAAAGCTTTTGAACATTACAATTTTGATACGGGACTGATATTTGCAAACAAGACCAGTAAAATTTAGTCAACTTGTCAGAATTTAAAAACTTTTAAATAACACAATCAGTCGTATTGAAAATAATATTTGAACTTTTCAAATCTCAATTTCAAGTAGCATTGGAAAAGTTTAACAGAGTTATTGAAAACTCTTTCAAACAAAAATTGTGGGTAAAGAAAGTTTAAACTTATTATTTATCTTATAAGTAAACCTGTTTTTCGTTTTGGGATACGAGTGTGTATGAATATGATTTTTTCAAATTTAATTAGGAAATTTAATATTGTATGTTTGCTTTTATAATATGCAAAATGTATCGAAAATTTTGGAATTACAATTGTGAGTTTGACAGCACTCGTTTTTAAAATATAAAAATAAATTTGATCACTTTGTCACTCCACTTGTTCTGTGAAACGTCTTTCATCTCTTCAAAAAGCAAAATCTGACAAAAATCACAAGGTTTATGTGTATATTATATCTTGTGTTATTTTGTCTGATAATGATTCTTAAGATGCGAAATAAGTGCCACAATTTTGTAAGACAACAAGTAGAGTAACAAAGTTATCAAGTTTAATTTGATATTAAAAATGAACTTTCACAAAATTATCGCTTAATCCATTGGAAATATCCGTATTTATTATAAAAACAATGACAACACAGCACTACGGTTGACGGTAAAATGATAAATACATTTGGCAAATAAGCTTTTTATGTAGTAAATACACGAAACAAAGAAATAAAAATAATACAGTTTGAGTAATAAAAAATAAGAATGTTTCGAATTCAATTACTGAAATTTTCTGTATTATCACTTTTTATTTATTAAAATAAACATTTGATTGGATGAATTGGAAATTATTTTGTAGAACTTCATTGTAATAAGGTGAAAAAATAGCGAAGTATTTTAGTATTATAAATATCATTTTAAGTATAGTTATAGCTTCAACGCGGAGAAGATTAAACTCTTCCTCCACGGCTGATTCTCAGTATACGGATACACAGAATACTTAATATCACTTGAACAAAATGACTGAGCAAGTCACATTCTCTTTTTTCTTTCTATCTTTATCTTTTAAGCACAACAGTGCATGGTTAAAAGATAGGTCCCGTGCAGCTCTGTATCGGGCCAATAATATGAGGAATAAATTCTTTTCTTGATCGCATTGCGTTATGGAAGGTGGCCGTGAAAATGCGGCTGCATACACATAACGGGTGGTGGTGGGATACTCAACAACCAACTTGTATAATTATAGCTATTTCAGCTTATGCCTTCATCAGAATATATATATACTGGCTTAAAAGAGAAACGCAATATATCCTGTCATCCTCTCTAATATCCTAATTTATATTAAAAAGTATAATATTATTAATAATATGACTTTATTGTTTCTTGGAACGATAAAAAAAATAGGATTATTGAAAGCAAATTAGTTTGCATTCAAGCGATTATTTATTATTAGTTACATTATCGTCTTGTGGGGTTCCCTAAATAAATACTTTAGTTCTATTTCACCTTAATATAAACATTTGAAATTGCTGACATGGGTATTTGCGATGGTTTTTCTCATTAAGTTGATATTGGTGTGTTTTGTGAAAATATTTCATTAGTATGTCTCGAGAGGTTTAAATATATGTGGAAAACTTGAAAAAAATAATTTATCTCCAGTCAATATTGGCAACTGTTGTAGGTGCGATATTATATTGACAGTCACATTGATTGACAAATATTTATACGCCTCATAGGCAGACAAATATTGCTTATCGATACGAAATAACCGTTGAAAATCTTCATGAAATGCACTGGTAAGAGTAACTGCAACACTCTCCATCAAAATTGCTATAAACTGAAATAAAATTTATTTAATGTCAAAACGTGCTTATTTAAACGCGTATTCTAACTTATTTGCTTTCCAGCTGACAAAGCTGACAACTGTCGCGATAAATTTACGTTTCCTTTTCATTTTAGCTTTTTTTTTTCAAGCTAGCTTTTTTAGTCGCTGAATGCTGCAAATATAAGAAGACAGTAAATATACATAGCAAAATATTTTTGAAAAACTTTCGAAAGGTAAATATTTGTTTTTTAACTATATAAATAAAAGGTTAGCGCTATTTCTTTAACGACGTACTTATAATTTGCGATATAAAATAATATGTACGGTAAACTACATATCGACTGTGGAAAGGAAAAAGGACGTAAAACACACTTTTTACAAAACGGCTTTTATTCGATAATCACCACGTATACAACTTGATGTCAACAAGATGTAAGCTGAAAATGTCGAGTAAGTATCTTAATTTAGATTTAAGGGTTGAAAAAATAAGGACCTGCGAAAATTACGATTGTGAAAAAGTAAAAAAGGTTTTTTGAAAAATTAATTAAACTTATATTAGATAAAGTCAATTTAAAACCTATTTATCACTCATAATTTGCCTTTGACCCAAAATCATCAAAAAACGTTTTTCGTGTATCTTGTAAAATTTGTTATTTGGTTACGTCCTTTTTCCTTTCCACAGTCAATATGTGTATATGTATTATGATATTTTTTTAATACTTTCTTAATATAATGTTTTCGTTATTTTCTACATTTTTTTGTTAGCATTTATTTACTTATAACGTAACCAAAATGCACATCGTGTGCATAAATAAATGTTAAAAATTAATTATGAAAAAATTCTATCATACACCAAGCGTTTGCAAAAACATATTTTAACTGTGAGATATTCGAGAAATCGAAGTTCGAACTCTAATTTAAAGTAAATTCTTTCTTTTTTTTGTAATTAATATAACCCCGATTTATAGCTTGAGAAAGATAATACATTATTTGGTAAACTTTGTGACATTCAGTCTGAAGATGCTTCTTAAAGAGGTGAAACATGTACCATTTTTTTTAACACCACAGCTGGAATAACATAATTAATAAATTAAATTTTCTATTTAAGTATTATCGAGTCATAATATCTGCAAAAATTTGTCGCTGTATTAATACAATCAATATATATTTATTGAGACGATGAATTGTTAAGCATTAAAATAAACATGCCTTGAATGACAAATGAGATATTTTACTTTTAATTATTTTAGAAACAAACGACTTATGTATTTTTAATTGTTAGATGATGTATATAATATACCCTTAACAAGGGAAGATTTGTTTTTAAACATCAGTGATATGATATAAGCAAAGTATCATCGCTGTAATGTAAATTACATCCTTTATCAGCGTGATTAATTTAAGATTGTATTTCAGATAGCGTTAACAAGATACACATCGCTTTAACTTGCTTTAATGTTTGAAGCAAAACCGCTTTCGATGATTGTCTCATTCGAAATAATTCCCTCTTTGATGTGATTAAATTTTGCGCTGTCAGTATATTTAAATATTATTTTATTTGAATATAACTTTGTGAGCTTATGGAAAAGAGGAGTGACAATTTATTTCCCATTTTCTTTTGACATGTTATAACGATAAGAATTCAGCTTTTTCTTTCTTTCGTCATTTTCCCGCATTACGAGATTTGGTTGTTTATGTTTCGTATACTTCTTTTATAGTTTTCACCAAATAACTGAATGTAAAACTGCCGAAATATAAATTTTACAAACTGTTACATAATATTATTTTGACATCATGTATTATTAAAATAGTTTAAAAAATATTCTCTCTGAATCGCTGGATAATATAACATATGATTTTACTTGTATATAACGATTTCATTCTACCGAATCAATACATATAAACAGTAGCAGTTTAACAACCAACAACTTTTGTAGTCTTATATAATCTATATGATTTTACACGATTCTGAAAAGACCATTCTGTTCATTTTAAAACTAAACCAAACTCATGCTTTCATATTGAAGCTTGGAATACCGAAGTTGTTTGGAAATGTTATATTAGTTTCGAAGTTCCTATGATATAAATCCAGTTCTAATATATTTTTAAGAGGCACCCAGAACTGACACAATGCGCACAATGGACACGTTTAGACTTTCTCATGTATGCTACATATCGTGTTAACTAGATAAAGTTTCGTTCGAAGGACTCTGTGGAATCTATCTGGATATTGATTTTTGATAAAAAATAAAAATGGATAAATCATTGAGACATCAGTCTGAAAATGTTAAAAACGAGTGCTACATAGTTAAACAACCTGTGGAATAACGGAGTTATGAATTTTAATTATTAATTTAACAAAAATAATATAATAACTATAGTGACCTTCTTTATAAAGTTAAGCACCACAAAGCAAGTCAAATATATCTAAATGATGTAATAAATATTATAGTGAACTAAAACACATTTTTTCAAAAAACCTTTCCTTTTCCTCAATCCGACGATAAAAGTTGTAATTCAGTGTGGGAGGTAGATGGATCAAACTTACTCAAAATGTGTGAAATCAATTACGAATGACCCCGAAAATCAATTTGATTTGACAAAATTGAATTTGGCAGAAAGAGCTAATAAAATAGGGTAAGGTATAATACAGAGTAGGGCTTACAATCCCGGGATCCCGATCAATTTCGCAATCTCTGAGTTTCGGGATTCACTGTTACAAGTAAAAAAATCAAATTATTATTAAGAAAAACTCAATATTCATTTGTACTTATTTCCACTTTTATTTACCAAGATCAGGACCAGTTTCGCTCATGGCGAACATTATCAACTGATGGTACAAAGTATAATTTAAAGCCTTTCCACCAATTATTGACAGTGAACACCATAAAAGTGATAAAAGAATCAAATTCAAAATATATTGTTTAAATAAATTATATTGTTTTTTTGCACAATTTGATCATTAAATGGACGATTTTTTATTGTTAAATAATTAATCTATAATAAATAAATAATCTCTAATAATAATAAAAAGCTTTTTTATATAAAAAATACTTTTCTGATACGTATAAGTATGTTATTAATCTTTTTCTTTTTTTTATTCTTTCGTAAATGGTTGTCTGATTCTAGATAAATTAAAAAAAAAACATTTCAATACCCAAAAGTATATATCAAATTGCAGCCAATAATGGACATACTGAATTTAAAATAAAAATTACTTTGTTGGCTTATGTAGTCCAGTGAAAAATGATTTACATTAGCGATCAGGTGGGGTTGGGTTGAAGTCTCTGGAAACATAAGGTTTTTTCAATTTTTATTAGAGTTTTTTTATCTCAAGCTACTGTGACTTAAAATAAAAAAAAATCCGTCACCTTGCCCGTTAGCTTTAGCACCAGATATTTGTTTGTATTAAATAAGAACACATTAAAAAAATATATGAGCAGCGACCAACCCCAGGAATCCGGGTTTGAATATTTGTGAATTCCAAAATCCCGGAATCGCAAAAAGGGTCTGAGATTGTATGCCCTAATACGGACATCTGAATTCTCTTATATGTTTTATTGTCTTTCTCTTCACTCATTGAAAACGAATTAATAATACAATATTGTATTACCTTTGTTGGTAAAAAGTTTTGAATCAAAACGGTGCGATTCCGAAATAAGCGACGGTTCAATTCGAATAATGAGGATTCGCCGAAATTGTAATCGAATTAATTTCATTCTTCGCTAATTTTCATTATCTTTTTGTGGAATCTGGAATTTATGTCAAACACACGCATATAAACGACAAGATCATATACAAAGTTGATTTATAGTAATTTCTACAATATGCAGATAAACAATGGTTGAGTAAACATAATGGAACAGGTTGATGTTTGATTTAATAGCCGTAAAAATTGAGTTATTGTCAAATTCCGATAGGTTGCGTATAATAAACATTGTGTGTTTCAAAAGAGTAATAAATCAAAAAGAAAAAGGTCATGATAGCATACGTAACTGAGTATATTTGTATAACATGATGTGGTTTAAATTGCTATAATTTGTTTTATTATAAAGTATGATTCATTTGCATTCAAGTGTTCGCCATCTTTTTTGCTTCTGTTTACGACTATTCAAAGCATTATTATATTTTGAAATATATTATCGAAGGATATATTTTTTTTTGGTACTGAAATCTAAGCGCGCAGTATGACGCTTGACCAGGATAATACTCGTATTGAGATTTTTAGACTAATTCTATCATAAGATTTACATAAAAAAAATCCTCCAAGTTTTCAGCGCACATAAATATAATATATTTATAATAAATTTAGTATTTTCGTTTTGTAGTTTAGAAGATCGATATTGAAAGCTTAATTTTCAAACTGCCTTACTTCTTTCTCTTGGAAAAATTTCAGAAATCAAAACAAAAAATTACCATCATGCGTAAAACACACTTGGTTGCTTTTTAACTTGCAAATAAGATTACATAATATTTTTTTTTAATTCTATGAATTCCGTTTGATGTTTGTTTTTTATGTTACGGTTTTTTTCCAGTGAACCAGTTTGCAGATTAACCAGTCGATATCAACCTTCTAAAATTTAAAGGAAAAATACGGAATGTAATATTAATCTATTAAGGACCCACTAAGCATATTTTTATTGTAATTAATTGATTATAGCATTTTCGACAACAGAAAACAAGTTTGACAGGAAATTTTCCACTGACAAAACTTTTCCCGCTTAACTATTTATCATATCTAATTTTCCAACTATTATGTTATTATTTAATATGTTCGCTGACAACTCGCAGATTTTTGATCTAAAATATTACCATACATAGATAACCGTATACTGACTAAGCAGTTGATGTGGCGATGATGATGCACATTTTCCTTTGTTAGTTATGATAGAAGTATAAAGATGATATGTGATATGAGTGTAGATAATATTGTATATACACGCAATTGAATAGGTTTCTCAGTGTTCTTCGTTGATAGAGCGGTAGTAAATTGAAAACTGATAAAGTCAATAATCAAACGAATATCCAAGAATAAACAGCGGGAAAATCTCCGGCTCTAAATAATCCGCAAAGTGAAAAGCGTGAGTGGAAAATTCAGTAGGTGCTTTTTCGAGTGTGAAAAATTCAAGCCTTCTGTCTTGAGCACGTATTTACACGGTTCCACGAAAGCTGAACATTTATATAAAAACTTGCGGTGGGTACTCACGCGTAACATATTACGCTGATGAGAATCAGTGTGAAGATATATGACAGTTTATGTCGTAGACAATTCATCACGAGGAAATTCACCGTGATATAAAATAACCGCAAAGATAGTTTCTATAACTGTATTTACGCAATAATTTGTATATTTTTTCGGTATGGTTTTTAAATCTACGATATATTTTGTTTTGTTAGAAATCAATTTCTAACAATTTATATGTTAAGAAATGTAAAACAGCATTATAGTTATTTGAAAAATACAACTTGTTATAATTTAAGATTTCGACTGAAGGTGCTTGATGTAATTTCAATACTAAATTTAAATCGTTCAAATTATGTGCATTCAAGTTCATCCGTGCACTTGAACGCCCAAAGATGCCGAAAGGCGAAATCTGGGTCGTCAGTCACAAAACTTGTAATATAATTTTTACGATTCAAATTTAATATAATTTGTTATGATAAAATAATTATGCGAAAAAATCGACGCTATTTTGGGTTTATTTATTTATCACTTTTAATGTAGGTATATAAAATAATTATAATATTCTTTGTATTGAATAATACATAATACATGGAACAATCTAAGTTATTTTATATAATATTAAAATTAACTTCAACAAACCGCCGAATCCATCGAAAGCACTTTAAATGTGTGCACACGTTTTTTATTCTAATTTCATAGTATTTAAGAAATATTAGGACCGTTTTCGATTATTAATAATTAATGTCCTATTAATACAAAAAGAGTTCCATTTTTTTAGTATATTTATTAATTTACTGAATGATTTTAATTCATCAGACCTAAAATGTTGAATGGAGGTTTCCTTTAGTTTATAAAATCGGAAGCCATTATTAGCTTTTGTTATATTAATGTTATTAATTTTATGGGTAATTAAACCAAGACAATTTGTCAGTGAAAATGAAAGTAAAATAAATTATATATGTATGTATGTTACTTAATTAGCACGTTAGTCAGTTCCGTGGTTCTACTAGACAAGATTATTCTTAACTCGAATTATCCATACAGAATACCCGTAGATGAATTCTATTTACGAGAAAACATCATACATCAATTCTTTCGAGCACGATTTTTCCGTACACAAAAAACTCACAGGACACAAAATATTCCACACATTGTTAATATTCGATATTTGACATCAAGACTATACATATTAATAAATGTAAACATACGTTTTTCAATATTTAAAACTTGCTTGTTTTCAACCTAAATAAATATTTGGCTAGCCGCCTATGTGGTCGAGTGGTCAATTTCGTTGGCTTTGGTTACGGACGTCACGGGTTCGAATCCCAGTACGAACAGTTGTATAAATTTATTTTTTAATCGATTTATGAATTTCTGGTCGAAGGCATGGATGTATGTGATGTCTTGAATAAGCCCCTCCAAAACACTTTCATCCTATGAATGGGGCGGGGCGTATTGAGAGCGATTAGCTAACCACTAGTCTTGTCCTAGCCATATCCTTCTATTCCTACTCTCTTTGGAAAAAGAGAGGTTGAGTAACAAGCAGTTATCGTAGAAACACTTATGTTGAGATAAACTCCATTAGGAGTCCATATGCTCCACATTGGGAGCGGACATGGTAAAAAAAAAAAATTGACACCTTTGACATAAGATATTTTTTTGAATGTTCGGAATATTCGGAGTTTTCTGTCTACGGAAGAATCTTGTCCGGGGAAGAAGTCGTTTACCGAATATTCTGTGAGGAGAATTCGTGACGGAAAAAGTTTTGTGCGAAAGAATTCGTTCACCATATGCGTCGTGTTCTAATAAACTCGACAAAATTGTCTGATTACATCGCTCCATCTTTGTTGATAAATCTACGCAAGAAACACTCAGCTTCTATGTTTATTGCTCGCTTTGACAGAAGTAGTAAGTGCGAAAATTTATGCGATTTTCTTCGAGTGTGTTGAAGGTAGGGTGGAATGGGGAAAACGGAGAACAGTCTTGAACAGAAAATCAAGACATTTGGACTATGACAGTGACAGCTCTAGGCATTAGCGTAGGACGAACATGACGTATTTCCTATGAAATTTCATATACATATTTATCATACTCTAAAATTTGATATATTATATTATACAATACACAGGTTGTTGAAATAAAATCGTGGCTTAGAGTTTTCTTCCAATGCTTGTTTCTAATGAGGGGTTCATTTATATACAAGACATGGCAACACCCGGATGGAATGGTTGTTCGTGGACATAATAATGAAGTGCCTAATTTTAAAGCCCCCTAAAACAACTTTTGAACAATTCCAAAAAATAAGAAAAAGTCATTCTGGTCGAGTTTGTAAACTTTGTGTATTATGAGGTAATTTGTATTTTTAAGCTGAATGGACTGGTGTCTTTCATTTTTTATAAAGACTATAAACTTTGATGTTTTTAATCGTTTTTTCTTCTTCTTTACTTCAGTTTTCCTTTCTTATGAGCCTTGTATGATCCTTATTATTAGTTGTGGTTGGTGTACTTTTCATCTGTCCGGGGTTTGACGTCGTTAATCAGGCATGTTAGATAGGGATTGGTGGAAGTAAGAGAGGTTTATGGAGGTTTTAGCAAAAGGATCTTTCGTGGCCTCGCGTTTTACGTATGAAGATAGTCTATGCAATCGTCCAGTAATGTTTTTATCTTTGGATTAGGATAGTCAATCATATCGCTGTAAAAATTTTTCGGCAGTTTACAATGTGACCAGGGAAAATTTTAAAAAGTATGTAAGCTAAATATACATAAAAATACGTATCACTTGTCCACCAACGCATGCACTCATTACCTCGCTATACACATAGGTTCTTTTACACGTAATTAAGTAGTTGCGTATGCTTTCAAACCAAATAAACGGTGTTAATGCGACGTGTGTAAGAGCTCTTTTTTGTTTTAAAGAATAAATACTACTCAATGTGCTTTATATCTAAAACAACTCTAAACACGATTACGTACACTTTCCTTCGTTTAAAAACATACATTTTAGTCAAACGCAAAAAAAAACACAGTCGACTATTGACGTATTCATTTTGAGACCAATTGAAATTCACACGTCATTTATTAAAGTTAGATTTAAAATGAAACTTTTCATTGGAAATATCTAAAGTTTTTAGTTTTTTAGGAACTATAACTTTGGCCATTTTTAAAAGCGAGAAAACATCTTTCTTCGTCCATGTATTATTAAATCAAAACCATTTTATCAGGTTTTGAAACCAAACGCTTCCATTCTTATTATCGTGGTCGGCAGCAGTCGAAAAATTTATGAATTAAATGTAAAAAAACTCACTTAATACTTTCTTAAATATCGTGGTTAATGATTTTTTTTTAAATACGATCTAGGGCAGTAAGACTTCTAATGATGTGTCTCAGCAGAATTTATGTTTTACGAAAAGAAAAAATAGCATGTAGAGTATCTTTTATCAATTATTTATATTAAATGTTATTATAATCTTCAATTCAACCGCAATTTTATTTTAATGATAATTCAAGCATAATATTTACTCATATAAGAAATTACTTTATTTTCATATAGTCTCTGAAAGAAGTGCTCAAAAGAAGGTGATTTTTATGAGAAAAAGTTATAAGATAGTCGTTCAGCCTCTCATCAGAGAAGTAAAGAATAGATGGATAAACAATATTCAGTGAAATGCTAGTTATTAGCAAGTCACTTTCTATACAAACCGTTCGTTGTGGCGGCATAATATATATATATATACATCACAAACGTCCATGCATTTAAAAATAAATTTATAAACGATTGGAGAATTAATGAATACAATCTTTTGGTCGAGAATTAGAGCATTTAAACTTGAATGTTGAAGAAATTAGGTTCAAATTCACTTTTTAGCAACGCACGAATTAATTGTTTATTTTAGTCAGAGAACTATTGATTTTTTTAAGCATGTGTAATGAAAATAAAAACCAAGTCAAGATATTAACAAAACTCATAAAATGACAAAATATATTTCACTTAACTCTCGTAACTACGTCTCTGCGACAGTTTTATGTTAAAAGTCCATAGTCAAAACACTGTATTCCACTCTAAGAGCGTAGGTGTCTTTAAACTATATTAAAGATTTACGATATCAAAAAACAAATTAACGTGTTGACACTTGACAGGTATAATTTTAGCCCATCTCTGAATTTCTTAAAAAAATACATTTTTTTATACAAATGAAACGTAATTCTCATTGGTTCAATTTACTCCCTTACTGACTGAATCTGATTTGGTTTATAATCTAAAATTGTGAAAAAAATACTTTTACAAAATGGCTTTTCTTCCCAGTCGTTATTTGCTGTTAAAATCACTTGTGTGAATTTAATATTCTGCGTCTCGTAATCTTTGTATCAGTTGTATACGAATTTAATACATATAATTGTGCGTATAATAATTTGAAACACTGAAGGCCTACGTGTAGTTTTACTTGTTGAAAAGTCTGTTATGGAATATAATGAACTTTAGACTAATTACAGTATTATTTGTTTTAAAATCTAATAAGCCGGATAGATTTTCCGATGGCAGAATAGCTGCAATTACATTGAACCAAACACGCTTATGTGCAAATATGGCTGCGGCTAATTGCGGAAACAGTTTAGCTTATGGGAAAGTCAAGCCTTGTAGAGCAAATGGCCCCGCACTTCTGAAGTGATTAATGGACGCGAGCAGTTGCCAGTGACCACTGTGCAACGTGCATAAATTATTTAAGCCGTAAAAGATGAGCAGTTTAAAATGAATTTATAAAACGCATTCTTAGATATAACGTGATTTAGGAAAGGTTACATTATGTCTTAACATGTATGTATATTGGATAAGTAAATATCGCATATTCATAACATCAGATACGCAAAAGTGTGTGTATTTTTTTGTTTTGTATTTAGTAAGTGTTTTAAGCCATTTGTATCTGGATTTTTACCTGACCTAACGTTTTGTCAAAATTTAAAAAATATGAATCTAAAATATATTCTCATGTGGATTTTTAAAAATATATTTATGTTGATAGTTAAACATAATAGACCAAAAAACCATAAAAGTCTATGTTTGACGACAGTTTTAAAATTTGAACAGTTATTTGATATATATAAAAATATTTTTTAATTTAGAATTTCGACTGAAGATGCTTGATGGCATTTTAACTTTATATTAGAAATATTTTCATAATTTACGTTTCCATTATAATTTTGGCCGAACACGACCAGGGTTTCGCCTCTCGGCATCTACCGGTCAGTTCGAGTGCATTCGCGCACTGGATAGCACTGGTAAATAAAACCAAAGATAAATTTCCATCAAGCACCTTCAGTCGAAATTCGAAATTAAAAAATATTTTTATATATATCAAATAATGGTTCAAATTTTAAAGATTTTTTGATAAATACCATTATATGTATACACATAAATACTATTTATAAAATAAATATCATTTTTTATAAAAAGATATCATGAAATAATGAAACAGTGTCGCATGATACTTTATCGCCGGCTTTTTAGTTTTTCCTGATACTCTCTCTTATTGAAATATTCAGGTCTCGTATTTAGTATCATGTTTTCGTAAAACAGAATTCATTAAATAAAAATATACTGATTGCTGAAATTCGAATCATTAAATTTACACTTGCCTACCCTTTGGTTTCATCAATTTCTTCGATACCTTCGTTAACGATTCGAAATATTTCCCGACATTTGAACGGCAGGATCAACGTTAAAATCCTTTTAATTTGTAAATAATAAAATCATATGTATCTACTTTAACCAGGGTATACATAAATCAATTTTGAACCCAATTCAAAAATAATCATCGACGTTCCGTTATACCGCTCGCAAAACACGTTTAATAAAGGAAATAATACAATCCTTTAAATTGAAAATAACTTTCATGCACATTTTTAAACTTACTCAATTCATAAAGCCTTATTTTTGTTATATTATATAACTTATATTGTTCTCAAAGATCGTTTTATTGTTATATATTTTTTCAACTATACTGCTTTATGTTATTTTATATATCACAGGTATTTATCGTTACACACAATGAAACAAATTGTTTTATTTATCAAAATAAATTGTATTAGTAAAAACACAATATTCCTTTGTACTTCATTCCACTTTATTTAATATGTCAGGACCGGTTTCGCTCATTACGAGCATCGTCAACTGATTGAGCGAAACCGGTCCTGACATATTAAATAAAGTGGAATGAAGTACAAAGGAATATTGTGTTTTTACTAATATAATGCCTTTCCACCAAGTATTGACAGTGAACACCCTAAAAGTGAAAATAAATTGTATTATAAAACTATTTTTGTATCTATAAAATGATATGCCATGACTGGAACATCAATAATTATTTTCGTTTAAATATAATTTTATTCCTACTTTCAAATCAAATAATGCGTTAGGTCGAGTATTAAAGTTAAAAGTTTAAAAAAAAATCTGAAATAACATAATTTTCTTCAGCATGCACCGCTTACGATAAATCGTTACTTTAATAATAAAATTTAGAAGTTGATACTTTTTGGAGTGTCCCATCCTGTGGCTTAAATATACTGGATTTTTTCTTAACTTTCTATTTCACACGAAAAACACACTAACGTAAAAGATTATCTCATCAGTCACTAAGCAATAACTGTCGAATACTTATCATGATTAAATTTTCCTCCAAAATGTTTAATTGTGTTCAGCAATGTTTTACGACTCACTCAGTAGCTTTTCACTCCTATTAAAATAGAAAACTTTTCCCGTGGGATTTCATCAAATTAATTAAGCCAACTTTTTAAAAGCCACAACTTCGACAACTACTTGTACAATATAATACAATTAGGTACATCATGTCTTATAGTGAAAGATTAAAAACATTTTATACAAATAGAATTTTCATCATGCCTGTATACTGATTATAATTCTCTTTGTTATGCAAGTTGTTATTCCATTTTCAAAACTATGTTCACATACTTTCATTTCATTCAAAATTATTGTCAATGAGTTTGCTGTCTATTTTACTTATTGTCTATTTCAACGCATAATGTTCCATTTTCAAATTATTCTTTAATGCCATATAAACATTGAATTCTTTTGTTTTAATTTAGAATAAGGGTCATATTTCTATGTTATGTTTGATTACAAAGAAAGTACAACTGTAAACTGGAATGCTATAATCTTTCAAAAAAAAATATTATGTTATCCGACATAGCCGTTTAAAACAGGCATTGACGATTTAATGTAAGAATAGTTCACTTAACATCAATAATCACTTATCGGTACATTGTAAACTCGTACATCCTAAACAACCCTCAAATTGTGCGCAAAACAAGTTAATGCTTCGATTGTGTTTAAATATTATTATTTATTTCAATGATACCAATTTATATTATCAAATTTACTTTGTATTTTAGAATATTTGTCGACGTTCTTCAAATAATTAGGTTACTATGTTATACTACAACATAAATTTAACTTTTAGGGTGTTCACTGTCAATACTTGGTGGAAAGGCATTATATTAATAAAAACACAATATTCCTTTGTACTTCATTCCACTTTATTTAATATGTCAGGAGAGGTTTCGCTCATTGCGAGCATTGTCAACTGATGCTCGCAATGAGCGAAACTGGTCCTGACATATTAAATAAAGTGGAATGAAGTACAAAGGAATATTATGTTTTATTAATGAATTTAACTGGCCGATATTTGGATAAAAAATAACTGAAAATAAATAAAAGTGTATTTTTCATACTATTATGATGGTATATACTATTTTTAGTTATAGTGTATTTTACTGTGCTTTCGCTTAAAATATCATATCTTTAAATCAGCGTGCTTGCTACTTGCAAACCTTTTTACGAAGATTAAATATATAAATTAAAATTGAAAACTTTATTATTCCATTGTTTGACTAGTAAACAACCGGTGGCAAAACATTTTTTTTAATTTTAAACTAAAAAATAACAAAGAAGCCATCAAATACATCGATAAAATAACAATGAAATTTATTTTTACTACGTTCCTACATCACGTCCCTTATTATTCTGAGCGGAACAAATAAATTCTCAATTTCGTATCTTTGTCTCATTTCTAACAGTCTATTGGATTAACTAAATTGAGCAAAATTAGTGAGGTACTTATAACGGTATTTAAACAGATTGTACAACACAATTGGCAAAAAGTACGGATGAAGGAGAAGACATTCTTGTAAACAACTTGTCACCCTCTAGCATTTGTTTGAATTGTTGTTTTCGCAATATAATTAACGTATACTATGCATACATAACAATATTATACAAGTCAATTAATTAAGGCATAAATATTTGAATACATATTATAATACAGCAGTTCATATGTGATTAGCGTGGAATATTATTTACAGTACAGTAGAAACATCCGCATATGTATTTTGTTCCGTCAGACATATTCTACCAGCCAAAGTTATCATATGCGCGCGCAATAGTGAAATGTTTTCCGCTAAACTAAGATAAGCCTTCGGGCTCAATGTGTATCGAAGCGGAATATTAAGTTACAATGTGTACCCCGGAGTATCATACACCACTATTTATGGTTGTCTGACAGTTTTTACAAATTTTCTAGCTGTCATTGTCGATTTTTTTGACACATAGAGAAAATTCATACTACGTTATTCAGCTGCGAATATTCAGCTGAATATCAGCTAAAAAATCAGCTGAAGGAAAGTAATGGGTGTATATTTTTCACCGATTCCCATGGCCGATTAGTAACGCTTAAAACATCATGTTAATCTAATGCCAGAATCAATATTTTCCAAGCAATTATCATGAATTGGAATATGGATCCAACGACAAGAATTTCTTACCCAATTCTAAAAACAGATATTGCAATAATCAAAAACATAGTTTTTTGTTCTCTTCCCTCTCACCTATTCAAAGATTGACCAAAATCAAGTGATAGTCAAGTACTTTTTGATTTCCATGTCGGTAGTAGAATATAATTTTAAAAGGTAAACCCTTTATTTTTTCACTATAGACAGTTAATAATGTATATTTTTTTAATCAATATATTTTTTAATTTTTTGATACATTCAACTTAACACGTTCACGTGACAAATATTTTCCAAAAAATACTCAAATTGCAACTAGCTCAGCGTGTAAAAGTTAAGAATATACAGTCGCCATTAGTAACATGTAAATTTAAAAACCCTTATCAGCGATCTGAAATGTCAATTAATCCCAATATGACCAAAATTTAAATCTGGTTATTTTTTATTTAAAATTTCATTTGATTGGTTGTATGTGATGACTTTTCATCTTACGTATTTCACGACTGTCATGAGTGACTTGTCTACATTATTATTCTTTAAATAATTAAAAATGATATAATTTGTGATATGTTTGACGTATAAGTTTACTTTTTAACGTTTCATTTAGTGCAAAATAAATTTTAACTCATTTTTTAAAAGTGATGTATATTTATTTCATGACTTTGAAGACATGCGAAAATAAAAAAAAAATCCCAACATTAATAACTGTATTGTGATTTTAAAATGAAGACTGGCAGTTGGGTGTTTGCTTTGTTTTTATTTACTCACTTAACCATACTTTTTTACACTGCGAGACCAAATGCGATACATAATTTAAGAAAATAGTTTATTCATATGATTTGTCACTACGTAAGAAATATGTATAATTCAACAATTACTTTAATTTATATTGAAACCAAGATACTTTCAAACCTTCTATTTTCACGATATTATTAGTTTTGTATTTAAAAGGTATAAATAAATAAATTCTATTTGTGGTCCACCGTCCACATCAGAATACTATGCTATATAATTCAGAAGCATGAGACTGTCTCATTTATTTTTTTATAGTTTTTTTTACTATCAGTGCTCGGCGTCTTTTGCCGAGTACAATACATTTTTTGAATAAAAAAAAAATACACCACTGTGGTATTCCAATCGGAAATTCGATATTCACATATGTTCAGTCGTTTTTGATATTCGTAATATCAAATTATACGTTAATATTTCCTGGCATCAATTTTACTTGAGTTTATAAAAATATTATAAAGAAATTTGGAATTATATTATACAATAGTTTCTATTATTCTTATTTATAAGTATGATTATCAAAAACATGATTTAATATTAGAAATTATGCCAAAATGCGTTTTTTATAATAATAAAAATAACCTGAATCAAATGCGATGTAAGTTATAATTTATAAGTGATAAAAAACTTTTTTTTTTAAATATACGTACCGTTATGTGTAATGTAAGTAATGTAATTTTTATCCTTAACTGATGAACTTAGATAAGAGCTATTTTGGTTGTATACGTCATGAAAGACTTTGCATACTTTCTTTCCCAAAAGGTTTGTCATTAGGAAGTATTGTATTGAATATTTATAAACAATGTTCCCTTCCATATTTTGGTTATACACTCTTATTGGAGCGTCTCAATGTTAGTTGTTTTTAACGAGAATAGGGAATACCATGTAAAGTCGCTTTTCCAAATGATTTTCATATCACGATATTAGTAAAAATAATTATGACATTATAACCATACATTTTTTGCCGCACTCTATTTTACAGAAGAGCGTTTCGATTCCCAGAGTAAAATAAAATAACATTATTGATTCGTATAGAGTTAAGACTATAGGCTGTATGGAAGTCGAAGTCGAAGTCAGGAAAGTCTTTTCATTATTGGTGAAATCTACTAGAATGACCTTTTTTACCCGGCTCCACAACCCTGAATTCCATAAATATATAATAAAAAACAAAAATACATTAATCAGGAAGATTTTTGTGAAATTAATCTATGCATTGAATATATATCGTATTAAAATGCTGACAATATTTAAATTATTTCCACTTATTACTTGACAATATCTTTTCATAGAATGTAAAATCAAAAGTTTCCCTCACAAACAATAAGTCAATTATATGGGGAAAATACCACATAATTTTTTTCCCCGGTATATAAAAGTTGATTAACCGTTCTAAAAAGTGTATCGAAACGGACGGTGTAATCTGGTGTAGTCATCGTATAGGAAAATAAAAATGTCTATTTGATTATATTACCTTTAATGTATCTAGTCTGAAAACTCTTGGAAATTACTACAAGGCGAAATTTGCGTTTTGCACACAGAAGCTAAGCTCATGACCGTGGGTATGTATGTTTAAATTGTTTTCTTAGAATTTATTTTGTATTTCGTATTCAAATTGTAAATATAGATTTTACCAATCTATTCCTTTGCTTCAATCTACTTGCCGAGTGAAAATGGGCTATTAAGGGAAAATACGCAGTCGCTGTAATACATTATTGACATTGGCAAAATTGAATAAGATCCTTTTGTAATTTTCCGCAAGCTTGGAGCTAGCTAAGGGTTTTGTTTCGTTTCTAATTTATCAAATAAACGTCTCCTTCATGTGACATATTTAAACGTCCATCCTTTTTTACGTTACACACACACAATGTACATTATAATAAAACTTGTTCATTCCAATGTGCGTTATCGATGAAAGATTTGAACATTTTATTTGTGTATGTGTAAAGATTTTTTTACAATTCAAATATCACGAATAACTGTCAGAATTTCATGTACATAAAAACATATGCGAAGCGTATACCAATATAGCGTTTATAATAAAATGAAATCTTTATTCAAGAAAAGTAACATTTTTGACGTTGAATCTATATATACATAAAAAAAACTGTCACCACAAAATTGTCGGAATCACAAATAATCTTTAAGTAAATGTAATATGTATTTATAATACTGATGAAAAAACCCTGATGTGTTACTTTATTTTGTTAACCAAATTTACTACAGACATGGTCAAAAAAAAATCGCTTGCAGTTAATTATGCAAATTTATCATTAATTTTTGCTAATAGCTTTATGATTGTTGTTTTAGTTTCATCGGACTGGAAATAATATAATTAAATATGAAGAAAAATTAATTGAATGATGACATTTCCTTCGTTTCATTAACATTCTTGCAACGGGCTTTATTTATGTGCTTATAATAAGCAGAGCTGTGGAGTCGGAGTCGTGGAGTCGTGAAAAATAAACGGCCGAATTTTTTTTTGAAAAATATATTTAATGATGTACAAACAAAATATAGTGTTGACATTTCATGCTTCGCTGAATAAAGATGATCTGATGGTATACATATTTATAAGTTAAAATGAAATTATTGAAAAATTTCCTCGGAGTCACTAATTATTTTAAAGCTGGAGTCGGAGTCGGAGTCGTTTTTTTTAAACGACTCCACAGCCTTGTTTGTAAGTAAAAAAATGGCTGAAGCAGAAACACCCCGACAATCGTTTTTATTGTTTATATAAAGTTAATAAATATTCAAAGGAAAATAAAAATCCTTATAAGTTTCCACTCTCGTTTTTGGGCACCAACAGAGAGGTATATACAAATTGTTTTATTGCAGGGTCCGAACACTAGCCCTCTATTCTTTTACAAATTAATTTATGACTTTTTACAATTCTCCGTGGGCCAGGTTGAAAAATATAATATGAAACGGTTTTCATTATATTATTTAAGCAAATCCCAAAGATGTGCTTCAACGGATTAAGAGGTCTCACAAGTGGAATATATTTAAGACTACTTCTATAACATAACCTCATTTTAATATATTACTGCTCGTGAAAATTAAATAACAGAATAGAAGCATTTTTTATATGATATAGACATCTCTCGCTATAACCGATCAAGCTTTACGCTATAGAACATGAGTCTGATTTGAAGAAAAATGTGTAACGTTATATATGTTATTCGTAACGGTAACATCGTAGTTAGAAGAGGATTACTAAAGATTACTGAAATATTCTTCAACATCTTACAACGAATTTAATAAAGGAAATACCATCCGTCAACTCGCTTTTGACTACTACTTCAAAGGAGATGAAAGGCTTTGACTAATGATGACCTTAATTCTTTTAAGCCTTGTGATTCTTTGACCGATTAAAAGAGCTACGAACTAAATCAATGTGAGTATAAATAAAACACCATTTTTCACTTAAATTCACACCTCCGTTTTACTTTTATAAAGACAAAATATGTATAACGATTTCTTGCTGTAGAATTTTGCCATTTAGATTTTGTCATGGCTTCATATTTATTGTATGAGCTTTTGAGAAGAAACCTGATACTTTTCGCTACGCGAGACTTTATAGTATGGAACTTTATGGTGATGCCGCTACGAACCGCTGTAATATTTTCAACAGAATTTGTTCGAATATCGACATATTCCATGTGGAAGTGAGTGGTTACAATGTGTTTTTATTTATTTAGATGTTGTCAAACTCACCCGGTAAATGTTCACATTTTTTAAACACCCACTGATTTGAATCTTGCGAAACTAAATTTGTGTTTTTTTTAATTAATTAATTAAAATATTAAAAAATCTTAAATCGTAGATTTTTTTTACATTTTCAAAAATGATTTTCATTTGTAACAAATATTCATATCCATAATAAATCTCTGATAATAAAATTATATGATCGCATAAACTCAAATAACTTTATCACACGAAAGCCGTTACAATATACCTACAACTTTCTAGTCATTGAAACATTTATTCGAATCCATAATTTCAAAAATAGTCCAAAAGTGTTTTTGCGCAGAAAGTTTATTTGTAAGGTGTTTATGCCTAGATGAAAGTATTAGTTTCATTGTAAAACTTTGATTAAATGGCTAAGCCACTTGTGAAATGTTAATACGCGAGGTCGTTTCAGAAGAACTCAAAGCCATTCCATTGAACTGATTTAGAAGTAGGCACTTCATTTCATTGCATGCTCTTTTTTGAGTAAAAAATAAAATAAAACCATTTACATAAGCAGCGATAAACATTTATAGTTATTTTCTTCATTCTATTATGAATATCGTAATGTAAACAAATTTATTGTGTAGGTATATTATAATTATATGAAAAGACAACTCTCTGCGGTAAGCGAAGTACTTTACATTCCATTTTTGAAATATTTTATTTGAACCGAATAAAATAATTACTCTAAAACTAGATATTAAATTGCTCTATGTTTATTTAATTTTTGTTTATTCCAAGCTATTTTCTAATTTCAAATTTACTCGCCAGGGAGAACTGACACTAATTCATTCTGAAATTGGTGGAAGTAAGTTGTGAGAATGTTTTAATACTCATTTTAAGAAATGATTTTAATATACTTAGTCTTATAATAACAGCATTATAACATTTGTTGTAGTTTTAATAATTTACTAAATTTTCAGTTTCGAATATAATAAACTTGTATCTATTAATCGATGGTCAATTATATATTATATAATATTTTAAGATTTCTTAACGTGTTTTAAGCAGATATTATAATACTTTTTGTGAGTGAATCGGGGTGTTTTTTGTATGACTATTATGTATTGTAATTAAAGATGACAAAAACCTGGAATAAACCCGGGACGTTGGAAAAAAATGAAAATTGGGAGGAACGAAGAACATTAGTAACAATTTGCTTAAATGATAATTGTAGTCGTGTTTTCAACATACTGAAGCCCATGTGACCACATAAATATGTGCGTGTTGACGGTTGTCATAAAAACAGGACCATTTACAAATTTGTGTAGTACACCTAGATGTCACTGGTCATACTCATAGACCAGAGTTGGGGAACCTTTTCATTCTAAAAGTCACATTCATTTATCTGATTCAACAAGGCCGTTGAAACGTTGATACTTTTTGACTTTTTTTTTTATCAAAGTGAATATATTGCATTATAAAATGTTGTATTTATCAACAAAATATCCAGATTTATTTTAAACATAAAAAATTTCACAAGTTAAAAGACTAGCCAAAATGCCGCAGGTTCTTCACCACTGTCGTAGACTAAAAATATGCTTTACAATAACAGCTTTAAATAACATTCATATTAACCTCTAAATTGTGGATAAAATAAGTAATAACGTGTCTGGTTTTTTAATAAGTTTTGTCAAATGCTAAAAATTACATAAAATTATCAGTTTATATTGAATAAGAAAAATCAATTTTACCAATTAGTTTATTCCCAGTCAACTTTCCCGGTGTATACCAGAAAAAATCCGGGAAGTTTCCCGCCTCGCATCACATGTAATAGATTAAATTACCCTATGCTGTGTCTTTATAATTTCGTATTTTTAAGTATTTATTTTATAAGTAGTTTTTTTATAATTTTATTTTAGAATAGGAAAAGTGCTCATAGCTTCACTGACGTACACAATATAAAACACGAAATATGTCCTCCTCTTCTTACATATAGGTCTAAAATAATGATCTATCACATATCATGACATTTTTTAATGAATTCATACATTTATATTTAGATTTGTTTTTATATTGCAAACAAACAAAGTGTGGCCATTTTTAAAAGTTTTATATTACAAACTGTACAAGTACAAGTTTATATGGAAAAAAATTCTTCATCGACTAAGTTTACTTTTTCCAACAATTCTCGAAAGCGCCTGAGAAATAATTGGAATTTCTAGCCTTTCTTAATCCTTGAAAAACTTTTATTCGGCACATAATTATTTTATACTTTTACTCTCTGATACGAAAAGTTGAGTAATTGATTCACAGCCAGTCCTTGTAAAAATGCCATTTTCTTTAATACTGTGTGTTGCCTTTTTGGTTTATTTCAGAAAGAAAATTATCACACTCCTGAAAAAAGCTATGAAGTTAAACCAGTAATAAAATTCGAAAAATTTACTTTTATAATAATTGCGCTACCCCAAATATTTATTTCAGCTTAAAAAAAATATCTATTTTGACTATAGAATTGACTCAGTAGAACTCTATAATAAAGAAAAAGAGTGTTTTTGTGATGCCGGAACAGTTTTCTTTCATAAAGCTTGTCAAAATTGAAACAGTTTTACCAGATAGAAAACTATCATAAGTATTACTAAATATGCTGCACAAAATTGTGAACATTTTCATCGCTGAATCAAAAGAAAATACAATCCAGAAATCTCATTTGATTTTTTTTTGTCCTACTGCTTCACCGTATGTTATAGTATTTTTTGTGAAAAATTCATTTTGCTTATGTTTATTTTCTTAATCACGTATGTTACTTCAGGCATTCTAAAAATTAATGGCGTCATATGGAGAGCGAATGGATTTTAAATAACATAAACTTTTTTTTATTTTTTGCATACAACAGTGCATGCAACCAGGTGTATGAATAAAACTGAAACAAACTGTGAGAAAAATGTGAAACCACAGTAGGTTGTGGTGTGTGCAACATTAAGCATCCTTTTAAAAATCCAGGGATCAAAAAAATAAGCGGGATTGATATCGATAACTTATTTACTGATTACGATAACTTTTCATGATGTTTTAATGTCTTTGTTTTTATCTGAAATATTTCCAACGCAATTTTCTTTCAGAGTAGGTATTAACGGACGCAAATTTATTTTAATATTCAAGATATACAATTAAGAGAAACTTTCTTGTGGTCTATTTGGGTTTTGTAAGAACAAACACTAAAGGGTACGTTTCAAATAATTGGAGATTGAAGATATGGTGTTTTATGTTGATGCCGACCCAAAAGTGCAATCGAGCTCTTACGCGCGAAGAAAGCGTAGCCATGATAATAACTTTGATAAAACCATACATTTGCTAAGCAATTTTATGTGAAACCGTATTTCATTCCAGACAAGAGTGATTTTTCAACGGGAAACGAATCAAAAGTTTATTATTTTAACCATAATTTATGAGCTAAAATTCAATCATTACATTTATATTCAAAATATTATCATCCGTTCTTACGATTTCAATAACAAGTGTGCTCTGTTCGATGTTTATTCGGATTTTTACGGCATTTTTTGAAGTAAATGATTTTAATTATAAATCAATTTAAAAAAAAATGTTTATTTGGTAAAAAAAAAAAAACAGTGGAATGTTGTTGTGTTTGTGAAGCTTGATTAACTGACCTCCAGACTTACAAACTTTCTTTATAAATGTACAGTTAATTTTCAAAATTAAGTTTTCCTATGTGCTAGTAAATAAACGTTTACACAAAAATGCTGTTAAATTACAATAATTGTATTAATGTACAATATATCAAAGTTTACTCTAGATACACAATATTTTAAGGAGTGTATAAAAGAAGACGTCATTATTAATTACAGAAAAAATGTCAGCGATTAACAAATGTAATAAGCAAGCTGAAATGCAGAATGGTGGTATCGAATAAGGCCTCCAATCTCCAACTTTGTGATCCGGAAATCCCGATATTGTGATAGTAATAATCCCAGGATTTTGGGTTTGAGGATAAGAAGTGCAAAATTCTCGATAATTTTTTAAGACAGGCATTTTTTTTAAATCTACGAAAAAAAACTCCCACATTTTTTCATTTTGAGAATTCCTCAAATTCCTGGCTTTTTGAAATCGGGCAGTGACAAAAAAAAATGGACCTACAATCTCTTAATCCAGAATCCCGATTTTTTCCACGATTTTATGTAATTATAAAAACTAGACTGGTAAATAATTTTGACAACAGAACTGCCTTAACTCATGTATTGGCGTGAAAACATTAATTCCTGAAACGTGTTCCCGTTTTCACCGTAGTTTTTTTTTTGTTTCATCAGTCTAACGACCTCAAATAACTGAACGGCTGTTAGTAAAAGCAAACAATTATTTACGTTTAAGTAATATTTACAAAGCAAACACTTAAAATAATTTAAGAATGATCTTTTTTTATGGAACCGTAATTGTAGATTTTCTTTCATTCGTTCTGTTTATTTTATTTTTTTATACTTTGCCATTTCAGTACCTTGCCTTGATATAATAATAACAAACAATTGAGCATTTTAATGTTAATGCTGGCTACCATAATCGCATAGCCGACCTTTTCTCTGAGATTAATATAATAAAGTATTTTATCTTTTCTTCTTCCTCGGATGCTTTCTAATGATTGTTGAGTTTTGACTATATTCACCCTTTTATTCTTGCCAAGAAGGTACTATACAATTTTTCGCAAAATACTACATTACATAATAAATTAAAATGTATTAAATATGTTTAAATATAAAAACATATAATACAACTGAAAGTTCAATAATAAGATAGCAAAGAAAAAGAGAATGGATTTTTAGTGGAAGCCGGTGATATGATAAACAGTATTTAATCAAAAAATGTATTATCTTGTAGAAAAATTAATTAAATCAAATAAGTACTATTTGGTTTGGTTGACGTTACATTACAGCCGTCTTCAAGGCATGTATGTTCCGAGCTCACTTCGGTCGTTTGAACTTGGCGTTCCTCTTAATGACCAACAATCGAAACCAGATCACGCAGAATTGGACGATAGCTGACAAGCCTTCGTGTACTTTGTGAAGAACTTTAGAATCAATTCACTTTACAACAAGACCTTCCAACCTAAATCTTCACCTTAACATATTAACAACATTTGTACGTATTAGACATCTACAGTTATTTTTTTTTAAATCAATGTTAAATATTGAACTCTGTAGAGCTCTGTTTTGTTAATACCTGGAAAACGTTGTCTTGCTAATTTGCCAGGGTAAAATTTCTAAAGGCGTACAGAAAAAAAATATTTAATATCACGTTGAGAAACCGGAACGATTTAATTGGATGGTATTTTTGACATAAACGGTCCTATAGGCTACTTAATTTCTTCAGATTTTTGAGGATTTTATCTGTTTTATATTCATCTGTAGATATATTTTATCACTGTGCTCGAAAGAAGTAGATGTGAGCTTCTCAAACGCTTATTTATTCAAGTGCACCACTAGATCTCTTTCACAATGTTGACAGACGTTTGCAGAGAAGTCGTCAAGATTTACCACATTATTTATTCTGTTGGGCCAAAAAATAAAGCGTTGTTTTTATACAGGTTTTGGTATTGTAAAAAAAACAAGAAATAATGTTCGCTACCATCGTTATTGCTTCTTCCCTTTTGACACTACCAAATTCTGAATGAATATAAACAAATATCTTTTAGCACGTGCATATTATTAGAAAATCTGATTCGGCTCCGCTTTCTGATTTGAAAGCTATTTTAACAGCTTTCTCTTAAATGGGAATAAATAAAGGTGATATGGTGCTTTCTTGTTTGAGTCCTGTAAAAATCTGCTTTAAGATGCTTTTGATCATACTCTCACGATATTGAATAATATAGTTCGTGCAATTTGCATTTTTCAATTAATAAATTCTAAGCACCAAATGCTCACTTAAGAAAATGCAGTCTTCAGTAAAGTCTTATGCAGTATTAAAATGATTACTTTTTACATCTCGGTTTTTTTTACAAATTAAAAGCAGCTTAAATAAATACAAATGGTGCCCAACTTACGGGCTCTCCTTATCCTACTTCCTTATACTGTCTCCATTCTTCTTTGGATATTACTTAAGCACACTTTCCGCGTGGCGAAACAATTGGAAAGCACATGACAATAACGATACAAGTAGAATTAATCTAGCAATATTGTAGTACTAGAATTATGTTTTCATGATTGTTATTCAGCATCTATTCTGGTATAAGAAATTTAATTGAAATAAAAAATATATGATAAATATGAAATGAAAAAATATGACAAATTTTCAGTATTTTGTTGATTATTAATGAGCGGAAAAAAATATAACAAAAATCATGCCTACGGTTCCAAATAATACAATATTTGTTTTTCCGAAGATTAAACTCCTTTTACAGATGGGCCAAGACGCCAGTCATTCAATACCATTAATTTAAATTATATTAATATTGTATCCCTTTGGTTAAAGACTCAGTTTGACAACAACAAAAAAATCTGTAATATATTAACTTTGGTGTTTTTTCCACCAATCCTAGAATCGCAAGTTGGTCCCCACAGAATGGGAGATTAGGAGTTCCCCGTCAACATTGGGGAAAACATAAATAAACATTTGCTGAGTGAATACTTCCTAATTGCCGTGAAATCGGCTCAAGCTTGGAACTACTTGACTCGGATATCGTATCTAATTAACATGAAATTCAGATTTTATGATACTCATTATACAGAATGGACACAAGACTCAACAAGTGACTTTTCTTTTAAGCGTTTTCAAATAATAATAAATAGTAATTGGTCTTGAACCAAATATTAAAAAAATGATAAAAAGATTTAAAAAATAACAGGTATTTACACACCATTTAATGTTATTAAAATATCCACTTAACTTTTACACGTCTGTAATAAAAGTTTCGATGGTTAATAAAGTATTTATTTAGATAATGGCAATTAGTGACATGCCTCAATAGTGTTTAAACATTTCTCGTATTCTATTTTAAAGCATTGTGAATATTATTATTCTTAATTTAAGACTTAAAAGATTAAAAAATGTCTAATTCAATTAATACGTTAAATCTACAAAAATGCCAATTTATGTTTGTGAAGATATTTTAAATTCAAACTTATAAATAAACTCTTAAAGTTTCAAGGAACAAAATTTGATGTGAAATTATCAAGCTCTTATCAAAAATGTGAATTCAACTTACTTAATCAAAAAAAAAGTTAAGCTCGCTTCATTTTCAGTTAAAAAAGAAAATTTCTTTTATCTAACAATTTACAGCATTTAGAAAATTTGATAATTATTTTTTTTCATTATTAATCACAGTGTAATATTCTATTCATTCTTATAATGGATCGAAAATTCGTAAACTATTTTATTTTTTCCGAACAATGTCCGTTCGCAACGTTAATTATGAACTCTTTGTGAAGTATTTATTTACAAATATTATATTATTTATTAACCTCTTTAATTTTAATTTGAAATATACTTCTTAATTTTACAAAAATATATTTTTAAAATATCTTTCATTTTAAAATGAATTTGGAATTGTTTTTAATTTACTTAAAGAATCTTACAGCCTTCTAATGAACTTATAATAATTATTACAAGTCACGTAGGCAAGTGGTAGTCGTCGTCGAATTTTTATTATACCCATAGTTATACAGTTTATACTGGGCAAATGCTCAAATCCCGGAATGGGTCCATTGATTTTTTATTTCATTTACAGATTTTCTATCTGTAATAATATTCTTATCCCCTACACGCTCATTTTATCCGATCCCAACTTAAGCCAATGGTGAACGGATTCTACCGAACATTACTTTTCCGAACACGAACACTCCGAACAGGAATAGCCCGAACACGAACTCTCCGGCCAAGAATACCCCGACCACCGATTCTTTCGGACTCGGAATCTTCCGCACACCGAACCTTCCGGATATAGAATACTTCGCACACCGAATACTCCGAACATTTAAATATTTTAAATAGAAAAATCATTGTTTTATTGTAATGTGGAATGTTTTATGGCAATTATGCCAAATATTTTTCAAAATGAAAACAAGAAACGTATTTCATTTTCATGTATATAAGCAGTTTATAATTTTATTCGTATTTTGGCTTATTAATTTTGAAAATTGTGTTGTATTATAATTGTGCTGATATTGTTGACTATATTAAATGGAAATACCATGCATATAAACATTTAAAATTGCAAATTGATAAACACAGTACTTTAAACATAATTTTATTATCTTATTGATACACATATTATACATATTTTACATTCACTTGACAAATGCAAAAATGTATATATCAAATTTTAAACATATTATGTGTTTATAATTTTTTTATTACAATGACTTTAATAAACAATTTTAGCAATTATTATTATTGAAAGAAATGAAAGTATAGTTGAAGTTATTCTTAGATCTGTTAATATTATATTCCCCCCTCCCACCCATCCTATCTTATGAACGGGGCGTATCGAGAGCGATTAGGTTACCACTAGTCCTGTCCAAGCCCTATCCTTCTATCCCTACTCTCTTTGGAAAAAGAGAGATTGGACAACTGAGTAACAAGCAGTTCTCGTTTAAACACTTATGTTGAGATCTCTCTCCAATCTCTCTTTTTCCAAATTCATAATAATAATTGCTAAAATTGTTTATTAAAGTCATTGTAATAAAAAAATTATAAACACATAATATGTTTAAAATTTGATATATACATTTTTGCATTTGTCAAGTGAATGTAAAATATGTATAATATGTGTATCAATAAGATAATAAAATTATGTTTAAAGTACTGTGTTTATCAATTTGCCATTTTAAATGTTTATATGCATGGTATTTCTATTTAATATAGTCAAAAATATCAGCACAATTATAATACAACACAATTTTCAAAATTAATAAGCCAAAATACGAATAAAATTATAAACTGCTTATATACATGAAAATGAAATACGTTTCTTGTTTTCATTTTGAAAAATATTTGGCATAATTGCCATAAAACATTCCACATTACAATAAAACAATGATTTTTCTATTTAAAATATTTAAATGTTCGGAGTATTCGGTGTGCGAAGTATTCTATATCCGGAAGGTTCGGTGTGCGGAAGATTCCGAGTCCGAAAGAATCGGTGGTCGGGGTATTCTTGGCCGGAGAGTTCGTGTTCGGGCTATTCCTGTTCGGAGTGTTCGTGTTCGGAAAAGTAATGTTCGGTAGAATCACCGAACCTAAGCCAATATATAAAATATAAATAATTCAGTTATCAAATAATTAGTTATTTTTCCATCCAACCTTCTTTCCTTATCATCTTCGAAGAGTGGAGATACCAACTGGCTTCAAGCCAGACTTCTTTAAATAACTATTGTTACTATGATAAAAAAGAGCCTATAATATATTTTATATCTCATACAGTGAATGATTTACTGTATCATTCAATATTTCTTATTAGATGTGAAGCAGTAACACAAAGGTGATTACAATCGTAACTATAGATAATTTTATTTAAATATGAAGTCCATTATTGAAAAGCATTATTTTTGTTTGATTAATGATTCGTCCATCTTTTCAATTCGTAGTAAGTCAATCTAGCCATCGAATTTCAATTTACATATCTGATTAATTTCAGTGGAAATGATATTCGATATGATAGCATCTCTAGACTGCATTTCATTATTGAATATCAACAATCCACTGTCAAATAATAATGAGAATTGCTGAGAGTATTATAAATAAATTAATAGTTTTACTTAACTATAGGTCTCTATTTACACTGGCGCTGTTTCTAAAGCCATGTGCGAAAGCAAAAATATTCTTGCAACGTCTGTTTCGTATTGAAAATTGTAACATGGATTTTTACTTTAAGCAACGTTGTCACACACATGACGGAATTAAATCTGCGCCACTGTGACGTTACGCTGCTTAATTTCAGCACGTGAATGTACTCATAATAAATTAATTCTTTTGAAATAAAATTGTACGATAAAACTGATTTTAAAAGAAAAAATTAAATGTTTAAAGTGAGTATTTGGATATTTTAAAAGGTTCTATTGATAAATTTTCTATTGAAATAACAATATGTTTCTGTCAGGTCTGTGGAGTCGGAGTCGAAGTCGTGAAAAATGAGCGGCTGTTCGAAACATTTTTAAAAATTATATTTAATGATGTGTATTTGCTGCCTGTGTGGTCGAGTGGTCAACGTCGTTGGCTTCGGTTACGGAGGTCCCGGGTTTGAATCCCGGTACGGACAGTTTTATAAATTGATTTTTCAATCGATTTATGAATTTCTGTTCGAAGGCATGGATGTATGTGATGTCTTGAATTCCTCCCTCCCACCCATCCTTTCCTATGAACGGGGTGTATCGAGAGTGATTAGCTAAACACTAGTCCTGTTCTAGCCCTATCTTTCTATTCCTACTCTCTTTAGTAATAGAGAGGTTGAGCAACTGAGTAACAAGCAGTTCTCGTAGAAACACATCTGTTAAGATAAACTCCATTAGGAGTCCATATGCTCCACATTTGGAGCGGACATGGTTAAAAAAATTCAAACCACAATATTCCAGTGTTGGAGATTGCATGCTTGACTGACTAAAGATGATATGATGGAATACATATACGTATATACATATGTAAGTTAAAATTAAATTATTGAAAAATTTCTTCCTAGTTGAAGTTGTCTTTTTTACACAACTCCACAGCCCTGGTCTCTGTGAATAAACCAGAGCTGTAGAACCAGAATAACAGTCGGGTGCTTTTCCCGGAAGTGGAGTTGATGTCGGAAAAATCGGAGAAAAATAATTCATTCATATTGAAAATTCTTAGTCTACTCATTATATTGAAAGGTAATATGTATTAAAATTATTCTAGTGCCAAGAATGATCTGATGGTACACATATATGAAGTTAAGCAGAAATTATTGAAAAAATCGATTCAAGTCGGAGTCATTATCTTTTTACCTGACTTCAGAGCCCTAGTATAAGCGTATGGTTCTTAATCGACATTATTTTTTTATTATTTAATATTATACATATCATATATATGATGTAACGAAGTACGTTTGCACAAAATCAAATGGAAAATCTAGTGTCCATCGAATATTCAACCGTTGCCATTGGTCGAGCTGTTTTATTTCTTTTAACGTTGGCACTCCCACGTCCTGAATAGGGATTGCAATATCGGAAGAATATAGCAATACCGGCACAAAAAAATGTGTAGGTTATCAAAATTATAAAACATATTTTTTAAAAGCATGGATTAAAAGCTATAATTGCTTATTCGGTAATGGTGTCACTATATTAATGACATAAGCTTGACAAAATGAAAAGTATAGAAAACAATGTGCGTGTGTAATAAAAAATATGTCATTTGTAATACACACGAGTCTAGATAATAGCAACTCTTGCCGTTAACCACAAATGACTAAGAAGAGACGTCCATAATTCATATACAATCCAATTTTAGAATTGAATAAAAGCTGAATTATTGAGATCCCGGTTTCGGAAACACCGGTATTGCAAGATGCAACCCTTGATCGTGATTTGAGACCATATCTTGATGATAATCTGACAAACGGATGGAGTAAACGAACCGTTTCAGAAGAAAACCCTCTGTATTTACCAGGCATCTCGCATCTAGTCGTTTGTATGTGGATAGCATAAAGATTATGTTGGCCACCGCTACTTTGTATACAAAACCAAGACATCCATTGAACGATTCAGAACGAAATGACTGTTGATGTCTGAGTACTCCGCGCTGTCAGAAATGATTGTATCAAAATTGTCATTAATTTAGCGATGTTAAAAAAATTCTAATTTCATTGTCATTTTAAAAATTTAAATTTATATTAAAAAGGATGGCTTTATATTTTTAAAAATGTGTACACTTCATTGGGACATCATGCATAATAAAATATAATGTGATTACTGACAATCGTTATTTTTCTTATATTTCAAAATAAAATGTTGCTTTATAATGTGTACTTATATAAATTGCAATGTTTGACACTCTGTGAAAGTAAGATTCTCTGAGAATGCCTCTGAAAGAGGCGAAACACGTGTCACAGCTAGTAGCACAATACGTGGAATAATCTAAATTATTTTTAATTTATATTATTTCACAGACTTTTAAAATTTTTCATTTGGTAATATGTAATGTGCTCAGTATCACTACTAAGAGTTGTAATTACACTAGCATAGCTGAGCAAAATTGGATTTACATAGCGCGGCACCGTCTATTTCAATATCGGACTTCATTTAATTAATACCCGCAAGCATTCACTGTGTATTAATTCCATTCAATTAAATCGGTTCCTGTTAATTTCCTGAGACTTCTCGGGAATCTTGGAATACCGCAGACCTGTAAAGGTACAATCCAGTTCCATCTACGTACACATATATTTACTCAATGGAATATAATTGAGACGCCTTTCTATGAAGTGAACTTTTGCGGTCAAGATTACAGTATGCCATTCCGGAGAAGTTTGTTAGTAAGTATTATATTTGTGGCCGTAAACTACCGATTATGTTGAAAGATAGTATAGCAAAAAATTAGAACTAACGACAGAGTTCTGTTCCACTACTTTGTTTGCAATTCGAAATGGTCATAACTCGAATTACACAATTAAAATCTATTTGAAGGTATATACACAAAAAGCCTTTATGTTTGATGGTTTAATATATTAGCCCCAGAGAAGTGAAGTGGTATTTTAGTAAAAAATTAATAGTTGGATGCGTTATAATATTCCATATGCTTTAAAGTGTCATGAAAGTGAAAAGAAATCAGTACATACAAACTGTAATAGTATCACACCAAAATGAAAATATAAAATCTTCCAAAACACAATAAAGACGTGATTGTACTTAAAAGCTCAATAGTTTTTTTTACTATTTGGCTACTTGGCTCAATTTACATCTCAAGGGTTGAAATGAAATAAATGATATATTCAAACGCATTTTTGATTCATGAGATCTATATCGATGTGATTTTTTTATATATATTTTTGTGTTGTGCTGTAAATTCTCAGCGAATATAATGTTGATCTGAACATTCTTTTCTTTTTTCTTTCTTACAAATTTCTTACAAAAAAATGAGCATTGTGAAAATCATTTGTATTAAAAACTATATTTCATTGAACAATCTTTTAAATATATATTAATTGGTCTTTATATTTTATTGTCGCACTGTAAGAAGTTGCCAAGGAGATAGGACCTCTAGTTGAGTATACCCAATCCAAAATATGGACCTGCTAGTGACATTTTTTGCAACCTCATCACTCACGAATACTTCCGCGTACCCACATTTGAGAGGGTCGTGAAAGTCACTCACAAACAGGAGAGGCCCGCTTAGGTTGGATATATGTATTATGAAGATAAAATCCACTTTAATCCATACGCAGTAAAATCCAAAAAAGTCCGATCCGCGTATAATATAATTTTTACGTACTTTTTAAAGAATTTTCGACTACTCGTTTTTAAAAATGGTTTTGTGAACCGAATATCTGTGATGTTTTCATTAATTTCTCTTTACGCCAAAGGTTCCCAAGCTGAACGATAGCGAGGCAAAATTCGTGATCGATCGCACTGACGATTTATAAATTTGAAGATAATAATTATGTCCATATTTTTAATTTACAAGTGTTACAATTTAAAAATAAAAAAAATAGTATCCTAATCGTCGGACAAGTTGGTCGAATAACAGTTGATTGAGTTGGAAAATGACATTACGTTGATAAAAATTGAAATTTTCTGATATGTTGAAAGTACTGGTCAAAAAACTTGTTCGTGATTTCTAAACTTTCATCGCTCAATAAATTTGTAGGAATTTGATCGTTTTTTTATGTACATACTTTAGTTTATATTATATTATTATTTAAATTATGCTATTTCCACATCCATCAAAACTGATGTAAGTTTTCTCATGAGACCGCAAAACATTAATTTAATTTAATTAAATCATGTAACAAGTAGCTTTCAAATGTATCAACAGAACTTTACTAATAAAATTATATCATATCAGTTTTATGCCCAATACATTTCTTATACTAAAAAATTGCATTTATTCTTTAGAAATTTTTGAAACATAACATTATTTATAATATAAGGATCGAGTCTGTAAGTTATATGACATTTATTTGATAACTATTCATTTCATAAACCGATATGGATACAACCGATTTTTTTGTCATTTATCTAGCCTTTTTGTGCATCAAATAATTGTATGATACAGTCATGACAGAAAATTATAAAGAATTATTTATACGAAAGAGGTTTCAGAACAAGAAAAAATACTCAAAATCATTGAAGAAATTCAAAGAAAATGTCACATTTTAACATGGTATGCAAAACATCTCTTAGGATTTTAACGAACAATGATGATACGTCCAATGATGATACTGCCTTTTCAAAAGATTTTTAGCACGTTCAATAAGGGTTTTTTGTATATAAAATTAGGATTGAATATAAATATCTCAGGCATCCTATTTAATTTTTGATCACCTTGTCTAAGAAGGAAAATATTTGGAAACGGCGTTCAAATTTGCGCAAAAAAGAATGTCAGGCCTAGTGTCTAGGGAAATAATATTTCGTAGGATACCATTCGTGCAGTAAATATTTTCATGTTATTCAACTTTTTCTCACACCTACTAAATTTTGAAGCTTTGCTAGAGAGAAAAGCAATTTACAGCAGCGATGCAGCCAATTTTCTTTTGTTTTCTTTTCGATTTAAAATCATGAGTAAAGATTTAAACTTAAATTATTTTTAGTTGGCTATTTTATTTCTACATTTTTTAATTTTAATGAGCGTATATTTTATATATAAACTTTTAACTCGTTTATTCACCACCGCTCTTAATATAAAAATTGATTGATCGGGTTGAACAATGTAAAAATCTTACAAATATCTGTATTAGAATCAACACAAACAAATATAATAACTGCGCACCAAAGCATGATACCAAATGAAATACCACTGAACTAAATTAAATAATAGTACGAGCAGTTTAATAAATATCAAAACTATTTTCACGTTAACTAATTTACTTAAAACTTTAAGAAATGATATTTTTTGAATGGTAGTGAAGCATATTATAAAACTTATATCAAATACTAACGCAACTTATACTTAAAGCATATATTTCTAACATAAAACCACATTTGAATAAATAAAAATCGTGAATAAGTTTGTTGAAGATTGGGACTGGCCAAGCGCAGAGCAATTTTTGATCGATCGCGGCTGTATTCTCAATTCTTATGCTAAAATAACAAAAAAATGGCTAAATCTTCGATATAAAAATATCCAATATGTTGTTCAGTACCTATCATTGTAACCTTTTGAATCCTGTTGAACCATAGTTTACAAGATATAACGTAGTGAAAGTCTCATATTTTAACGAAATAAATATACATTTTTTATCAAATTTCACAACCATGATACAGAAACTGTATAAAATGTCATGCTTTAAGAATATATATATATATATATATATATATATCGATAAACATGTAATTATTGAACCCTTCATGCTTCATAAATAATGCTTTATGGTACGGGGCATATGAAGACCTTTTCATAGAAATTTGTATTCATTGTTAAGACATTCCAGCCAATAATTGATGGAAAGGCATTATGTACATATATTCAAATCGTATCAAATAAATCAGACCATGTAAAGTAAAAGTGTAATTAGTACAAAAGAGTATTTTTTTTTAAATTTCCTTATTATTTATTTCAAAGATAATTGTTTATGTTTTCAGAAAATTTATTCCTATTTTGTGCACAAAAAGTTTCAAACTGTAAATTAACTTTTTAAATTCACCGATTCCAAGACGGAAGAAGTTGACCAACTACTATGATAGATTATATTATTATACAATAATATTTCTGTTGAAGAGACATTTAGTGTATCAAAAAAGTGATTAGCTATGATATTGAAGTATTATAATAAAGTATATAATATCTTCAAATTTACATGAATTTTATTGTCAACAGACTTTAATGTTAGAAACGTGTAATTTGATTTTGGTTAAATGATAATACTTCTTCATCAACAGTATATATTATGCGTGAATTATTTTTTTAACTTCAAAAGAACCGTCACACTTAATTCGAAAAGTAAATTCACAGCTATTTAAATTTTTTGTCTTTTCTTTAAATTTAAAGAAGCTCAATTTGAGAGTTTCTCTCTTAATAGTTCTATCTTGAAATGTTTAATGGAAGCAAAGAAATTGTTATGTAAAAATTTAAATATTTTTACATATTTTAATTACACGCTATTTTTTATACTACAAAGTTCTTTGAAAATCATAAATTTATGTACAAATTACATCTATCACCAAAATAGCAAAATCATCCGTGACATTGGTAAATTTTTCTTGATAATGTAATTATTATATTCATGCAAATTCCGGTAACTAATGATAATTCTCGCCAATAAAAGTCGTATCAAAGAAGCTTCAGCTTTGCATTTTCTATTAATGTATTCTTCATGTGTTTTTTTAGCTTTCACGGTAGTGTTGTGAGCTATTTTCATACTGCATTTTATTCAACGTCAATTTTAATAGTGCACAGATGTTTTCACTTAATCGCGCAAATATTTTTAGAATATCTGTATTTAATGATATAGGAATTTAATAATATTCGAAATAACGTTATTAAGCAATCTACGCAAAAATACATTTTATCAAATTTTGCGTAGGTTTGCAATATAAATTATTATTTCATTGGTAAAAAACAGCTGTTTGTTTGTTGGGTGTTTTTATTCAGCTTTTACTATAATAATTCATATACATGAAGTGTTTTTTTTTTTTTTTTAATTTTTTAAGTTGAAAGATCATACGAGATATACTCGATGAGAATTTTTGAAAGTCACATGGGATTAACTCAAGGAGAATTGACTTCACAAACACCCATGTCTTAGATCTCAAATTAAAATTGAAAAAAATCCAATTTGACATTGACCTTACCGGGAATCGAACCCGGACCCACCTGATCGGTAGAGCAAGGTCTTACCAACCAGACCAAAGCGGGCGACTAAACAAAGTGTTGAACTACCAGTGGATTATCTCAACAGATATTGTTTTTTACAAGAAATTGTTAGTATTTCGTTATTTAACCACACTTTTTCGATGAAGGTAAGCAGTTATATAGTGCTAACTTAAAAATCTGGAAGCACTGAGTAATTATAATATTTCAATGCTCTCTAACTGGAGTAATCCAATTTCCAGAATAATAAGTTTCTAACAAAACGTTCTACCAACACATTATAAAAATAATTTTATTATATTTACATAAAAAAAAACATTTTTTTTTGCAAAAGTCGTCTATAAAAAATGTGGGATCGCCGACCCCACGCGTCTTCACTCCACTACACTACTGGAGGTAAGTAAATAACTCGTGTTGAGGTTTTAAGGTATCGTAATTTTAAAATCATAGACGCCATCTACATCATGAATTCATAAATTGGCAGATAAAACTGTTAGTGACTGTTTTATTTGTTAATTTAAATTTGTGGAATTTCGTATATAATTGATATGTTTTCATTGCACTGAGTGTGAAACATTCTTCGCGTATTTGATATGCATCGTCAGACTATCTCAATCTTAATATATTTTATTATAAACTAGATAGACATTAACTTTAATTCTCTACTTATTTTAATGAGACAATAAACATAGTTGTTTTCGTTCACTGTGCGTGTGAAACGAGAAGATACAAACAATAGAAATACTAATTACAGTACCAAATACATGTTTTCGGAGGGAAAAACATCCAACTGTAATAATTAAAATATTATGTACTAATTATTGATTTTTATTACGACTCTTATTAATTTTTAAGAATTCTAAGATATTCATTTTTAATCCATGACTTTATTTATCCGATTGAGTTAGTTGACTACAAAAATATTTTAACCAAAATATTTTTTTGCTTTTATACTCCCAATGTTGCAAATCCTAGTTACGCCACTGGTTCAAAAAATATTCATTTGAATATTATTATTCTTTGTTAAATTTAAAAGATACTTATTAATTAGAAAAAAAATATTTTTAATGCCTACAAAAACTTACAACAAATTATCCACTCTTTAAGCTCTTCTTTGTTAAAATGATAATACTCTTTTCGAGGTATTCATTCCTATTTCATAATCTGGAATATAATCTGGATTGTTTTTCGTCTAGTAAGAAGTGTTTTTTTTTAAATTATTTAAACTTTTCTTTGTATGATACATTTCATGTTCTCCATTAAAATATATTATAATAAAAACTTGGTTGAATTTTCATCACTAAAATTTCACGTTTCGGATATTCTCTCGAATCTGATTTTTATCTCTGCTTTACACGAGCAATCAAATATCTCTACTGAAATGAAAATGAATTTGCAACAATATACAGAAAAAGAATTGTTTTTTATCGCCTTCAGAAATTTGTCCACATTTAGGAATGAAAAAATGCTTTTCTTGTGTTTGAAGGCCGTGAAAATATAATGAGAAGATCACGGGGAAGGAAAAGCGAAGTACTTTTTAAAGACAGCTCGAGAAAAAAAGAAATTAAAAAAAGGCTTCCTTCTTTTTTACACCCTTACAAGTCATTTGTACTGAGGGCATTCATTGGAATAAAAAAAGTTTTATTATGACAGAAATCCCGGGAAATAATTTAAAGTTGACGGTACTTGAGCATCAGCTGAAAATACTGAATCAACTATTAGCACTTTTATATCCCAGTCGTATATTTTAAAATTAAAAAAGAGGGATTTGAAGAAAAATATTTTAAATTTTATCTCACATCCTTTTTTTGATATTTTCAGAGAAACGTATCATTAAGGGTTTCGACGAGAAAATATGGTGTCTCATAGGGTTCGAGTCCTAGTACGAACATCATTTTTTCTATAGATTTAACGATTTCTGTTTCAAGGCATGGGTGTTTGTGATGTCTAAAAAATATGTCCCGCCCTTCCGATCCTTTAATAGCTGGGCGTAGCGAGAGCGATTGGTTAATCACTACCCCTGTCCTAGTCTTATGTTTATATTCTTACTTACTCTATTTGAAATACAAAAGGTTGAGCGACTAAGTAACAAAACTTTTATAGAGACACTTCCATTAGTGTCTCGCGGATATGGATGAAAAAGCACCCTTCTAATATTTCAACCGAGTATATCTTGAGTGACTTATAAAATATATTCTCATCAAGTTTATCTCGTATGATCTTTCAACATTAAAATATTTGGCGCATTGGCAATAATGTCATTTTTTTTAAAATTAAAAAAGTATCAAAAATATATGGGGCTCAAAGAAAAAACAGCTCAACCCACATTTTTCTCTTTTTGAGTTCAACTAATATTTGAATTCTACAATAACCATTTTATACATGAAAGTATAGCTTAAGCCAACTATTCACTTTAATCACGTGTTAAATTGGCTCATAGGATGTTGGGCTGTTTTTCTGTTGTTTAGTAAATGACCTGCAACGGTTAGACCATTTTTATATGATTGACGGCTTTACAGATCTTTCAATACCTCAACACCAATCTCCAATATCTATAACTGTTTGTTTGGAGATAAGTTATTGTATTGTATTGCACTCGGAAAAACGTGCCTTAGTTAAAATTTAATTTATTCAAAACTCTGTTTTTGGCCTTGGGCCATTCATGAATCCCTCAAATATAATTAATAATACGGAAAATTGAGCGAATGATTTAAATATCTTCTATTGAATCGAAACTTCATCAATTTTGTGGCAATTCCAAGTTTAAAAGTATGTAACACATTGACAGCAGTTGTTTGTTTTTTTAGATGTATATGATATAGTATAATATCTCAAATAGTGCTATTTACATTCCAAGTGCTATCTGACTACTACAAAAACGCGTGTTTTGAGTGAAGATCGATTTGACAATGCCATTATCATATTTATTATTGACACAGACTATATCTCATAGATATAATCGTTTACAAGATCCGGTTGGGTATGTCTGCAATTAAAATTATAATATTAGAAGCTCACATGTAAATAAACTGTTATACGTCGGTGAACTTAAAATTGTGTTTTTGTAGATATACCCCAGTGATCCTAAGCCCCCGATTATATATGTATGTACTACAAACTCCGAAATCTATTATTGATGTAAATAATTTTTACTTTCTTTTTCAAGTAAATTGTTTGTAAAAAATGGTGTTTTGTTCATATAACATATCGCCAGTCTAGACAAGACAGAAAAACTCGATAAAAAAAAACAACATTACAAGAGGCCGTAAAAACGAAATTACTTACAATATGAAACTCAATTGAAGGAAATACTCATTACTGTTTTAGTATCTGTGTGTTAACTAGCTGGTAACAGATATTTCATTAATGTTACCAGTAATTGAAAAACGTTCTTTTATATCGCTTACAATCGATATCGATATTGCAAGTTTTAGTATCATAATGATTTTTTCGCCTGCTGTGTCCCAGTTGGTTAGAGCTTGCACTACCGATCACGCAGGTCTGGGTTCGATTTCCGGTCAGATCACAGTGAATTTGAGAATTATTCAATTCAAAGCTGTGATCGAAGACTGGGTGCTTGTTATGTCAATTCACATCATTTCCTCTCCTCCCATCCTTCTGATCTTTTAATTAACTAGATGTAGTAACAGCGATTAGCCAACCACTGGTCCTGTTCTAGCCTTATCCATTTTTATTTACTACTCACTTTGAAAAAGTTAAGCGGCTGAGTAACAAACCGTTCTCGTAGAAAAAACTTTTGTTGAGATACCTCCATTAAGAGGCCATATGCTCCACACTGGGAGCGGACATGGATTTTAAAAAAAAATTGGTAGGAAGACATTATATTTAAAAATATATTACACATATTTCCAAGCAAAGATTTTAAGCCATGCTTGCATTATTAGAATCAAAGATTCATAGCGAAATCCACTCGGTGAAAAATAAATAACATGAAGACATCAAAAATATAAATAAGCAACAGTGTGATCGTGATTGACATTATTTAATATGCCATGAAATTCATGGTGATTTTTCAAATAAACTACTTCTTAATCAATTTCAATGGCGCAGTCGGCAGCACGTACTTACGTCATATAATTTATCATTGAATAAATACATAATAATGTACCAAGTCTGTTGAGGGCCTCTTCTCTAGAACAGAACCAAATGATAAATTTACCAACGGGAGAATTTATGGCGTGAGATAATTTTCCGGACATTCAAAATCATATTCACAAGAGGTGACTTGTGATAATAATACAAACATAATTAAAATTATATTTAGTTAGTTTATAACTCATTACGGTGCAAATTATTACTTCAACTTTTCCGGTTCTAAGCTCAAGAAATGCGACCCCAATACCCACATTTTCTTAAATATCTATTTTAATATGGGTAATACAATGTTTATAATTAAGGTTTTCTTATATCATAGTTTTTTGGACCTTTTGTACTTTATATAAATACGCGATAACACGATAAGCGCCCGCGATAAGCCGATCGTTCGTAAGATAGCTGGGCTAAACTCGTCAGTTGCAATTTCATATGTGTGCTGCTGGGATGACGTCTTTTTTGCGCGCAAATTAAAATATGATTATTTATTAAAAACCACGGATTTTTAGAGATATTTTAAAGCCCTTAGATTTTTATTTTTTTTTAATTCATAAGAATAAGGCCAATAATGAGGAAACCACTGGGGTCCCTAAGCGACCCCCATCGGATGAGAAGTATTTTTCTAGTCTCCGAGCCGCGAGAGTTAATATTGAATACAACATTTAATATTTATTGATAAGTATTAACTCAAGAAAAATCCACGTTAAAACGATGAGAATACATTAAAAAGAGCTCAAAGAAATTGTATTTGTACTGAAGCTATTTTGATCAACAGGTTATAGTCGTTCTCACTTGTTGATCATCTGTTAGTATATTGTTATTTTAATTTTACGGACATTTTATCACTGATCGCCATTATCTTAATCTCAATCGATATAAAACATTGTTCATTTGTTTGGATTTGTATATAACAGTGGTTTCAAAACTTACTATGTCCATGGACCCATTCTTATACAGCAAAAACCTGCCAATGAATCCTCAAGTGGAATAGTTCTACATACATGAATAACTGCATTATATAAAAAAAACATAAATTTATATTTGATGTTTTGAATGGTAAATGGTGGCGTAAAAATAAAAAAAAATTGTCATATTTAATATAAAACGTATTTGAATTATAGTATTTCAATACAAAATTAGCTTTATTTGTTTTAATGAGATGGGCGAACCTGAATTATGTAAAATTAATTATATTCGGCATTATGGTTGTGAATAATATTCGTACGTCGCCACAAACACCAATTTCCAGACGGTTTCTTTTCATTCATTCGTGATGAGGCTCATAACTGCACTCATTCCACAGTCTACTTCCACTTTATATTAAGCATTTCGTGGACCCCTCCGATGTTGTCCACCCTCAAAATTAATTTAATTTACCACGAACCCTCTAAACGGTCATATGGACCGCAGAGGGATCTGTAGTAACTACTCTGGGAATCACTAGATATAACTCTCAATTTAGAGCGTTTTTAAAGGAACATCTCACTATAAGTTGGTTGTATTTTTCTTCTTCTTGGCACTACAGTCTGGGTGAACCGTGTGCACCTTAATCAATCTTCTCCACTCCACTCTATCATCCGCTCTCTTTCGCCAGTCGTGGATATCCAGCAATCGCAGGTCTTTTGACACCCTATCTATCCAGCAAAGTCACGGTAGTCCAGCGCTTTCTCAGGAGTAGCAATATGAGACATTTTGTAGGCTTAATTTCATCCATACGTGCTATATGTCCGGCTCAACGTAGGCGTTGAGCTTTGATAAATCTCACAATGTCTGGCTTACCGTAGTGGTTATTATTAAGCTCACGGTTGTGCCGACATCTCCAGATGCCACCCTCGCAGACAGCATCGTAAATCTTTGCAGGATCTTTCGCTCAAACACTTGTCGATTCAGAAAGGGTAATAATATAATTAATAATTAAATTATTTAGAACTCGATCTCTCTTTGTTTGATTACAGGATCTAATATGAGAAGTATGTGAAAGAATCACAGACACTCCAAAATAAGACAGTAAAATATTTGACGTTTAAAATTTCAAAATATTTCACTCAGTATCAACTCGAAGAGTAGACATCAAAAATGTCTATGTTTATAAGCTTCAAATTTGAATTGAGAAAATCGAACTTTTATATTGATCTTTCTGGGACTTTCCCGCATAGTCGCAAGGGCAAAGCTTTAACCAACTAGACCTCAGAGACCGACATGTTAGTCTTACCCACCCAACCGAGTGCACTGAAGACCAAACAGTAAGAACCTTTTGGCTACTGAATCCGTTACTATTATATTATATTGTATAATAGTATGTTTTTATTCATTTCATAAGAAGGTAGATAGAATTTTGTAGATTGCCAAACTGGATTTTACAAAAAAGAAAAAAATATATACATTAAACCAATCTACAGAAAACCACGTAGCCTTACTTGGAATGAATAGAAACATTATACTAGATATAAGGTATAAAGCTCTTTACCTTTCAACATAGACAACAAATAGACTTCTGAAAATTTCTACAACGATTCTCGTTCGACGAAATATCGTTTTATTCAGCAATATTAAACATTTGAAAGTTCTTTTGTTTAATATCACATTCCTATTTAACTATGAGATAAAGTTGATAAAACAAGTGGGTTTTCAATACCTATTTCTAATAATATGTAGGAGGTTTTAATCAATCATTTAAAATATTCAAAATAAATGGTTGTCAGTAAAGAATAGTCGGTATATGTATGCATGTAATTGGTCTCGGGTAGTTACGCTGGTCTCAAGAATCATATTGATTCTCAAATTATACACAAGGGATGAAAAATATTCTAATTTTCTTCAATCTATATATTTACAAAGAATATTTGTCGAAAATAGAAAAAAATCTTTTTGGTTCATGTTACATTGCCAGGAAAGTCAATGATGTAACCATTTAAATTATATATTTTTTTATCATGTTCGCTCCCAATGTGGAGCATATGGACTCTTAATGGAGTTTATCTCAACAGAAGTGTCTCTCCGAGAACTGCTCAGTTGCTCAACCTCTCTTTTCCAAAGATAGTAGGAATAGAAGGATTGGGTTAGGACAGGACTAGTGGTTAGCTAAACGCTCTCGCTACATCTTGATCATAGGATAGGATAGTTGGGAGGCGGGAATTTAAGACATCACATACATTCATGCCTTCGAACAGAAATTCATAAATCAAAAAACATTTACAAAACTGTCCGTACAGGGATTCGAACCAGATACCGTTACGCCGTAACCGAAGCAAGCGACATATTAAATAAATTATATTATGTATCGAAAATTTGAAAATGTCTGAAATTTTAAATATCAATTTTTGACATCTGCGGTAAACGAAAACGCTAAAATTGTTGTCGGTCGTAAATTATTTTCTCTGCGTCTAAATCGAGTTATTTCAATTTATAATTCTTGGTAATTATCGGGTTTCATATGTTTACTTGAAATGAGTTAAAAGTTAAACGAATACGAATAAAATCTTTTTAAATGGAGTTATAAAGAAAACATTACTTTTTGAACGTTCTATAAAACAATCCATGGGATCGACGTAACTACCGGAGAATTAGTTTCAAGAAGAGGTGTGTTTATAAAGAATGCTTTCAAGTGTTGGTTTTGCTAATAAAAACGAGCCTTGTGGGAAAAATAAAATAAACTATTGTACAGATAACAAGTTTGCCATTATAGGAAAACCAATAAACAGTTTAAAAGCCACCATAATGACATAATACTTGCCTCTGAAACCTTCCCTCAACGACTGCCTATATTCACCCCATTGACTATTGAATTCTGGATATCGAAAGCTATTTAGGCATGACGGTAGTATAATTTATGACTACTTTTATGGAGGACGTAATAAAGCTTTCACCAAAAGATATCTTTTAGTAAACAAATATTTTTAGCTAATCATCATTTAATGAAATTGAATATCCCTTGATAGTTCACAATTATTTTCCTTCGCTCAAAAAATGTGTTGAAATTATATCAATTATTCAAAGTGTATAAACTGTATTAATAGTATTCAACTTTCGTGAACCATTCGATAAGGATGAGCATAAAATAAACAACTGCGGAAACGTTAGTGACAGACGATTTTAAACAGGCAATAGTAAACTATTTGTAGAATCTGCAATAGATTTATAATATCTTTATGATCGAATAAATAACGTTCATTTCTGTTACGGTCATCAGGGAGTTGAAATAATTTAATTGAATACATATTATCGATTAAATTATCATTAAACGTTATTGAACTAATAATCTTGCCACATTAGTTATTTTAAGTTGATACAAATCGACTGTGGAAAGGAAAAAGGACGTAACCTTCAGTTTTTTCAAAGCAGCTTTTTTTCAATAATCACAATGTATACACGTTCTATCAGAAGGATGTAAGCTGAAAATGCCTAATTAGTTTCTAAATTTAGCTTTTAAGTTTGAAAAAATAGGGTCTGTCAAAATTGTTATCAGGAAAAAAGGTTATTTTAGAAAAAAAATATTCAATAAATATCAGATAAAATCAATTAAACACCATCAGTCTCTAAATACTTCAAGGTTGTGTATATTTCATAAACTGCCTTTGGCCGAAGATCATCTTAAAACGTTTTTCGTGTCTCTTGTAAAATTTGGTAGGTGTGGGTTACGTTAATTTTCCTTTCCTTAAAACAATTTAATATGGTGCAATCCCAGAAAGTAAAATGAAATAACGTATAATTTTATTAGTTGTCAAAGCTTCAACGAGATTTTGTTTTCTCTGTAAATAATATATATTCTCGACTCGTCGATGGTTTAAGATTGTTTAAAAATATAATTAATATAACATATTTTTTTGAATCGATGTAAGTGGTCAACGTCGTTAACTTCGGTCATGGTAGTCAAGAGTTATAATCCCTGTAAGGGGAAATTTCATTTTTCCATCAATCAATTTAATTCTATTTGAAGACATGGATTTTTTTAAAAGGTAAAATTTTCTCTGTCTGTAGCGAAAACGATTAGCTAATTACGAGTCGTATCCCAGCTCTATGTTTATATCCATGCTATCTTCAAAAAAAGGGAGAGGGAACTGAGTAACTTCTGTTGATTTAAATTCCGCTTTCTCTGGACTAACGTCCACGATGACCTTTACCAAATGCACTATATTTTGCATATCTACTAAAATTAGAAAACCTTATAATCTCCCATAGAATGAGTAGTCATATCTTAGAGAATTCAAATCTGAGAAATGCTATACAATGTGAACCCTTCAAGTTTGAAATATTAAGCCGAGCCTTGAGTTAATCCTTCTTAAGCTTTGAAACGAACTTAACTTCATGATTTGAGCAACTGAAGCCACTTTTCTACCATTTCCATTGCGGAATTGGGTCAGAAACGGACTGCCACTGCATAACCGTGACCCAAAAACGTCCATGCTTCTATGCACATAATGTAGCATATACACATTTATATATCAGAGATATTGCAACTCCAATTTTACACTCTGAAAACACCAAACATTCTTTTACATTCAAGAAACAAATCCCTACCCTACTTTCTAAACAATTGTCCGTTTTCATTGCAAAATGAATTGTATTGTATTTAAAATGATGGAAGTATATTTCCGCTTTTTCCGTATTTGGTATGATAATGGTGTTTTTTTAATATGTATATTATATTTATGTATATTATATAAGCTAGCAGAGGTTTAAAAGATCAGCTAAATAATTTTATATTAAGCATACCACTTAATAATGTTTACATTTGATAATTCAGAGTCCCGTGGAAAATTACGCGATGCATATTTTTTAATTTTACTACAAATGTTTCACCGAAAAAATGTGATAAAATATGCAGGGGTTCTCTTCATTATCATGCAATTTGCCGTAAACATCTGCTATATAACCAAGCAATGCCGGCACTATTTACTAATAGTAACATAAAATTTTAGTATCCAGAATTGTTTTAATTTAAATACCAAGGGTGGTGCGTAATTCTCTTTTAAAACTCTTCAAACCCTGGCTCAAATCGAGAGAAACTATCCCATATGCCAGGTTTATGTATTAGAAATATCATTTTTCTTACGGATTGCTTTAAAGTGATGTAACTATGAAAATAATAAGTCAAATAAAATTAAACTTATAGTGATTGTTTAAATCACCTAAAAATACACTGATATATTATAATAGTGTCATAATTCTTATTTATTTAAACACATATGATAATTTTTGGATTTGCACAAAATCTTACCACTTTTTTGGGCATGTCATATATCGTGCAGGTTATCTATGTTTATTTTCTGTTTCTGGTATAAGAGTCAAAATGATTTTTACATTCTGCTCGGTTAATCATGAAAATTTCCATTACAGTGTGGATCCGGTAAAAGTGACAAAATATTGTATTCAAATGGGTGAGTTGCCGCGGAAAATAGTTTGAAATAAAATATATTGTTATTCAATGAAATCAGTAGTTTCTTTTGTCGAAAGAACTAATTGAAAAACTGTTTTGGAATGATTTGAGAATCTACTAGCATGGCTTGTTTTTTTTTTTATTATTATACGTGTAGAGAGATTAATCCTACAGTTGTGGCTCGATTTGAAAGGGTAAAATTTCACGTGACTGGTAAAAGTCAACGCACAGTTAACTTGTCACGCGAAAACACCGGTCTGGGTTTCAACGTGGTAACTGGAATTATTGTACAAGACAATACGATACGTAATTCAATTTGTTTGACATGATACTGTGTATCTTGGGTACAAATATGTTAATTGAACAAGCCCTCCGTGTGATAAATATTGTCAGCGTTTTAGATAGTGTATGTAGGAGTAGAAATAAGACACGACATTTTGCAATTTGAAAAAAAGACAACTGGTATCCATTCACGCCATGCGATAAAGTTTGTTTTCAATTCGAGGGATATGATAAAATTCGTAAAGTATTAAACAGCTTTCCGTCTGCCACATTTATGTGTTCAATAATACACACAGTATTCGTTGTAAGTGAAAAAGTTTAAATTTAACATCCGTCTACAAGGAATATGATTTGACTATTATTCTTGTAGGTATTAAAATAAATATATTTTATTTTATTTTTAACCATGTCCGCTCCCAATGTGGAGCATATGGACTCCTAATGGAGTTTATCTTAACAGATGTGTTTCTACGAGAACTGCCTGTTACTCAGTTGCTCAACAACTCTTTTTCCAAAGAGAGTAGGAATATAAGGAAAGGACTAGAACAGGACTAGAGGTTAGCTAATCACTCTCGATACGCCTCGTTCATAGGATAGGATAGGTGGGAGGGGGGAATTCAAGACATCACATAAACCCATGCCTTTGAACAGAAATTCATAAATCGATTGAAAAATCAATTTATAAAACTGCCCGCACTGGGATTCGAACCCGTGACCTCCGTAGCGGTAGCCAACGACGTTGACCACTTGACCACACAGGCTGCAACATTTTTACTATCCATATTACATATATACAGTGCTTTTTTGAAACTTCTTCTTTTTGAAACACTTCTTGTCAAGCTTTTTTTCTAATCCATTTCCGTTCCCAATGTGGAGAATATGGTTTCCTCATGGATGTATTTCAACAGATGTTTTTTTACGAGATCTGTTTGTTACTCAGTTGCTCAATCCTTTTTTTTTTAAGAGAGTAAGGATAGAAGGACAGAGGTAGGACAGATCAATTAGTCGCTCTCGCTTTTCCCCATTATATTTTAGGATTAGAAGGGTTGTAGAATTTTTTTAGATATCACAGACACCTATGCCTTCGAACAGAAATCTATTGAAAAAAATGCTGTCCGTACTGGGACTCGAATCTGTAAGATCCGTCACGGAAGCATCGTCTTCCTCTGAGTGGCCACTGATCAACTTTTTCAAAGGATTAAAAAATTTCAAATATGCTACAACGAGTTATAAAAAAATTCTAATATAGATTTGATATATTAAAAATGCCAAGAAAAGATGTGCCATACGGATATATGTATATTCATATATATTAAGTGCAAATGTGTAAGAGAAGATGTGAAAGAATAAAGTAAGAATCCCATGATAAAGTTTTTAAAAAATCTTATTTATATCATTTAAAAATAACGTTTTTGACGAAACATCTTTTAATCAGAATTAAAATCGCTTTATTTTATGGCAATGGCCCTTACGGTTTGGTATTTGGTTCGAAATCACTTTTATCATTGACAAGTTAGTATCCGCATCATTTCTACATATTAAAAAAATGGTTCTTCACGATTAACCGTCAACTTCACCATCTAAATGTGTTGTTTTTTTTCTAGCAATATAATGAGCAGTAAAATTATGATGACTGTCTATATTGGATGAATTATTGCTTATGAAGTTCGATATAGCCAGAAATATAATTCTTAAGTGCACGCTTAAAAGGCTCATTAACCCGTAACATGCCATCCTAAAAAATCACGTTCCCTGCCATGATGGCAACCCAGTTTCCCTGTTTATTGACAGTATTTAAACCTAAGTTAGAAGCTAAAAAATATTTTTTTTAATGTATATATGCTAGAATACCTAAATTGATAAATAATTATTGACAATATTAAGAGAAATATTGAATGATTTAATGGCGCACCTATTTACGATTGCATCATGGGCATGGATGTGTTAAGAATGAAATCATTTTCAAAATTACTGCAAAGTTAGTGACCTTCTCGAATAACTCTCATTTTTTTAATTACATCGCATTCAAAAAATAAAAAGTGGAACGAGTATATCACCATTCAGACCAGAGCAATAAAACAAGGTTATTTAATTAACCTTAATTATTGATTGTTATTTACGTATAAAATAAATGTTACTATTTGAATGAAAGTTTTGTAGCGAGGGTAGAATAGAGACACAATGCATGAAAATGTAATATAAAATATCACTCTGATATTAAGATTGCGTGTATGAGCATTTTTTTGAAGTATTGTCGAATTAAATATTTCATGGAAAGAATGTTGTCCAACATTTTTTTATTGTCTCGACATGATATTGTAGTGCCTCATAGCTACTCATGTGACTTATAAAATTCCAAAAGATGTTGCCAACCATTAAAAAACAGAGCCTAATCAGGAGACATAGGAATTAACCCTCCAGAGACGAGAGCTTTTTTTCGATAAAAAAATATTTCTTCAATAAGCTATATTGAAGTCACGGATAACTTTTATTCCTAACAAAATTTAAACAAAAAAAACGCAAAATTATTGTATAGAAACCCCGCATGACTATCTGGTCATGCTCATCTTTTTATTACCGTCTAATATTGTGTACGGACAGTAGTAAGGACGAGCGTGACCATATGGGCCCGCAAACATTCGAGGTTGAAATATAGCTAAACGTGATTTTTTTTAAATGTTTACAATTTGACCTCTTTAGATCAACATAATTTCAATAAAAATATATTAGCAAAATAACTGTAAATAATTTGATGTTTTGATTAAAAAAATAACTAACAGTTTCAAAAATTTCATCAAAAAACGGAAATTCAAAAAATCGCATGTGCTTTTGGTGGCCGTCTCTGTCCCCGTGGCTGATGACTAACTAAAGTCTGTAATCTTCTTAACCAAATATGAACGAAAGCAACGATATTCAGGTAGAAAAAGGATGAATAGTGGATCAATAGACAAAGGTGTTTACTGTGACCATATGGTCACGCTCGTTCTTGGTAGGTTAAATTAACAATGTAATTATATTGGTTATAGTTTGTCATTCTCGCTACTAACAGGGGATTGGTCTCATTAGATGATAACTTAAAAAAGATAATATTTAAAAAATAATAAAACACACAATTTGCGGAAAAAAGTATTCACCTCAGTTACAACAAAACAAAAAAAAATATTTTAGTTTTAGTATCAACAGTCTTTAGAAGTATAAATCACAACAGAAGTTTTTTACAAGAACTGCTTGTTCCTCAATTGCTCAAACTCTCTTTTTTAAAAGAGTAAAGGATAGAAGGATAATGATAAATCAGAACTAGTGGTAAGATAATTTCTAGCTGCGCCCTGTTTTTTAAGGATCGGATGGATAGGAATTTAAGACATCACAGACATTCATGCGGTCGAACAAAAAATCCATATGTTGATTAAAAAATAATTTATAGAAGCTGTCCGCACTGTGATTTGAACCCGTCAGCACCGGGACCCGAGCCGACTAACAAAATATTATGTATGTATATAGTAATGTTTTCGGCTGCGTGGTCAAGTGGGCAAAGGGCTTTGGTCTCATATGTCACGAGTTCGAATCCCAGTTTTATAATTTGATTTTTCAATCGATTTATGAATTTCTGTTCGAAGATATGGATGCACGTGATGTGTTGAATTACCTCTATCCAACCCATCCTTATTTTTAAAATTGTATTTAGCATTGCATAAGATTAACAAATTAAAGATTTAAGGCTTTTACAATGAAGAAAAAAATAATAAAAGCAGTAGAAAAAAGACAAGCAATTCAACTGAGTATTCTCCGACAAACTCGTCTTTAATACAAAAACTAAACTGGCCAGCCATTAGTCATGTTTTAGCACTACCTTTATATTTCTTTGGGAAAAAAAGAATGATTGAGCAATCTAGTAACAAGCAGTTGTCGTAGAAAAATTTATGTTCAGATAAGCTTTATTAAGAGTCCAGATGCTCCACATTAGAAGCGGACGTGGAAAAAAATATAGTTATGTAATTCATAAATAAACATAGATAAAACCTTGTATCATTATATTTAACGCTCTCAGTCTGGCGGCTCTGTTTTAAAACATGAACAATTATATTATGTAGGTCCACCTGCTAAAGAGACCTATTTCTTCCGGTATGAATGGTACATAAAACTGATAAATGTTTAAAAAAATATATATAAAATCCTTAAATTGTCTACTTAAAAAGAAGTACCATGAGCAAGCAAGTGAAAGCTTTGTTCTTTCTTGCGAATAATCTAAATATTGTAGATACTCGTGGTTTTTACAGAACAACTTTTGTGGGAAAATCCATTTCACTTCATGGTTCGAACATAGTTCACTTTACATTATGAGCATATACGTTATAGGTGTAAAATAGTCGTTTTGCATAACGTGATAAAATTCTTAGAAAATGCACATCCCATTCAATAGAACGGATTTCCAATTTCAGCGAAAAATTTTCATACTCATTTTAAATTGGTTGGCGGGAAATATATTCGGTTTCTACATAAGCAGAATTTATGCGGCTTCGCTGGTCTCACTCCGAACATACTTTAAATATTTTATATCTTTTTTGTAATAGTATCGTGCAGAAAATGCGACAAACTATCCGACGATTTTTTATAAAAAAATCTACTTACATTTATGTAACATCTTATTATAAATTCCGACTCTAATATCGTGATTGCATATTTTCTTAGATTAATAAAATAATTATGTTTTTTGATGTTAATTTTAATTAAAGATTAATTTTAAAAGAAACAATATTTGACATTACAGCTAATGCCGATACGCCAAATACTTTTAAGTTGAAAGATCATACGATAAAAACTCGATGAAAATTTGTTTCTAAGTCACTCGAGATAAAGTGAAATCACAGACACCCACTCTTAGGTCTTAAATTTACATTGACCTTACCGGGAATCGAATCCTGACCCACCTGGTTGGTAGAGTAAGCTCTAACCAGCTAGACCACAACGGGCGATTGGATAACATGAATATGGAATCTTAGTATTCGTAGTGTTTATTGAATACTAATATATCGGCCTTTTCGCCAGCGATGGCTTTAGACTCAGTGATACATTTATTTAATATATAAACACGAAACATCCATTTACTAAGCGTCAGTTCAAGTTCATCCGTGCGCTTGAACGCCTGAAGATGCCGAAAGGCGAAACCCGGGTCGTTAGTGACAAAATCTGTGGGAGTGTACATAATTTGAATGATTCAAATTTAATATTGAAATTCCACCAAGCACCTTCAGTCGAAATCTTAAATTATAACATATCGGCTTTAAAAATGCAAAATTACAAGTATTTTGGTTTTATAAACCAACAAAAATCGATTTTTTACATGTGTTAATAGAAATACTCGAGATGAATTTAAATAATTTAAATCTACCGCGAGTTTTGTTTATGTTGACAGGTTCCAGAATTGATGAGTCTTTCGATGGTGTATTGTTATTTGATGAAAACGTATGTGATATAAATGAAAATCATCTGTTTATGATTGTGATATTTTTTAAAATTAAGATATTTTAGATGAAATATCTAAAAACCGATTTCGATTTACTCGCTCGGTATAACGAATTAATTTGGCCGTATTTTGTGCTTTTTTGTAACACCGATATTGATATAAGCTATACAAGTATTTTAACTCTAAACGTTGATATGATATATCGGAATAACGATGTTGATATATTCTTCTGGTGTTGCAGTACGAAACCATGACAAACAAGAAACAAATGTTGAATTTAAAAATCGATTCATATCATTATTTCAGATTGTAGATTGTCGAATGTTCGAGGAAATTATGAATTGAAAATAAGCTTTATATAAATAATGAAATCATTTCACTGCAAATGTCAGTAACTTTGCAGTCTTCTTTTTTAATTAATGTCTTTATAACGGTCGTAAACCAATAATCTTTTCTTCGTAATTCTTTTACGATAACTTTTTCTCACGGTAAATTAAACTATGAGATGAATTATTGTTCGTCCGATAAACTACCCGCATGTAATTTTCTTTGTCCCGTTTTCTTTGCACGGTCAACGGTATATCTAAAAGGTTGTCTTAAATGTAAAAAAATGATTTGGAATACGAAAAATGGCGACTTTCAGTGCTTCACAATCAATTGAATTCATCGTATTTATTGTTCGAGTAAGAAACAAAATAGTGAAATTGCTTTTTAATAAAATATTGTGACATGCGATATTCCAATTACCTACTTCCAAGCAGTATTTAGTAATTCAATTGAATTCTATTGTCGAATAAATACAATGTGTCTACTGTCTACGTGATATCTTTCTTTTATTTCAAAAGTACTCATCTTTTGTTACAATTCTTTGGATGCGTACTCAAATTCTTATTTCTTTGTATCGACTTGTTTGTTTGTATTTAATGTGAGTTTCAAAACTTAATACAATTCAAAATAAACCTTTCATTCATAGAGGCGTGTAGGTTGATCTTAATTACTATTATTGCATGTATAACCTGAATTAATAGGACAATATTTGAGAATCTTCGAATTTATTTCACATTCAAGACTACCTAGTCTCTAGTCACACAAACCGCAAGACATTATGTATAATATTTTTGAAGTAATGCAATCTTAGGGTGGTTTCTTGAATTAATAAAGCGAATCAAAGCGTGTCGTGTTACATGAATTGAAACCATTTTTTTTTAAATATTATATTTACACGGAAACGAATAATATATACAAATATTTACTTTTCAAGTTGATTAAATGTAAAATCTAGAACACACAAACAATATATGTAAACTTGGAACAGACTCTTATATTGTAGCGTCAGAGAATATCAAACAAAGATGTTAAATAAAAAATGTATTAAAAAATAAATAGGTACACAATATTTTGTTTGTATTTAAATAATGATGTTATTATTATTAACAATACATTTCAGCTTAAACCTTTTCTTTACCTAGTTGAAAATATACATATGAAAGATCTAGTTTTTTAATCAGTAGTTTTAAAATGACTTCGTAAAGTTTTTTCTTTTGTGTATTTTTTTGCAATTAAAATGAAGAATTATTATAGATTAAAGCAACTTTTATTAAAAAAAAAAAAATATCTTACTAATTTAAAAACTTGTATTCCGTTTTGCGCGGTAAAGCCAGTGTTTATATTATAACTTTGATTATAAGGCGGAAAAGACTCGATAATTAATTAATGACAAAATAATCTTAGCAGGGCTGGATGAAAGAAGCTAATATTTTGCAGCGATGGGCTTAAACGATGATAATAATGGTGTTAGTATAATATATAGGTATATACGCAAAAATGGTATTTTGCCTAAACGAATTCAACAGGGTGTTTTTGTACCGACTCCCATTCAAAAACGACACTATAAATAACATAATGTAAAATCTTCATCTACAGGTAATAATAATAATGCTTAACCTTTTGAGCACGAAAATTTTTACGAGATACTCGTCTGTGGCAGCCATCGCGTTAATATTGCGCGTGAGAGAGAACGGGAAAATATATTAAGATTTCGATAGCAAACAATCAATATCATTTCTTTCGTTCTGTAATTATTGTATATGTATATTAAGTGTTTAATACGTAGATATTTTTTTGCTCTGGAGAGTTCAAGGGTTCAATAATATATTAAAAAACGTTTAACAAATTTCCATACGTATTGTGATATATATTTTAAAGGTAAATCATAAAACCGAACACTGCCAAACGCCATCACACTTCAATAGCTTCAATATTATAAAAAAACTTACCTGGCTTTATATTACGTTGCTTAGTTACGACAAATCAAGTAGAACAGATAGAATTGATGAAGGAAAAGCTTGAGCCATGTCTGAATATTACAAAATTAAATGCTACAGCTGGCTCACGAGAGGCTTAAAGAATAAAAATGTTTTTATTGTTTGTCAACAGAATCCTCGCGTAGAGTGAATCGATAAAAGCCTTGACATTGCGAATGCCTTTCCCGCCAAAAGTTTTCCCAGGGGCGGAGTCCTCTGCCGTGAAATCTGAGCATACCGAAAAATTCAGCGGCGTGGTGTACTAAATATTCATCGTTGCTCAGAAGAGATACTTTGTTATTTAAATCCACCTTAAAATGATCCCTTTGCTGAATCGTAGTCGGAATACAGAATTATTGTAGTAAAACGACAACTTCATATTATTCTAGATGTTGCATTAGCGTGGTTTTTATTACAAATAAAATATTTCAAAAAAGATGTTAGTTACTGTATTACAAAAAAATATTTATGCGGCCACTATAACAACGTTGAACGAAATAAAATATGCCAATAAATTTGTTTTTCAAACTTTAAATCATTTTAAATATATCAAAATAAAATATAACACTCATGTCACTAAATAACAACTTGAGTTGAAAAGGCCATCATAACTTGACTCAAAAGCGTCCGATGGTAAAGCAGAGCTTTTGATTCTTATTATCTGTTTTTAGCAATGCTATGTGAGCATTAACGTAAATTAAAGTAGAGTTCGTCGGAGCTTACTCAGTTGACTTCCTTGTCTATTTTGTTTTCTTCTGCTTTTAATACTAAATTGTTTTATGTTTTTTTTCTTCGTTGTAAAAGTCTTAAATTTATTATTCGTCAATCGTATGCAATATAAATTAAATAAATTCTGAGAATTTTCTAAATAGTTTATAAAATTCCAAATAATATTCTAACAAAGCATATTGAAATGTGGATTTAGAGTAATTCAAAATGTGCTAGAATTAAATTATTATTTGTGTTACAAAATATATATTTTATATATTTAGGTACACCACAAAAAAAAGGTAATTTATTATATATTATATTAAAATAAAAGAATATCAGATAAAAAAATTCCCTTCAAACTGAAAATTTTGAAAAAATAGATCTTTGTCTGTATCTACATATTATCACAATGAAACGCCGCCTTTTCTCAAGCACCGCACTGCGCTTAGAATGAGAGGTGGTAAGAAAGTGAAAATATTATTTTCCGAATGGTGTATTCACCCCGTCACGCTGCGATGTGCTGAGATGCGTCGCTTATCCGTGCCTTCCTCAATCAAGTGACCTTTACCGGATGCCACATTTTCTTTTTCAAACTACCCAACTCGAGTCTCTGGTTACAAGCATCCAGTTTATTGCGACAAGATCGCGACAAGTGCCGAAATAATTGCTTTATTATTTCTTATAATAAAAAACATGGTTTTTAAATAAATCTCAGGAAAAAATTGAGACAAAAATACCAACAGCTTCTTGACTAAATTATCAACCAATCAGTAAAGTCTACTTTAAAAATCCCTATCTAAAGTTCTTACGGCAGAAATATTACGCAAAAGCTTAAAATATATTTATAGATAGATGTCAGCAGTAGTTTTGTATCTTTCCAGTAAAGTACGAAAATTTAAGATAAGTCACGTTGCCGCCTATAGCACGTTTTCGGTGGGTCCTGGGAGAATTTTTAACCCTTTTTTGGACATTCAGAATAATAAAAAAAACTCCGTCCATAGTGTCGATATTAACAATTTTATTTTTATAAAAATAAACGTTCAAAATTGTTATGTCTATAATTTTGTTTTTATTTATACTGTAAGACATCCGAGTAAGAAGACGAACATAGTGTTGTTAGTTTTGAAATCGCTTTTTAAATTTATATAATATATATTTTATATACATGTCCGCAATAGGGTATCAAATCCCGGAGCCTTTTTCCAATCCCGGGATTTCGGGATTGATTAATTTTTAATCCCGGGATCCCGGAACTGGGATCAGCTCACCGAGGAATTTGAAATCCACAATTTGGTATAATTTTTCCTCAGATTGTCTCAAAACTCGTTTTTTTTTTAGCTCACCGAGGAATTTGAAATCTTCAATTCGCTATACTATTCCAGCAGATTTTTTTTTTAGCTCTTGCAATTCCAAAATCGTATCAATTTTGAGATTTTCTAAAAAATTCTCAATCCCGAAATCCCGGGATCGCGACTGCGTCAATCCCGGGATTTCGTGATTAAAAAATCGAACGGGATCCCGGGATTGGATGCCCTAGTCCGCACTAATGTGAAGAATATAGCCACCTAATGTAGGTATCTCAACAAAAGTTTTTCTAGAATAAATGTTTGTTACTCAGTCTTCAATCTCTGTTATTCAAAGAGAGTAATATGGATAAGACTAGGACAGGATTAGTGTTTAACTAATCGCTCTCGCTACACTTAGTTATTTAAGGATCGGAAAGAGTGGGAGGTAATTTTTAGACACCACAAACACCCATGCCTTTGAACAGAAATGGAAGCCCACAACGCTAACCGCTCCGCTATAGGACCCGATATGATGTATTATATATTAAAAATATTAAATATGAAATAACGATTATTTTATGTATTTTAATCCAATAAAGATATTTCATCTATTATATTTAAATTTAAGCAATCATGTTTGTTTTAAAATAGAGTTTACTTAATGGGCAACAGTTAATCAATTATTTTATTTTTTTAAATTTCATAAGGCTTTTACAAAAAAACCATACCAATGTATTTGCACAATACGTAGTCATAATATAATTAAGATATATTTTCGTATCATTTTATAACATTTAATATAATATGTTGAAAAAGATTTACTTTCTTCGTAAACATTGTACAATAGAATTTTAAAAAAGACTAATTTATTTTTAATGTATAGCGTGTAAAAATAATAATTTTGTGGTATCATAATGTGTTTTTGTAGATATGATGCGTGTTTTTCCACCTTGCACCAATAAATAGCTCATACATAATAACTTTAAATCTCCTGGTATCGATAGCGATAAACCAAAAATGAATTTATGTTACACGTATCTCTCATCAATATGGTACGTGTCATAGGTTTATTTAAATATACCGAAACAATTCGATCAAATATATCTGTACAATTTGACATCTAACTTTACTGTTTGCTTACTTTAGTTATATGCCCAATGTAAACTGGTCTTATGCCGTTTTTGGTGGAACATTTCGCTCAAATTGCATGATTCAAAGGTTTTATTTGAAACGAAACCTTTTTGTGTACATCTTTATTTTGTTTTTATTCTAAATTTTATCTTGGAAGTTACTTTTTATTTTGCTGTCACTCGCCAAAATAAAAAAAAGAAATATCTCTGTAATAAAAATAGAAACAGTATTACCCAATTTAATGTAGACAACACCCCACCCAAACTTCGTCTAAATTGATTTTATTATTATCATCATTTAAATAATCAAAAGGCTTATTTTTTCGTTACTAAATACTGTCTGAAATAACATTGTACACTAGAATGAACAAATTCCATATTTTAACACGAATTATTTGTTCTAGCACGAGTCCCAGAAACAAAAAGCACAGAAGCAGATAACGGATATTCTAATGACTAGAATTTCAACTACACAAGTCAGTAAAAACAAACAAAAAGCTTCATTAGATCTAAACACATTAGACTTGTCAGACATTTCTAGCGATGAAAGCGATTTTCCAGTCTATCATAAAGTCCCCGTTTAGAATCAAGTAGCAATGAATATTATTTTTGTTGTTAATTTAAATACTATTTTGCGTAATTCACTGTTTTTAAATAACACGTCCAATCATTAATGTTCCTATGAATTCTATCACTTTTAAACGGTTTTTTTTTGTGGAACGTATCTACCACGTAAATAAAGTTGAATGTAAAAGGATGTCGTAATCTTAAAATAAAGCATAACTGACGTATTGAACACATATTGTTGGGCATACAATATGAATTCTTTCTTTAGAACCGTTACCAACGCAAAGGATTTGAACTCCTAATTGAGTATGTCAACATAAACCTCGTTTTCGGATACGGAAAGAGTAAAGGGATGGGCTAGGAAAGGACTAGAAGCTACATAATAGCTCTCATTACTTACGCCCTGTTTATTATGTGTGGGACGGGATGCAAACATTACATGCATACCTCTGAGCACACGTTATAAAACTGTTTGTATAGGGGTTTGTAACTGAACCCGAATATAACGCATATTCAACAATGTTGCCCACTAGACTACTGGACCGAATAAAGCACGGGTTTTCAACCTATGGGTCGTCAACTTTTTTCGATTTTGGATTTGAACTACAATACTAAAACTACAGTCAACTAAAATTACCTTATTGAAAAAAATGCCTTTTTCAATTGCATCGGAGCCGCGAGTCACATGGCTTTTATAAAAAGAGGTCGCCTCCCGAAAAAGGTTGGGAACCTATGGAATAAAGTATAGCTGTGATTATAATTTTGAAACGGAACGGAAACGAAGACCGAAGACCGAAGACCGAAAACCGTTAAACCGTTATTTTATCCGGAACGAAAACCGGAACCGAACCGAAAAAAATATCGTTTTTTTTTTTTGTTCACGCTATTATAGGGTTTTGAGATTTTCAAATTTCTCGGTGAGCTAAAAAAAAAACGAGTCACGAGTTGAACCGAAAATCGAAAACCGTTATTTTTGCCGGAAAGAAAATCGGAACCGAACCGATATATATTGTTTTACTTGAACCGGATCTAAAACCGGAACGAAAAAAATAGCGGTTCGAATCCCTGATTATAATGCCTATGTATATAAAGAAAATGAAAGTTACATTTTTAACTATTTTTTTAATCCATGTCTGCTTCCAATATGAAGCATATGACTTCCTAATGCAGGCATCTCAACAGAAGTTTTTTTCTACGAGAACTGTTAACTAATCGCCATTGCTACGTTTCGTTATTTGAGAATTAGAAGGGTGCAAACATCCATGCCTTTGAACAGAAATCAGTAAATCGATTGAAAAAATGCTGAATGCACTGGGAATCGAAACCGTGAGATCCGGCACGGAAGCCAACGATGTTAACCTCTGCGCCGTTCACAATATTATTGATTATATCGACAACGATAAAAAACATTTTTACAAATATATTAACAGGATTTATTTTATAGACACCAATGCTGCGATGATTCTCAATCATGATAATGATGTTTTCATTTACCAATGATTAGTATGGTACACTAATTTCTTTCGTCTGAAATTCAAGAACGTGATATGTCTTCTTGTTTCACTCTATCTTCCGGGGGGTTAGTATTGTAATTTTGACGATTCATTCGAATATTTCATCCATTGCTAGGCTTTTAATCCTATCATCAGAGTCGTCAAAAATACGTTATTGTAAACTCATATAGTACACACTGAAATTGTTTTATTTTAATACTAATTGAGTGATATTTTTTTTTAAACCATGTCCGCTCCCAATGTGGAGCATATGGACTCCTAATGGAGTTTATCTCAACAGAAGTGTTTCTACGAGAACTGCTTGTTACTCAGTTGCTCAACCTCTCTTTTTCCAAAGAGAGTAGGGATAGAAGGATAGGGCTAGGACAGGACTAGTGGTAAGCTAATCGCTCTCGATACGCCCCGTTCATAGGATAGGATGGGTGAGAGGGGGGAATTCAAGACATCACAAACATCCATGCCTTTGAACAGAAATTCATAAATCGATTGAAAAATCAATTTATAAAACTTTCCGTACCGGGATTTGAACCCGTGCCCTCCGAAGCCAACAACGTTGACCGCTAGACCACACAGGCGGTTTTTTTTTTTTAGTGATAATTAGGTTAATGGAATTGTATAGAATAATATTTCTTATTTTATAAAAGGTTATCTTATTTACTAACAATAATGTAGAATTATCCAATATATACACTACTGAGTTAATCCGATTTATTATATCAGCGATTGCCCAACAGTTCATTAAGACCTACAGATAGTTTATAAATGTTCATTAATTGAATTTCTGCTCAAATAAGGGATATTTCTTTATAACCGTATTATTTTCATATATCACTTTATTTTTGAAATATTTACTTCTGCGTACATTTTGTAATACTTTATACGGCCAAAAATGATTTTTTGTTTTAAATCAATGATATATTTAGTTATACTTTGTCTTATTATCTAATAATTTATTTATATATGAAAAATCTATGTTTCAAAAGAATTAACTTTTCTAACAATCACTCCGCAATTCATATTAAAAATAAACTGAAACGGTTTAGTTTGACTAAAAATAATTATCTGTTTAACCCACGGGTTCGAACCCCAATGCGGACAGTTTTATAGACTCTTATTTTTCGATTGATTTATGGATTTCTGTTCATACGCATGTACGTTTGTGATGTCTTAAGTTCCTCCTGACTCAACCTATATTTAAATAATATATTATATTTACATTTTTTAGTATGTATATACATATATATATATACATTAATAAATGGACAAGAGCAATTAGCTAACTACTATCTTCGAAAAGTGAGCATGAACAACAAAAACACCAACAGTTATAATAAAAAATATATTTTTGTGAATTTTGTGATAGACTACATTGGAAACGAGATAGCTTAATAGGGGGAGGGTGGTCAGCATTTGAGTCCAAGTTCTGAATGTGTGGTCAGTATGCACTGGATATTTTTAATTATGTATTCTTTATTTTTCGTTACTCACTCGAACATAACATTAACAGTAAATCCACACAATTTCTTAAGATCAAATGATGAATTACGGCTTGGATGGAAACAATCAAGAGCGATTCCGTGAAAACCCGCAGACAAAGCAACTAACTGATCAAATAACAGTCAAAGCCTGAAAAACCGCTGCTTAGTAAATTGTCGACGTGGCTGCCGTCCAAAACAACTTGAAGAAACTTTTCCTTTTGTTTTAAAGTGCCTACTAGGATTTCATGAAAAAAATATCATTTGACTTTTTAATGCGACTTAATTTTAAATATTCATGTCTCTCAAATACTTTTATGATTTTAGTTTTATTTTTGCATTTTCCCTTTTGATGTCATATTAAGTTACGTAAATAGAAACAGTCAAAGCGGTTTATTAAATGTGAAATGCTTGGTCGTTCTTAGAAGATAGTCTGACATTACCAAATTAATGGAAATAAGAAGAATCCTTCTTTTTTAATTGAAAAGTTGCTGCAGATCACCACTTTAATTTTTACGGACACCGTAAGCTATGGATGAATATAACATTATTTTCCGATACAGTTAGAGTTTACTCTAGTGGAGGGGAACCTGTGACCTTTTGGCTACTCTGATGCGGCCTTTCGACTTGATCAAAATATTCACACTGATCAAAATTTTATACGCAATCGTTTGTAAAAAGAGCGTAATCAACCCATTATATGTTCGGCAGTCGAAAAAAAAGAGAGAGGTGTCAACGTTTTATATACTGCGGCCTTACGTTGATTCAGATAAATGAATCTAGCCTTTAGTAATTAAAAGGTTCCCCACCCCTAATTTATCCTCTTATCTTTGAATTTTAACTCATTCATTTTCAGTAGGATTTCATGCTTACTTTATTCTTCGAACACACCAATCCTTGCGTGGAGCATATGACTACCAAACGTCAACTCCGAATCTCCGTTTCATTTCCTTTCCTGTTGAGTTGCTTTGACCTATTATATGAACACACGCTGTGAATTGTACCCGACGTTTGTCCAGGACACCGGGATACCATCGGTGAAAATAACCCGTTTAACGTCTACTAAATCCATGTACTAAGCAAATTTGAGGCAATAAATCAATCTTTTTCCATGCATGTTTTCCTAACGATAACAATCATTAATTAAGATTCAATCTTTGGGCTTTATATATCTTTTGGCAGCACCTTCATATAGGGAAAAGTCATTGCAGAACTCTGAACTGGTGACTTTGAATATCGCAAAAGCAGCTTTAGCGCTCACTTAAGTATTGCTTATATAATAGATTTTATTTACATTAAAGAAGTGTTGTGTGATTATACGGATCCATTTAAGGTAAAGTGAGCCAAGTGGTATTTTAGAAAATAAAAATTAGATGCGTTGTAATAATCTATACGTCTTAAAGTAATCTCAATTAATACATTGCAATAAAATAAAATAAAAATATGCAATCCACCAAAGCACCAAGTAAAGACGTGATCGTACTTAAAACGAAATAAAAATTATTAAAAATGAAATTGCTACATATTTTCACTTTTGTGACCATGTTTAAGACCGGAAACAAATCCGTCTTGCCCTATCCAAATAATTATTCTACAATAATTATAAAATATAATTTATACTTTATAAACAAAAATACTTGATATAAATTGAGTGTACAGCAAATATTTTATAGTATGATATAATATAAAACTTTACAGAATTTTTCGCATTTTTTAATTAATATAAAATATCGAACAACAAACAGAGCTAAAATTATAGTTGACTGTTAAGTTTACATTGTTTTTTATTATTATTATTTGATTAACTTTCTAACCACCCTGCAGTTTAATTGCGGTTAAGAATAAGGTATGTACTTCTTTATATTGACATATCCCTTGTTTCATCAAAAACTTTTCGGCCTTTGCGACACAATTTCAGTAGCGATTTCTCAGCCCGTTTATGTGAAAATAAAATTACTTTGAGACATCTGTTGCGGTAACTTGGAAATATAAAAGAAAATACGTCGTAAAGATTTTGTCCTAAGACATTATTTGTTTTTTTTCTTGTCACTGATATTGCACATATTGTGGCAACTAAATCAAATCGTCCGTTATTGTGCTGTTATGATCAATGACAATACAATAAGTTATAATATATTTTTATGTAATTAACAGCGAAAAGTTTGGATAGACTATTCGAGAATATTTGCTACAATACACAACAAAAAACACAGTAACGGTGGCAAGACTACGACTGAACAAGATGCTCTTCCTCTCAATTTTATGTTCTCAATTAATGTATTATTTACTATAAATTAATACCAACTTTTACAATTTGAAATATTGAAGAATAAACTGCCTTGGGCAGGCGTGGGAACCTTTTAATGTTAAGCATGCCACATTTAAGTAAATTGTTACTAAGAAAGGTCGCTTTTATGGACTCTTACGCCGTTAGCACACTGAATCGAAATCGAAACGGAAGCGGACCGGTACGACGCACATCCTTATGATAACACGGTCCGCTTTCGGTCCGTTTCCGCGTCTGTGTGCTAGCGGCGTTACTTATGGCCCATGAAAAATGTCTAACGTACTATTTTTCTTAAATTTTAAAGATAATTTATTTGACTTTACATGAAACCATATACAAGCTTTCAGTATTCTGGTATTTTTAGAGCAGTGTCTGCCGAACTGTGTGCCGCAAGAAGTCTCAAATGTGCCGCGGTGGAAGAACCCCTTAAAAATATTAATTTTAAATAATGCCTATTCATTTATTTTTATTTTAAATAATTTCAACATCTACACATTCAAGCAAATATTTGTCACGTTCATACATAGTGGTCAACGACACATTGTCTACATTTTCTTTTTAAATGTACATTTCCATTTTTATTTGGTGTGCCGCGGTGCAAGTCCCATTCACCAGTGTACAAAAGTAAAAAAGTTTGGCAGACACTGCTTTAGAGCAACGTATTGATTATCAAAAAAAACCCTTTCTTTATACAATGCGTAGTTTATTTTTTATTGAAATAATATCAAATTTATATACATATGTCGGAGATTTTATTCAATTAGATAAGTCGTACATGTGGGCCAATTACCGTGTAACCAATTATAAGTGGTCGACTTAATTTGTAATTTGGTGAAAATAAACACGACAAACAAATGTGAATATTTTTAACCGATAAAAAAGTTTAAATAAAAAGAAAAATAAAGGCCGGGTCATATGGCGCAGCGGGTAGCATTGTTGGCTTCAGTGCAGGATCTCGCGGGCTCGAGTCCCATTACGAACAGCATTTTTTCTGTTGATTTATCGATATCTGTTTGTACGCATGGGTGTTTCTGACGTCTAAAAATTCCCTCCCTTTGCAATCCTTTAATAACTAGGCGTAACGAGAGCGATTAGTTAACCACTAGTTCTGTCCTAGCGTTATTCTTCTTAAACTACTGTTTTTTTTTTTAAAAAATAAGAGAGGTTGAGCGACTGAGTAACAAACAGTTTTCGTATAAAAACTTCTGTTGAGATACCTTCGTTACGAGGCCATACGCTCTACATTGAGAGTGGTCATGGATTTTAAAAAAAACTTGTTTGAATTTTGACATGCACAGATACTTATTCATACGGGAAAAAATGTACACATACTTGAGAATCATGGATGGCGGAATTATCTTTGCGTATATTATATATATAGTCAAATATTTTTTATTCAGTTACTACTTTGCCATGTCCCTTGTATAAAGTAGGAAATTATTAATATTGTATAGTTGTTGTATTTAAACAAATTTAGGACGAAGGGATTTCACCACAAACCTAAACTACGCCGTAATCGTTAGCGACACTGCACTCAAATTCACTTCCCATGTCCAAAATATTATCCGAATTATAAATATTTTTAGTAAATTATTAAAATAATTCTCCTTCGTAATATAATTTCGTAATTACTTTGTGAGAAAATGACTGTCAGAAAAGAGAATCAATATTCATAACTTCTCATTTGATCCCTTCATTTTGAGCCCGAAGTGAAATTGGAGTTATTATCTCTCGAGAATGATTTCCGCTTATCATTCTGTAATTTATAACGAAAACTCTTCTCTTCCTCCTTTTATTTTTATTCTGAGAAAGTTAGCTCGTAGTTAAAGGGCAGACATATAAATTTACTCAGATTTATTTTAAAACAAACCAGAAGCAATTCTATATAATCATACATATTTCGGCACGGAATTTTATCTGATATTGTTTTGTAATTAATATTAAGCCGACGGATACGAGAAATAATTTTATATACAACTTTTAACGACTTCCTGTGAGGTTAACCTAACATACGAAATAAGTACTCTAAGCCAGTGAGTGGAAATATTATAAGTTGTAAGTTACAACGCCTTTGGGAAATCTCTCGAAAACTCCTTTCATCCGATTAGAATGTTGATTAGAAAGCTTTCATATAGCTTTGTTAATTTGTATGCTCATAAAAACTTTTTAATTCGTGCTTAACAATAATGAGAGAGATTTTCATGATATTATATTATTTTATTATGACGACGAACAGGAAACGACTTTTACTTCGGTTACGGACATCAAGGACTCAAATCCCAGTCGGGGTAGTTTGATTGATTGATTGTTCAATCAATATAAGGATTTATATACGAAAGCATAGATGTTTGTGATTTCTAAGCATCCCTCCTTTCTCAACTTTATCGAAAGAACCGATTTAATTTATAATAGAGCTTTTTTTTAAATATCGACTGTGGAAAAGAAAAAGGACGAAGCCCACATATATCAAATTTTACAGGAGGCGCAAAAAACGTATTCTGGTGATTTTTGGCCATATGCAAATTATGAATTATACACAACCTTGAAGTGCACGGAGACTTTTAAACTAGTGTTTAATTGACATAACATAATATTAATTTAAGAAATTGTCCAGAAAAAACCTTTATTTCAGTCTTTTTTTTGGTTTTAATTTTTTACAAGGTCATTTTTTTCAGAGTTAAAAACTAAATTTGGATACAAATTCGGCATTTGCAGCTTGCATCTTTTTAATAGAACGTGTGTCAAGTTTGATACATTCTGATTATTGAAAAAAAACCTGTATTTAAAAAGCTGTGGGTTACGTCCTTTTTCCTTTCCACAGTTGATATTTTAAATCAATTGTAAAAAGGTGTAAAAACTGAATTTGTTTATAAAATGAACTGTCTTGTATTTTAGTAAAAACAGATTTGCGTAAAACCATTTTATTATAATGTTAAAAAAAACTATAAACTTTTTTCCAAAAAAGTACTATTATAAAATATTTAATTATGTCACTTGGAACAAGTCAATACACACTTTGATATATTTTTTAGCTACGTGGTTAAATTCTATAATATTAGAAACATAACTTACTTCAGGCTCGATGCTTTCGATGTGTATACAATTACAATTTTCTGCGACAATCGCGTCACTAACAAGAAGCGTATTGATACCAATAAGCCAAGACATTTTATAGAAACCATTCAACGCATAAAAGCTACATTCTTCGATCTCATGTTTCGCGATAAAAAATGTAAATTACTCAACATCAGTACGAAAGGGAAAAAATATTGCAGTAGCGGCGAATGAAAAAATATATTCACTCGGCTACGAAACCTCCGTAAGTAGCTCAATTTCCATGACGTTGTAAATTGTAATACGCCTGGCCAAAGATATAACGTACATATTAAAATTATTTTACTGTCAGCTGTCGACAGAACTCGTCACCAATATAAGAAGATTGTGAAATTAAAATTAATCCTCTCAATAAAGTTTCATATTATTCGTTTCAAATGTGGATTATATAGCCACCATGATTCCCTGTCTCCAACCAACTGCTTTGCCTCCTCCCATGTCGTGCCAGCATCAGCCAGTTACACTGAGTACTTCCTATAATATAAGTCTCCAACGGTTGTTCACGACGTTGGAATCCCACTGGTCAGAAGATAAGCAAACAGGATTGAGGTTCTGCGGATGCTACATAACCCAGTGAGTTTCAACGTCTCCTTATGACCACTGACATAACAAGGCACTGCCATATATTTTCCTTAATCTACGTGTTCATTGCAGAAAAATCCTCGCCTCCAATATCTGAAGCAAGCATCTATTCTCGATATATTCTTATAAAGTTTTTTTAAGTCTTAATATCAAACATTACTATTTACAACTAATTTGTATATGTTAATTTAACAATATGTCTCATTAGATCGCTTTTTTCATGAGAAATAAACCATTTTTCCTACTATTTTTTATTAAATAACTATAAATTATCATTTTTGCTCCCAACGTGGAAAAAATATATTTAATCGCTCATACTCTCGTCCGATAGGGTAAGAAAAGAAGAATAATGTGGATCGGAAAGTTTTAGTACTTAACTTATCCGAAAGTTTTTAGGATCAAAAGAAGTGGTTAGTAAGACTGAGAAGAAATTTGAATATCATGGGCATCCATTTCCTTTTGACATAAGTTTATAAATTTATTGAAAACTCAATAAAATCCTGCAACTGAATAGAGATGAGATCGTTAATCACTCATTTGCAGGAACTGTATACCTACAATACCAATACGTATTTGGGTAAAAGTAAGATTTTCATTTGGAAATAATTTGTATGTACACATCGTTTTTATAATAAATAATACTACTGATCTCTTACGCATTAAAAATATCAAATAATAATCTATAAAGTGATTATCGAAATAAGTTAGTTAACCTTTCATTTACATGATTTTTTAAGAAGACGTAAAAGTTGCAAAATATCGAAGACTTTTAATAATCTTTCCGTTTTGCAGATGGGTAATTCAATACGATATTTCTTATATAAAAAAACAAGGTCACGTCTTATCGTCGTCATTATAAAAAAGATTGGACGTTTCTTGTTTCATGAAAAATTCATACTGACTCTGTAAAGAGTTTTACAGTAAACGCATTTTTTATAACAGAATAAAAGTTGATTTATAAAAAAAACGTGATACAATATTTAATGTTATCATTAAAAAAATGTGTTTTATAATATTATTATATATAATGTGCTACCTGTATAATACTAAACAAACTGGATAGTTACATTAAAAGAATAATACAACAAATCTAATTCATTATGGTTAATACTATAAATTACAATGTAATTTGAAATTTTGCATACTTTGAAACATTTTTTTAGTTTTAAGTGTCGTTACGTAACGACTACAGATCAGGTAAAATATTTTAAGCTCTCAGGGAGTAAAATTTCATTTAATTGATAATAGATACCGAGAACTCAGTAGGCAAACATTAAAGTTTTCACCGAATCTAATGCAAAGAAACGTTTTCTTGGACGCCTAGAAACTTTATTATTATTATAAAGCGTTATTTAGACCTTGTTTTCCCGATACATACCCACGGGATGTCCGTGTAAAAGATAAACCATTATGTATCTAGGATATTTATTCATATGCAACAGCGTATTTATAGAAAATACTGACGATAGATATTTCGATTTAGAAACATAAAAATATTTAACACTATTTTTTAATCAATAGCAATTATTATTTTTAAATGTTTTAATTAAAATATCTTCCTGGTACACTTTACTTTAATTTATCAATAATTTTTTTTTTTAAATGTAGAAAGTTCTTAAGTAATATGTATCATGCTTATTACACTTTACCGACGTAGACTAGTGGCGTAGCAGCATCGTCGTAGGCGTTTCGTCGTAGCACACGTATGTAAAGTTTACGGCCCCCCGCGGATAGGCGACCGATAAAAAGTTTTTTTTTAAATATAATCATAATTTTATATCTTACTTCGTAAAACAGATGAATGGGAGACCAACATACGGTTGATAGCTGGATCTTTCTTTATACATCGGTATCTTTTTGAAAATCCACTCTGCGATCGATGCTCGAATCCTCATACTCTACGTCTATTTACGTTTATTTCTCATTTAACTAGTTTCCATATATATGTTTTTTTGTTTTTATTACTTTCATTTACTTGATTAACGCGTGAAAAGTGATAATTATCAATAACAAGTTCACATCATTTTATAAAAACGAAAGACAAACTATGTTAATTATAAAAATAGGAAATGCATTGACTATTTTTTCATTTGCTGGATTATACACACAAAGTTTAAAACAATATCAATTTTTTCAACAACGATGCAATATATTTGATAGCTATTTTGGAATTTTAAAATTGTCAAAATAATCAAAAAAATATAGACATTATATTATCATCTACTAACTTTAACATTATTAGTTTCAAAATCAAATTTATGTATTGGTAATTATTTAATTTAGTGCTTCAAATACTAACTTACCGGTGCACCCACCCACACCGGTACGAGTTAACTACCAAGGTTTCATGGAGACTACATTTTATATTCGTATCATAGATTTAGACACTTTTGCGTCCATTGTGTTGGTTTATTTAATGCACACATCAAAAAAATGTTTCATATTATACAATGTCTTTTCATACCGGTGTCACGAATATTATCAGAACCGTATCTTTCTCGAATCTAGATATATCAAAACTTTTAACATTCAAAACTTATAATAATGTTTACTTCTCGAAACCCTATTTGGGAAACGTTGCTATGTGCCTACACTGAAAACGGAAAAATTCCCCAGCACATGCTTTTGAAAAGCTCTTGGTAATCATTCAAGTCGTTTATGGCTGCTGTGTTTTGGTTTATACCCTTCTTAATGATCTGTTAATCCTTAGCGGGTTTTGGTTATATCATTGAGTACATTAATAAAGGGGGTAAGACAGTGGAGAGGAACCTGCGATCTCTTGGCTACTCTGTTGCGGCCTTTTGACTTGATGAAAAAAATCACTTTGATCAAAAAATTATACGCAAGCGTTTGGAAAAAGAGCGTAATTGACACATTATATCGCCTGTGGAAAGGAAAAAGGACGTAACCCAAACATATCAAATTTTACAGGAGGCGCTAAAAACGTGTTTTGATGATTTTGTGACGTATGCAAATTATGAATTATACACAACCTTAAAGTACACGGAGACTTCTAAACTGGTGTTTAATTGACACAACCTAATATTAATTAAAGAAATTGTCTCGAAAAACCTTTATTTCAGTGTTTTTTCTTGGTTTTAATTTTTTACACGGTCATCTTTTTCAACGTTAAAAGCTAAACTTAGATACTTATTTGGCATTTTTAGCTTCCATCCCTTTGATAGAATGTGTGTCAAGTTGTATACATTGTGATAATCGAAAAAAGCTGGTTTATAAAATTGAGGGTTACGTCTTTTTTCCTTTCCACAGTTGATATGTTTGACATGGGGGGGGGGGTTAACGTTTTGTTAACTGCGGCCTTATGTTGAATCAGATAAATGAATGTAGCTTTTAAAAATGAAAATTTCCATCCCTGGGTTAAGAGATTCAGTTAGTCAAAATACAGCAACTTTTTGGAATGTTCTAATAGCTGATACACATATTATTACACTGTGAATTTTTTTGAAAACAAAGAATCTTTCTCATATTTATGAAATTAATTAATAATGTTATTTCGAATAAAGTTATCTATGTTGGCGAGACCAATACTTTAATATGCGCCATTGACAAATATTAAACGTTGAATTAATATCTAATTGGTACATAATTTTTGTAATCAAACAAATAGATTGATAATATGTTCTTCGATTATTGCTCATTGTGTCCTCTTGAAAGGACAATAAACGTTCACCGATAAGGACAACACTCTAAATTTATCTCGCTGTGACGTCAAAAGTGACAACACAGGTAGATTTGTACGTGATTGGAGAGATAGGAAATTTGAATTTATATTCAAGCTGTCAACGAGGTGTTTTGAGGATATATTTTTGTCACGTTTCAGCTATAGGTAACGCATAAAGCCGCTGAAAAATAAATAAACATGAAAACAGTTTGTGTCGACAAAAAACACTGTGTAATATCTACATTTGGAATAATTTATTTTGTTTATATCCTTAATTTGTTTCATACATTTATTTCAAGGCCATGTCAAGATTAATGTAAACTGGTAAGCGACAATTCCTCGAATGCATTTCCTAGAATGTAGAATTCCTCGAATTACAAATACCTCGAAATACAATTTTCTCGGCGTGCAATTGCTCGAATTTGGTTATTTATAATATTTTAACAAAGTTTTGTGTTATATTATTAATTTGACTATAATGCAAAACACCTATTTTTAATGTTTCTAATAATTAGAGACATTAAAAAATAATCATTGAAAATATGTTTTTACATTCATCCCTGCTTTCGAACAGAAATAAATCTATACATCAATTAAAAAATCAATTTATAAAAACCGTCAGTACTGGGACTCAAACCCGTATCCGAAGCCAACGACGTTGACCACTCGGCCACTGGCATTTCAAATAAATAGTATTTTTTTTATACTGACTTTTTTTGTTGATTTATGTTTGTTTTTTTCTCAATTTGCGTAAACATTTTCTTTTAAAAGTATAAATAATTATGAAAATGTAAATACTTTATAATAAATATCCTTTTTTATAAAAGCTTCCGAATAATTTATAACTCGAGTATTTTTCATTCGAGAAATTGGTTATTCGAGGAACTTGTCATTTGATGAATTGCGATTCGGCAAATTGCATTCGAGAAACTTGTATTCGAGGAATTTACCTAGAACCACGTAAACTTGATAAATTTGTGAAAGCTAAAACTATACAAGTGATCTATATTATTTGATTAACCAAATTGAAGCAAAGTGATTTTCTTTGCAAACTCACATTGAAATTCCAGTTCTACGATTTTGTCTTACCAATAAACGGCGCTCGCCCTAAACATCCTTCAAAGATTTGCCCGGATATCCTTCTCATCGTATCAAGCAATGCTGTCATTCAGGGATCTTATCTAGATTCAATCAAAGGCATACATTGGTGGAACTTAACAAGCTTTCATTGAAATGAAACAATTTCGCACTGAACGTGGAGTAAGTCTAAGGTTTCCATGCGACCCGATTCAAGCGAGATTGTCCCCAGGTTCAAAAAACAAATCCTGAATCCCGAATTAAAATCCAAATTTATAAATACTTTTTTTATGTAAAAACTAACTTTAAATACTAGAAGGTAAATTAACCACCCAAAGTTTTTAAAATCATTATACATTTGTCATGTTGCCGGATCCATGGTCAATGTTTTTGACTATAGTTGCGTCCTCATGGACTCGACTGCCAGTACAGACAGTTTTATAAATTAGTTTTTTCAATCGATGTATGGTTTCTTGTTGGAAAAGAATGAGTGTTTGTGATAGCGATATTGAGAGCGATTAGTTAACCAATTGTCCTTATTCTACTACCCCTACACTCTTCGAAAAGGACAGATTAAGGAATTGTGTGATAAGCAGTTCTTGTTAACTCCATTAGTGATATATATGCATTATAATTGACACAATACTGCGCTTGATGATGTAATTACAATTGCTTTTATAGTATTTTTTTGTATTAAAATCGAATTATTAATGCGATGATTGAGTGTCGTTAATAAACTACAATGACTTTGATTCTTGTGATTGATTATGTTGTGAATATTTTCGTATTCTTAAATTGATATCTTTTCTTGACATGAATTTTAATAATTTCGAAACCTCCAGTCGTTTCAATAGCCATGTACTGAAAAGCATAAACAGCTTTAAAGCAGGTTCATCAAACCGCTTCCCTTAATAAAAGTGTGTACATAAATAATATTTGACCAAGACTTGAATCCACCAAACGACGGACAAACTTTAGAATTTCATCAACAAAGTGCACTAGTAGTAGTTTCATATTTTGACCGATTCAGTCAGTTCATGAGAAAAATAAGAATTGAAAATCTTTCTTATTTATTTTTATGAAATCATAACATTAAATAATGGGTCCTTACACTCTTGCGCACGGCTGACAATTTTAATATTTCTCTCACTCTGGATTCTTTTTGACAGTTTCTGCACAGTTCATTATTGTTAATACTGTTACTTTCTGAAAATTATATCGTACACTAATTACACTGAGTTGTTTTGTATCCAACAAATTGAAAGTTATTTTTCTTTAACTATATGTGCTTATGTATAATTAATTACTCACTGAAACAATGCAGGCTCGCAACCTATAAGTAAAATATATTTCTATGATAGACACGGGCTAATTAACTGCCAGCCTACGAAAGAGTTATTATATATATTTATAATAAAATTCATATATGAAACTAATAACATTATACACTTGTTGAAAACACAAAAATTGGATTAACAAAGTAGTCGAATGTAATTATTATATTTAAAAATTAATTTCCTTGAAATTACTATCAAATGAATTGAAAATAGTGTGACATATTTTACGTTTTTGACAAAACGTTTGTTGCATAACATACATATAATTTTGTACCTATTTTGTATGGAAGTACATTTTTAACTAAGCTGAAAGTTATTGCGTGTGTCACCATCATCATACTAGAACTAACGATAAATTTCTTTATGGTTTCTCAATCATTAAATATTTCAATAAAAAAAATATATCAATTCATTAAAAATAAGTGATCGACTTTGTTTTAAGAAATGTCAAAATTTACGACAGTCTGATACAAATTATTTTTTTGATTTAACTATCATTTTTTGGTGGAGAGGAATTATATTTATAAAGACAAAGGATAATATTTTGTTCCACTAAATCCACAATTTTACTAAATCATTAGAACTTATTTCTTTTGATAATTTTGTGGAATTATTACAAAAAGCAAAATAGGTCAGTTATAAATAAAATTGGGCACACAAAAATCATCAGCCCAATCAAGTAGAATGTCAAAATTATCAATTTAAATTCTATATTAAATTATGTTTAAAATACTTTCAGTTTTTTTTTTTGAAGACCTGGTGTGTTCCTATCGAATGAAAATTCGAATTAACTAGCGTATTAAAAAGACAGTTATAACATTTCATTAGCTTGATTTTTTTTCATTTTGTCGCCGTTAAGATATATTAAATTAATATATTTCAACACCAGTTAACTTAATTCAAGTCAAGCCGACCATAAACATATTTAATGTTGGTGCAATATTCTCTTTGAATATATGAGATTATAAACAGAGTAGTAATTTTATTGTCAGACTAAACAAAAGCCAAGTAAATCTTTCTATGGGTAGACTTCTGAAAAGGAATATCGTACAACGTTGCAAGGGGTGTGCTTGGGTACTGAGAGAGATAATATTATCGAGATAAAGTGTTTAATTGGCGCTAATTACAAATCGATACTGCGAGCAGCGGCAACTTTGTTTTTTATCTCAAAATATTCTGAAGTGGTATAGCGTCATATAAAACCTTCTGTCAACATAAAACAACAAAATATCAACACTACAAACATTTATTATATTTAGAAAATCATTGATTATACAAAAAAGAATAAACTACGAGATAATTGTTTTAATTTATTACTCACATTAATTATATACACCGTTTTCGACTTAAAATAAAGCGTTAAAAAGAATTAATTTATTGAACAACAACAAAAGTGTAAGTATTAATGAACGCCACTGATTCCGTATTCCCTTTTCCTGTACATCAAATGTTTATAAATAATTAATATCTTAATCAACTAAGACGTTTTCAAAATACCGGAGATCTAGGTTGTATGGATTACACGAATATTTGTAAATGTTTAGATTACATTTTTTCCATTAATAGATTACACTTACATGGAAGCTTCGTCACTTTTTACTCTTAAGAGATCTTAAAAAAAATATTCTCCCCAGAGAACTTGATTATTTGTTTTTTATGTCCGGCTGGATAAAAATCTAGTATTTTTTAATTAAAATTCTTAAATACAGAAATATAACTAGCATTGCAGAAGATTTGATTTTCAACTACAATTGTGCATGGTTCAATTAATCAGCAAGCTCTGTTTCTTGGTCATGAATGTGAGATGTAGATTTTCTTTTTCAATAGCATTGTGGAAGGCGACTATAGAATGTTGGCTGCAGTGCTGACTTGTTGTAATGAATAATTAGAAACATAAATGTGTTGTATTTGTGTTTAGTCATTCTTTATCAATACCGGAATACAACTGTCCGTCTCTGCACATAATTTTTTTTACCTGCCAAGTACAGGCAGACTGATTCGATTAAAATGAACGAAACATTAAGAATAAATCAGTGAGACCAACCAACACAAAGTATATAAATCGTGCTTAAATGACTCATTTCCCATATCTACTGAATATACTTTATGGCATTTTTTCTCATCGCCTTGTCATGGCTAAACATTTTTTTTATTTTCAAACAATATCTCTGCTTCAATGGAACTAACATTATCGCATAGGTTATGTTATTTGCCAAATCAACGGGATCCATTTGCGCCATCTATCGAATAGAAAAAATAAGCACAATAGGATAGCTGGAGGCATCTACATTGGCTCTTTATTTTCTTTTACTGTTTAAAATATGTCGGTCACGTAGCGCCGTCCTTGCCCTGAAATGAACGTATTTAAGGATATAACATACACATGGCGGACGCAGGATCTATTGTAAGGAGCCGGATAAGAACACGGATAAAAATACCAAGCCTGACGTCATCGCTTTCATGGAAAATGTCACAACGGGAATAACATTTTCATTTTTATAAAAATACTTTTACATGCGAGCTTTAAATAATCCATTTAGCATGTAGCATAAAGTTCGCCATCTTGTTATATAAACAAGCCAATACACGTGTAAGTGTCAATAAGGACAGAACTCATAACAAAAATTTGTCCAATACAGAACTATTCGAGATAGATTTGTAACCCATTTGTGAGGGAAAGCTTATGTTTCTATGACGGTGACGTGTCATTGTTTTTTAGTTGGTTACGGTGTTCCTTACAATAGTATTCCACTACCCATCTACTGCACAGGAGAACAACACATCTAAATATATTTTGTATTTTTTATTTCCTAACATCAACCTCCTTCCTGCCGCCTTATTGCAACTTAAAAGTATTAATTTGTGGGAGTTCTTAAATGTTTTAATATTGCCATTAATTTATAGTTTTTATCATTATTTTTATACTCTTTTCTTATTTGTATAACCGATTGTTTGTTAGTGTTGTTTAGGGGTGGTGAACCTTTTCTTCTCTAAAGGCCGCTTTTATTTTTCTGATTCGATATAAGGCCGCAGTAAACATTGACTAGGGAATCTTTCGCCGGAAAAAGTTTCAGATCGATTTCTAAGGCCCAGAAATTTGCGGATTTCTCAAAATTATTAGCTTGGGACCTTTTTTTTAGGTCTTCCAATAATTTTCAAATCCAAAATGTACAGAATTTCAGAATTGTCCAGAAGGCCGCACCAGGGTAGCCAAAAGGCCGCAGGTTCCCACGCCTGGTCTTGTTTAATGCTGTATACATGACCCTGTGTTAAACTTTATTTTTATCAGTTGATAATACTCGATATAAGCAAAACCGGTACTCATAATAAGTAAAGTAGAATTAGTACAAAAAGTGTGTTATTTTTTAATTATTCTTTTCTACCAGGAATTGACAGTGAACACCGCAAAAGGAATTTATTACAGTTTGCAAATTTCAGAGTTTTTTTTTTATTGACACTTAGCAATGCTAAATATTTACAAAATATACTGTGTAGAAATAAGCTTACGGAAACTGTTTTGATGTTGAAATATTTAGGTAACTTTAATAGTCATTTTATTTGATACCCAATTATATTATATACCGGTTTATACTTTAAAAAAACAAGCTGATTCTTGCGAAACCTTATGGTTAACAAGCATATGAAAAGAATGAGGATGGTCTAAAAGTGTTTTAATTTAACGATATTTAATACAAATAAATAATTCAACGATATGTTTTATTTTCATGTCTTGCAACATTACGTCACTACTACCAAAGTGTTTTCATTTTCTCGTTTTTCCACTCGATATACATCAAAGGTATTTTTTGGAATAGGTTTTCATTTGTATGTTCAGTCGTCTGTCGCTTATTAGTATACTTAAACATGCTTTTCAATGGCGGAAAATGAAATACTTTTAAAATGTGTAGCAAAAACCTTTTGATATATTCTTTTTTGGAATTGATTGGCTTCCTATTTTTATACTAATTTTAAAAAAGTTGACTGTCTAAAAAATAAAATACATTATGTTAACATTAGGGACTTTTTTGCATGCTTTTGAGACCTCGTTTGCAAACAATGGTAAACTTAAATAAAATATATAATATTATAACTACATACATACGCTGCTGGTATGATTGAAACATTTTGATATGAATTTATAAAATGGCAATTGTCACGTCTGATGTTTTAACATCTAAATTATTATATCATTTATTAGTAATAAAATGCGTGTTTACAAAGATATAAAAAAAATAATGTATTATACATAACAGGTTTCACTCATCTCAATTATTTTCAATAGATTAACAATTCACTTTTATTTTAATTGTTCGCGATGAATTGAAATATTTTAAATCCTCTAAATTGTTTCAATTTTGACAGGTTCCAGAATTGATGAGCCTTTAAATCAGGCATGGGCAACCTTTCAGAGGTCTGGGGCCAAATTATCATTCTGTCTCCTAGTCAAGGACCGGACCAAATTATTAAACATAATAAAGTAATATTAAATTAAATAAAACACGTTGCTATTTCTTATATGGTGGTGATCATGAACTAGAAGGGTGGAGCCACTGCAAGCGCCCGTGTCATCTACATTATTTAATCCCTCCCTGGAACTATTAATTTCTTTCTCTATTACTTCGCCGAGATGAATCAGGGCCGGACAAAATAGCTCGGCGGGCCGTTGGTTGCCCATATATGCTTTAAATGATGTATAAATTGTATCTATTAATATTAATATATTTATGAAAATCATCCATGAAACTCACTTGTTTATAATTATGATATATTATTTTAGTTGAAATATCGAAATACCGATTTTGATTTACTCGACTGGTACTACGATCAAAATTTGCCAATTTTCTTTAGTAGAGATAGAATAATAGGGCTAGGACAAGACTAGCGGTTAGTTAATTAATCTAGTTACGCCCCGCTATTAAGATAAAAGAAAGGCTGAGCAACTGATTAACAAACAGTTAAACAGTCTCGTTGAAACACTTATGTTGAGATAAACTCCATCCATTATGGTGGTATTTATATTTTCGATATCTTTATTCAATGATGATATATTCGTAAGGTATTGCAATCACTTGTATGATAACTGCTAAAACAATTCCCAAGCCATGGTTATGCAGACTGTCATCATCATTGGCCGAATAATAATGTCGCATGACTCGTAAAACCTACTGAATCTTAACCTAGAAAAATCTTGGGTACAGTTTATTTTTCTATGATGAATGATATTTTTTTACCACTGTACAGACTCGAAAGCAAATTACACAGGTTTCTACTTACATTCCGTCTTCTTGACGACCCGCCGACATGACACATGTGCTCGTAAAACTGACGCCAACGTCGACGACTCTCGCTTTATAGGCTCCCGAAATTCATTCCCTCGGCTGCCGTAAGATGAAACAACCGGTGCAACTGATTTGTAATTCCTTAATTCAAAAGCGATTTCAGTGTTTTGTCTACAATTTACTACATCCATAAAACTCTCAACATATTCGACGCTCGTCAGAAATCAATTTCATACGCATTTCGTCCCAGGTAGGGCATCCAATCCCGGAACCTTTTTGTAATCCCGGGATCTTAAGATTCACATTATTTCCAAACCCGGAATTGAACCATTATATCGCAGAAGATTTTTTTTACCGATTTTGAAATCCTAGTAATTTACTGATCTCCTAAATTTCTTTCGGAGATTTTGGAATTCTTACCCTCAATCCCGAAATTCCGAGATTTCAAGAATTAGACGGGATCCTGGGACTGAAAGCTTTAGTCCCTGGTAAGGGTTTGTATAAAAAAAATCAAGTTATACAATAGTTGAACCAGTTAAATTGACAGTGGTTCAAAAATCAATGAAAAATATATGAATATTGTAGTATGTGTGAAATATTATTTTTAGACCAGCAATTCATTCAAGTTATCTTCTTAAAAACACAACATCGCTTATTATAATTGGCAAAATAACTATGATGGTAAATAGGCTTTTAATTTATTATCATTGATTATATATATTTTTTAAGTAACATACGTCTGCTAAAAATGTGGAACATATAGACTCCTAATGCAGTTTATCTCAACTGATATTTTTCTAAAATAACTACTGGTTAGTCAGTTACTCAACACCTCTTTTGCAACGAGAGTAGAGATAGTAGGATAGGACTAGAAACATGACTAGCTAATCGCACTCGCTACGCTGGTTTTAAGATAGAATGAGTGAAAGGTAATTCAAGACATTACATACATCCATGCCTTCAGACAGATAGATATCCATAAATCGATTAAAAAATCAATTTATAAAAACTGTACGTGCTAGAAGTCGAACTCGTGAGTTCCGTGTTCTAAGTCAACGACGTTGACACTTGAACACGCAGCCGGCGTCTTTAATCATATATAATTTCAAAGAACTATAGAAATTTTACTTGTTCGCGCGATAGCTGTATTACTGTATTGAACGGTATTAAAGAATTCCATCAACAACTTTCCAACTTATTCATTATAAATTGTATTCTTACGTAATATATGCACGAAAACTATTTACCAAGTATTAGTTCAAGTTTATCCGTGAATTTCAAAACGTGAATATGCCAAAAGGCGACACCTGCGTCGTAAGTCAGAAAACATATGGATACGTTTACGATTCACATTTAACTAAACTATTTTTTTATCTCCAGTATTATCTGACCTGGTTAATTAATTTCTCATTATTCATTTTATGCGAAAACTAACACGATTTATTTATTAATATTCTGAGAAATCAGGATAAATTATCAAGCCAGCTGATTAATATTTAGACGGAGTAATTTTGTCGATTTGTTGTTCATGATACTTTTTGACATAGTATACAAAACCCGTTTAAAAAATGAATGCGCGAACGATAGACTGAGAATCCACGTTATTTATATTATTGTGGTTGTCTATCAAAAAAAAAATTCATTGAAAAATAAACAAAAATTTCATTCCCATTGATTTAGTGAAAAGAGCCGCTAACGTTCAAGTTTTGAAAAAAATGTGTTTTACAGTGTCGTTTTATAAATTATTTTTTACAAACTATCTCCATTTTTAAAGCCCTACATAACAGCAAAATACACAAATTTATCACATGAGAAAAAAAATTGTGAATTCGTTATTGGAGAGTTTATATATTTACAATATTTAAAAAAAATCAAAATGGGCTTAAATTTTCGGTATCGATATACTTAAAACTATTACATTTTAAGCCTTGCCTGTTAATTCGCATTAGTATTTTTTAATCCATATCCGCTCCCAACGTGGAGCATATAACCTCCTAATGTAGGTATCTCAACAGAATTTTTTATACGAGAACTTTTTATTACTCTGTCGCTCAACCTCTCTTTTTCCAAATAGAGTACTAGGGATTAAACGATAAGGCTAGGACGGGACTAGTGGCTACACCCAATTATTAAAAGACCAGAAGGGTGGTAGTGATTTTTTAAACATCACAAACACATGCCTACAAACAGAAATCAATAAATCGATCATGCTGTTCGTACTGGGACTCGAACCCGTGAGATCCGGCACGTGAGCCAACAACCCTAACCGCTGCGCCATAGGATCCGACAATGATATTTACGTCATCAAAATGATAGCAGTTCATACTTCTATTATAAGGAAACAGAATATAAATTTGAAACACAGTTATATAATAAATATAAATGTGCAATATTTGTTCAATGTAGTGCTTATATCTTTGAAAATTATCTTCAATTACAAATTTAAAAAATGATTATTTCTTACAAAAACAAATACTGGCCGGTCTGATTAATACTTTATGTATCATAGAAAATTTGGGTCGGCGGATACCTTCACATACGACAAGACTAGACGATAATGAGCTTCATTTTCCCATAGAGGTTATCAGAAGGTCAGCCTATCAATTTGTCCATGTAAGTCTTCATCAAATATATATCGAATTGACGACATAGGTAGATGGGTATCCGGTCCAATAACCTTGCAATAAAAAGAATCCATCTGTAATATGAGTCAGGTCTTGATACTAACATGAAGATTCTACACGGAGAAATATCAAACGAAGTAGAGTAAAAAAAATGCCATAGGTTTTATTAGCCTATTTTCTTTACGAAGCAACATTATTTCTAAATTTAGTATTTGAAGCAACCCGTAGGAAATTTTACATTGAGAATTATTTTAATGAATATAGAAAAATAATTTTATGTTATGAGAGTTTTTAACTATGTCTTCTGCCAATTTCGTCCATCGCATCCACATACCAAATTGTACGTTGTGCTCACCACCACCCGCTGTGTTCACTTCTTTCAAATAATTGACGGAAGTGTCTTAAGAGAAGTTATCCAAGACTTGACTGATATGCACATGAATGTTCTGTATGCATATTGACTACTAATTTATTAATATATATATTTATTTTTTTTACCATGTCCGCTCCCAATGTAGAGCATATGGACTCCTAATAGAGTTTATCTCAATAGAAGTGTTTCTACGAGAACTGCTTGTTACTCAGTTGCTCAACCTCTCTTTTTCCAAAGATATTAGGGATAGAAGAATAGGGCTGGGACAGGACTAGTGGTTAGCTAATCGCTCTCGATATGCCCCGTGATATGGGTGCGAGGTGGGAATTCAAGATATCACATACATCCATGCCTTCGAATAGAAATTTATAAATCATTTGAAAAATAAATTTTATAAAACTGTCCGTACTGGGATTCGAACCCGTGACCTCCGTAACTGAAGCTAAAGGCGCTGACCACTCGACTACACAGGTGGTCCAATTTTTTTTTTTATTAATTATTAATAATAAAAAAAATATGATTAATTGTGTTCTTATCACCGTAAAATTGAACAGCGTATTTCTTTCAATCATTAACTAAACTATTAACTGTAACCGTAGCATAGCAAAACGCCGTCACTCTATTGCGCCTGGATGTATAGGACGAACATAAATAATTATCAGTTGGACCACTAACTGCCATTCTTTCGATGAGAAATTCACATCCTGCTCGGTAAGAGTACAGTCAGTAGCGTAGCAAGGCATAGCGGAGAGGGCGGACCGCCCTAGGCGGCACTCTTTGAGGAGCGAAATTTTCAAATAGAAAATACAAAATTTCGAAATTAGTTGACAAATAAAAATGTCTTTGTATACAGAATCATTGCAAGCATTATTTTTTTCACCATGCTTTCTTTCGTCTTATTTCAACTTTGTGTCTAGTTGACGAAATATACTCTTTTGTAGAGAAAATATTCGTTTATATTTTATATAAATTTCTACCTATTATAAAATAAACATCTTTTTTTAATTAATAATAGCTCAAACGTTATAAAACAGAAGATTGAACAATAGCTTTTTATTTTCTAAACGTAAACCTTCCTGCTGCTTGATTGTTTAACATCACATAAAGTATGATATAAATAATCTGAAAAAAATGTTTTTAATAATTTAAAGTGAAGTTAATAAACACAAATTACGTCTCTTGCGGCTTTATCTTTTAGTTTACATTAATTAATGTTTTAAAATACCTTAAATTCACTACTATTTTTGGTATAATATTAGGGGGAGTGGAAAAATCAAGGACTGCCTTGGGCGGCAAGACCTCTTGCTACGCCACTGAGTACAGTTCACTTTTAGATTTCAAGAACTTTTGTTTGAATTACAATCATATTTGCGTTATTAACAATATAATATAGACTAAAACAAAATTACAGTTTCCACTAGATTCTCTTACTGCACGTTTCACAGAGTGTTTCGCACTCTAAACTTTCGTTGAAAGTTTCTCAGGGAAGTTTATTCCGAATAGTTTCTGAATATGTACACAATATTATTGTGTGTAGTGTATGCTAACTTGACCACCGTGTTAGCAAAAAAGACACACAACTCCCATGTCGAACTGAGCTCGACGTTGCCGAATTGACTATTTTTTTTAAATATTAATACATTTTTAAGTATTTAAGATATTTTTTTCTTTCAAGAACTGTCAACATAGTGCGTGAGATAAATTTTGTTTTACTGAAACATTCGAAATATTTTTTGTTATAATTATACTGTTTTAAATCTACTAAATACTAATTAAGCTGTATTAGATATATAATATTAACAAAGGAGTGCAGAGGGCATTGCGTTACACAACCTTTCAATTATTTTACATGTTTATATTATATTACACAATAAATGTAATATACTAAGAGTAAATAATTCACTTATATTAAACTATTTTAATTTTTAGCCAATTATTTTTTTAACTGAATTCTTAAATAGATATTATTTTACGAGAAGTGATTGAAAGTCATTTTAATTTAAGTAAGCGCTCTCATTGTGTCCTTTTTAACGATATTATGAGAATAGTGGTTATCGAGGAAATCACATGTCTAGTAAAAATTTTATATGAATGTAAAAATGCTTTCTCGGAGATTGCAGATTTAAAAAAAAAAAAAAATGATTGAATTAATTAATGGTAACTTTAGTGCGGATGTCTTCGTGTAGCAACGAAAATACTGCTCAGATTTTTAATTGATTTATTGTGAAAAATATACAGTATATGGTAGTTTGATAAAATTTACACAAAAACATATAAGCTCTTATATTAATTCATAATTAATACATTTTTATAATAATTTTACTTTGAAAGATTGCCTCGTGCGTACGTCACACAATCATAGCCAGCACTTTTGCTTAATACTCATAACGTATAGCTTTTATATTGAAAAAAAACAATAGTATTATTCCACGAAAAGCAAACTAAAACAATTTTCGTCACTTGATACCAATACTAAAAATAGCTTTAATTTTAAAATAAAAAAATCATATTGCACGTGTATTATAATAAATATACGCAGCTTATGACACAACATATTAATTTAATAATAAATTAAACGATTTAGGTTGTCTATTGTTTGGTTATTGGTAAGATTGGCTCCAAATAAACTCAAACCAACTATGTACCGCAAACGATACTTGATTCTGACATTTTTGACAAATGGCAGACATTTTTTGGTAACCTATCTCTTACAAGCATTCTTCTTTAACCCATCTAGTGTGTATTAGTGTTCAATTACACATTGTATGCTGCAAATGTGTGAAAAGATAAAGCTTATCGGCGTACTGCATTCGTCGGTGACCAGAAGATTTACAAATTAAATTAATTATATTATAGTTGGGTTTTTGACGCGGCAATGTAATACACCAGCGTCATTATATGATTATAAAATAATGTTTATTTTAGAAACACGGAGATCATCAAATATTTATTGTTATTTCACTCCTTCCATTTCATCGTTTCAACCTTTATCCGATCGTGAACACAGGGAATTGAAGGAGAGTTATGTTTCATCAGTAGTTCCATTCTTCGTTCATACTATTCAACTCCTTCCACGACCGTAATAAACGTTATGCGTTGTTCAGTTATGTGCTATGATTGCCTCGGCATCAATTGGCCAAGACTTGGCGGCTTACACTTGAATATGCAAAAAAATGCCATATAAAAATGTCCGGAGATACTATGATTGTAAATCTACTATTTCTTCGTATGAAGCCGCAAATATTTACTAAATGTTACGTATTTTCCCTTCGTAGCTATCAAGTCGGCGTGGGCTGTGGGTTCGACAGCTGGTTTGACCGACTTGATTAATTGCTCTCGTTTATTATGTATGAGATGACAATCCCAGAGGATGTGATCAGCATTTTGTATCACGCCACATGTGCATATCCCTGTGTCTATCAGGCCAATCTTGAAGTGTTTGGCAGCGATACTACCGTCTGCTGAAATGGACTGATTTGACCAATAGTTGGGGGTAAGTCCCTTCGTTACCTCCATTCGCCACTTGATAGAGGTAAATAATGTGTAAGTACGACGGCCTTTCGGGGAAACATTCCACCACCTCTGACCTTCGTTCTTATTCTCTCCAAAGCAAGAGGACTAATATAAAAACGAGTCTAGGAAAATAATCAGCCCACAATTCACCGTCATCGATTAACCGCCAGCAATTAATTCCTAGCCGTTTACCGCTGCGTAATTGATGAATATGTATTTTAATAGTTCTATCTTCCAATTCAAACTTTATTTTATTTACTCTTGCTAACTAAGTGGCCAAAAAAAAGTTACTCGATTGTATCATTGAGGAGAATTGAACTTCGGTATGATACAAATAAAAAAAATAAACAATAGTTACATGTACCTACCACAAAAATAAAACATTATTTTAACAAATAAATATTAAATTACACAAATTATGTACATAATATAATAAGAGGTTGGGTAATATGACTAATATTTTTTTTATAAATTATACGTATTACTTGCCGATAACATGCTAGCAATCATATGCAAACTTTAAATCGTGGATTGGACTAATTTTTAATTCGGCGATACATTATTAAACAAATTTCAATTATGAATATTTTAACAAAAATAAATTATTATTTTTATAAGCGAGATTTTTATAAGATACAATATATCATAATATTATATTATAATATGGCCATATGTGTTTCGCTGATAACTGCACGCCACTGATCGATCGTACCACATCCAATGTATCTATTTCTCTACGCTAACACGAGATATTTGTCAGTATGTGTTATTAATTCAGTGTCGGAAGTTTATAAACAGTTAACCGATATGTGAATTTAGAAAATTATCCTAAATAAGTCGAGAACAAATTGCCAGAATATAACAAAGTTTTCCGTTTATTATATTATAATGGTTCGTCGTAAGTACAACTTTTATGTTCGCTAAATTGTTCAGAAAATGAAACACAAAGAGAACAAAACTCCGTAACCTAAAAATAAATCACGCCACTTCACCTTAATTTATTATAAAAGGTGCGAAAACTTTCTTGAACATTGGATGACTTAATAAGAATCCTCAATCGTTGATTTATTCTGAAGAAACTTTCGCGTGAAACTTTTGCAATATTTATCAAATGAAATCCGATTAACGACTGGTTAAAGTTTTGAAATACTAATTAAAAATCTAACTTCCATTAAACGATTAAAAAATCACTGCATCTTGTCTGATCGTCATCACTGTCTAGGTAACTTAGAAGTTTAAATCTTAAAATCGGATATTGGTGTATGTAGCATTAAAGAATATTGATATATCCTGTGACAGCAAGTTTTTCATCACTATAAATAGAAAAATACTAGCATTCATGTTCAATTTCTGATTTCAATAATGGGTTGTCTGTGATTTTTTTATCAAACATCTAACACGGTGGATTGTGAATTGCGTTCGATTTCCTCTTATTGTATACTTTTTATTTAACAAAATTTATTTGTAAAAAGTCACAGGAAATAATTAATTTCTCACGTGCGATATCAACGCCCGATTTGAGGAATCAGGTCACTGCACAAGCAAACCAGTTTATTGTGATTACATTTTTGATGATCCTATTTATCTAGCGAAATTTGGATATTTTGACACTCCATAGTCTCTCTCTGATTTGCTCAATTACAAAAATGCTTCAATGATTCGTCGTCATACAACCTCGACCTTTTAAGACATCGAATGACTACATCATCACTCTTATTCAATGACATCATTATAACAATATTAGCTCAACCCTCCCCCTCCCACTTCCACCACCTTCATTCCGATTACTGCAACTTGCAACTATCATAATTTTAACGATTTGATAGACAATTTGACAAAACTGATTGAATTGAATGGATTTAACTATGTAGAGGCAATTTATTATAACACATATTTTGTAAATTAAATCATTTGAAACTGCTTTGATAATAATTATATAAACTATAAAACTGAGAGTCTTCAAGCTTTACGTAGTTTCTGTATTAAATATTCGTAGATGGAAAAATAAATCATGGTGTAACATACCTGACTAATAAGGTTCTGGAATGTGATTCCAGAAATAGACTTTTCTACAACACCGATATGAAAAAACTACTTTTCCCAATAATACTAATAAAAGAACTGAAACAGATCCAATACTATCGACAAACATTGACTTTACGAACAACATGAACTGGAATTTCTTTGGTATTTCAATTTAATCAAAAATTGTAAAACCATGACTTTATTGTATATACATCTAAGTCGGATACAACATTTTATTTTGAATAAGTTTTGATGATTTAATTTAAATGCAGGTTTTCTGTACAAAATTAAAGTTAACTCGTTGGATAGGATCGTTTTAGCATAGTTTCCTTTTATCGTATTATATATATCGTATTCGTTCATGCAAAAGTATACTCGGAAAGGGTCGGAAATACGATAATAATTTAAGTATTCTGTAGCCAATTAAATACAATTCAATAATGTAATGTTAAAATATCGCAAAATTAATAAATGATCAACAATTGAATGACTGTGATATTCTCATATTTATTAAGATCTAGACAATAATTAAGGGGTGCCTTTAATAATAAAGATGATTTTTTGTATTTGGTTTAATCGGTTGATATTACTAAAATGCAATGTTTCTTCTCATGTAACGCGGTGGAACGGCGTTTCGGCACCTTTTTTCTCTACAGTTTTAATGACAACTCATAATTTTTCCGAAATAAGGTTTTCTTATAAAATCCTATCTTCCCTCGTTATAAATTTGCAAAAAGAATTCCTTCATCATAATACAGGTTAGTATTGGCCAAACATAGTTATGAAAGGAATTTTAAAAAAATATATGAAGTGTCGCTTACGCTTTTCTGCCGATTACGGGTCTATATATCGATCGATAATCGGCAAAAGAACTTAAGCGACGCAATTAGGTAAATTGGGTTTTGAGCCAAAAATCGTTCAATTTTCTAAGGCAGGGATTCCCAACCCCGTGCCCGCGGAACGATTCGTGTGTGCCCGCCACTATTCGACCGTGACAGAATTTTTTCATAAACAATAATTGAAAATGTAAATTATTTTTATTTATTTGTTAGAATTTTAAAATTTTAGAAATGGAAAAATTGAATTCTTTAAAGTTGCGGGGAAAAGAAAAAAATATAGCTGAAATGATAAGCTCTGTAAAGTCATTTAAAGCTAAATTGGATTTGTTGATATAACACCTGCAGATCAAGTCTCTCGTGCATTTCCCACATATAAAGAAAATGCTAGGTAACAATGAATTAAACGGGTCATTATTTATTAAGCACCTTCAAGTGCTTAAAAAACAGTTTGAAGAGAGATTTCTGCAGTTTACAAATATCGAGCCAATTGTTTCTTCTGTATCAATCATTTTACTTTCCAAATAAATGTAATGGAAATGGCCGCATGTATTGCAGATCTTGTTCAATGGAAGGCAGAAGAACTAGAGTTAGAAATTTTGGACCTTAAGAATGATATTTTGCTAAAATCCTTAAGATCAGAGGACTTTTGGAATACAGTGGACAGAGAAAAGTTCCCATTTTTGAAAAAAGCGGCATATAAAATTAAATCATTTTTCGGTTCGACATATTTATGCGAATCATTGTTTTCAAACATGAACTTAATAAAATTAAGATATAGATCTTGACTCACCGATGAGAATCTGAATATGATTGTTTGCTAACAGGATTATCGTCATAATCTTCTAATTATGAGGCACTGGCCAATGATATGCAATGCCAAAGATCACACTGACATATTCATATTATATTTTTTTATAAAATGTTTTCTTTGTTTTTGTGTTTTTTGTTTACGTTTTGTAAATAGGTTTCTCTGTGTGTATGTAATTTGAATAATAATTTTATTATTTTGAAACATTTTTGTTTATTATTTATTGATAAATTATGAATATAAGAAAATAAATTATGGGAAAATAAGAAGTTATGGAAGGAGTTTGTCGATCAAAAATAGGTGGTGCCCGCCACCCTACCGATATTTTAGAATGCGCTCTTGAGTACAAAAAGGTTGGGAACCCCTGTTCTAAGGCGTCAGTGACAAAAAATTAAAAGTATCATCTCATTCCCTTGATTTTTTATAGCCTATTCGTTTTTAGTCTTTTGACTTTTTATCGTTTGTTCCACGTGGACCCCCGTTGAGAAACGCTGATCTAAAAAACTGAAAGTAGGCAGATTATTTTTTTTTAATATCAGGATAGACATATATTAACATTTATTACTATTTCCTAACCGCAATTAAGGAATTCCTTTTTCGAACCTAATTTTTAAAAAAACCATCTCGACTTGAATCTATAATTTGTCGGTTACAATTTTCTGCCGATTACAGGTTGATATATTTACCTATAATGGTATTCATAGCCCAAAATATGTTTTTTGTCGATTCTCTTACTGTTTACGTAGCGTTATACACGGCCCAACGTAGGCATTGCGTTTTGTCAAATCTTTTTACTACATGTATTTTTTTTTTGTTACACTGAATATTTTTTGTGTGTTTTATAAGATGACAGATTTTAAAAGAAGAAACATTTTATCAGAATGAGAATGTTAATGATATGAAATGTTGTTGTTGTAATATATGTAAACAGCTACCGATATAAACGACTGATATATATATCGGTCCTAATGTTGGTTTTGCAACACATATGAATGAACTTGGCTTACTTACAACAAAGATATCTCGAAAAAAAAAACGGGAATCCACATTAAGAATTTGTGGTGATAGCTATCCATTATAGATGAGCTAGTTTTTCTACGCCAAAGAAAAAGTGATTTCAATATTAATACATTTGTTTCATAGTTTTTTTACAGTACACAAAATTAAATTAGTTTATTTTGTTATTCCACTGATTGTGAGAAAATGACACGTTGTCGTCTCTCAATGTTATTTATTAATAAGTAAAGTATTTTTGTATACATGTCCGCTCTCAATGTGAAGCATATGGCCTCCTAATGGATGTATCTCAACAGAAGTTTTTCTATGAGAACTGTTTATTAATCAGTCGCTCAACCTATCTTATTCAAAGAGAGTAGTAGGGATAGTAGGGAGTAGTAGGGATAAGGCTAGGACAGGACTTGTGGTTAGCTAATCGCTCTCGTTACACCTAATAATTAAAGGATCGGAAATGGTGGAAGAGATTTTTTAGACATCACAAACACCCATGCCTTCGAACAGAAATCAATAAATCAATCGAAAAAATACTGTTCGTGCTGGGTCTCAGAAGTTGAAGTTGGGCATGGAAGACCACGATGCTAACCGCTGTGCCATAGGACCCGACAACTCAAATTTAACTCGAGGAGAATTAACACCACAAATACTCTTGACTTAGGTCTCAAATTTAAATTTAAAAAAACTCTTACCAGTAATCGAACCTAGACTCAGCTGATCGGTACAGCAAGCTCTAACCAACTATTATATAATATAAAACATTGGGCTAATAGTAAGTTTTAATTGCTAAATTACTTTACAGCATTAAGTTAGAAGATGCTTTTCATACAGGTGAAACATGTGTCACTATCAGTGGAATAACAATGTAATTAAAGCTAAATGAACTTCTACATTTTTTTATTACAAGACACCATATTAAAAAATCTTTTATCGGCAGTAAATTAAATATCTATTTTATCTGTTACTCAATCTACGAAATTCAAAAAACTGATGAATTTTCTTTATCTTCGGTTTATTTTCAGCTTTAACACTTTAAAATTGGCAATGGCTAAAAATTACAAAAAATATTTGGCAGCTACTTTCAATCCAGAGGCACCGTAACAATGTGAACTATTAATTATAACTAAGTATCATTGGCCTAGAATGTCAGCATTAAAATATAGAATATAAATCATGGATAACGTCAAAAATTACGGTGCTAAAAATGTGGACGAATCGACACTTGATTTACACACTTTTGATCGTGAATATGTAGCTTAGGATACAAGAAGTGTGAGCGATTAAAATACAGCCAATTCTCGTTATACCCCACCTTCTGTTAAAATTTTCCGTAGTAGAAGCGAACACGGTTTAATATTACTCATTTCTATATTTATCTCTACTACTAAAACTGTTTTTAAAGTTTAGGTATTTGGTTTAGCAACTGACTTACAACAAGTCCGCATTAAATATATTCTTTTGACGACGTCTGACATTATATGTAGGGTTCTAATTTGACCGAAGCGCCGTTTTGTTATATACGCTGAGAGTAACATATCATCTAGTAAAAAATAAACAAAAATTCCACTTCGTTTCATGAGTGGTCCAAAATTACTTAAAAATAATGTTCAATCATTATTTCCAAAATAATTATAGTGAAAGTTTTCATTTCCATAACTTCTATGTTTGGACTTGGCACAATATTCAATTCACATAACTAGTTTTGGATAACATAAATTGAAATTTAGTTGCGTTGTATACATATCGACTGTGGAAAGGAAAAAGGACGTATACCACAGTTTTTTCAAAACAGCTTTTTTTAAATAATCACAATGTATCCAACTTGGTACACGTTCTATCAAAAGGATGTAAGCTGCAAATGCCGAATTAGTATTTAAATTTTGCTTTCAAGTTTAAAAAAAGATGGGTTTGTGAAAATTGAAAACAATAAAAAAGACTGAAAAAAAGGTTTTTCCTAGACAATTTCTTAAATTATATTATATTATGACAATTAAACACCAGTTTAGAAGTCTCCGTGAACTTCAAGGTTGTGTTTACTTCATAATTTTTATAGGACCAAAATTCATAAAAACACTTGTTTGTGTCTCCTGTAAAATTTTATGTGTTGGGTGCGTCCTTTTTCCTTTCCACAGTCGATATATAACTAAATTTTTGCGGATATCCGATTGACAGAGAATTTAGTGAACGATGGATTAGCATCGGATAACTCTTAATCTCCTAGATCTCTTATCTTATCGTAATCTTTCTTTTCATAGTTACCAATCGTGAAAATGATCCACAGATACTCCACTCCATCTTACGCGGTCTCCTTAAGTATTGATTATATCTTATAATACACGTGTAGAATATAAATAAATGTTTGCTTTATGTCTTGCTCTCACTGTTTCATTATACATTTTTTAACAGTTCTCTGCGCCCAAATTGAAAACGGCAACCCCGTACATATTACAAATATTTCTACGGTTTTAATGATTTTCGTGTCAAATTTATTCAATAGAATAAAATTTCTTTTTGTTTTATTTTCCTCCGTATCCGTGATCTTTGAAAAGGTGCGTGGGCAAACGTAAAAAAACAATCACTAGATGTTGAATTTTTACAGTTACCGCTTCACAAATCTGACAAATACTTTTGCAAAGGACTTACACTCCATAAAGATAATAGGTCCTTTTTCGGACGGATTTTGCCCTAAATTCGAACACGTGTTACTTTATCCGCGAAATGCTTTTGTGATTTTCGAAACTTTACGTCACATTGTGTTCGTTAACATCATAATAGAGGAAGCGTTGTTTAATATATTAGGTAAAACGGAAAGAAATGACATTTTTTCTGGCGCGTCACTTTAAAATCTGTTTGTCAACGGTTGCCGTTGAGCTAACACGTCGGGGTTGGTATTATTTTAAAGCTCTGTGTGTACTCTTTCCATTTCAACATATTTTATATTTTTTTTGCCGTTGTGGAAAAATGGAGAAGCCTGAGATTGAATAAACACATTTGCGCTGTTTTATGCTGTTTTTATTCGATAAAGGATTAAAACCAAAAAAAGCTACGAAGACCATTTGTGACATTTACGGTGACGTCTTGAAACTTTGAAAGTGCTTTAGATGGTTTCAAAAGTTCAAAAGTGGCGATAGGGAGTTAAAGGACAAACCAAAAACAGGAAGACCCCTCAAAATCGATGATGACGTCCTAAAATCATTGGTGGAAGCTGATCCTCGTAAAATAGTGAAGGAATTGTCACACGACATTGGCTGTCCAATAACAACTGTGCAAGATCATCTGAAAAGATTGGGAAAAAAACACAGGCAAGCTCTCTCAAAAACACACACTCTCTCAAACGGCCTTGGAACAAGCGTGACCATCTGTGCTTCTCTATTGTCCAGGCACTAAAAGGATCAATGTCTCAGAAAGATAATTTCAGGTGACAAAAAATGTGTCCTTTACAGTAATACAATGGGAAAAAACAATGGCTATCACCAAATCAATTACCTGTGCCTACTCCTCGGCCAACATTGACGTTAAAAAAGTTTTGTTGTGTGTTTGGTGGGATGTTTCGAAGATAATACATTTTGAATTATTGAAATCTGGTCAAACAGTTACGGCAGAGCTATACTGTGCTCAACTAGAACGATTAAAAGCAGAGTTATTAAAAAAACGATCTTTTTTGGTCAATAACAATAGGCGGATTTTACAACATTACAATGCGAGACCTCATGCGGCAAAAATTACTCAGCAAAAAATAAGAGAACTTGATTTCGAACTTCTGCCACATCCTTCATATTCACCGGACATAGCACCTTCGGATTATTATCTCTTCAAGTCGATGAAGCATTCACTTCGTGACAAAAAAATTACAAACGCTGACTTTTGTATTTTGCCAGTAAGTCACCAGAGTTTTACGAAAAGGGTATCAAAAAGTTGCCTCTTTTATGGAGGACGATCAAAGACAACGAGGAAAATTATATAACAGAATAATATTGTATCATTTTTTTTTTTAATATTTTTTTTGTCACGATAACAAAAAATGTCATTTCTTTCCGTTTTACCTAATATAATATGATTTTGTATGTTCCCATAATCTGTGTATACAAATTCATGAAATATATCGTGTAATTAATTATTTTGGTAGCCTGTGACGGGCAAAACAATGCCAAAGTTTTCTGTCTCTAATACAGAATGGTTAAACGTTTATAAATTTAACTATATAAACCTGGAGGATATAGGCATAAATTACGGGAAATGGGTTTTTATAAGCCAATAATATCACACTGTGAGGAAAGCACTTCACAAATTTTAACAAACGGTTCTATGTTTTGTATGTTCCTTTTCACTATTGTATGACTGTATGAAGTCAATCGATTTTAGATTGCGGTAATCTTCTGGCTTTGAACACAATTTCATTTAATGTTAAGTCAAAACCATTGAGAAAATGATATCTACAGAAAATGCCAGCGGTATTATATAAATAAATAGTATGAAACCTGGTATCGTTTTGAGACGTCAGACAATTACCACCAATCATTACAAGTTGTCCTCCTGTATAATAATAAATTAAAAAGTAGTTATTCGAGTAGTGACACAAAATATTTTTTTGTCTACAATAATAATAAAAAAAAGTAATTCATTCATCAGATATTTGAATTCAGATAGTTTATTAGAAACTCCAGTTAACTTATTATAGATTTGCAATTATATTTTATTTGGTGAATAAAACAATGACTGTACAATGCAGAACACTTGCAGGTATGTGGTTTGAATTTTCATTTTAAGCCGTAGCATTACCTATTTCAACGAGCTATTTTTATTAAAATTGTTTTTTTTTAATAATTTTCACATCAATCGTAATTATAATTATCAGAAGCACATTAAATAAATGATTTCATACCCATCGTAATTTCTAAATGTAAGTCTTGGGATCATAAAGTAATTTAAATATGCAGCAGTTTAATTAATCACAAATCCCTTATTACAAGTGTGGGGAGAATTTAACAAAGTCCTCGATATTTATAATTTTTGAAGACACATAATAATCAGACATTTCCTGGATATAAGTAAATACATTTAAAAACATAAGTAAATGCACTGACCTTTTCGAAAATTCAATCGGAAGCTTCTGATCGCTAAGATGACCTCTCACCACTTAGCTGCAATAACATTTTGTTTATCTGCCGTGACGGGTGAGTTTAACCAAGTGGACACAAAAAGTTTTTGAATATATTTTTGAGACTATTCATTTTAAATGTTTTGTTATTTTGACGAGAGCACGTCGTATAAAAATACGACTCTGGACGTTGTTCAGCACCAAAATCAATTAACGCAACAAAAGGCTACCGCAATAATAATATGTCCATCTGTAATCTACAAATTATACTAACCATTTATTATCGCAATTGTAAAGGTGAATATTAACTACAGAAATCAGATCAATCATACTCCTGAAACTTTATATGTATAGGTATGTTAGACAACAGCAGGAAAAAATCTATTTTTGCTTCACGCAAACTTAAAATAGATTTTTAAATCAAGTAACTTCTCTGCCAAACAACACAATGTTTCTATTTGATGCCGATAATCAGAAGAACACAGTGTCTTAAAAGTAATAACGTTTTTCAATGTCACGGACAGCATTTGACCACGCTCATATATTAAAAAATGTGTGACGCAATCAATATTTTACAAACCGGATGTAAATATTGCAAATAATTATCTGATCTCTTAGATGATTTGACTAATAAAAAATGGTTGGATATAGAAATAATTTATACAATTTCAATAATAATTTATTTTGCTAAATCTTACTGTTTTTTTGCTGGTATATATAAAATTTACCGTATTCAGATGATAGTTAATTGATTGACAATATGATAAAGATATATTTTTATACGCGGTGCAGAAATAATTGTTTAATTTTTTTTCTTTAATTAGCATCAACGACCAACGGATTATTAGTCGTTTGTCAACATTTGGTCGTCATTTTTTTCTTTTTGCATGACTTGCAGTGGCTTGCCAAAATACATATCACTCATTGAGCAAAACTTGGTACAAAAAGAAAATAAAATCGATTTTATTAATCACTTTTATTTTTTACGCGGTATTGATCGAACATTCAATTCAAAATGCTCTCAATTTTTATGTATGTCATTTCCTATATACATATGTATTTTCTGAAATTTGGATACGTTTGTTCCAAATCAAGTCGACGTTATGCACAAAGCAATATTTTCTTTCTGAGAAATATTCTTTGTAAATATATCGACTTTAGAAAGGCGAAAGAATGTATGTAGCTTACAGTTTTTTTCGATACTCACAATGTATAAAACCTAAAACACGTTCTAGCAACGGGTCTTATCTGCAAATGCCGAATTAGTATCTAAATTTAGCTATTAAAATTGACAAATGTTGCGACCACACGGAAAAGGACTTACACAGAGGTTTTCCTCAAACAACTTTTTGCATTAATATTAGATTGCGTAAATAAAACACCAGTTTATTAGTCGTCCACTTCAAGGTAGTGTACATTTAATATTTTGACTTTGGCCCAAAATTAGCTGTAATTTGTGGCTCCTGTAATTTTTTTTCTATGTTTGTTACGTTCTTTTTTTTCTACAGTCGATATGATAAAATTAACAGGTTCTTTATCACCTTCAGATTTAATTTAATGGTTGCCACAGACGAGATATCTCGTAAATTTTAACTGTATCGAGTTAAACCTTTTTTGATAGACATTTTTTGTAACCATTACCTTTTAACTTACTCTATTGGCAATCCAAAATCACAGCATATATATATATATATATTTGTGTGTGTGTGTGGTGTGTATTTATATTATATTAATCAACTTCTTTACATAGATAGGTTGATCACGACAACTTTGATAATGAAACACCACTTAATTAATGATTCTTTGTCGCTTGTGTCTTAAAATTTCCATATGAACACAAGCCCGTAAGTATTTCAAGATTAATTATATTTAAAATTTGATTAAACTACAATTATTGAAATACCTGTAATCGGAAGTTTATATTAAACAAGTTATTAAACATTTAGTATTTCTGTTTATTATTAAACCGACATTCAAGTGGTAAGATAAAATCTACCTTAACAATTATAGGCAATTCAAAGTAAAACAAAATAAACGAAAAGTCTTTATAATATTATTATGTTGTATAATAAATAATATGATATAAATAATAGCATTTTACTTAAAATGTGATACTTTAGTTAGTTTACCTAATCGGAAATAAATGTTTGGGCTGTATTTAATTTGCTTTTTGATTCAAAGTAAACAAAATAACAATTCTTATTAAATACCTTCGCTTACCCTTTTCACTTGAGTAGATAAATTCCAAAGTTTTCGGTTTTGCAAAGCTCTTAAAACTGCGTATCTGCCATCATATTCAAAAACTCTTCTTACACCATACAACAAATATATAATTTATTTTCACACTAGTAACACTAAACTCGATTTAAAATATAAATATCAATACTTAAGATCAAAGTATTTTATATTTGTTAAGATTTTTTTGTTTTTGTAATTGTATTATTATCAAAACAAATAGAAAAAATATATTTAACTGTTTTAAGCGTTTTTCTGTATAACTAATTCTCTTAAATTATTTTTTTTAAATAAAATTTATGTTTTCTAGAATGCGAATGGTATATTAAATTATAGTCTAAAGAAATTTAATTTAATAATACAGCAAAGTTTGATTGTGTTTTATACAAAATAGATATTGAAATTTGTAGTTTGTTTTTTCGAATAAAATATTTTCTTTGTATGGTAATTTATTTCAGGATATTTGATTGAAGATAATTTAATATAATGTTTTTTTTTAAATAGACAGTAAATATTTTATTTTGTTAATTGTGTACATATAAACTGATATTAATTTAAGAAAAACGACATTTTACTATTTTTATTTGTGGTTTCATAAACAAAAATCACTTGTCAACTCTTTTAAATAAAGAACAGTCGACTCAAATTCGTCCCTCCACGAGACCAAGCTTCCATAAAACGCCGTCACTTCCTGAGAGACTGAGAGCGACTGACAAAGCAAAATATCCTGAAATTATTTCTCACCGCTTCAACATTTTGCCATCTCTCTCGCGCTTGGGAAAATCTCCGCGCGAGAAAAGTCCTACAAGTGATAAACATTGAGTGAGTGCTGTTTCATTAAATGTAAGCATGTATATTTTAATTCGATACTATTTTATAATCTATATAAAACAAAAACATATTATCTTTTTACTTTCAAATTTAAAATTACCGACGAAAATAACAAAGAACACGTTTTGAAAATGAAAAGATCGTGTTTTTAAAGATATCATATAAACACTTAAGGGCATCACAATTTTTTAGCGTTATAATAAAATTTTAAATACTTATTCAATAAAATATTTTTTTCCTTAACATGTTGCACTATTTAATAGTTTTTGATACTAACAACCAAGGTTGCGTTTTTCGGTATCTTTATGCATATAATTGAATGCTTTAAACTTAAACGATTCGGATAAGATTATTTGACGTTTCCCTTCGTGCAAATATGCATACAATTGTATATTAAAAACATAAAAATTGTTCGCTTTCGTCATTTTTTTATTTGATAACCAATGACAATTAAAACGATTACTACTAAATATTACTGAAGCACTTATTGCATAATATGTTTTTTTTATGTTATTTTTAATTTTGCGTATTTTTAAGAACTATTAAAAAAAACAAATTTAAACATGACGATTAGGATTTAAAAGAGAAAAATTGCATTTCTTTTTTTATAAGACACTTATTTACACTAATTACACAGCATTCGTTAAAGATCATTACATGATAACCGCAACCAAACTTTAGAAAAAAAATATAAAAGAAAAAATAGGTGTGCTATTTTTTATATAATTCCTTACCACAAATTATTGTCGCCCGCTGTTGTATAGTTGGTTAGAGCTTGCTCTACCAACCAGGAGGCTTTGGGTTCGAATTCCGGTATGGCCAATGTCAAATTTTAATTTTTCAATTTAAATTTTATATCTAAGACGTGGGTGTTTGTGATGTCAATTTACTTCGAGTAGACAGCAAACACGTGAAAAGTGAAAATTGCGAATGAAAAAATAGACCAAAACAGGACATTTTCGTAGTAGCATATATATATATAGCTATAACGAAGAATATTCCAATTAATTATTACTTAAAGGTGCCTTCCTTTTATCGATGTTAACTGCCAATACTATGGTCGGCCTCTTTCGGATCAGATCAGTCTTGGCATTAGTTTCGGCAAGATTAATTAATATTAGATTTAGGTTTTAGTTGTAATTTAAGATCTTGTAGACGAGTGTTTGTGAAGTTATTTCTCTTTCAGTTAATCTCGAGTAACTTAGTAAAACCTAATCAAATTTATATTCGTGTAATTTTTAAAAAATTATAATACAGATTAATTACATTACAACTAAATACCACTTATACTACTTAGTAGATACATATGGGGCTCATAAAGACATTACACAATTTATTTTAATTTAAAATTAATTCTTAAAATCACTATTGGTTATATCCGCGTTAGATTACATACGCCCACGTGTGTATAACGAGCATAATAAAATATTTACTAACCTTTAAAAATACAATTCATCCTTATTTACAAAATTACTTACACCATATCAAAACAACGCGTATTAAAATATTATACATATCGACTTTGGAAAGGAAAAGGGACGTAACCCACACATTACAAATTTTACAGGAGACACGAAAAACGTTTTTTGATGATTTTGGATCAAAGGAAAATTATGAAATATACACAACCTTGACATGCATGAAGACTGGTAAGCTGGTTTTTGATAGACTTTATCTGATATTAACTGAATGTTTTCTTTTGAAAAAACTTTATTTTTAATCTTTTTTCCTGATCGCAATTTCCACAGGCCCTACTTTTTCAAACATGAAAGACAAATTTAGATACTAATTCGGTATTTTCAGCTTATATCCTTTTGATGGAACGTGTATTAAGATGCATTGTGATAAACGAAAAAAACTGTTTTTAAAAAACTGTGGGTTACGTTCTTTTTCCTTTACACAGTCGATATAATATTGCATAATTTTATTTTATTGCACCTGTAACGTTGTCAATTATTTTTTACGAATTATTATCAAATTAAATATCCACCAAATTATCTCAATCTCTTCCGTTCATTGTATCCATGCGTCCACGAAGCACACTGTTTTTTTTTAATGTTTAATTCATTATTATTGTATTTTTTTTCAAATTATTTCAACGTAGTTAAAATTTTCTCATGATTTCAATGTTAACAAATATTTTTAGAAAAATAAAACACTATTTTGTACTAATTCCACATTGTCCGTATTTAATATGATCGGACCCATCTTTGCTCATGACGAGAATTTGCAACTGGAAGACAACTGAGAGACCGAAAGACTTACAAAACGAGCTTTTGAAGATAATCCTTTTTCATCATTTCCTAAGGTGCTCACTATTGACAGTGAACACCTTAAAAGTGATCAACAATTATTTATATAAGTTATTTATTATTTAGTTATTAATTAATTTAATTAATAATAGTTTTAATGATTGATTTTTATAACATTTATCGAGTGCTTTTTTTTAAAAAAAAAGGTACCAGAACTCACTTTTTTTCAAGCTTTTTTTTCTATCTATGTTTGTTACCGATGTGGAGCATGTGGCTTTCTAATGGAGGTATCTCAGTAGAAGTTTTTTTACAAGAACTGCATGCTACTCAGGTGCTCAACTTTTCTTTTTTTCGATGAGTAAATATAAGGATAGGGCTAAGACAGGACTAGTGGCTAAATAATCACTCTCGCTTTGCTAGATTTTTTTAGAATTGGAAGGACGGGAGGTTTTTTTGAGATATCGCACTCATGCTTTCAAACATAAATCGATAAATCGATTGAAGAAAATTCTGTTCGTACTGGGACTCAAATCTGTGTGATCCGTCGCGGAAGCCTTGTCCTCCTCTGAGTGACCACCGATAAACGTATTTTAAAGGATAGAAGAGTTAAAATGAGCTCCAACGAATTCGTAATCAAAGGTGACAAAATGGTTCTGGGCACAGAGTAAGTCTAAGGACCTGGTATTGTTTTGTATTGTGACATTAATTTGTGAGTGTTACGATACCCGGCACATTACATTCAAAAGAGGCAAACAGCCAATGCATTCTGAGAGTAAAATCAAATGTTTTCAATGCAAAATAATAATAATAATATAAACTTAGAAACATAATCAATAATGCCAATAAAAAAAGGTGCTGGAACGCCGTCCCAATGAAAAAATCACTGCATTTATCACATATCTTATTTCACACCAATAAGCAGTGCCACCTGTCAACATACGCTCACACACAGAGACAAAAGTTCTTAGTATCTGCATCGTGTACAATACAAACATACAGGTAGATAAACCATGGCAAACATATATAAATTCACAAAAATCAAGAGGTCCATGACGTCTAATATTGATTCAGTTATATAATTATTATTCCTATTAATTTGTCTAATTTTCCTGCTTTACTGTTACAACAGTTTGAAATTGGCTGATTTATTTTTATATTACGACTAGGGCATCCAAACCCGGGATTCGGGATCCCGTAATCCCGGGATTCCGTTCAATTTTCTGATCCCGAAATCCCGGGATGGACATGGTCGCGATCCTGGGATTTCGGGATTGAGAAATTTTGAGTAAATCCCGAAAAGTGAGACGAAATTGGCAAATTGTGGATTTCAAATTCCTCGGCGAGCTAAAAAAAAAAACGAGGTTTTGTGACAATCCTGAGGAAAAGTATACCAAATCGGGGATTTCTAATTCCTCGGTGTGCTAAAAACGAGCTTCTGTGACAATCTGGGGGGAAAGTATACCAAATTGAGGATTTCAAATTCCTCGGTGAACTAATCCCAATACCGGGAACCCGGGATTGAAAATTTATCAATCCCGAAATCCCAGGATTGGAAAAGGGCTCCGAGATTGGATACCCTAATTACGACACACTAAAAATTAACCACCCTTAGTCATTTAAAATGCCTCTTAGCTATAAGACTGATAAAAAAATGTGAAAACTTTTACTTAAACTGTAAAAGCTAGATACTAGTTATAAGTTCATCATATTTGAGAGCATGTGAACAGTGGCTTATTTTTTTATACTTTTATCTTTAAAGAACTAAACAGATTAACAGATTATTGAACAGTTCATAACTCGTGCAATAATGCTGGAATGACATAAGGTGTTTTGACAAATGATGAAAGTGTTCGCTAAGTAATATTAGCTCATCGTGAATTCAAAACACAAAACTGACTAAGTGCTTTTCCATTGTAAGTAAGCCCGCGGAATATTGTGTGCATATAGCTCACTACTAGTGGCGCGGGATTTCATGCTAAAAACACAATGTTGAGAAATTTTAAATTGAAATATAATATGCCTGCCCACATTAAAACTGCCAAAAAGGTTCATTCATTACCTAAGTAATTTGATAATGGTTGAGTATCTCTTGATGCAAGAGCTGCTAGTAGCTAGAGATCAGCAACCATTTAGGCCTTGGGAAAACAAAAATGAATATATGAACTTCGTGTTTGTTTTCTTATAAAAGTGTCGATTAAGCTGGGATTTTAAATGTTTGCTTTCATTGCTGGACCATTTGTGGGTTAAATTTTAAATGAAAGATTAATCTGAATTTACATAACGATATTATTTGAGACAGTTGCTTAAATTGCCAAAGGCATTGTGCGTGAGCTATCAAAATTAAATTTGACGCACAATATTTTTTATGATAATTAAAAAAAACAACTCTTTTCTATCTGTGATTCACGGACGAGCTGTAAAGCAATTACTTTTACGATAAGCAACAAATTATTTGGTATTAATAAAAAAGTATAAATTACAATTTATTTATTTTTGAAAACCAGATTATTATTAAAAAACATTTCAAATTGTAATAATCATTTAAGTTCATTTTTTCATATAATATTACATTATTTATAGTTTGTAGTATTGTATACTTTAATACTTTGCTATTTTTTTACGTCATTTCAACGAAATTTTAACAAATTATTAATTATTAATTTGTCGAGTTCTATGGCGCAGCGGTTAGTGTTGTGGACTTCCATGCCGGATCTCACGGGTTCGAGTCCCAATACAAATAGCATTATTTCAATCGATTTATCGATTTATGTTCGAAGGCATGGGTGTTTGTGATGTCTAAAAATTTCCTCCCACCCTTTCCGATCCTTAATAATTGGGCTTAGTGAAAGCGTTATTAACGACAGATTAGTTTACCATTAGTCCTGTCCTACCCTTATTCTTCTATCCTTACTACTCTCTTTAAAAAAAAGAGGTTGAGCAACTGAGTAACAAACAGTTCTCGTAGAAAAACTTCTGTTGAGATACCTTCATTAGGAGGTCATATGCTCCACATTGGGTGCGGACATGGTTTTAAAAATTTATATCAATAACAAGTAATATGTGTTAGTCAAAATATAGTTAATGTTGTTTTGGAAAGACATCTTTCGCGATGGGTGGGTGTTTCAAAACTATTACAGTCTTAATTTTCAGTGATAAACTAACGCTAAAGAAACGTAATTTAATTTTGAATCAACGTGAAACATATTCCCTTCTTTTCTTCGCATGTTTCTCATTTCGTGGCTATGACACTTTAACCATTTATTTTATTACATTTTAGTGTCATGAAATGCACTCTTTTTTTACAAAAAGTGTCATATGAGTTGTTTCCGATTACTTAATTTTGTGTAAAAAATTACACGAATCTACAAAAATGTTGTTCGCTCCTTATATAAATAAACCGTTCTTTTATTTTCACTCAAAATTTAAATACTTTTATAAACGGTAAATTAAGTGATATTACAGAGTAAAAAATTTGGAAGATAACAACTTTTTTATCACTTAGGAAGTTGTACCTTAAAGAATTTTCAGAAGCACAAGTAACTAATAAATGCCACAATAACTTTTTTGAATGCCTCTTACGTATTACAGGATTACAAATAACATTTTTTTTTATTATAAAAAATGAGTAATGGAAAAGAAAGTAATGAAAATATACAAATGCATCATTTCGACATTTCGTATATCACTGTCAAAAAAACACTATATATCGATCACTTTTAATGTGTTCATTTTGTAAGCTTTCAATTCTTGATGGAAATGTATTCAATAAAAAAATAAAACAATTTTTTAAATAGTTTCACATTAAAGAATATAATCACTTTAACCCTTTTCGGGAATTCTATAAAAACTGTGTCGCTGTCGGTTTACTATATTTTATCATGAAAATAGAATTCTGACAACTTTTACGATGAATTTCAGTAAAATTCATAATGGCAATTACGTGGACAGTAATTCGTCAATTGACATAATCAGTTGTTCTTGGAACTTGTCATAATTAATTATGTTGACCTTTGTGTCTTTTCTCAGCTTGGTAATCAGAATTTACCAGCCCTGACAGTCTATAATATATATTATGTTGATTTTGTGTCTTTCTTTAATCATAGAGTTGAACTTGAGTTACTCTGTTTAATACCTCTTGAATTTATATCAGGTGATTTGGTATTCAAACCATCGAACAATTTGCTGAAGTATTAAATATTGTTTTTTTTTTATTTTATTAAAAAATAAATTACAATTGATCTTAAGATAATTTTAACTATGTATACGTTTGTATCGTCGTGGTTCTATAAAATTCTGAAAAAAGTAATTAGAAATACAGAATTAGTTAAAAATATAGACATTAATGATTTTACTGCCTACCTTAGTAATTTATTGCTCTCTCCTCACAATGAGGACCTGCAAACAGAGTAATCGACCAGTTGTTCGCGGCTTTTTCCCAATTCTTCTCATCCGCAAATGCAAACATGCTACAACGTTGTTACAAAACTCTGTTATCAAGAATGTTACGAAAACTTCATGTGGTGCTTTTCTCCCATTCTAAAAAACCTTATTTAACACTTATAGCACGAATGTGTATAAACTTAATTATTTTTATTTTATTCTCGATTTAAAAATTTATAGCCATGCATGTCACTTGAATTATAATTTTGTGAAATATTTCCTTTCCTTTTTTTCAAGTTTTATTGAATATGTGAGTTATTCTTTATCATTTTTTTATTACACTGGACTCACTTTTTATACGGGTAATACCGCGTAAAAAAACAGTTGATAATGCTCGTCATGAGCGAAAACGGTCCTGGTAATATTAAATAAATGTGAAATTAGTACAAATGAGTATTTTATTTATTGAATATTTGAATGCATGTAAAACATAATAGTGGATAAGTTTCCTTGTATAAAAATCAATTTAGGATATTGAATAAATAAAATTCTTTATTGTTTATTTTAACTTGATTTAATTGTAAAATTACTTTAATAAAATCGTCACAAAGATCATTCACTATTGCCATCAGACAATAGACGACCCAGTTTCGCACATTTAGACATCGCTTTCATGTCTTGAAATATCCAGAGGATTTACAGGAATAAAACTCTCTGCGCATTTTACTGAGTCGTAAGTACATGCAAAGGATGTGTCACCGTGTTATTTTGAAACCGTGTAAAAAGGGAGTCGAGTGTACACAAACAAATAAGTCAAAATAATAATAATTGATATATCAGATATATAATATAAGCTACAGCGAAACACTTCCAGGCAACATCCAGGCTAGAGGCTTTTTCCTATTTTTTTTATAGGCTGTTTATTCTGAATTAACGATTGCAATACCTGATGAATACATCATTTTTTTTATCAAATATTTTCGCAGACATGGACATGGATACCAGAACAACATTTATTTTTAACCGAGGCAAAAAAAATGCTTCTTATTTGGATCGTAATTACGAGCTTGTGAGTCGTATTCAGTATTTCGATATTTAAAAAAAACACCACAGATATCGGGATTCCGGTGTTGCCATCCCTACTCAGATCTATTTGTTACTTACTCTTTTCTACCACTACGGTGACATTTCCAACTAGCTATCACTTAGATCAGTGTCTGCCAAACTTTTTAGCTTCACGGCAAACTAGTGAATGGGAATAGTACCGCGGCACACCAAATAAAAATTCTTTAAAAAAGAAAATGTACCCTTAAAAAATAAAATATGAAAAATGTGTCGCGTTGACCATTATGTATGAACGTGACAAATACTTGTTTGAATTCGTAGATGTTGAGTTTATTTAAAATTGAAGACAATTTAAATGAATAAGCATCATTCAAAATTAGATTTTTAAGACTTCTTCCACCGCGGCACACCTGAGACTTCTTGCAGCACACAGTTTGGCAGACACTGACTTAGATAAACATAAAATTAAATTTGATAACATTATTTTTCCACCTGTTGTGATACAAAATGGGACACGTGTTTTGCTTCGAATGGCACAATAGAACAATTGGAATACCTAAGTTATAAAATTTCATTTTATATTAAAAATAGACTTCCACAAAGTTACCGTCGAATCCATCGAAAATATTGATGTAATTCAGGGCTGTGGAGTCGTCTAAAAAAAGACGACTCCGACTCCAGCTTTAAAATAAATAACGACTACGACTCTGAGGAGATTTTTCAATAATTTCATTTTAACTTATATATATGTATTCCATCAGATCATCTTTAGTCAGCCAAGCATGAAATGACAACATTTTGGATTATTTTGTTTGAATACTCATCATAAAATACATTTTTCAAAAAAAATAGAACCGTTCATTTTTACGACTCCGACTCCGACTCCACAGCCTTGATATAATTCATTTATTAGATGAATATGTTATGGTTATGTTTTTTTTTACATATTTCACGCTACTACTCACATTAAATCGAACTATTTGTGTTATTACGAATTCAAGTTATTTGCTAAGGAAGATACTTACAAACAAAAACAAAAAAATATAATTCTAAGTTCTCCATGCTTTAAATATTATAAATCGATTTTATGTAAATACCTACGTAATATTGACGGAAAGATTTTAAATGTACATAAATTCACTTCCTCTACCATGTAGTATAATATTATATATTTTTCCGTACTATAAAGTATATATATGTTATATTTTGTGATATTATATACATATGTGTATTATACTAAACACATAATGCGGTTTCTGCTCGTATAATATGTTAACCATGTGTTACGTCAAATGTAGATTCTTAAACAAATATTATAATATAGAATACATTATATTCGTCAATCGTAAAGGTATGATATTTTGAGAAAAGGTAAATTTAATTCACGGTGAAACAATTTGTGACGAGATACAAATAACGCTACATGATTTGTCTTTTCTTTTCAATAAAAAATTCGTAGCATGTGTATTAAGATTCCCTAGGATACTCAACATTGTACCAACCACCACCCACTACGGCTACGCACTCTTCTTACAAAGTGTGAAGCCTTCGCCGTAGCGTACAACATAGTATGTCATATTTTTTCATCTATTTGGTTTTAATATTTTTTTTAATTAACTTAAACTTTCTACACACTTCTTTTTAATATCCGTGTCCTTACAGTAAGCCTCATAATTGCATCCACCCAGTGGCGGGTTAAGCCTTTTGGAGGCCCCAGGCGCAATAAATTTTGGAGGCCTTGTTTTTCGAATAACATATAAGTGTTGTAAAACTCTTCGTAAAATAGTAATGAATATTGAAAACTGAAGTTAAAATATAAGGGTTTCTATAGTTTATGCTATTTCTGAGGCCCCTAAGATTTGGAGGCCCCAAGCGCGCGCCTCTTACCCTTATGGGGTAATCCGCCACTGCATCCACCCATAAAGGAAAAGATAAGCGACTGACTAACAACAAACCACCATCAAGATTTACACAATCATCACATCACCATCCTACAGTTTCTTACAAATCAAATTCTAATAAACATCAACGTTCCTCATGATGAAAAGGATAAAGGGTCATTTCCACGTCCTCGCAAGAAGATGGAAAACACACATACATGACTAACAATAAAAAAAACAAATATTTGGACATTACAATTTCTTATTGCCAATGCAAATTAATACATAGGGTATCAAAATCAACTCCATGAGAAAAAATGTCAAGATCTCTCATTTCATTTAAAAACAAAACTTAATTTAATATCAATCTTGCCGTAACTTAAACCTTGAACATGAAGTGTAAATTGTGTAAGTTGCTGCACGCCTGCTGAGTGTAGATAGCACATATTATATTATATACTTCCAAATAATAAACAAAGATGATATTTACTTAAAGTGTATCATCTGATAATGTTGCAGTCGTTTATTTAGAGACGCCACTGAACGGAAGGATATGTATACAAAACAAACAGTAAAACCGGATCTAAAACATTTTACAAGTGACAAAAGTTTTTAATTTTCAAAAAAAATAGTTTTTTTCTCGGCGGAGGAAATTTCAAACGTACAAAATGGTAAACGGCTTTCGCTGACTTTTTTTTAACTATTCTGTACCTTGCACTTTATCTATACGAAATGATCCATCATTCCGCGAAACCCGCACCCGGCCTATATATAATTATATAATACTACATCGATGATGAAACTTTGAATTAAATTAAGGGTAGACGTTCGTGTGTTTTCAATGCTGCTTAAACCACAGTTACTGTATCTACATTTAAAGCAAACACGAGAAGTACACGAAAACATGTTTGAACACGCTACTCGCAGAAAATACAACCTCGTCTATTATGGTAGGTTTATATTTCCTGCATCATTGTTACACCGGTTTTAATTGTTTTGGTTAGTGTTTTAACTAATTTTTAAAAAATGCGGTTATTATAGAGTGAATACTAACTATTACTTGTTGCATTATGTATTCTCTGCAAAACACTTGTTGTATTTATTTTATTATTATGCCCAACCACTTATCTCTCACCTGAGCATAGGTAAACTGGGTGTAAAGAGAGCGACCAGTTTACTTTTAAGATTTTCCTAACCCTTATACCATTTATCTCTCTAAACAGAGAGGCTGTACGACTGACTTAGGATCAGCTTTTTTTACAATTCTGTTGAAATACTTTCTAAGTCATGTATTTTTTTACACTACTGGTCAACATCATAAAACAAATCTTTTAAAATCAGTTGTTTTCAATCATTCAACTAGTTAAGAGTTGAAATATTTTGTTACCGCATTGTTAGATTAGATAGTCTGCTGTGATAAAAAAAAATCGTTTGTACTAACAATGTCGACCGAAACTTGTCTTTTGGAAGCGCATTTACGCATCTAAATACTGTTGCAGTTATCGCCACAAGAAACATTTGCGACATTAATGAAAACGTATTAAATACATGTAGATGTAAATGATGGCTTAAAATTTTTAAAAACGGAAATTTTAGCTTAGAATACGAGCTTGTAATGGACGATCCGCTACAGTGAATGAAGCAGGCCTGACAGCCAAAATTGAAAAAAAAGATAATGTTAACCATAAACAAAATTCTATAATAATATAATCAACACAGAATGGTCTTTTACTCAAAGTACGTAAATGAACAATGCTGTAAATATAAGAAATGAAGGCCTTTTGGTATCGCTCACGATGACCGACCGTTAAGACACATACGTACATACATAGGTTAAGCGTCTACTAGTTGTTGCAAGAATAAAAAGCACAAAAACTTTGGTTGGACAGCTTTATTGCATTCAGCTTATTTACATGATTTGCCTCCATTAGATAACCATATGTTTCGTTGTGTAGAACATTTTTTTATAGACAAAATATTCCAAGCAGAAAGTACTCTGAAATTGGTTATTTCTAATTGTTTTAACGCTAAACTAGAAAAGTTTTCCGAAAAAGGTATTGTAAACTAAAAATAATAGATGGCAGAATGTCATTTAAAATAGATGAAATTATTTTTTCGTAACAAAAATACTAACAACTTAGTAATAAAAAATAAAATGTTCGTTTAAAAAACGACAACTTTTTACTATTCTATTTATGACATAATAAACCTTACTAAGATAGTTCGTCTTTATACATTATGGTATATTATGCGTCATATTGTATAATAAATTAAGTGTATCCGTAAAGAAAGTTCTCCGTAATCTTGTTTCCAGTTGATTCGTTTTCAAAACTTTTATGTGAACAAAAATGTGTCCGTCATTTTGGCAAAAATAAAAGTACATGGCTCGGGATGTAATATTGATAACACTGACAGCTTGAAGATTGTTCTAAACAGGCCGTAGAGTTTCAGCTTTTTCATTTAATAATATGATGTACGATAGTTATTATTTATTTTATATCGTAAATATAGAAACATATTTCGCCCACTGTGGTTTTGTTAGTTAGAATTTGCTCTACCAACCAGGTGGGTCTGGGTTCGATTCCCGGTAAGTTCAATGTCAAAGTAAGATTTTTCAATTTAAATTCGAGACCTAAGACGTAGGTGTTTGTGATGTCAATTTACCTCGAGTTGATAAATTTTCATCGAGTTTTTCATTCTTTCATTCTTATTCTTTATCTTCATTACCATTAGCTGTAATGCCAAATATTTTTTGCCTCGTTTTTCGGATAAGATAGGTGGGAGAGGGGAATTCAAGACATGACATAACATCCATGCTTTCAAACAGAAGTTCATAAATCGATTTATAAGACAATTTATAAAACTTTCCGCACTAGTATTTGAACCCGTGACTTCCGTAACCGAAACCAACGAAGTTGACCACTCGATCACGCAGGCAGGCTATTTCACCAACCATCGAAATTGCTTATGATATAATACTTATTATTATTAGAGATTAAATACTAAATAACTTACTAACCATCGAAATCGTGCATGATACTCATTATTATTAGAGATATAATACTAAATATTATTAGAAATTGATATAGATTAGTTTTACTAATATCCAAGCATGTTCTTAGGTTCCGTTGATTTATTTTTATTTACTTAATGACGTTTTAAAAATATGAACTTCTCTAAAATTTGCGAATATATTGATATTATAATAATAATAATATACATTCATTTCAACACAGTAGTTAAATCGACTTACTTACAAAGATCTTTGTGATATTAAATTATACGGCCACTTTTAGAGGTTTGCGAGGTAAGTGGCCACCTAGGGTGGCAATTTTCGCAGGCGACATGGTGTTATTATATTCTACAATACATTAGACAAAAGACGTTTATGTAATAACGTAGAAAGCATGTTTATGCATATGTACAAGGTCGAACATGTAGCAAAGAAAAACATTCTTTCCTCTCGTGATTAATTACACTTCCGGTTTCATCGTTTTTAATTTTAAAAAGTATATATTTTGCCCGAATATTTGTTATAATTTTAATATCGAATATATAATCTTAAATATATATATATATAAATGAATGTTTTTTTGTTAGCTTTTTTCGGTCTCTATACACTGGAAAACAGCTGATCCGATTGCAATAAAAATGTTTATTTGTTCGTACTTTATGCTTGCCACACCGCTCATCCGATTGCAATAAAACTTTGACAAACTTTTTGCTTGCACTTCCGGGAAGGTTATAGGTCTTATATATAAAAATCAATGTTTGTATGTCTGCCATACAGTTCATTTTGACAACGTATGCTTGCACTTGCGCGAAGGTTAAAGTACAATTAAATTACAGTAGGTGGCGCGTGTGCTTTACCATAGAAAATCGGCAGCAAACGTCAAACAGGCAGAAAAAGAAAACATGCACTTTAATAATTACAATTAAAACACAAACACTTTCTTTCTTCGAGTGGCATTGCAACGCTCGCCGGGTACCGGCTAGTATTAAATAAAAATATTTGGGCGTTAGGCAAAAACAAGCTGCTTTGTTTTAAATATAATATCTATATAAGCTGTCAATTCTTAGTGTTAAGGTTTTATATTTTTAAAATATAAAACACAACTTTGTTATACTTATTCAGTTGATAATGTTCGTACTTAGAAAAACCAGTCCTGATATTTGTTTCAAAATGTGCATTTTATTATAAAAATAGTTTTTTCTTGTTTTTTAAATGTATTTGAAACCATATTTTTATGATGTACGTCTATAATATTTTTTTTAATATTGGGGGTCAGTCGAAAAATATTCTTGTTGGTATCATATTCGAAATTTTATAAATTAATAATTCTTATATTTGAAAATCGGTGCCCGTATCCAATTCGCGGGACGTCGTTTGGTAACCGCTGGTCAAATATATTCTGATCGAAGTCGAGCTGACGATGTACTTAATTTATTTAGTTCTAACCTATTAATACTGTTTTCAATATTAACATGCTTTTGTCAAGAAAGCTTAACCTGGGCCTATGGTGGTAAAACTAGAATCATATCTAAAAAAATCTTGATTGACCATAAACATTGTATTTTTGCACCATTCTTCCAAGAGTTTCGTCAGAGTCAGTCGTAGAGCTTAAAGAACGTTTATTATACCAGGAAGTTTTTGACAGGAGAGATGGACTGTTTCAGGTAAATTCAGAGAGCTTCAAGTGTCAAATGTCAAAAGTAATAACATTCTGAATTTGAAATTCTCAGACTGACTAGACTAGTCGGCTGATATTATATGTTAAATGATCAATATCGCATTATACAACACAATGTTGATCATGAAAGTGTAAAGTAAAATTACAGAAGTCGTGCAGTGCTTAAAGTTGACATAATGACTGTTGAGATAATTAATATATCTCAACTTATAGAAGCTTCTAACAAAACGTTATTATTTAATTTAAATGTCACTATGATGTATCGATCGATCTTAATAATTATTTATTATCATAATACGTTATAGTTTGAAACGTTTATAACTCTTGAAATATGTTTTCACATATATTATTTAGGTATATCACCATAAATTTAATTATCATTAGAATGCAGAGCTGTTAGCTACTCCATTACTGTTAATTTCCGATTTTGTTGAGATTGCATCGTGACTAAGTTCGTAATAAGTTTCATTGAAAAGACTTTTCGATAGGAAAAGTTTCCACGGAAATGGACCTTGAAGTGCTTTGAAATTATTTATGAAGGATGAAAGAACCAGAGCAGAGTGATTATGAATTATGACGCTAGAAATAAATGAATAATTTATTCATAAGTAATATTGTGATATAAGTATTGCAAAGAATTAATTTTCTTTTCCAATTGTGATACACTTAACTTTTTGACCCATAAGTATGCATTATGAAAAGTTTAGAAAGCAATATTATTCCCATTAAGGATCGTAAAGCTACATAAAATTGCAACAAATACTGATTTATTTATTTAATTGAAGAAAAGCAATCAAATAATCATCTATAAAATATATGTAAAGAGAATTAAGCTTTTATATAAAATTTATTTCTGTCGTTTGTTTAGCTTAGATCAGAGAGGGAAGACCTTTTCATTTCCAAAGGCCACATTTATTTATTTAATTCAACACAAGGCCGCAGTTAAGAAAACATTGACACCTTTTAACATTTTTTTTGATCAAAGTTAATATATTGCATTATAAAATTGTGTATTTATTAGAAAAATATCCAGATTTATTTAAAAAAAAAAAAACACATGTCAAAAGGCCGCATCGGAGTAGTCTAAAGGCCGCATGCGGTCTTAATGCCGCACTTTTCCAACCGCTGGTTTAAATCATTTATAAGGATGATTTTTATTTTTTAGCTATATTTTGAATTCCAAATATTTATTTAGTAATTCACGTGAAGCTCCCAATGTGAAGCACATATTTATCTTAGCATAAGCTTTCTTCGAGAACTGTGTGCTAATCAGTTGCTCAACCTTTCTTTTTAGAAGCGAGTAGGAATAGAAGGATAGAGCTATGATAGGACAGAATTAGTGGTTAACTAATCGCTCTCACTACGCCCTTTTTAGAATAGGAAGGGTAGGAGGCCTGGAAGAGATTTTTTTAACATCACATACACCAAAAATCCAAAAGCCGATTTAAAAATCAATTAATAAAAACATTCCATATTGAGATTGGAACCCGTCAGCACCGTTACCGAAGCTAACGACGTAGACCACTTGACAACGGATGCGAAAAAACAATAAATAATATTCCTCCTTGATTAACCCATTACAAACAAATTATTTTTATATTTTTGTGAGTAGGAAAAGTAAAATAATCAAAATATGCAAAAAAACTGAGTTTAAAAAAATACTCAATATTCAAAGGGTTATGAACTAAGAAGTCTCTCGTACATTGCATGATTCGGAATACCTTTTAAAAAAGACCTAATTTAGAGGTAGAGCACACTTCAAAAAATTAAACACATGCATAAATAAATATTTATAATTAAAATGATTCATTATAAATGATCAATGATATGGCATGTTTTTGTTGTGAAAGAATACACGCATCATATTATTTGAAGAAATTACAAAGTTCTTTTTCATAACAATCCAATAAAAAATCGATTTTTTATTAATTTAATGTTTAAATCATAACAAATAACGAAAATCTTTGCTGTTTAAAATATCAGTTAAACTAGAACCTTTCTCTAGGCCAGTGTCTGCCAAACTTTTTTACTTCACGGCACACTGGTGAATGGGACTTGTACCGCGGCACACCAAATAAAAATGGTTTTAAAAAAATGAGTCGCGTTGATCACTATGTATGAACGTGACAAATATTTTTTTAACTGTGTAGATGTTTAATTATCTTCAAATTTAAGAAAATTTAAATGAATAGGCATTATTTAAAATAACAATTTTTAAGGCTTCTTCCACTGCGGCACACTTGAGACTCTAGGCAATAATGATGCGGTTGGAAGACTTACATTTATACGAAAAGGCAAGTTGTTGACCGAATCTGTTGAAGAATCATTTCATGAGGAGTTATGTCTTTAGGATTTCGTGTGATATAACTAATATGCAGTGGCGGATCACCCTACAAGCGCATGAGGCGCGCGCTTGGGACCTCAGAATCTCGGAGGCCTCAAAAATAGTTTAAATTGTATAGTCTATATGCATTTTGTTCAGATTTGAATGTATTTTTATTATTTTACATGAAATTTTCCGACTTTTTAATATTATTCAAAAAACAGGGCCTCCAAATTTTATTGCGCCTGGGGCCATTCAGGTGCTTAATCTACCACTGCTAATATGTTGAATAAATAACATAACGGCATGCATGCCTAAGAAAGATAGGTACTTATCCTTTTTAGGCGTTGACACAATACAATTTACAAGATATAATAATAATGTTTTTCCATGTCATAGTAGGTTGATTTTTTTTTCTTATATTCAATTGCAGAAATAGCCAAAATTCAGAGCTATTTATCTATGCTCAGGAAGTATTTTTTCGATGGTTTTTACAGTTTGATAATTCTTTCAACTGCGAACATCAGTGCAAGCTATTTTGTCTTGCTGTAACCTAATAATGTGTTCCTAACCTAATAACTTTATATTGACTGTAACCTAATAATTCCATACTAGCTGTAAGCCCGTTGACCTCAACGGGGGGATTTTTGTTGCATTTTTAAGTAGTCAGAAAATTTACAGGCGTCAAAAATAAATTACTAACCTATTTATTGAATAATCCAGAAATTCTGATAGTAAAAGAAATATATCTGGGGGCGTATATCGACAGCCCTGCCCTGCAGTATTTAAATTGTAAATTATTTATTTTTGGAATAATGTTCTAGTTTGCTAACAACTATTTTTCGTAATAGCAGAAATTTCGTAAGTTATTGAATTTTTGGAATAATGTTTAAGTTTGTTAACTATTTTTCGTAGTAGCAAAAATAGTCCTTGTAAATTGCTTAATTTTTGGAATAATGTTTAAGTTTGCTAACAACTATTTTTCGTATTAGCGGAAATTTCGTAAATTATTTAATATTTGGAATAATGTTTAAGTTTGCTAACAATTATTTTTCCTATTAGCAGAAATAGACCTCGTAATTTATTTAATTTTTGGAATAATGTTTAAGTTTGCTAACAACCATTTTTCATAGTAGCAAAAATAGTCCTTGTAAATTACTTAATTTTTGGAATAATGTTTAAGTTTGCTAACAACTATTTTTCGTATTAGCGGAAATTTCGTAAATTATTTAATATTTGGAATAATGTTTAAGTTTGCTAACAACCATTTTTCGTATATATATAAATAAATAGTTAATTAAATTATTATATATAATTGAGCAGCCCTATATAGCCTCTCACAACGCTGCAGAACAGTTCAAATTCGTTTAGTGCAAGATTTCACCCACAGATGTCATTATTAGTTCACTAAAACTTTAAATAGAGTTTTTTTTTCGTAACCATCAATTGAACTCGTGGTGCAGTGCGTTAGCTGTCCGAACGTCGCGCATGAAAATTGGGGCATGATATCGAATCCCACAGCTTGAGAGAATATTTTTGGTTAGTGTGAAAATTAATTGTTTTTACACATAATAAAATAAAAATGTCATGATTTCAAAAATTCACTCATGACGTCAGAGAAAAATGAAGAAATGAATTAATGACGACAGCGGGGCAGGATGGGGGGGAGGGGGACCGTCTTTCTTGACGTCATCGAAAAGGCGAAATCGCGACCATAATATACAAACGAAAAAAGTATCTCTTTAGTATGAATAAAAAAATGTTGACAGCGTGGCTGGGGCGGAGGAGGGGAAGGGGAAATCGGGGACAATTTACAGACGGACGGACGGACGGACGGACATTAACGACTATTAATATATAGATTGATTTCATCACAAAATTCTTTTAAAATTTTCTACCCAAAAACCCACCAAAATGTGAATTATATCATCTATTTGATGCATTCAAAGTCTATCAGCAGACAATCTGCCAGTGGCGGATCTAGAAATTGTCCAAGGAGTGGGCCATTCAATTTGAAAATAAGCATGATACATAAATAATACATTAAAAAATAGATGAAAACCTTTTTTTATGCAATTTTTTTTTGCGCGATTATGAAATTACGCGATTTTTTTGGACGGCACCGTAAAAAAATATTTTTTGCGGTAATTTGAGGAACAATTTTTTTTTTCATACATTTTTGATACTTTTTTACGCGATATTTTGATTTTTGGAATCGATTTATCAAATCATACGAAAGTGAGGTTTTTTTACGCGTCACCTTCCTCCAATGTGTCGTGTAAAAAAAGATTGGGTGTATATAAAAATAGTCAATACATAATTAAGTAAGTATGTATTCTATAAAACATAGTAAACTAAACAATGAAAGAGCCCATTTCAAAATAAAGTTTTAATAAATTATAAAAATGGAAAATAAATTCTCCCAAGGAGGGGGCCATGGCCCCCATGGCCCCCCCCTTGGATCCGCCAATGCAATCTGCAGTAGTTTTAATTGCGATGTGGACTATATGTGCTTTAAATCCACTATTAAAGTTTTACCAATAGCTATGTTTGTTAAACACATTATAGGCTCCTTCCTTTTGCTGTCCGCTTAAATTGAAATTTTTGTCACCACAAAATCTCACAAACTTTACAGTTAAATCATTTTCAGTCAAAACTTTTGAGATATTGGACTTTTAGGTAAATACTTTAGGTATCCTGTTTTAGGGGAAAATATTAACGGTCACGTTATGTATGTCACACCACCACAATATAAAACAGACACTACACCAATTTCAAGGAATATATCTTATTTAGAAATTGAATTCTGAATGCAATTAATTATCCGAAATAATCTTTATGTCTACATTTCAAATTATATATTTTGCTTTATCCCTATTATTAGGTAGATTTATTACAACATTTTATTATTATTTTACATGGCAATTAATTGAATATAAGTAATGCCAACATAAGTGTTCTTAATCTTTTCGGCTTAGCAATTGCAACATTTTTTATATACTGCTTTTTTTTAATTTTTCTAATGTTGGTAAAACTGACTTCGTGTCACACGCGTTTTTCGTTTATTCTCTTGTTTAATTTTAACACGTGTGGAAATATTCTCAACTGATAATAAACTTTGATGGTGTCGTGAAAGCATAATTGGAAATGGTAACCAAACTCTTATAATTATATTTGTTAATTTCGCATAGCCTATGCCTAGTTTGCACCTTCTATGCTTAATTAAGTAATGTACCGAATAAATCCATGTTTTAGGTTAATATTTTTATGAAATCTTTACTGCAATGCAAAAATCTGCTTCAACGCGATTGTTTGATCGGTATAAATTTGCGTAAGTGAAGGCAATTATAGTAAACTTTATTTATTTTACTTATCGACAGCCAATAACACAAATTTATCATATATGTTTTCACTCGGAAACACATGTCTCGAAAGATTCTTCATTTTCAATATTATCAATTGATATATTTTAGAATATCTCGTGGGATCGATTATTACATTCAAAAGTGAGAATACCCTCTATTGACATAAGTTATCTGCATTGATACATTGTTGATGCATACATTAATAATATGTTTAATGCATTTGTAAAAATGTATTGTATGTATGTATTTTGTATGTCAAGGCTAAATTCTGAAACCGAATAAATTATATAATGTCAATATTTTGGGTATTTTTCTCTGTGTTGACTGACATGTGTAAACTATACAGCTAAAAATTTGTTAAAAGGGATGCCCACCCCGCTTGTACGAGGATGAACAAGCAAATGGGGAATCAGACAAGCTTACAGACTTGCTAGTTCTGTTTACTACATGCAATTTTCCTTTAAATTCCTCTTATGGAATAGATCGCTATAAAACACAACTAGGAGAAGTTAATAAGGAAGGAAGCAAAGACGATTCCATCCGCGTCACCCTCCTTTATGTCGAACATAGCACATTACCATATTATTTTCCCCAAAAAAAACTGCCAACATTCTTGTATTGGGTTAAATACCATGAAAAAAACATTTTTTGGAATACGGTTAATAGAATATGTGTATTGAAATTCTGAATGCATTACCTAAAAAACTCAAAACTGATATAAATTGAGATACGTGTTTGTAAAAAATTAACGACAATATGTCTTGATTTCAATATATACTTTTTATGACAAGAACATAGTGTGATAAATACCATGCACTAAAATGTTACAGGACTACTCTAATGTAATATTAGGTGACCTGTGATATCAGTGTATTTTAAATATTCACCCATAAATATAATACTTCATTTAAATTTATGTGTTTTGGGTTAAGTACAACAATGTTTTTTTTACATAACTCCTACAAAAGTTATGAAACATTTAACGCACAACTGCTTTAATTGTTGATAGTTATTCCTATTTAATACATTTATACAACATGCATTCATTTAAGTGTATATTTTTTTGTTTCAGTCGAAAGTATTTGTGCTGTACGAGCATGCAGCAGGGTATGCCCTCTTCAAAGTGGAGGAATTTGAAGAGGTAGCAACACTGCTGCCTCAGCTCGAGGCTTCTGTTCAAAGTCTCGACAGATTTAACTCTTTGGTGAAGCTGTCTGCTTTCCAACCATTCAAAACTGCAGTCGCTGCATTGGAAAACATCAACAGTGTTTCTGAAGGTTATAAGCGTTATTATTATAGCATGGTGAAAGCTGTCATTCATTTTCAATATTTGTGTATTTGTTCACTGCCAATTTATATATAGTTACTTAAAATAGTTATATTTTTTTTATTTTATCAAATGTTATTAATTCAAAGCTCTTTGCTGAAATCATTTTCGCTCCACAGTAAAACTGCAGTTAGATTTGTATTAGATTTCTTTAAAAGACTTTTTATTCTGGCAGGTGTTGTGCCCGAGGACCTACAACTATTTTTAGATGGAGCACTACCCAAACAGAGCAAACGGTCTAAGGCTTCTTTGGGAGTCTTGGATCCAAAATTGGGGGCAGCCATCAGTGAAGCACTTGGAATCAGTTGTTCTCATGTCGGTGCAGTACCAGAGATTGTTAGAGGTGAGATATGATTACTCGTTTGTTTGTATTCAACGTTTATCTGTTAGTAATAGATTAACAACACTAAGTATGGCATATAACTGATTTATTCTTATTTTTAGGTATCCGTCACCACTTCCCTCAGCTTGTAAAAGGATTCACTTCGAAGACGGCAGCTGTTGCTCAATTGGGTTTGGGCCATTCCTACTCCCGCTGCAAAGTCAAGTTCAACGTTCACCGAGCTGATAACATGATCATCCAATCTATTGCTCTGCTAGATCAACTAGACAAGGATATAAATACATTTTCTATGCGGATAAGGTAAGCTCGCTCAAAAAACAAACATTTTTTATGATTTTAATTTTTCCTGCTAGCATCTTCATAAGATGCGTATTGTTAATATCTGAAAACCATTTAATTATCAAAACCGCATATCTACTAGATTACAAATTAGTCGACCAAAAATATTTTTCGCCTTTTTTTAATAAATCATTGATATGCTGTACGAACTGATGTAATAGTTATCAACGTTCTGGTGATATCACATTTTTTGCATGTATTTCAGAAAATCTCATATTATTTTTCTTTTCCAGAGAATGGTACTCTTACCACTTCCCAGAGTTGGTGAAAATTGTTCCCGATAACTACCTTTACGCAAAAGTGGCTGAACACATCAAGAACCGCAAAGATTTATCAGATGCCTCTTTGGAATCGCTCACTGATATTTTAATGGATGGTGACAAAGCACAAGCAATCATCGATGCCTCCAAAATGTCGATGGGAATGGATATTTCACCGGTTGACTTGATCAACATTGAAATGTTTGCTGGTCGTCTTGTCAAACTCAGCGAATATAGGTAGACACAAACTGACATATTGCATTCATTTTTATTTTATTCATGTTGATATTCCATTCCATCACTCAATTGTTTCATTTTCGATTGCAGAAAACAAATAGCCGAATACCTCCATAAAAAAATGACTGGTGTGGCTCCAAACCTTGCCTGTCTGATTGGCGATCAAGTAGGAGCTCGTCTCATATCAAGAGCTGGCAGTCTCACCAACTTAGCTAAGTTCCCAGCCTCTACCGTGCAGATACTTGGTAAATAAAATAATTCATTGATCTGATGTGCTTAATGATATATTTAAATTGTATTGTCAATTTCCTTTTTCTGTAGGTTACTTATTAATCATCTTTTTTTCTTTATCAGGTGCTGAAAAGGCTTTGTTCAGAGCTTTAAAGACAAGAGGCAATACTCCCAAATATGGCTTGTTATATCACTCCACTTTTATTGGAAGAGCTGGTCTGAAGAACAAAGGACGCATTTCTAGATATTTAGCGAACAAGTGTTCTATAGCTTCGAGAATAGATTGTTTTGCAGGTCAGTGTTATATGTAATAAAATAAATGTAAACAATATAGTGGTCACAGTAAATTAAATATTGAAACTAGTCAATTAATGTCTGAATGATGTTATAGAATATTTTATTATATAAAGTTGCTTGAAACATTATTTTTCCTTTTAGAAATTCAAACATCTGTTTTTGGAGAAAAGCTGAAACAGCAAGTTGAAGACCGTTTGAAGTTTTATGAGTGTGGAGATATTCCGAAAAAGAATGTCGAAGTAATGAAGGAAGCAATGGAGGAAGCAGCCATTATTGCCGCCAACCAATCAGAAACCGAAGAAGGTGGCAAGAAGAAGAAAAAGAAGGTAAACATTTGATTTTTTTTTTTTTCAATAAGAATTTGATTATACCTATATTATGTAGTTAAAGAAAGCTGCCACTGAAAGAAGTGCAAGAAACTATTTAGGTACCTGTAAAAATATCAAAAGCATGCTTTCTTATTTTAGAAAACTTAAGTTTATTTAAAATAATATCCATTTGTAATGAAGTCATGTCTAGGTACAAGATCAGTGTTTAAAATCACTTTCTACTAAAATGTATAACAAATATATTTTACCCTGTTTCCAGAATAAGAAAAGAAAACTTTCTGAAAATGGAGATGTGGCTGATGAATCATTAACCAATGGTGTTACGGGAAATGGGGTCAATTTGGATGAAACTAACGGCGAACCTAAGAAGAAAAAAAAAAAAAAGAATAAAGTCGAAGAGTGAAAATTGTCATGCATAGAAAAATATGTTCCTGCATATTATTTTGACTTCCTGATGATTTATGATTAGTCTTAATCACTCCATAATGTAAAACTCTTAAAGAAAATTTATTATTTTCTAGAAGATATAATTTGAAATAGTATAAGTTGACAAACATTAAATTTATTTTATAAAATACATATATTAGTATGTATAGTTTATTGCATCTGAAGACGGCATTCATTGTAGCCCTGATGAGTGTGTTTATTTTGAACGAGTGTTATCGATTAAAGATCATTCTCATTTTTAGAACTGAAACCTGTCTATAATCAGCTTTTTACATTGGGTAAAAAGGAATGATCCTTAGCAAAGTACGCATTTTTTATATTATAATTATTTGACAAAAAACCTAAATTTCTATAATTTTAAAAGTGGCTAATATTTTTAAACAAATAAAATGATTCCTACCAAATTCTCAATTATTCATTCTTTTCATTCAACCTGATAGTGCATCAAATATCCCTGTCCCAGACGACCAGATATAAAATTCTGAGCCAACTTTTAATAATTATATTATACTATCAAAACTTCCTTGTTAATATTTCAGATAAGTTAATAAACTGTAAAAGAAGTGAAGCCTCTGCACAATGCAATATCTCATTATAGATTACACTAGTTCACTTATTTTGCATCAATGTAAGAGAAAATATTTTCATTTTGTGTGTATGAATTGACTTAGCTTGTATTTGTGATGGATAGCCTAAGACAAAATATTTTACAACTGTTAGTATATCCATAAAGATTTTAAATATCTGTGCAGAAAGCATTCTTTTAAATGAATAAATATACTTTCTTAATTACAACTGTTTTTTTATTCAAAATTGAAATACCTTTGGTTGTGCTGTGTTACATAATATCAACCTGTAATCGGCAGAAAAGAATAAGCGACAACTCATAAATTGTACAGGAATGGTCAGGTTTTAATTGTAACTGAAGCAGTTAATAATATTAGGTCAACTATTTTTTCTTTTCGAGCTTATGAGAAGCTAAAAAAACCTGTAATGTATGGATTGTCGCTTGGCCTTTTATGCTGATTACGGGTCGATATCTTTTGCTATATTAAAAATAAAATATAGTAACTTAAGTATTTGGGTACATATTCTTCATTGTGTGTTTATTCTTTTTTTGTTTAATTACAAAAAAAAATGAAAATATTTAATTTGGCAAGTTTTCTGATCAGCATTACAGCCGTTAAAAACATCTCTTTGAGCTATGTATATGTCATGAAGTTGTTAATTTTCAAACAGCCAACAACATGAAAATGTATACTACTTGATGAAATATCAATGTATTTCAGTTCCATATTACTACTACTAGAAAATTGATAGTTTTGAGACTCGGAAAACTAGATCTAAATGAGTGGATAGTGTGGTACACTGCACGTGCGTCTATGTGTGCCTCATTCTGCACACGCCACGAGCTGGCCCTGCTCCCATATAACATAGTTAAAAAACTTATACAGAAACATCAATAGAGGCGTTTAGTTACAGAAAGCAATAAAACCACACTTTGTCAAAAATAAAATATGTGCAATTTTACATAAAGCGTGAAAACTTACTTTTCCAAGGCCTACGAAAAAAAAATATTTCAAATCTTAACGACTGCACGTTTTTTTTATAGAATTTCACATGGCGACCGGGCAATTTTGCGAAAAATTGTAATTTTACTAAATTCACTATAATTTGTAAACCAATTGAGATATCTTTACCAAATTTAATTTTCTTAGCTTCTAGATACTTCGCTATACGCATATATGAGTCCGCCGGCCAGCAACCTTTGTTTTTTAAAGACTCAAATACGCGTCCAGCGGTCGTTAAGCTGTTAATAAGCGATACAGGCGGCCCTCTACTTTTGCACAATTCGCTATTTTGCAAAATGCAAAAATTCTTCACTTCCATGCAGGCGCCCACTCACACATTGCCGTTTGAAGTAGCGGTCTTTACAAATCGTGATTTCACTAGAGTTCTGAGCCACAAATATAAAAAAATTAGCGGTATGAATGAACTGAACATGGATGTCTAGACACAACAAAGATGTTATAGAGTTGATTTAATGTCACTCAGTACCTCTGTCAAATGAATATTTATTGAGCAATAAGAGTTAAAAAATGAAAGTGAGGAAGAATCTAATAAAATAGTCAAGACTTTGACAGTCAAAAATATGAATAAAACCATCTTGATAATTTTTTGACTATCGACACTACAGACAATACAAAACAAAGCACTTTGCATGGTCACGGGAGCACCCTGGTTCGTGCGAAGTTCCACGTTACACAAAGACATGAACCTAGACCCGATCCTTGATCACATCATAAAACTGTCGAAGAAGTTCTATAGTGACATGGCGGATCACCCTAACCAATCTATCAAAAATTTACTTAACGACTACATTGATTACCCTCATACAAACATAGCGCGATCGCGGAGAGTCCTCCTACTGAAACCTCCTTACCCCCCCCCCCCCCCCCCGATCCCCCACATTCACATGTTTGGTTATCGACATCTGCTAAAACCCCGATCTCCAAAACCTGAACGACTGCCGCAGACACTGTTGGTTTGACCTCCTCTCGAGGATAAATAACAAAAAAAAAGAGGGCAAAAGATTAAAATAATAATTATTAAAAAAAAAAAAAAAAACAGATCAAAAAATATATATATATTAACTGATCAGATAAGCATAACCCCATTTAATTGCAGCTCGAGGTCACTGAATCAACCACTAGTGTCACATGTAATGCCTACGAATGAGAACTAATACCACCACAAAGACCACGCACCCGCCTACGCCCAGGTAAATCCAGGACGCTACGTGGGAAAAGCAACATCATGTAAATACACCAGATGAAAGGGAAATTGGAGCTCGGCTCCACCAGCCCCATAATTTGATGTATAGATATCAATCAAAATTTGACTATCATGGAAGAATGTAATCCCAATGGAGAATGTATATCTTGAGTGCGTAGGGTGATTGAGAAAGACACAAAATGTCATAGAACTCATTATTGTGAAAAAAAAAGGGTATTCATGTTCAAAATTTTATAAAGAAAACACATGACAGCACTTAAGCACACCTTGTCAATTATGTTTATTGATAAAAAATATTTTAAAATATGTTTTTTGATGTTTTTTCTACTTTCGAACATTCAATCTTCGCACACATTTTCAGAAACCAATTATGTGCTAAAGTCAAAGGCCGCCTCTAAATTCACGGACTGGAATATTTCAAATCTGGTTGATTCTAGTTTCTGGTATGTACAGTTTTATTTTGCTTATATTTATTTAATAAACGCTGTTATTTTGTTTTTATTTCAAGATAGAATATAATAGAAAAAAGAATCGTATCTTAAAACAAATATTATTTTCTTGAAACATAAAAACATTATTTGTTGCAAATATTGAAATGAGTACATATCGCTTTTTTGTAACTAGATGCTTTTGTGAGACTTTAATATATGTTGACAGCTTAGTTTTCATAAATAGAACATGGTGTATAAACTGTGTATTATAGTCACCTTCACCATCACAAAAGATTACTGAAAAAATGAAATGCTCCAAGTTTCCATGGTAACAAACAAAATCATTTTTATCCTGGTAACCAAACAACAATTATTTTTAGTGTATATAAGAATGATTAATTTAGGCTGTTAAATAAGAAAATCTGTTTTACTTTACTCTACATAATGACGAATGCATATGCTATGGAGAAGGATTTGATAGGATCTCAATTGGTTAAAAAGAACGATGAGTTAGCAATACAAAATGGAAAAATTAACATGCTTGAGACAACTCTCACAAGAGGTATGGACAAAAGTATTAGAAAGTGTTGTAAGAGTAGTTTTTTGTCAAAATTAGTAATTTTCTCTAAAATTTAACATTCAGGTGAAAAGCAGTATGAACAGCGGCTTGATGAAATCAGACTACTGAAATTAGAAATAAATCGACTGAGGAGAGAAAAAAATCTGTTTGCAAAGGCATTGGAAAATATGACTGACTTGCGCTTGGAGGTGCTGTTTAAATTTTTTTTTGCGCATTGGTTTAAATTACTCAATTACGTTTACTTGTTTAGAGACATACTATTATACATATTTACTTGTTTATTTGTTTATTTGTTAAAAAATTAAAATTACAGTGCATGACATAACAGCTGACGCCAAATCGCCAAGCACTTGAAATAAGCCTGTTAATAAGCATGATTTGTTCCCTTATCCTTTTCTTTATGGTTTGGGTTATTATTGTGATAACAACAAAAGAAACGTTAAATCAATTAATAATCCGAATCTCTATCTTCACAGAGTACTCAGCATCAACACAGAAGCCTATTTTACTATGTATATCCTGTAACAATAGCACTAAGCATTTTTTATATCCCAGGAAAACTAAGTTGCTATGTATGCACCAACTGCATGGGCAAAATAACAATGTACAAACGAAAACTTCCATGAGCTGAGATATACTCACTCTCCATATTTATTAAATGTAATGTCATTCTAATAATCAGCAAACTCAAATAGCCCGACAGAAAAATTCTTTCTTTTCAATTCGCATCTCTGGACATAAAGAATTTTTTGTGTTATATTTACGACTAAGCAAAATCAAAAAGAAATCGAGGAATTTGCTCACATAAAAAATACAAGGGACAATGTTCATAGAAATAATTTTGTTCTTTTACTAACATTTTATTGGCTTGATCAGATATTTATGACTACTTTGAGAAAAACATGTTGATATTTTGTATTTGCTTATCATGACAAATGAATACGGATTATTGTTCATTCAGGTACTGAATTTAGAGCGAGAGCTGAACCGGGAAAGATTGAGAGTTCGTGCACTTGAAGAGGCATTAGAGACTCCGATGAATGTCCATCGTTGGCGAAAGTTAGAAGGCACTGATCCAACAACATTGGAATTACTGGATAAAATACGCATACTACAGAAGTGAGTAGTTTGCTTAATCAATGATTTTACAAGGTTTAAAATAAGGTATGTAATATAATGATCTAAAATTTAGATCATTTAGATTCTAAATGTTTCTTATTGATGCATCTTAAATTATATTAGTTTCACGTTTCCAGGGAGTTACTAAATAAATCTCAAAAATTGAAGGAGTCTGAAAAACTTCACAGCACATCCAAAGACAAACATGTGTTTCAACTGACTCCAAATCCACAGGTATGAAATTACCCAAGTAAATACTAACTCAATCGCAGGAGGCGCACGCTTGGGATCTCCAGGGGGCCTCAAAAAAAGCCTTTATTTTGTATAAAGCCCAAATATTTTTAGTTCAGTTTTTAATATTTCTTATTATATTAGGTGGATTTTTGCAACGCATTTATGTTATTCGAATAACAGGGCCTCCAAAATGTTATCACGCCTGGGGCCTCCCAAGTGCGTAATCTGCCACTAACTCGATCAGTAGTTGAATAATCTTTTTAAATTTATTATTTCAGGAAGAATTGAGGAAAATAAAAAATGATCTTAGTCAAAAGAATGAAAAAATAAAATGTTTAAGCACTGGTGAGTATTTTTGAATCTGAATTATGCATTATAAAAAATTGTTAGGACAAATTAATGCTATATTAACCAACAAAGTATTATTATATCCTTATGGCACTGAAACACAAAGAATAGCAAAAAGTTAATTTATTTATACTTATTATGTTGTTCAAAATGTAATACCAATATTGTTTTATCATCACTTACATGACAAATGATTATGGTTTATATTACTTAACTCATTTATTCTCAATTATTGCGATTACGTTTATTTTGTATAACCCATCCCTGATATGGAATCGTAGATACGTTTTTCACAAACCCCCATAAAAAGGGCAAGGAAGTCATGCAAAATCATATGGTAGGTTTGATTATATAAAAGAAACTGCATAAACCATTACCCATACAGACTGCAGATTTTCGGCATTCGCTGCCCAGCGGACCTTAAAGGGACCAGCGAATATGGGGAGTCTCACGACAGGATTAAATTGATTTACTATAACAATATACAAACTATATTACATGACAAGTTAGCCAAAATAGATAAAGTGAGATAAAGAAGTTAGTCAACAAACTGAACAATCGTTTACTAACACTTCATTCCCTACTTCTTGTGTGTTTCTGACAGTTGTCATTATTTTCAATTATTTATATGCCCACATGACATCTCTTATCACCTCTATCTGTTTATTCAACGAGTTGGCGCATTGTTTTTCCCAAATAATAGGCCTTGAATGATCTGTAATCTATGGACTGTAAGAAAACTACTTCAACTGGGAAATTAGTAGTCTCAAGTTGTCCCTGTCACACTGTCCAACATCATGAGAGCTTGAGGTTTAATTATTTCAATTATTGCTGGGCTGAAACAAGATTTAACTCAGCAAACAAGTTTCGTGTCACCAAACCTCTACGGTTACTACACCAAAAAACTGATAAATTTGTGTTTAGAGATTCTGATTGATAAATCAACAATGGTTTCAATTTGAATTTTTTGGATGCATTGAAATCCAGAAGCAGTCTTCTTCTCTATAGAAATAAACATTAATTTAAGATAAACACGTGTAAGTAGCGAATTATTATAAATACATTTATTTAATAGCCTTATGCATGTTCAACAGAGGTGAGCATGAAAGATACACAGATAAAGGACTGCAAGCTGGATCTGGAAAAGGTGACAGTGGAATTGAACAGGTATAAAGGAAAATTCTTTTCGTGGAAAAAGTTAAGAGATAATGGCAGCGTAGAGTTTCCTACAGTGACAAAACTAAAACCAGGAACGCAACCAATATTCCAGACCGAAGTTTACCAGACTAACAAAAAAATGCGAGGAGGAGGTTTCAAATTCGCCACATACAGAGAGGATTAAGGCATATTGGTGATCAACGCGGTATATCTAACTTCTGATAGATAATTGGTGTATTTCACTATATTTGGACTGATAGGTATAGAATAAATTTGAAAAAAACACATTGATTATATTTTTTGCTCAATCTTTTATTTCAAATGTATCGTGTGGAAGATCAAATACTAGACTATACAATCATCTGTCGATTTAATCTTTTATTTTTTCACTATTTGTTGTTCTCTTCAAGTTTTACTTACACACTATGTAGTCAATATTAATCGCTAATGCCAACAAAAAAAAAACTTGCTCTCGCTTCAGTTTTTCATTTAGATTTTTTTTATAATTATCAATTAATAATAAAACACTAATTCAACTTTACCGCCTATCTTGCCAGAATACACTTTCAAACATTGCCTCATTTGGAAAACTTCATTCGTGAACAAAACAAAAAAAACGATTCGGCAAAATGAACAGTTTATAATAAAAATGCATCCACTTAAAACTAATTATTCACAATACGAAATGTATAAAAAAAGTTGCAGTTGTAAAATAAAATTTTGTGTATTTTTAAAATCCTCATTTTAAATAATCAAGACCGATGGATGACATGATGTACAGTTCAAAGTGGACATAGGTAGAGATAGGGCAAGTTCCTCCTTGTTAAACACATAGATCACGGGTTCCCAACCTATGGGTCGCGACCCCAAAGGGGGCCGCGAAGGGTTTTCCGGGGGTCGCCAACTTTTTTCGATTTTGGATTTGAACAGAACTAAAACTACAGTAAACTAAAATTACTTTGTTGAAAAAAATGCCTTTTTCAATTGCAGTGGGGCCGCGGGGTCACATGGCTTTTATAAAAAGGGGTCGCCAACCGAAAGTTAGGAACCTATGATATAGATAGAGGTCTTGTAGTATACTGAAAGACCTGTTCTTTTCAGCATACAGAAACAAAATGAAAACAAAAACAGACATACCACGCAAATATTATTTGTAATCGGTGTAGCCCCACAACTCAATTCACTCAGGGGTTTGAATTTATAATTTAATTACCAAAATTATTAAATAAAGTAATGCTAAAACAATTAAATGGGGTAAATAAATTTGAGGTACGTAGACATGGGTTTTCATTATCATATTTCAATACTAATTATGAATGCGGGTAAAGACTGAGAAAGCGGAAGGCAGCAACTTGTGCCATTTGAAAAATTAATAATTTTACATGAGAAAAAGTTTAAAAACACTGTCATGTAATAAATACTCCACGGTAAGAATCAGCGAGTGTGGTTAAATTTGAATCAATAGAACGAAATATTTACATATTATTTTCTATATTATATAAATATAATTTCTTTCGACTGCCGCACGTAAGGCATTGTTAAAAAAAAAATATATCGATTGGGGAGCACTTGCATACATTGCTTTTCAAAAATTTACAAACAAGTCAGCTTTTGCTCGATTTGGTTAATTGTCACACAGTTTTCGATAGTAGTTAAAATTGGCTAAGATATCACGCGTAAAAATAACTCCTCCGATTGCAATGTATAATATACACGACATCAATGAATAAGAAACAAATTCTTAGATGTCGTGAAATGAATGTGAACTTTAATTTTGTAATTTTTATTACTTAAGGCGGAAACATACTGCCGACACCTGAGGCCACGTAAGCGCGTTGGATGAGATCATAGCTACATATTTGCCATTGTATTATATGGAACAGGAACGCACTGCCAACATCCAATGCGACGCGACGTATGTGTATGTAGCTATATGTAGCTATGATCTCATCCAACACGCTTACGTGGCGTCGGGTATCGGCAGTATGTTTCCGCCTTTAGTCGATGGTAAAATATTTTTTTCTACCTTTGAATTGGTCAGTTAAAAAACAAAAAAAAAACACAGGTGACAAAATGATGAAATAGAATGTGACAGAATGTTTCCAATTTATAAAAATAATTGAAATCCGAACGCGAGTGCTCAAAGTGGAAAATTTTATTCATCACATTTTTTCAACAAATACAACCTAGTTAAAAAATTAAATCACCGTTGGCTTTTCCACACTCTATCGACTTAATTAATTATTAAAAAATGCCCTATTCCTAAATACCAAGACTACAAAAAATTATGCTAACACTCTTCCAAATCAATGCATTTTTTTGTGAAATTGTATACACATACTATAAAACAGAAACCATAATCGATTCTTTGAAGCTTGTCCTGCCGTTTTCGAGATATTCAGAATTAAACTTTGTTTTTGAAATGGGTATTTTCTATTTACAGAATATTGTGTAATTATTATCAAGATTTGTGAAACTTCAAATAATTCAAGAAAGGTAAAGAGACATGCATCATTGAATTTGAACAGTTTGCAAGTACAAAAGTAAAAAAGTTTAGAGCTTTACAAGGCATAAAAAAACACAATTCAGAAATAGCTCGGTGAAATCTTTTTCTTCTGTTACAGAAGTTAAAAAGGCGATACATACAGTTTCTCGCTGAGGAAGCGTTCACGCAAGCCCGCACTGTACTATGTTAAATCTTCTGTCTAACTGACAGAAGAAAAAGGTATCCCGAGGTAACTTCTATTACAACACATAAAAGTCCCTTTCGGGATGTTTGCGGATGGCTTTCCATGTGCTAAATTAAAAAATAAATGCTTACCTTAATTAATATTAAACATTATCAAAAGTACAAAACAAATTGAATGAAACACATTGTTGTCTGTCTAATATACATTATACAGCTGATATGAATCTAGTTGTGTTCATTTTGCATCGAGATCCCTTCCCCTAAATCATATAATGAAATATAGTCTATCTGTTGCGTATACGTTAAGTATATCGTTTTCAAGGTTCCCCGAAATCTTGTTAAGCACATTTCGCAAGGTTAATTGTACTGAATGTCGCCAGCATGTATGATTCTTTAAATAATTACAGTCCACCAGCAACCGGTTTGTTAAAACATATTTATTTTTACTAAAATAAATATCCAGAGCTACTTAATATATAGAATTTTGGAAATAGAGGGGTGCTTTAAAAGATTTGAACATAATTGTGAAAACGATTTCGGAGATAAATCCTTAAAAGTTCAGAGACCGCTGTGAAGAGCGTCACACGTACTCGATTCCAATGCCAATAAAATCTAATATACTGTAATCCAGAATAATATTGTATACAACCACATGTGATCGGAGCGCACACAATAAACAAACGAAACCACATTCATAAAAATTCAATTAGCACATTAATTTATAAATAATCACCTTATAATGTAAGAGGAAAAACATCAAAATTTCTATTCACATAATATGAAAATACAAGCTTGAAATGCTGTCAGAACTTAAAATGGGGTCCATCTCGAGCCACAATAAAAAATATTACCGTCAATATATGTCCGTAATTGTCAATTTTTCACTGTTTATTGAGTTCACTTTTTATCACTGACAACATTGAAATCACTATTATATCATCATAAATTGTGGAGCATTAACATATCGACTAAATAAATCCAGTTTGCCTCACTGAAAAAAAACACAGAGGTATTGAATCGAAAAGTGAGTTTTCGCTCATTAGGGAATGAAAAATTAGTTATTCTAACATCTTCATTACAATTTTGCTAATGTGATTTTTGAAGCTTGTCAGAATAACCGTAGATAATATACACAATTTAGTTTCACTATCTAAAAATGTATTTCTGAAGTTTAATGAGGCGTATTGAACAATTTCTCCAATACTTTGCTGCATCCAAAAAAATCAGTGCCTACGCCGAATACAAAAATGACATTCAATCGTGTAGGTATCTCTTGAAAGTGGTCAGCAAAAATCTTACATCAAAGGAAACGACATTCTCACAGTGCATAGCAATAATAACATACTGTTTTCATATATTTTTTTTATTCTCTTTCTTAAACCTAAATTATAATTATTATTAATTATGCCTATTATTTAAATCAATTGTTTTGCTTAAAGTCTAAATGTACTCATTTTTTCAAATTTCTTATATTTAACATTTTCGGTTATCGTAATATGCCATTTCTTCTTCACAGATGGATGTATACGAAAAGAAAATAGAATGTTCAATAGCCACAGTTTTTCAAATTGTCCACAAATGAAACCTTCACAAAGCATAAACAATTGTTTAAGTTCTTTTCAGACTCCATCAAAACTAAAAAGATACAGTCCACTTTACTCGAAAGATTTGAGGCCAAATCATTAAATAAATCATACTGGGATCTCCGATTAGAAGCAATTTGATTTAATTCAAAGAAGATACCATGCATTGGAAATAAAACAGCTTTAAAGTTTTCACTATACTATAATAGGTTTGCAATTATATAGAAATTGATAATTATCTTTCAAATATAAATCCCGTAGTCCAGAAAGGTCATGATTATAGACAGCTGTATGAAAAGAAGCAAATATATGGTGACTCCAAATGTCAAAAACCTTAGCACGTCGATAAAACCTTTCTGTATTATAGGTAAATATAAAGAAAACCTCCAAATGACAAGTCCGGAACTTGCAGTCGTGACTCTCTGCAACTTGAGCCTCGTCTCATAAATGTTACATAGTATAAAAAATTTGTGCAATGAAAAAAATAATGGATTGAACCATCAATTAAGCCTTTTAGAAAGTAGTGGATCAAATCAAACAATGTAATGTTAAATAAGGTACCTCCTTTGCGTCAACCAAATTATTGAAAATGAGATAATAAAGACTTCAAAAATGTTCCATAATATGTCACTCAGTGATTTTTACACATTAAGAGAAATAAATGTCACTATTAATGTTTTGGAAATATTTTAAATATATGCCCTATTTTATGTAACATTTACAATGTAAGGATAAGCAGTTTTCATATTTCCAATGGTGTTTCTGTCTTTCATACGTCTGGTATTCCGTTAAAAGTGAGTTCAGAATCGTGGGATATAGGTTCATAAAATGTACGAAGAAAAATGACAATCTTCGAGTCGATGGTTTTTAACTGCAAATAGAGTACAACAGCTCACGAGGCGGCCCAAAACAGTGGCCTGCTGATTCACAATGTTTTAATAATACATGAGGGAGTTGTATGGAGAGTACGGTGGCTTAGTGGCAAAATGTGTGGAATCGGGCGGCCAGGCGGGCAAAGCGTCTCAGTGCACGTCGGAACTCTCCGGTTTTGGGGGATGATGATTTGATGGGTCCGACGCATTGAGCGGCTAGAACAGATTTAAAAATAACAAATCAACTTTTAATTTATTCACATAAGACTTGTTCATGGTTTGAGAACTTTTTTTGTGCAGAAATTAAAAGACTGCAATTTCTAAGTTTCCATTCTTTTCGTTGTTAAAGAGATTGTCGAAAAGATTTTATTGTACGCATTATAATTTCAATATATTTTAAGAAACAATTTTTAAATATGTGTCAAGATAGTATAAGTAAGCACTGAAGCATGGTAAAAAGTAATCAACAACGCTCATGATGAGCACAATTTGTGCAGTCCACAAACCACTTTCTGCAACCAAAGATGCGAGATAATTTTTTTCTTTTTAAATAACTAATCTTATTTCAAATGTTTTCATCATCAATTAAATAATTACATTAATATTCCTGATTATTCCATTTCACACTTCCTGTGTCATTTGCATACTTTGATAAAATTGTTAATTCAAATTAGTCTTCGAATGCTTGCGAGTCCAATACACTTCAAGGCACAATATGCTATATTTAAATTTCGTTATAATAGGCTTTTTAAGCGAGTGAAACTTACGGTGGAGTGTTGCTGTGGAGGCTGCTGTACCTGTGGGGGTTGGGGAGGTGGAGGTGCATGTGGAGGGACGCCGCCGCCTCCTCCTCCACCTCCACCGCCCGCCACTCCGCCTCCGCCACCAGCGCCCGCACCGCCGCCTCCTCCGCCGCCGCCTCCTCCAACTACAGGAGGTCCACTGGCACCACTTCCACCGCCACCACCTCCTGCAGCGCTACCTGCTTCATGGGGAGTTGTGCTATGTGCCTGCTGAACGGGTAGACCTCCTCCTCCGCCACCGCCTCCCCCGTAGTAGCCGCCATTTATTCCTGACAAATCAAACACTTCAGTTGTTTTATACTCACATTCTCATTGAGTTTTCACATCATATGAACATTAGATAACATAATTTAACTAGACTGACAGATTAAATAGAATCTCTCTATGAAGTGCTGAATGTGTCTGTGTATATTAATTACGATATAACACTAATAAAAGCATGTCTCATTTCACAATATTGTACAAATATGTACATACCTATACATATTGTAGCTATCATACGTTTGTTTAGATATCTTTTACTATTTTTTTTTGCGCCTAGATCTATGTAATTTTCATTGAAATTTCAGATATATATAGTCACAAAAAATGTCACTTGGTAAGTGCCAAGTGACGTTGCCAGCAGGGGCAGCTCTTGTGTAGTAGCAAAGAGTACATCGCGATTAGGGTATCCAATCCCAGACCCTTCATGATCCCGGGATTGATTAATTAAGGGATTGGGCACTCAACGTGAAATCATGTATAATTTGAGAAAAGTTTTGGTGTCAGAATTTTTCATTATTTCATTTCCAATTTCAAAAACCCAGGAATTCAACAATTTGTCCAAAATATCTCCGTGACTCGTTTTTATTTTTTTTAGCTTTTTGAGGAATTTGAAAATCTCAAAACCCTATAGTAATTTACCAATATTACTAATATACCAGCGTGGCTCGTTTTTTAGCTCTTCCAAATCCAAAATCCTATAAATTCTCGGGATTTACTAAAAATTCGTCAATCCTGAAATCCCAGGATCGCAAAATTGAACGAGATCCCGGGCGACCCATGTACGTATTCTACAAATCATCGATATCCAAACATAATATTTATACCATTCACTCATTTTAAATTCCGTGTTGCACATAAAAAAAAATACTACCAATACTGTAAATGAGCATGCCATAGTTTCTATGAAAGGAGCACATGCACTTCTCCTGCTCCAAAATCAGTAAATAAAAATAATGTGACTCGCATGTTGCTGTGAAATATTTCTACTCAATTAAGAGCAGCGCAAAGCTTTGCTCCTTGTGCCTATCTAAAATAAACTGTCATATACAGCACAATGCACAGCAGATGAAGCTTTGTCCATACTGCACTTAAGCATTTCACGATTTAAAAAAAAAAATACTTAAAATATTTAGCGAAAGCGTTAAGCTATTACAAATATTTTGTTCAATATCAATGACTTCAGTCTCGAGTGATCGTTGCTCCTCAGCTTTAGAAAGGACGTAAATAATAAAAATATTATTCAAGTAAGACTAAATGTCATCCAATATTGTAGGGAAACAGTAAATTGGTATTGTCAATATCAGACAATAATGTTCTCATTGTCGAAGTGTTTTAATAATTCAAAAAGCAGAAGATGAATATCTGATAAGTGCACTAGGTATTTCTGACACTCCCTATTATATTTGTCATCGGCCGCCACTGGTTGCCGGTCTTTTGACCATCTCTTTGGCCACATCGTACTATACTTACAAAGTATTTACCACAAGTAGAATTGAAAAATATTCTCCATCCAGCAATGACTATGTGAATAAATTATTTGTAATTTTATTAGCAAAAATAGTGACAAAAAATTTTAATGTTGATGTTTACCTTCTGGATATCCTAGAACGGGACCGCCAGCGCCCCCGCCTCCACCTAAGAAATAGTCTTTGTTGACACAGTTACGTAAACAATCAGGAATACGACCCACAATGGCACGTCGAATTTCACTGGCAGCCATCTCTCGTAACTCCGTGGCAGAAGCGTCTGAGTAAAATGCAGCGTGTGGCGTACATAAGACGTTCGGCGCCTCTTTTAAGGGTCCCTGAAAGGAAAGTGCCGTGTTAGGTCCAAGCTACTAATTGAGAAACACTAAGAAAATTAGATTCTATAGATATTTAACAAAGAAAAGAAACTTATAGCTATTATACCTAATTTGAATTTTAACCACTTACCAGTTTAATTTTGGTGAGAAGAGTGTCTAAAAATTGTCAGTTTTTTTTTTATATTTTTTAAACATTTCATTATAATAAAAAAAAAATACGTTTTTTTAATTTTTTGCTTAGTTTACAATGTTACTTAGTTTACAATGTTTAAAATTGTATGGAAATTAAAAAAAAAATCTTTTAACATTTTAGTATTATTTTTTTACATTTTATCAGAACCAATATGTAAGTTTACAATATTTTAAATTTTACGGAAATAATAATATTGTATTACGTTATCAATAAATACAGCGTTATATTACATCATTTCAGTCAAAACTAATAAAAAAAACTGAGTGACAAGTTGAAATATTATCTGCCCGAACGGGACTCGTTTTAAACATTCCTGGCAAGTCGAAAATAAAAACACCCGAGTGAGACTCAGGCTTGTCAGTGTGTGAAGCAAATCCGCACCCGAGTCAAGCTCGGGCAAAACTGTCAAGTGGTTAAATAACTTAGATTCCACGTATTGTGCTACAAACCGTGACATGTGTTTCGCCTCTTTCAGGGGCATCCTCAGACAATCTTACTTTCACAATGCTTGTTTATGTTTGAATGATTTTAATTTTACTATTCCGACATATTATAAAAATAAAAACGGGAAGCACGGAGGGGAAGGATAGAAAAACAAGCAATAATGATACTACAAATGACATTTACGTTACAAAGTGATTAACTAATGAAGGGTTAAACCATTGGAAACAAATTTAGCAGTGGCGAACAACCTGTCCTATTTAAAATATTATTTTATAATAATTCGTTATTGTTAATACTTTTATTAAACTATTAAACTATTCATTTTGAAACCTTTTTTCTTTACTCGATGGAATATTTCTACGTAACTATTCTGATTAAAATTATGCTTGTTTTGTACTAGGTGATTGGTAAACTCTTACTTTACTTTAACAAAATTGTTACTTTTAAGACATATGTTCTACTTGTTTTTTGCCCATCCCATCCCATGAGTTGGGCCCCACATGGCCGCAGCATACATCCACTCGTGGATTGAATGTATTGATAAATCGAGATTCATAATTCTTAATTTCATTGTTTTGTACAAAATCTCGAGATGTTGAAATATTCACATAAGAAAAACACTAGAGAAGTGTTTGATGTTTCGATATATTTAATTATTTGTAGGGTGAATAATGAATATAAGCCATGGTGCATACTATTTGCAAACATGTTTTATGTCAATTTGTCAATATTTTCACCCATATAGGAATAGATAACCATAACCTGATATTCAGCATTTAAATGAATATTTGAACAATGGTGTATTCTATTAAATTTTGTTAATGTAAGCCTATTTTAATATTACCACTGCTTAACTATTACGTAAATTTCAGGATTGAGGATAAATCTTGCTAGAAACGGTTAATAAAAAAATTGTTTTTAGTTTTTTTTCATAAATTTGTTCAAAAACATTTAGAAATAAAAACTCTGTCTTACGAGGGTACAGAACTAATTTAAATTGTAATTGGTAATATAACCTCATTATTTTCAGTGTCTAAACTATTATTTCAAAAGCTGTTTCAATCCTAGAACTCACTTGAAAAACATTGAAGGGTTCATTTTCGTGAACATCAAGGGCAGCCGCACGAATGCGACCCTGTTTCAAAGCCACCGCTAATGCGTCATCGTCTACTAATCCTCCGCGGGCTGTGTTCACCAAGAATGCGCCTACAACATACAAAAACAGTTAACTCAACTTGACTAAAAGCATAACTATTACAATTTCCATTTTGAATAAATCAATGAAGACATTTATATTGAATAAACCAGTAAAACTGACCTGGTCGCATTTGTTTGATCGTGAATTCATTTATAAGGTGATGATTGTGCTCATTCAAACTGCAGTGCAAAGAAACACAATCACTTTGGAAAAGAAGGTCCTGAAAGGAAACGAATACCATCGATTATTATTATTAAAGAATTATAAATTGCAACTATACAAGTATGTAAGTATGTGGGCTTTCAATGTAAACGAGCACAACTTGAGAGTAAGCTATTTATATAAATATTCATGTTTGACACCTCATACAATTAAAACAATTTAGTCAGTTGGGAAATAAGTTGCTGAATCTCAAATGATAGATTTAGCAACTTATATACAATTGCCCCGCTTCATTTTCTTTCCATTAACACATTTTTTTAAATTTAAAAAACATGGTACTGTTGATGTTGGAACTTTGTATTTCACAAGGGATTCATGGAATTATGTTGTCAATATTATTTATTATACTACTCATATACATTGGTGAAATAACTGAAAAAAAAACCATACTTTTGATTACGAATTTTGATAACATATTGTTGAATTCAAATATTTTTAAATGTTGCTGTAATTTTAATATAAAAGCATCATTATTTGGGTTTACAATTTAATACGTAATAGTGCAATTATTTTTTACGAGGGAAATGTATCAATTCAGATTGGAATTGTGTACAATTCTAATCACATACATGCACGTTAACATTATGCACTACATAATCGGTATGATTCCTCATTGTGATTTCATAAGATTTAAGTAGATACCGATTGTGATAAAAATGTGTATAAAAAACACAGTTTTATTTTTTTTTAAATAAAATACTTTACCACCAAGTAACCAAGTACACCAGGGGTGGGGAACCTTTTCTTCTCTAAAGGCCGCATTCATTTTTTTGATTCAACACGAAGGTCGCGGTAAGCATTGGCTAGGAATTTTTTGACCGAAAATAATTTCATGCTAATTTTTAAAGCCCATAAATTTGTGGATTTCCCAAAATTACCAGCGTGCGACCTTTTTTTAGGTCTTTCAAGGAGTTTGACATCAAAAATCCCAAGAATTTACGCAATCACAAAAAATTATAAAATTAGAGAATTGGCCAGAAGGCCGCACCAGAGTAGCCAAAAGGCCGCAGGTTCCCCACGCCTGGTATACACCTTACAGGCGAATAAGATTATTTGTTTGTATGATGAAAAAGAACATTTTAGTGTATATTTCATAAAAAATATTTATAGAAGTCAAAGAATAATAAACTAAATAAACCCATTTCTCATTTTGCATGGGGAATAAGTACCAAAGAACACTTTTTTTACTGTGCATAATAAAATGATAGACAGCATCTTTTAATTCAAACATAAAAAAGATTTAAACAGATTTTTTTGTTCATTGCGACATAGGCATAATTTATGTTATGGCGATATTGGCATAATTTATAGGTTTATTCAGGTTTTAGCTTTTTGGCACAAATAGAATATTATAAATAACATTTCTCAAACACATTTTTAAAAAAATCATGCCTTTTTTCATGACAAAACTTTTTCCGAATCATGCAAAAAGAGAATTAAGTGTAACATAAAAAAAATGACAACACAGCTGTTAGGGCTGAGTTCTTAACGACGACACTGATAAACTAACCTGCAATGTATAGACCCTAGTTAGACCTAGGGACTTTTCAATACCGTCAGGTAAGTAAGGATCATAAAAGATCACATTAAAACCGAACGCCTTTGCTCTGAGAGCAACGGCTGATCCAATCCTACCGAGACCCACAACGCCTAGGGTATCTCCTCTAATACGTGCGCAGCCTTGAGCCGCTTCACGCACTTGCTCAGGACCTAGTCAAACAAGAGAACATGAGAAGTCATCATTATTGTCATACGCTTACTATTAAAGTGTACTTATGCTAACGATTAAAATTAACTATCAATGTACAGAAATATTGTATTTTTATTTTACATTTTTTGATGTATCAAACATTTGTTTTTTTATACATAAATTCCTCATTGAAATTATCAATGAAAGAAATGAATCATTGTTGATATCACAATAGGTTTTTGATTTGGGGTTATCAAAGGGAAAACATGCCAACCTATTATGTAGTGGTGGTAAGTGTAAAAAAAAAAGAGCTACAGTAAAACATCGATATAATGGACTGTGTCCGTTAAGTACATAATAAAATGGGTTTTCCGAATGTATAGTGAGGGAAAAAGTAACAGAATACATTTTTTTTAATCCATGTCTGCTCCCAATGTGTAGCATATGGCCTCCTAATGGAGGTATCTCAACAGAAGTTTTTCTACGAAAACTGTTACTCAGTCCCACAACCTCACTTTTTTCAAAGTGATTAATAGGGAAAGAAGGATAAGGCTAGAACAGGACTCGTGGTTGACTAATCGCTATTGGTACAACTAGTTATTATTATCAGAAGGATGGGAGGAGAGGAAATAATGTAAATCACAAATGCCCAGTCTTCAATCAAAACTTTGAATTGAATAAATCTCAAATTCACTGTAATCTGACCGGAAATTGAACCCAGACCTGCGTGATCGGTAGAGCAAGCTCTAACCAACTGGACCACATCAGGCGACAAAAATACATACCACGTATAAAAAGGCTAGTGCATTTTCCATAAACCAATAAACTATATTATTATTTTTTTAATTATTTATTAAAGGGAGTGTATAATGTTTAGATGTGGCATAGCGCAAGTCAAAGCATTAGCCGACAAACGTTGATACAGTTGCAGCTAATAAAGTAACAACACACACAAAATATTTTCTACAACAGTGGCTCTTGCATTTAAACAATATTCTTTATTGACCGGAAATTGTGTCCATTATATGGAGGTTTTGCTGTACTCTATTTTAAATATAATATTAGTTGTAAGGAATATTTCTAGCATAATTCTTAAAAAAAAAAAAAAAAATATCATTAATACGTACTAAACTGGTTTACATTAAGTTGTGCGGGGTGCTTTGTTTTTTTCATAGCTTAATCAAATTAATAGAACCCGATACAACAAATGCTTAGTTACACTACATTACATTTAGCATATCAACCACGTTAAAAATGATAACGCCAAAACATATAGTCAATAGCACGAGTCAGCAGACCGTGGTTCTTCAGGCATCAACTCTTGAACTTAGCATGTTTTTCACCATAAAAATCAATGAGTGGTCTGGTATCAAAAACAGAACTGTTCCATACATGATATATGGAACAGTTCTGCTTTTGATACCAGACGACTCATATTTTGATCTTTATGGTTCTCTGCTGTCATGTTTGTTTAACAACTTGGCTTTTCTCACTTGAAAATCTGCTGGCTAATACAGAAGTGAGAGTAAATACCTGTGAACTTTTTCCCATCCCGCACCATGTTGGCCAACCAATATGTCCTCCTGTACAAATTGAGGATGAGGCATAGTGTTGTATCGGCTACTTCTTCTACTCCATATCCAGGGACATTACATACGGCTATTCCTGAAATTATTAATAAAATAATTTTAGTAATCTGTAAATAGGTACAAATTTGGGTGCAAAATATTCTTTCAGGCTTAATTGAGCAGTCACTATTTTGTCCCAGTATTAACATTTGTCATGCTCTGTAAAACTCCTGCTGCAACTTTATTGAATCAATATTTATTTAGCTTTGAACTATTAAATATTTTTAATAGATTCCATATCTTTGTCTATTATCTAAAAAAAAATAGTTTCTTAGAAGAATCAAGTGAACAAAACATGAACACTTACTGCAGCCCTTTGATGGATGGTAAAAACCCAGGACGTATCGGAAGAATTTTTTAGGGGAAGTGTTAATATGTCATGTTCTATGAGCATGTATTATCATACAACAATTTTAAATATTAACCAACTAAAAGAATGTTTCTCTTTAATAAAATATGATAAAGTGGGCAAATAATTCAGTGAATCTCGATTTAAACTGAATATATCTAATTCACAAACAAAAAAAACAATCATCAATATTCGAAAAATTCATGTTTGTCCTGGGAATCCCTTTTAGGGCATTCTTCACCCTTTTACAACCGCGGAGTGAAAAAGGGTTAAGGCTTTCAAAAACTCAGATACACATAAACTGACAGTGAATAAGTTTACAACACTCGCAACATGATGCTATTATTATGTATAGCTGGTTTTTATAGACTGCTTTTTATGCCAGGTACTATTGTGAAGCAAAGGACCCCTAATTGAGCTTTCGAATCGTGGAGTCCTAAATTTATTAATTCATTCAGTTTTTCTTCGATTATATTCGTTCATTAAGTGGAGCATTTGATCACCACGCAGCACTTCCATGTCTATCATGTTTTTTACCACACCTTCTCCTAATATAGACCATATAGCCCTGTGCCTCACGTCACTCGTCTTGATTCTGTCCGTGGTGTACCAGTGTTTCTGTAGTTTCAGAGAGTACATATGATGGATTTTTATCAGTTATCTTTTGAGACCTTAGAATCCACTGAGCTGGAAGATAACACCTTTTTATCAAGACACTCACCCCAGCCAGATCTTTAACCCATGACTTAATACAATTATATAACTATGGCAGTGGTAAGAGCGTGTCTCGGTTGGGAATGGATATCCCCAAAATAAAACTAATGAAGAAAAAAGGAGGTGAGGGGGTAGCCTCGACCGACTCGTGTTGAAACCCGCACCCCCTTAAGAATTACTTTGTAAATGTGAAAATATACAAAATATTTTGCTAGAATACTGAACAAAAGTTGGAAAGATATGGAAATTACCAACATTGATATTGTCAGACAGTAAAATATGTTTGCATGTATGGTTAACAGAAAACATGTTATGAGCTTAACGACCGCGGACGCGTTTTTGAGTCTTTGAAAAACAAGGTTGCTGGCCGGCGGACTTATATAGGCGTATAAGCGAAGTATCTGGAAGCTAGGAAAATTAAATTTGGTAAAGATATCTCAATTTAGTATAAGAATTTAGTAAAGTTACAATTTTTGCGAATTTTTCGTAAAATTGTCCGGCCGCCAGGTGAAATTCCATAAAAAAACGTGCAGTCGTTAAGCTGTTAATGCTTAATTTTTTGGTTGTCATCTAAAAATGATATAATTTTATGAATTATAAAACCAACCCAATTCTCCCGCGGCTTTGACGTCAACATTATCAACGCCGGATCCAATACGAACGATGATCCGTAACGTTTTGAACTTCTCCAGGTCTTCTTTTGTCAGTATAATTGTGTGCCACATTAGTGCACCCACCGCTTCGTTGAGCACTTTCTCGTGGATCTCTGATGTAGACTGGGCATCGCAAAAGGCGACTGTTGCTACATCCTTCAAAATTGGCATCTCAATTGAACAATCTCGGCCATCTAACAAGGCCACCAAAGGTCTGGAAAATACAATACATCATTAAGAACATAGACCAGGTGGCATATATTCTGTAATAATTAATGAGGTCAAAGTATTGGTGCTATAAAAACTCAACAAACCATTAATGGTTGAAAAAATTAGGTTGTTGCATTTGAAATTGCCGAATTAGTATGTTACTAGTAATTATAGCTAAAAACACCTATGGTGTCCTATTCAACATCCTATTCAAGAGCTCTCTTGCGATAATTATGTACACTAAATAGCCCATTTTTATTTAATTCTTAGTCTTAACTTGTGGAAGGCCCACTTCTCATTCAGATATGATATATTTCTTAAGAACAGTTCCAGGATATTGAAACAATGAAAATCTATTGATGAGAGTCGATTGAATAAAAGGATGCAAAAAAAAACATAATTCAAAGAATTTAACGTGCTCATGGCGATGATTTGAGATGTGTGGTTGGCAGCTATTGTGGAGCAACATTGAACCATAGCTGGTAATCAGTATTGGCTGCTTTTCTGGCAATTTTTCATTGGTAATTGATTCTGTCAAGTGGAATCCACTTTTCATCACATCAACCATGTAATGGAAAAAAGGATGTAACACACAGTTTTTTCAATAATCACAATTTACACAACTTGATACACGTTCTATCAAAAGGGTGTATGCTGAAATGCCTAATTAGAATCTAAAATAAACATTTATGTTTGAAAAAAGGGCCAGAGAAAATTGCGATTAGGAAAAAATACTTTAAAAAAGGTTTATTTTGAAAAAAATATTAAATCAATATTAGATAAAGTCAATTAAAAACCAGTTTATCAGTCTCCATGCACTTCAAGGTTGTGTATATTTCATAATTTGACTTTGACTTTGACTCAAAATCATCAAAAAAATGTTATTTGTGCCTTCTTTAAAATTCGTTGTGTGGGTTACGTCCTTTTTCTTTTCCACAGTCAATATGTAACGCTGTAGTGCAAAAAAGGGGTTTTTCACTATGAATTTATAGCAAAGAACACACCTTCAGGCTCCTAAATTTCTGTTCTCTTTTCGATTTATACAGTAAGATGTAGTTACACTAGAATCGTTGTATGAGTATTATCTCTTATCATACAACTTCGTTTATAACAGTTTTAGATCTCCTTGCGATTCATTTTCAAGATTAAAATTTCAGGAACGAAATTTTTCAATTCAAATTTTTCAGACAGGTCAAACCTTCCCCACACACTGTTAATGTTTCTACCTGCTACAGCTGCACTGCGCCCCAACTTGAACCCATACAAACAAAGAGTAGGAGTAATTCTTCTGCTTAAGCATGTAAAGAAATAAACAATGACAAAAATAGTCCAATATTCAAGACAAAAGAAGGGGATATTACTTTTGTTCTACTCTACTTGTACTCCAGAACAGCGAAAAGAGCAAATGATTGTAAACAACCTGTCTTGATCGTAATTTATTTCTGACATACTAAATTCAGCAATTCCATATGGAACAACTTGTAATATAACTGAATATTTTCATTCCATTCAGTTCCAATGATTCATATCCGATTGTTGAAATAATCTTTGAACCAACCAATACCAGAAGACTCATTTCTTGATTTTTATGCAAAACAGGAGTTAAAGGTATAGAAACTATTGCCAGCCATATAATTAAATATTTAAAACAAGTGCATTATTATTTGTTACATTAAAAAGTTCAACTCTTTTGTACTAATTTCACATTTTATGGCTATGGCTATTTATTCAAAATTAAATTATTAGTATTACTTAATTTCATATAAATAGCCTCTGCATCTTTTAAATTTGCAAGTTGAATCGAAAATTAATTATAAAAGTCAGTCCAGCAGGGGTCAATGAGTTACAGTGGTAGTTCTACAGAAGTCAATATGGATGATAACAGAGTTAGCAAAGAAAGATTTTAATTCCTTCATTCATAATATTACATGCTCAATTATAAGTTTAGATTTTCTAAGATTCCTAAGATACTCGAGTTTAATTTTGTTGTGTTATTGCAGAACAAAACACTATTTGGATGGAATTAGGGAGCTTAATTCCCCTCCCCCCTCACTCAAGAACAATTAGTGACTCAGTTTAAGATTTTATCATTAGTATAACTCTTGTGAGTACATTCTCAATATTGAACTCTTTCAAACTAGATGACACAAGATATTTTACTGATAGTACTTAATTTGTTGATAAATTCTTATATACTGATTATGAACGATATTGACAAACTGTGTTTACAAGATATTGAATTGTGTTTTTCTGAGATAAATCAAAATGACACATTCTTCATTGTGGAAGAAAAATATTAATATTCAATATTATTAATAAGATAAATCGAAATGACACATTCTTCATTTTGAAAGAAAGCATTAATCAGTTTACACAATTTAATCATATTCTTTTTGACAATACATTGAAGCAATAGTCACAAAAAAAATATATTTTGTGTATCAATATTGAAAACAGAACAATAGGATTTTAAGTCGATAAAACACAATTATCTATGGATTCAGAAGGAGATTCAAACATACAACAGGAACTTATTTACTTATTATCATATTTTTTCCAGCAAGTCACTTTAAAATTTTGCTTCCTACGCGACAGGTTTCTTGTAAGTAATCAATTTCTGACAGAAACCCAAAGATTTAACAAATAATAGAAATTTGACAAATGTGTGTTGTTGTGTCTGGTGTAATGATGTAACAATAAACATATATCTTATCAATTAGCCAAACCATATATCTACTGTAGCAGACCAAACATAATATGAGAAACAACAATATAGATTCATGATGTTTACTTTGTAGTTGTCGTTAGTATCATAGATAAAAGTTTGGAGTGAAAGATTGACTCTGTGAGCACTTAACCAGTATCAGAACACCCACAGATGGGCACGAAATGGTTAAACTCAACTGATAGCTTCTGTATTAAAAAATTAAAACAAGTTTGACAACATAAGATCAATGACAAGTAACAAGATTTAAAAATAAAAGGAGCAATGGTTCGTCAAGCAAATGCACTACTGACGAAATTTTCATAATTAATTGTAACTAATGCTTCCAAAACCAAAGACGACAACCGAATGTAATCAAGTATCAATTAAGATTAGTCTTAATAATGATATTAATGATTTACCTAGCCTGCATGGGTCCATTGGCAATGGGCCCACGCAGATTGTCCATACGCGGTCTTTTTGGCAACATCTTGCGTTTGTCCATCTAGTGGCGGAGGAGGGGGGCCACCTCACGCACTCTTATTTCTTGCCACCGCTGCCACAATTGCCACTTTTCACTAACACACAGGGACCTGGTCAGGCCGGCCCTCATTAAAAAAAAAAAAAAAAAAACAAACAGAAAATTGCACCAGCACACCCGACACTGTCAACAACTTCACTTTTTTATGGTAGATTGGTTTATTTACTTAACACAATACACAATGAATTGTCATAAGAGAAACCAGAAAAAACATTTGGTATTATGAATGATCGAATTGCAACACTGTTGTTTAAACACTTGGTATTTATAATAATCTAGATAGCCGGTGTATGCCTACAGACGCGAACAGAATCATTCGTCTATTTGGTCACTCATAGAACACTAGCACACCGGGTTTTGATGATGTTTATCAAGTGACTAGTGTATCAGGGAAGAAGGCTGCGTAGCGTCTTCATTTCAGCGGAGCGAGATGAGGCGCGCGAGCCTCTCGGTTTCCGGCGATGGCATGGAGTGAGATCTGTAACAAAAGAAATGTTCGTATTAGTAAAATGCCTATTCAATACTTGAAACTGAAATTTACAGTTTTTCTCAATTTTATTGTATAAGAGGTTCACTGCTATGACAGCAGGTGTTCCTAATTTATTGTAATTCATTATTTGCAATTGTGAAAAAGTACAGATGAAATTTAAGTTTCTCATAAAACTTTCTAAATGATACCGCCTGAAAAAACAAACTTTAAAAAAAGAGAAAGAAAAGTGGCAATACAAAAGGACATATAAGAATAGACATATACTATGTATATGAATAAATTTTGGATAAAATAGGAAAAAATTTTATGTTCAAGGATTTCGAAATGTCTATAGATTCCTAGAACTTGTTTTCAATTCATTTAATACTTCCCTCTAACCAAATTGCATACAATACATGAATTTTGAGTCGGGCAAAGTTTTTCAGTGCAAAATTAAATTGTGTTGATTGTTAATCGGTCAATAAACTTTAAATACCAAGTAAAAGATACAGTTAGAAGAAATGGTTGTCACCCAATCACTCTCTGTCTTGTTTTCACAACATTATCTTAGTACTTCTTCCACATTTTTTTTATAATATTAACTTCGAACTATAATACGAATTTTCTTTGCGAATGAGCACTTTCAATTGGTGAAAAATATGATTGAACAGGATATGTAATAAAATCTATTTATGGCTAATCAATGGGTACATAATATTATTTTTCATTGAAAAAGATCATGATGCTCGATGAAACTGGTTCTTATCATTATATGAAATTAAAAAATTAGTACAAAAAGTGAGCCCCCTTGGGTGAAGGAATTGCCATGAATAAAATTTATATATTATGAAGAGCACTATCTCGCAGAATTTTTACCTAGATATTTTGTAAATGCACTCAATAAAAAATACTCAGATGCATGGATGATTCAATTTTACAAATCAATTTTTTATTGAAATTTGTTAAAAGCAGAGTGGAATAAATAAAACATAAAATATGTTTAAAAAGAAAACTATATAATGTTAAAAGGAGCACAATTTTAATAACATAATGAAGTCACTGATTACATGTGTTAAAATACTCGTTTTTGACCATGTGCCATAAAATTATTTCAAAAACTGTAAGCAGAAAACTAAGGGTTTGTTTTGTCACAGATTTTCGCTAAATTGTATATGCCATTCCATTCGTTAAACAATGTTATGAAATTAATTCGGACCCTCCTACGGCTACGCCGCTGTAGTCCATCACCCGCCGTTTCACAATTAAAACTTTTAAAAGCCGGCCAGAGGAGAAAGTTATCGAAAGTTTCTGAAATTCGCTAAACTTCCCTTCAATTCTCTTCTCCTAGAATCGAGTTTAGTACAGAGAACAGTGGCGTGCCTCAGTTGAAGGGTGAATTGAGCCAATAATAATCAGCAACATATTAAACAAACTAAGACTTAAAATATTCGGATGGTGTCAGAACCTAAAATCTACGTGAAAATCTAGTTGAATATTTGACATCGAAAAGGAGCCATCAACATTTTATTGGATGAATCGACATTTCCAAAGCTTAAATTTAATCTTACGATAAAATGAAAAAATATTATGTATTCGACCATTTTTTTGCGAAAAAAATATGTTGGGTAATTTTGTGACAAAAGTTATTGATGAAATTTTTTGAACAATGAATTTAAACTATTTAATGAATTTCTTCTTAAATTGAAACATGGTTATTACAGTTTCAAAATATTATACAAATAATTTAATTCAGAATAATGGGGATGAGTTTGCAACAAGGAATAGCAATATTGTAAGAATTGCTAAGTATCATAACATAGTTATAAATATTTTATGTTTACTCAATACATCAATAAAAAAATATTAAGAAAAAACAAGTATTTTAGGTTAATAAAGCATTAAAAAAAAAACTCGAATTTGTCGCACAGTTCTAGCGATACACAACACAGTCAGCCTTCAGGAAAAATATAAACACAAAGTTGGGAAAAGTTCCGTTCGTAAAAAAAGGCCACCCCCATTTTTCATGAGATTTTTTACGTCGTGAAGTTTCGGCAAACTTTTCGCACCCCTGCGGCAGAAACTTTATTCGAAAGTCGAATTTTTCATCGTTATGTTGTATCTGAGGTATAAACGTCCTGTCGTCGGCGCCTCGATAAATAAAACGCAGATGAATGATTTTTAAAAACAAAAGGCAAAGTCGTTTTATACAAATATTAGCATCAGTAAAATTAAATTTATTTGTATACACAATCTGTGACATGAAATAATTAGGCGACCAAGTCGAATCCCTCACTAAATATGAAACATCCAGTATATTAATGCTGTTATCTGATTTATAACATTGCTGGAATATAATCTATTTTTTAACATTATGCAGACGTGAATCTTGAACATTGTAAAAAATACCAGTGACATTGTTTCTCAGCAAGTTGATAATGACAACACAAAGCTGATTAGTTTATGATTTTAAAAATGCTGATGGCATAAAAGATATTTTCAACAAGGCTGTAACTTAAAGAATACTAAAAATCCGATTTAAATTATTCTTTAAAGATAATTATTCTTATATATTCTGAAAAAATATTTAAATATAATAATTTTCATTTAACAATTCCATAAACATTTTCTCACAAGCGAGAGAAAAAATCATATTATCAGATTACGAATTTCAAATGAATGTACATATTTTATAATTATTAACATATTATAATTAAAATATACAATTTAATATGTGGTGAAATCTTACAGAACCTTTCAAGAAAGAGTTCGCTCATGTGTGATCGAAATAAATAGTAGTGTGTTTGGCGATTATTAAAGGACCAAGAGTGAGATACGTCCAAAATAATGAAAACATAATAATAATAAACTCATACGCAATTGCTCGATATTTAATATCGTACCTATGTGCTGCGTAATAAACGAGTTCCGAGATTTTATATACTGAGTGAAAACCGATTTATCATCGATGAGAAGTCCATATGGTACGATAGTTAAAACCTTTATACATTTCACGACACTACTATGTAGGTAAATAGTTGATCTCGTATTCGTAAGGCATAAGATAAGAGACGAGTAAGCTTCATTGCAGTCCGGTGGTAAGGGACACCCAAATAACTATTAACGGGGGCGAATGAATCGGACTAAATCTTTAGGGTTGCGGGTGGAAATTAAACTGGTCAGAAAGGGAAGGGGTGGCACAGCAGATAGCGAAGTACCCCTCTTATATTATCATTCCAAACTCCGCGACAAACTCTGGTATGGTGAGCCGCACCGCGCCGAATGTCAGTGAATGTCAATTATTTGGATAATAATTAAGACAGATATTTCTTATTTCAAATAAATAATCATGTCAAAAACGTTTTTTATAAGTGAAAAACAATCGAGTCAGAATAAGCTAATAATAGCGAAACAGCAAGCACGCAGTAGCAAATATAAGGACGGTTGGATACGAAAGTTAGTAACTGATTCCAATACTCTGAATACGTATTTATTTACGATTCTTAGTAGGCCATGCAATTTGATCACAGCACGACAGGAAAACCAAATCTAATATATAATTAACGACCCGAGTCGTTAATGACAAAACGTATAGAAATGTACAAAATTGAAACGATTTAAAATTGATGTTGATCGAAGATACATCGCGAGCCGAGTGCTGCAAGGTTCTATGTCAGTGGTTCTTAACGGGGGCGTTTAGAAGTCTGGGGGGACGTTTTTAATTTTTCAGAATTTGGGGGGCGCTGTAGGATTGCGAGGAGGCGATTGAGGATTTCAAATTCGTGAGCTAAAAAAACGAATTTCGGAGATATTTTGGGTAAAAGTATAGGGAATTGAGGAATTCAAATTCCTCGGTGAGGGGGGGGGCGTTAGATAATGTTGGATAATTTATTTCTGCAAAAGGGGGCGATTCTTTCAATACGGTTAAGAAACACTATTCTATGTGGACAGCCGCAGCAAAAAAGATTCAGGCATTTGAAATTTTGAATGCTTGTATTTTGAAAATTGTAAATGTTTCCAAGTTTCTTTTTGATTGTATATACAGTCTGCGCAAGAATGTTTCGCGCACCTTACGAAAATTCAGTTTTGTATTTTAAAATGTCGTTTAAGAGAATACACGTATCAAATCTTAATAGATTGCGGATAAACAGAACATAAATGAACACATCCAGTTAATTAACTAGTCGTATAATAGTTAAGTATCACTGAAGGCGGTCGAAATCTCAAAGCGATATAATTCAAATACGCTGCGAACGTCCAACTTTTTAACAGTTTTTCTTCTTTCACGGCGCGTTGTGGCGGGGGCGATAGGGGAGGCTTTCAGTAAAAGAAGTTTGAAAAGTATCGCGTCCCGACCACAGCCACCGCGCGCCCTTAACTTTTTAAGCATTCTTAATTAAAAGCAGACAGAATTAGTTCAACGCTGAAAGAATCTAAATCATCGAACTTTACATTTTATAAGAAAAATGATCTTTACCAGCGCATTGCGCGCCATCGATTATAAATAATTCAAGACGTAAACATCCAGTTTTCGCAAAATATAATAGTTAATCAGTACTTGTCTTTCGAAATTATTTCTTGGGAAAAACGATTAAAAGTGCTGTTTGCCAGATCAGCAACAAAAAGTACACACTAGATATAAAACGCAAGATAAAGATACTTAATAAATAAATGTTTATTTAGTATGTATACATCAACGGTACAATCGCCTGAGAATCCTTATCGATTTTTTAACAGTTTAGCAACATTTCAAATATCTATCATTCTACGCGGAAAACTATTTCAATTTTACTTTCGACATAAAACACTTCGATTGAAGAAAAAGATTGTGGATAACAACTGGTAAACGTAAAATATTTAAAATCGAACTGACAAGATATTCTCAATAACATCGCGATGGATATGTCGAAAACGAAGGTCGCCGATTGTGAAGGTCTCTCTCCGTTAAAAAATCTTTACTTCCGTGCGAGAAAGAAAAACTTTTCCCACCCGACAACTTACTTTACTCGGCAAACTACTACTCCCTCACTCACTTTAGTTCACTTTACTTGAATTTAGTTTATTTAGTTCGGGGCTGCAGAGCCGCCGCGCGCTTTTGCTAAACTTTCGACTCTTGGAGGCTTTGTAAGTATACACGCTTTTTGTTTGAACGTCTGAACAAACTTTTTCACCGTCTAGTCGTTTACCTGCTCTAGATTCGAACTGCGTATTCCATGCGATCCAACAGTTACTTCGCGGTTGTGGAGGTATCAAACTACCACTACCTAATGCAAAATAACCATAACTGATAATTTATAGTTAGTGGGTAATCGCATTTAAATTTATAAATATGTATGGATATTTTGAATTATCAAACGTGCCAAGTAATTATATACCAACTGTTATTTCTTTTTATTTATTGATTTGGCATTTACTTGGTAGAACTCCATTTTAATAGGGTAAAAATATCAAAGTATAAAGCATAGTTCTGACGACGGCGAAAGCCGAAATAGCTATCAATGTATAACATATAAAAAACTGTAGAACTGAAATACTTTGATATTTTTACCCTATTAACTGTTATTTCTATAATATTCACCGTATAATAAATTGTGAGAAATATGTGGATTTGTCAACATTAAAAACAGCCTTATTAACACTTTTGATTCTTTTGCATTGGTTGGACGATATAGAATATGAAAGCTTTCTTACAATACGTGTTTTATTCTAGAGTGTATCACTCAACACAACATTGCTATTGTGTTATTAGTAATGCGATGTGCATGCAATTGTTATTTTAGATAATCATATACAGATAAACAAAGATTCATAACTGCTGATGAAAGATGAATCTATAAAAGAATCAATCTGAAAAAATACTAAACCATCTTAACTTCAAAACTGAATGAACACAGTAACGATAATCTTCTAAGCTCTGAGCACTAAGTAACATGCCTGATACTTTATTGCTATGCATATAGTTACCACAAATACGCAACTCAAAGTTCCGTATCGCGCAGGATTAGCGTATTCGACTCAACTCGCACCCCGTTCATAATATTATCTATCTCACTTCCGTCCACCCGCCACTTACCCCCGAGCGCCCCATCACCCCCCAAACAGCCCCCGGGAAAGTTCGAACGGCGCGGCGCAAACTTTCGAAGCTGTGTGACACTGCTAAACTTAGTAGAGGGGTCGCTCCGCTTTGCCGGCCAAACTTGCGCCGATTTCATATTAATGTAACAAACTTGAAACGAATACGGCAGACTATGGGTAAAGAAGAGATGGGGTGGATTTGTTCAAGATTCCATCCATCAAGTAATAATAATTAATGGGTAATTTAAACTTTTCAAACATTTTTTCGTCAAAAAATGTTTTTGTCCAAATTTTGCGGAGCCAGAAAAAACTCAATTATATATTAAAACGTTATTCGAATATTAGACGTGACGTATATAATCAAAAGTAGAACTTTGCCATTGAAGGTATTCGAAAACTTTTTTAAAAAATTATCAGCAGTTCACTAACTTTTAATTGGCTGGCATATGGCTATATGGTAATTATTTTAAATATGCATAATATAAAAACGACGATATTACTAGTTGTTACTGAAAACGGAGGAAATGCTGAGGGGAAATGCGCTTCGGGAAGTTTGGTCATTAGCTATTGTCGGCATAACTTTTGTCAGATACTCGCCTTGTATCGACTTTCGACAGTAATAAGTCACATGTGCTTACGTGTTAAATAGCCAATTAATTACACATACATTGTCAACAATGAATATTTAAATTTCCGTTAAATGAAAATCTCAAATTCCATCTGGGTTAAATGAAAACCGATTACTCTTGTGCATATAATATATATACGATATAATCATATATGATCAATAAAACCAACAAAATTACACAATACCGACAAAAAACGTCTTAAATAATTATGTACTTAAAAACACAACGCAAAAAACAGCGAAGTTTAGTCATGGATCCATGATTCAAGAGTAATTTCTAGCGAATAATGAAAATGGTAATTAAATAGTTATGATGAAGACAGTATACGTGATTTGATTGAATTTGAGTTCACTTGGTGCGTTTAAGACACAAAGCGGTACATGCATTATTAGGTCGATTCAATGTAATAATGGCAATACTGGTAGTGTTGTTATCGAAATAATATCGAAATTTTATATTTCAAACATTAGATTCAAAGTTTAGAACAGGCAAGCCCAAAAGCTTGGCCATATTGAAGATTTCGTGTGACCTTTCGAGGTTTTCAAATTTCTATACATTTTGGATTTTTATATTGGTAAAATACAAAATATTATGCTTGAAGAATTTCTGAAATTATCAATGTGCGTTATAGCTGCATTTGGCACCACATATCGCTGCAAGTAATTTTATCAAAGTTGAAAATCGTAAAATCGAAGTGTCAAAACAGGTCGACATATGAAAATTTAACTAATGTACTGTGATGCGCGACGTCCAAATTACCGGTCGACATCAATAAAAAATAAATGGTAAAAGGATTTTAACAATGGTATATGTTTATCATTAATTAAAAAATATATTATTATTAAGTCTTAAAATATGTATGCGTGGCCCGCCCATCAGAGACATGCATTATTTTATTTGGCCCACGAAATGATTTCAGTTGGGTATCCCTGGTTTAGAACATGAATAAAGATATATATTACAATTGAATATGTAAATGAGCACGGATATTGGAAGTATATTCAAATTACTCAGCGGGACACCAATGTTCGCTTGTGGAACACCGGTTGGCGATCGCTGCTCTAATTCCATCCAACTAGCGAAAGCACTCAACTCCGAGACCTATGAATTGTAATATATTGCTTGACATGAATTCGACAGTACAGTCAACCATTAAATAACACGGAGAAGGTTCCGTGGTTAAGAAAATCGTAATACACGGTCGGATCACTCACTATTCTTATATTGTTTACAAGTGTAATCGAAAAACTTTATAGCATGGCATCCCCCGAAGTCTGACGATTCATCTCGATATTTTAAGATCGTTTTGTAAGAAATTATTCGTTACAGCATACAAATAGTGTGCCTTATCCTATCACTTACCTAACTTGATACACACAAAGGGTAAAATAATAAAATAGTTCAAAGATCACACTAAAAGTTGTGTTAACGAATAAAATCCGTAGTGCGCCACTGGTGTACAAAGTTTAAAGTTAATAATAGTGAACAGTGTGAACACGTTAGCAAACGGAAGTAAATGAAGAAGGGCACTTCTAGTAGGTGGAGATGGCATGGTACTTCAGAGATTAACAATGTAAACGTCAGTATTCGGGAGTAGTATTAACAAGGATTAGCCAATAAGGATCATTAGGAAATACACAACAAAAGAACGTGTTTAATTCACACATTCACTTAAAGTTAGGAACGATTCACGCCTCGATAATGATTTGTAGCATTTGTAGCACAGAATCTTTTAAGTTTTACCATAAGTTATGCCGTTATACCCCACCAAAAATAGAACTTTATTTCACACAATCCACTCTTTAAATGCAATGTTTTAAAGATTAGCTGTACCGAAAAAAATAAAACTGTAATAGGAGTGAATGTGCTTCTCGGAGGATTGTCAAATATTTTTAATTTGATACGGCATCAAGCTATCACCATTTTTGGACGGTCTTACATGTGATTGTGTGGAGTATTTCAGACCGTTCAAAATAAGTGTTATGCACGCGGGAATAGCACCGCAGAACAATGATTAAATAGATGTTGGTTCGCTTAATTGCATAGAAGAGGTAGCAAATTACCTTGACTAACTTACGATAATATTACGTTTTATTTTTATTTTACTATCGTGATAACTCGTTCAAGTATATATAGATAGACAAGTATATGTAAACCAACAAACAAAACGTTTAATTTCAGTTCTGACAGAGGCGTTTTGTCGAAAAAGGTATCGAAAATATTCGACAAACCGTTATAAAACTACATATACGTGGCATGTCAATACATCAATCATTTCACTGAAGGGTCTATGAATTAATGTGGAATCCAACATCACCTACGGATGAAAAATAGAGGTTAATCTAAGACTGTGGAGTCGAGTGATTTTCCCAGAGTCGGAAAAATTACGACTCCGACCCATTTTGTAAAAAAATCATTAGTCTATTCATCACATTGATTGGTGAATTGATGACTATATACTACAAATAGCCTATTAATTACAATAATCTGATGATATATAAGTTAAACGGAAATGATTGAGAAAAGTCTTTGGAGATGGAGTCGTATTTTTTTTTCCACGACTCCACACCCCTGTGTATAACATTAAACATAAGAATTCGTAGAATCACGAGACTTTTAATTTAGGCAATGATAACTCTCGCCTATTAAGTTGTATTGTTGTATGCATTACATTTCACGCTCGCTTGACTACGAGGTCGTCCGTGAAAATGCGAACGAGAAAATTTGGGTTACGTTTCCCAGCGTGTACAGAAACAAAACTTACCCTATAAATGTATATGTAGAAAATACACTTCTAATAAACCATGAAATATGTTGATATCGCAATAAAGCGAATTTAAAATAAAATTTGAAACATTTTAAAATTCGTCATGTTGCACTTATGGTTTGGCAATCCTTTGTACGTTTAGCAACGCGGCAACAGGAAAGAAACAGTATCCTGTGGCCAGATAACAAAAGCTAAGGTTAAAAATGCTTTTAAAAAACACCCCCATTTCCCAATAAGGGAATGAATTAGAGGTCATCGGTCTTTACGATGAAAGGGTTATACAGTCGAAGAGAAAGAGACAACACGACATCAAAGCACCATCGGGTGACTTATCCCGGGGGTGGGTCAATCGATATCACAACGCTGTTTTCGCTCTAAAATACCGTAGTGGTCACTATTCCATGTAAGCCTCGTAATGGTTGTATTGGTACAAAGTGACTGCACTATCCGAAATATATAAGTTAATGTGTTGCCTTAGGCATCAAATTAATTTGCAAGTATCGAGAAGATGAACTAAGCTCCGAGCAACGCCTTAATTATTTTTTTAAACTATGGTATTACACAGCCAACTGTTCTAAATCATCGTCAAATAATTTTAAATCACTCGAGATCAACTCGAGACGTGTTTTCATATACAACCAAATCCAAAAGATCGCGATGACATGCCTAAATGAGAAAACAATGATGACCTTACTTACTGCTAAGCTACATAAACCGACCTTTTTTCAGCATTAATTAATCACTCACTTGTGAATTTTTCCTTTGCATTCGTAAATTAAGGAATAATTGAGAAAATATTACCGGCTATTATCACGACAATGGGAATAAATATTTGCAACGTGCATTATACATAAATGCTAGGAACGGTGGGTAGTAGTGGTGTATTATAATTGCGACAAGACTCTAACTAACTAAAGTAATGATACTTAAGTAATGGATAACAAGTTTTTTAGTGATATTTCTTACAATAAGTTAATTACTAGAATAAAAGTGAATCTCGATGTGTTGACATGTTCTTTCGTGATTAACCGAAGTATATTGGCTTATAGAAATACTAACTATGCACGTTTCAAGTAAATACATTCTATAAAATAAAATCAATATCAGGACATATCGACCCGTAATAGGCAGAAAATCGTAACCGACAATTTATAAATTGTACATAAGGTTTTCTTTTTTAATTAAGTTCGAAAAAAGAATTCCGGTTAGTAAATAGTAATATATGGTCAATGCCTATCCTGATATTATAATAAAATTGTCTGACTACTTTCAGTTCTCTATATCAGCGTTTCTCAACCGGAGTCCACGTGGAACAAACGATAACAACTCAAAAACACTAAAATGTACAGGCCCTAAAAAAGATCAGGCGATTGAGATAACGCTCTATTTTTTTACTCTGATGTCTTAGGCGATATTGAATTATTGGCTTAAAACGCAATTTACCGAATTGTGTCGCTCAAGTTCTTTTGCCGATTATGGGTCGATATCATAACCGTAGAATGCTATTTTGATACATTGGACACAATGAAAAGATCATAAATATGCATCCACTTTTCCTCAGTCCAACTGGTTATACTTTTGATACGCCATCGTCTTCGCATGCCGGTCTAATGAAAACGAAGTCTCCGTCTCACGACTTCCATTCCACCCTCGCAGCGTAATAAATATTCATAATTCTGAAACTTACTTCGAAACTTGTCCCCCCTACCTCTCACTTATATCACCCCCTCGGTTGACAGTTAAACGAACCAAGTCGTTGTTTCCATTCGCGATTTTCTCCGCCTCCCTCAATCCGTTGCCATTGTTTTAAAATGCATTTTCTTGCAACAACGCATCAAGTGAATCGACTTCATACGACATGCACAAATGACCATTTTCAAGCGTTCGTAACGACTCGAGTGTGGACTGTTCAGCAAAATTGTATATACATATACCAAAAAAAAAATGATATATTATATTTACCTGATGCAAAAGGCAGAATATATCCGGCAGTGGTAGACAAATGAACCAAAGATACGTACAACAAATATTCGTTAGATGATTTATCGACTGTTATATTATTATGTCTGACTAGATTATAGTTGTAGACAGTGCAATGACATTATATAGTACAAATATTAGGCGATTCGCCGCTTCCAACTTGTTATCATTTGACGAAACCTATCATTCTGCGACTTAGTCTCGCACCAAACAACAAGAAGTCTCGAAGAGAAAAGTTAAAGGCGCCTCGCAAGCCACCACCCTCCCCGTCCTCTGGTGTATGCGCGTATTTCCCAGCGCACCCACCTTCCCTCCGATCCCCGTCATCGTCGGTTAAGTCGAAGCAAACTAAACTTTGCCGCGTCGAACAACTTTTCGGATTACTTTTCTTGCCCGAAATTGTTATAATTTCTTTTGAATAACTTTGCGGCGTTTGTTATTAGGGCGGCCGATTCTTCTTCTGTGTTTTGTATAGCATTTTACTGAAAAAAAGAGTATTATTGATAACTCAATTCAATTGTTTCATTGCTTCTTATTCAAAGGCATTTGTTATAATCGGTGCATTTTTAGCGTATTAAGTTTTCAAAGCAATAGTAAGTTATAGCCATATAGATTTCAGGCTGAGAAATATATAACTGTGGTGGCTATCTTTACCTAGCATTAGAGTATTTTGTAAATAATAACTAAAAGCATATAGAAATGATGAAAATTAATATAACGGGAAACGTTGCATTATCCGTTGCGAATTCCAAAACAAATAACGTTCGGTCGCTTTATCATATGCATTAAATGCAAATTGATAAATTAGGCATGTATGTATGCATCCAGATAATGTGTTACCTTTATTAGTAGAAAAATTCAAAAGGCTTCTACACTAATAAGATCAAAAACGCAAACATCACAAAGAGATATAGAAGGGGTGCGTACTATAAATGTACATTTTATGTAGTTGTCAACCGAAAATACTTAATCCAGGACGCAGGACAGCACAGAATTGGTAAATACAGGCAGGCGAAGGAGACACGTGCGACCAACGCATGCTGTGTAATATGCATATGCATATTACACAGCATAATAAATCTTCTAATGTGTTTTGAGAGTAGTGTTTATGAGAAGTATTTTACAAACAAAGTTAGGTCCACACTTGATTCATTAGTTCCTCGATCATTTTCGCGACAAAATCTGTGCCGGACTAAAACGGAGCGCAGTTTATTTAGCCAAACACTGGCTGGTTACAGGTTATTTTATAAGGCATGTTAAATAAAAAAATATATATATTAAATCAACGCAATAAAAAAAATCCATTGCATGAATATACCGTTGTACATAGCAATGTGGGCCGTATGTATCTACGGGAAAAAAATCCAGCTACGGTTGCTACTCGCAGTAAACAAAATGACCCAAAAACATAATCTATAAAAAAGACTTATCGCACATCTTCGGTCACAGATCGTTACATATCGTGTTAAATTTTCTTTTGTTCCACCGAAGCCGAGACGGATGCAGAAAGCGATGAGGCGGGAAACGGCTGCGGTCACGCTGTGCCTACTCCGCGGCCGGAGACACGAGCACTTTCTCATTTGTATGAAGAGCCGCAACTGGCTTTATATATTTTGGTCATACTTAGTCATATTACTGTTAGCTACCAGGCACCAAATTTGCAAGGCAATTCTATTGCACCGTAATTCAAGATTTGTATGATTTTTTTTTTTGAATACTGATAAGAATTTTGACCGAGAATTGCTGTTATCAAAGTTTAAAACGTGTGGTATTTATAGAAATGATAAAACTGGTGTGAATCACCCGCCGTACACTTATCAATTATTTAGCAAGTCATGTAAATGCCTGTCCTACCTATAAAACATCAACGAACGGTTCCATGTTGGATAAACATATTGTATTTATTGCACTTCGTTCACGTTTTTGAAGCTAGTAAAAATGATTGCATTCCATAGAAGAAAATTACATACTTTAACGACAATCGTATGAATCCAGCGAATGCCACTTCTTTCAAAATGTATACTATTATTTTGATCAATTGTGTACACTTAAATAATATATTTTGTCGAGCCCGAGGTGCGGTGATCAACGACGTAAGCTTCCGTGACGGATCTCTCCGGTTTAAGTCCCAGTACGAGCAGCAATTTTTCAATCGATTTCTGTTTAAAGGCATGAATGTTTGTGATGTCTACAAATTCACTTCCACACTTTCCATCTTAAAATTACGGGGTGTGACGACAGCGATTATTTAACTGTAGTCATGTTCTAGGCATATCTCTGAGCAACTGAGTAACGAGCGTTCTCTTAGAAAAACTTGTGTTGATATACCCTCCATTGGGAGGCCATATGCTCTACATTGGGAGCAGACATGGATAAAAATATAGTCATCGTTTTCTACTACTAAGTCTCCAAAATCAACGAACTCGAGTTTTATTACATTCAGCATTATTTTAATGTTTAAAAAAGGTTCAAATTATCAATGCACTAATTGTGAAGTAAAAATGTTACATAATAATTATTTACCTCATCATACTTTAGGTGAACTATTCTCAAATTGATTTAAACACTGTCTCAATGAAAAGAAGCAAAATCCTGCAAAAAAAAAACATACTCAGTATTCATTATTGAAAGACTTTCCCCTGTACCGACAATATTTACCAACAAGAAAACAAAAACCTAAAAAAATGATTAAAACGACAAAAGAAAAAACTTGAAATACATAATACGAAATGATTGTAATCATTATAGGTACGGCGGATTCACTTTTACGTCACTCACTTTGTCGTTAAAATCATCCCTCATAAATAACAAGTATTTGCGGCTAACTTAATTTTTGTTCCAACTGAAAAAGGTTCTCCAAGCAGCGAAACGCTGCAAGTTAGCAAAGAAAAATATGCCATCAACAAAAATATACAATAATGTCCGAATTTATGTTATTCCATCCAACATTCAGCTTTTAAATGGACCTTTCAGCATTGAGATAATATGTACCAAGTCATCTAAATTAATAACATTAAAGCGCCTCACTTGGGGGACAAAATACAATGAATAGTGCAAATAATACGATACGAATATATAATTTAACTAAAAAAAGATTAGTTGCATCCTTGAAAATACCGTTTAGAATCCGTATTGAGTGTGATCCATAAAAAACGAAGTTTATTTTAGAAGCGAGTTGCCGTGGGCAGCAAATCAATCTCGATACCGGCCGCGGACAAAGAGGTGCGCATAAATTATTATTGAACACTCCGATTTACGTAATAATTTTGTTCTTCTGCGAAATTATAAATGCCAACAACGTGGACATAATAAAAACCGCGGTTGTAAACCAGCAATGCGTGAACGCTCACTCACAGAGCATATAAAATTGTAGGTACGGTGCCAAGTTAACATCCGGAGTCTGACGAAACGTCATAACATTAAATGTGCATTCGTGATAAATATAATATTGAGGAAAATATTTTTTTAATTAAAATAATTATTGGAGGGTTGATAATCAAATTTTCGATAGGAACTCGATCAAAATAGTACATTCGTGTCTTTCTGGTACCATATTGTATGTTAGATATGAGAAAACAGTATGTTCATTCGATGGATTCGTTGGTTAGAAAGTTTGTTTTCATTTATTTTTCAATTGAGAATTAAACTAAATATAAAATAATTAGTCAACCAACTATGCCGTAACGCGTGTTTTTTTATTATATTCAGATTATACATATAAGATTGACCACTCGCATTCAAATCTGAGCCTAGCAGCAAAAATATGCAATAATTATTGCCAATTATCGCCGAAATATAATGTCACAGGTTACGACTAAATAATTTTCCATGTATCGTAATTGGTTATTAATCAAAAAGACTGACTACCTCTGCAGAAACACAAAGTAAGAGGAAAGCCGAGACACGTTCCATACACATATTATAGATACAATATGATGTATGCCTATGTATAAAAATATATAAATATAGACAGCTTACGCTTATCGTATTTCAGGCGGCAAAAGCATTAGTATTTGCAATACCGGTTAGAACCAGTATAGCGTAGCCACACACGGCTTTGGTAATCAAATCACACTACAATTTCCAACTCTGATATTACAATAATATTAATTACGAAGAAAATATAATTAAGAATAGTGAAATATTACTAGAATGATTCATAAACAAAAAAACTTAAAGTATCATCTGTTTCAAGTATTATTTACTGCTGTTTATTTTCAAAACCCTAGATATATAACACCAATATTTAATAGCCAAAGGCAGCGTTACCTACATAATTAATCAAAATACAACTTATTAAAAAATTTCGAAATACGGTTGGTGTAAAAAAAAAATGACTCAGCTCTTATCAAAATATTTGAATCGCGAAAAGATACGCTCAACAAATTATTCAAATAATAATATGATAATTTCACAACATCTCGCAAATGGATATAGAATGATAATGTATTTGAGTAACCGGTTTTCCATCACTTAGGTACAGAGGTAGTTATTGCTATTAATAAAATGATAATTTACATAACGCTGGTCATCTCATCAGCAATTACGCGAAACTAGTCACAGTTTTGAAAATACGTTTTCTATTCGGCGATATGGACATCTAAGCTTCGTTGGATACATTTTTACTTAACAACTTTTTTATCAATTACATATGCGTTATTTATGCACTTCGATGACGCTTTCTCAGAGTTTCTTTTTGCGTTTTGTCAAATAAGCGCTCATTTTCGTTTGATACATTATTCCTTGACATAATTGTATTAAATACATTGTCGTTTTGTATGTATGTACTTTGATGATAATTTCTCAAAGCCACATGCTTCACACGGAATGGCACAACCAGGCTAAAGTGACACGCCTGGTAATTATTACAAGATTCTAGTGGCACATTGTTGTTGCTACGCCGCAATATAAATCCACGTGCGTACTTACGTATAATAAGAGTACCATGGATTCATATAAATATGTGATTGCTTTTTATTTTAAAATAAAATTCTATTCATAGATAAGTGAATAAAATTAGCATAGCAAACGCAGATGATTTGCAGACACACACATACATCCTAGTCGATATGGATACACACACATTCAAAAAAAGTATGCTAAAAGTAGATCTGTATACATTCGCCAGCGCAATGGAATGCAATGCGAAATAGGACAAAATATATGACTTACTAGTATGCGTACCAAAACAAAGATAAGATTGGCGCTATATGTTCGTGGTAGAAGTGAGTATTAGAAAGTTGGTGGCCATAGATTGTCTAGTTAAAACCTTTAGGTTGGCTCCACACGATAGAAACTGATCACTTCGAACACCAAAAGCCTCCACGACACTATTTATTAATGTTTAAGATTTGCCATTTCATATCAATCAAACATTGCTATGTAAAGCAATACTTCCCTAAATATGGTGGAAAGTGTCATTTTTTTGTGTTTAAACATCGAAAACTTAAGTGAAAATGTCCTATTCATTCGGTAAGCGAGGAGGATACAGCAGCTCTCGAAAAGGATGCATTAGGTAGCATTACTAATTATTGAATAAGGACATAATACACTTGGTTGAAACGGATTTTTAGCATTAAAATAATTTAGAGCTATTTTTCTACATTTTAAAGTACTTCCATGTATACATTGGAAATTCGATTATTCCTCGCTATATGATTTACCTTAAAGTAAATATGTTTTCACAGTTACATAGTTTAACAAATATGCACGGGATTAACAAGATTCCATTTTAGTTCGTGATATCTGTCAGCGTTGTTAGGAAAAACAACGGCCGAGAATGCAATAAAACGAGCGGGGAAAATAAAAGCGTACGAGAATAAATGCACAATAACCGAATCACCTGTCCGAAGGTTGTCATTTGCACTCGACTGGAAGTCGTTTACTCGCAACTAGATTGAGAACACCATCAGGCCGGAGACTAGTTAAAGACAACTCGTTTCCGTTAACAAAATATCAATCAGAAAATATAACATATTATAGATCAATTTGCATTGGAATTTCTTTATGAATTAATGTATTTGAACATATTTATTTATATTATAACTGTAAGTGATTCTAGCATCGAACGTATTATACAATCTACGTTAAAATCGACACTATTTCGGACAATGTAAATATAATACGAATGCCAAAAACTGATACATTTCTTAAACAAAATAATGATTTTGTAAAATTAAAAGAACATTAAGTGATGGATCATAAACCCGACTAATTATATCGAACGTATTGTTGGAAAACTAGTTTCCATACATATTGACAGAAGTATGTCGTAGTTTGCCGATGACAGAAAAGACAAAATAAAGTTTGCAAGACTTGCACAAAATTTACCAACGCTGCAGATAGGTTATAGCAATAAGCAATATTTATTTTCGCTGACACGTAAATTATCATGAATATGCATACCTATGACAAATATTATAATTTTATGGTGCGTGCGTTTTGTTTGTTTTGTGCTGATATGACTTTGTTTGGTTTAAAAAATGATTCATAAGCACTTGCTTAGCAACATAGTAATATCTCAGTATTACTCAATACAAGGTCCGCAATCATTCAAATAATAATGTATGCGTGACATGACGGAAGACCTATCCATTTTTATTTTAATATTTTGATTGCCGCTTTACATTTTAACATTGGGTCTTTTCGCTACCTATTTTTAGGCTATGATGTTAAATGTATTTATAATTAAAAAGCTCTTTCTGTGAGAGAGTCGCTGAATAAAACCACTATTCTAGAGATCCGCTATTATATATTAGAATACTTTAGTAAAAACAGGGACACCGATCTGACTCGGAATTGCGATGGCGAAACGAGCCATACGCAATCCTGACAGTTCTACTACGCGTAACTTAATAATAGTTTTTTTACAAACAGGGATTTGTTTTATATATATTTCATACATGGTACAATTTTACACTTCCAATCACATATTTATAAAAATGAAAAAAAAAAGTTATTGTCTTACATTTTATGTGGAGAATTCATTAGAAAGTAACAATTATTCGCCAGTGGTACTCAATAAGTTAAAAGGCATTTAATAATTAGAACATGATTTTGTAAGGGTGTGTCTATCAATAAACGCTTTAATTCAATGGTATAAATCTGTATACATAAACCAAGGCTTGAAATGATAATCCGCGATGTAGGTATATCTGTGCTTAACAAAAACATGTGGCTAGTCTTAAATAATATTTTTAATCGGTTTTTATCAGTTGAAGATGATCTAGTAATCTACTAATAAACTAGTCCTGAACATGTGGAATAAGTAAAAAAAAGTTTTATTTTTTAATAGTCATTTTACATCGACAGCAATAAGAAATATAATCCAAAAAATAAACAAATCTTGAGATCGGTTATTTTAGAATTGGAACATGTATTATGAAATTACATCGATATTACCCCAGTTAATAAATAACGTTAAATTAAAAAGATATTCCGATGTGTCCATAATAAATCTACAGCGAAAGTTAATTGCGGCAAACGACAACTCTGTCGAGATGTTTGTTCTAGGGATAAAACATTGTTGCATGCCGTGTGGACAAAAGAAGAATAAGATCAGTGAGGCGAAGAGGGTCGCACAGAGAACGCAGTGACAGAGGAGGGTGGCGGGTGGACGTAACAAAGCGAAAAGAAGAAAGACGAGAGAAAACGAAAAAGTCGGCCGCCTATTGATTCAGCGCGCCCACGCCACGCCGCGGTCCACCAGGACGAGGGTGAGGGGGGCCTGGTCCTGCGCTGCTATTCCATTCAACGAGGCGCCGAACTTCAACTTTGTCTTTTGAAAAACCGTAGAAACGGTTTATCAGCTATTAACTTAGATATCTGTCTGAGAAAAGGGAAAAAGAATTTATGCGCGTATTTTCACAAATCATAATAATTCAATAAAACAAAATGATACTGAAAACAACTACTGAAAATAGACAAAATGAAAACATACAAAATTCTATAGCTACATGGACAACTAAAAGTGTGAAATATATATTTTCATTATGTTTATAATCGCATTAATAAAAATATTTTAGATTATTCTTACACTAAAATATTTGCTCATTTGGCCATGAACACGGCAATTATCTGATTTTGCCTAACAACTAATTTTCAGCTAATACTTTCAACACGTTACATTAAAGTCTCAATAAAATGAGTTTGGATTTAACGAACAAAATATCTGACCGTCCGAAGACGATTAAAGAAGTTTTTCTTTGCGTTTTAATATTTTTTTAACTTTAAACTTAGATACATGGAAATAATGTTAATTTTCGAAAACAAAATGTTGCCGATTTGACAGCAGAAAACTTTTCTATGACTTAGTTTTCATATATACCTTATCTTTTATTAAGGTAAAAATATCAAGGTATTTCAGTTCTACAGTTATTTATATGTTATATGTTGATAGCTATTTCGGCTTTCGCCATCGTCAGAACTATGCTTTAAACGTAAATTTGCTCAGCTATATATACTGGCTAAGAAGAGATACACAATGCATCATATTATTCACTCTAACATACTAATTCAAATTTTAATTACTTATCTTTTATCCTTCCTTATTGTATAAAATCACATATTTTCAACTCCATTGAAGGACTTTGTTGTGCAGTTTAATATATTAAAAAAAAAACCTTCGGAAAGCCCACTTTTATATAAACGGCTTTAACGGACAGCCCTCATTCGTATTTGTCCGTTATATCGAGGTTCCACTGTAGTTACTAGTTTATAAATATATATATCTATATAAAATTGACATAACTTCGGTCTCCTCTAAAAAAAAGTTTCTTGGATGCGCAGCCCGACAACCTTGGAGCGAACTAAAAAAGAAAAGTTAGATTGGAATAGCGAAAAACTTTCGATGAAATGAAAAGTTGCCGAGGAGGCTGTTATTTTGTTATGCGATGTGCTCACATTCGTCGAACGTGAAACATAACAGCCCACTTGGGTACTGTTGATAATAATTATTATGTTACATGGATTATTTACAATTATTATGATTTTTCTCATACCTTATATTGGACAACTGGCTGTTTTCGAATTGACAACCATACAAAAAAGGTTTAAATTTTAATGATTAACGATTAACCCTCCAAGGACGAGCGTGACCATATGGTCATAGTAAACACCGCTGTCTATTGATCCCTCTATTCATCCTTTTTCTACCTGAATATCGTTTTTTTTCACTCATATTTGGTTGAGAAGGGCACAGACTTCAGTTAGCCATCAGCCGCGGGGACAGAAACGGCCACCAAAAGCACATGCGATTTTTTGAATTTCGGTTTTTTTAAATGAAATTTTTGAAACTGTTAGTTGTTTTTTTTTAATCAAAACATCAAATTATTTACAGTTATTTTGCTAATATATTTTTATTGAAATTATGTTCATCTAAAGAAGTTAAATTGTATATATTTTAAAAAATTCACGTTTGGCTATTTTTCAACCCCGAATAAACGTTTGCGTGCCCACACGGTCAGGCTCGTCCTTACTACTATCCGTAAACAATATTACACGATAATAAAAGGATAAGCATGACCATATAGTCATGCGGGGTTTCTATACAACGACTTGGCGTTTCTTTTTTTTTAATTTTTGTTAGGAATAAAAGTTATCCGTGTTTTCAATAAGGCTTAGAAAATATTGTTTTATCAAAAAAAAGCTCTCGTCTCTGGGGGTTAATATTTTATAAATATATTTTTTTAATTTCATTCACATTGTAAGATCATTGAGGTTTTTGGTATAGCTAAGACCCAATACAATTCGCGAATAGTGTTGCACAACAATATTTTGTACATACCTACACAATGTAAACACAAAATCAGAAGTGTAACACTTAGTATAAATACAGAAGAATATTCGCCGGCACATAGATGGCTTTTGCACAGAAAATAAGTTACTATATGAGTTTCACGTGTAGTTCGACTTTTCCAAAGCGCTTAACTTTCCGCAAACACAGAACTAACTTTCCGATACAGTTTTTCACATGACGAGTAGGGAAAAACAAAATATTTGATACGGCTGGAAACTGAAACGAAATTTAATTAATTAAGTATGGTTTATTTTTTGAACGAATGCTAAAAATTCTATACGTTATGAACTATCAACGATGAAAATTATTCAATGTACATACTAGAATACTCATTTTCAATTTGGCCTTTCAGCCAGAAAGTTTGTCTTAGTTTACAATTTATGTATTCTTAATATATATAAATACTTGAGATAGAAATCAAAATAACATAAAAAAATATTGTTGCTTATCTGTGTTCCGTTTTAAGCGTTTGTTTACAGAGTAAATAATTCATCATTTTTTAAAGAAATATTTTACTACACGCCAACTTAGCAAACTATTGTTCGCGAGCTACCGATAGCAGCCAGCAGAATCATTTTGGGTTGTGTGGTTATTTGGTGTAATTTCCCCATTTAACCATTAGGACAAATATATCTCCAAAATTAAATTATATGTATATGTATTCTTTTTACTTACTCATTCAAATAAATTACTATGACAATTATACAAAAAATAAATCTTATGTAGCAGCATGACAAAAAATGTGTTTCGCATATTATGTCCATACTGACAATACTTACATATGATTTTAGATCGATTACGAGTAGATTTAGTTAAGATTACTACGAATTAGGGATTCTGTGTCGAGACGTCCCGGGACTTTTAAGGTTTTTTGCTGTCTTAAGTCCCGGGACTTTGTTGTTAAATGTCCCGGGACTTAAGAAAGCCAAATTGTACACTTTAACTTTGAAAAAAACCATTCTAACAAATAAAAATAGGATGCAAGCAATCGCTAATTTGACCTTAAAAGTTAATGTTGATTTAAAATAAATTTACATTGGTGTCTATGTCTATCATCTGATGTTGTTTTATTTACAAATGTGTTTCACTATTGTACAAAGTTACCAATGTCTCAATAGGAAAAAAAGGTATAAAAGCTGTATTGTGTTTTGTGAAGTAACGGTCATAATTTTATCCAATTCATTGTTATTTTTTCAATACATTTATTTAAATAAATTTATAATTTTATAGAAGGGGAAATAAAAGTCCCAAGTCCCGGTAAGTCCCGGGACTTTGACTTTATCACGTCTCGAGTCCCGGGACTTTGAAAAACCCGAGACTTCAGAATCCCTACTACGAATGAATCTTTTCTTTAAATCAACTGAACTTTTATTAACTATTTGTTATAAGATTCAAATAAAAATAAAAACACTCGATATGATTATCGTTACGGTGGGTTTGAAACATTCTTCATTTTTTTTATTCACAGGAAACACCATGCGTATCATCTTATTCGAATACGATTTAAAACCTTAATTGAAATCTTTCTTAAGCCGCTAAAAGTGTAATTAGGGATGGTACGTGTTTCGCCCGTTGAATCGTATATTACTTACAATATGCTTTCCTCGACAGTTATAATAATTTTCATATGGCTTATTATGAAGTAATGCAAGGTTACAAGTGAAATGACCAAAGGTCTTGAATATTGGTATATGCATTTGTATGTTTGTGTTAATATATTTAATTTGTGTTGATCACCAATCAATTTAAAATCCATGATTATCGACATCTATCAAACTATTACATAAAAATTACATCCCATGTGCCAGCGAGTTGGTCGTACAATTCCATGTGATTGATTTAATTTTCTTTAATTGTTTTGACATACTTTCACGTAATTTACGCTGGGCGTCTTGAACTGACAATAGCTTGACTTGACAATTGTGTACTGTGTTGCAAACCTATGCAATTTACTCACGTAACAAAAATATTAATTTATTTAATACAACAAGAAATATGCAATACGAAAAAATCTGAGGAACCTGCGGCGGCTGATATGTGAAACACGTTGATGAAGACTCAACAATATTTGTGTGGCTAAATAAATATACAAACGCCCAGATACATATTTAAAACCACAACGAAAGTTGCAAGTCTAAATAGTAATGCACGTTATATATGTCTAGTTATAAAACAATGATGGGTGGAAAAAACACATGCTCAGCTGGCAAGAAAATCATTATTTAAAATGTTCAATTCCCACTCAACATTCTGTCAGATTGGCGACCTTCCAGCTGTTATAAATTGTGTAAAAATAAATGAATGGTACAACAAATTTAGCGCCGCGTTTAACTAAAAATAAACCGTAGCATAAAAAGCAACTGGCTTATTTATTTCCATTGTAAGCGAAAGTGGGGTTTTAACAAAAATATATCAAATGAGAAAAACAAATATATAGCTGACTATCTAGCTGCTTTTTGAAATGCCACATTTCTTAACGTGGTTATCACTAAGTGCTCTGTAGTAAAGCCGTATGGCGTATGATAAAGCGGACGTCACGCGTCACTGGTTAATTAGCTCGCCGAATGTGTTCTTGACCCAGCCAAGCTGTGGTGTTTTGTAAAAAAAATGTCCACATTTGAATATGTATGTAGATATATATCTACCAAGTTTCGTTAATTTTGGCAGTCGACTGCTAACGAAGTCTCCGCGGGCAAAAGGTCAAAGGCGACGCAGAGTTAACTTACATGCCGACATCGACACACGTTCTATATAGCGACTATATATAGTAAGTTGATCAAATGATGGTGCGTATTCATCAGAATAAAATTGAACAGTTCTTCAAAACCTTTTCCATTACTACAAATAAGTACAACTCCAATATGTGTATTTTAATATGATAGTTGCTTTGTAAGGAAAAATCAATTGAAAATGCCTCACGAAAACCATGCTAATGTGAGCATTTAAGATTATTTCAGTTGCCAGTTTTCTTGATTCACGCAGTTTAATGGGAACAGAAGCACTAGGCAAACGCACAACTTAATTAAGAGTTCACATTTACATTTTCGATAGTGGCGCACCCCTCTTAGATACAAACACACTCCCATTAAAGTTTACATGACACACACATATACTTCAGAGATAATTAATCCGAGTTGGGAGATTGTGGGTGAGGTGTTTAGGGTGGATGGTTATAAAAGATAGGTAGACAGTAGACACAGTGGCGTTGGTTGCCTAACAGCGAATTAACAAATACAGTATGAATATATACTATTGCATATATAATATATATGTAAAGGTTTTATGTTCATTAGAAATGTTACAATTATTTGCAACTTAAACGAGCTATGGATTTATAAAGGTTGTTTGATCTTATTTTCCCGGTATAATTAAAATAGATACATAAATATATGAAACTCAAAAAGCTGCCACAGCTGAGGCATGAATTCGAATTGTTGATGAACCAAAATAAATAAAATGCATGTACCTATCTACGAAGTACAAAGTTAACAATTCTGCCATCCCGGTTATAATCTTAATAAATAATAATTATTTAGCAATGTCGATATTCGACGGCCAGCTAAAACATCTTTGCTGACGACTAGTGAAGCATTACTAATGTTCAGTACCCAGCAGGAAATCAGTCTCGCAGAGATAGATTGTCTTTACAGAATACATACACACAAACGGAATTATTCGCCGTGCCATACTGATCTCCTACACACTGTCTAGGTGTCTAGTCACCAACACGCAACGCGTAGAATACACAGAAAATGTGCTTTCATTCGGCACATTTATACATCAACATAATTGAATGTTTTACTTTTAATCATCTCTTAAATTATAATAATTTGGAAGCGGCAGGTAACGTTCGCCTATTCCAAACAAAAACCAGCGTGTTCTTGGTGAAACTTTCTTGCGGCTCTTAAGCTTGCACGTGTGTGGCATGCTAATAATGGCAGAACAGGTGAAACCGGTCGACGAAGCGGCGAGACGCTACCACAACGCGAAAGGCATACGAATCGCCGTCGACTGTCCTCCGATCATTCGTCTGTATGTGTGTATCGGATCAACACGAACGCGACTGCACAGCGACGCTTTTGGTACTGCAGGGCTTCCGATATACTAATCATTCGGTGAATTAGGTATTAATCAAAGTGTGTTGTACACCCAAAATAAAAGTGAAGATATAAAATGGCACAAACAAAATAATTTTTATTCAGTTCAAAATAAAAACACAATTTACTTGAAAGTGTTCGAAAAGTGACGAAGATTCAAGACGTCGGAGAAGGAATTAAAGGGGATGTGCAACGTCACGATAATGAAAAATGATCACTTAAATGAAAAAAGTCGAGTATTCACCTCAAGAATAGATGTACATCCAGAGCCGTCAAAAAAAACCAGTAGCAAGCTATCTCCGACAAGGTCGCCCGCTCTTTAATTTACGTTGAAAGGCGGTCCTCATGCGCACAGCGAGAAAATAATTCACAATATGCAAAGATGTTTTAGGTATGACGCCGACAAATACCAAAGGTATTCCAAAGTTCTTTCAGTGATGAAAATGTTTTGTGAAAAACGCTTTTTGATAAATACCTCGTAGATATAACATTTAATTGCTGTGGAGAAGCTCTGAAAAAAAATATGTTTAGTAGTGGAATTTGAAATGTTTATGATAAATCCGTATTCTAGCGAATTAAATGAAAACATAATTATATAATATAATACGAATTAATGATAACCTAATAATTCACTTTGTATGTGTTCTCGCCTTCGAATGTTGGTGGAAAGGCATTATTTAAAAAAAAAAAAACACCATTTGTACCAAATCCATATTATTTACTATACATAGGTCATGACCGGTTTGGGCATCGCGAGCATTATCAGCCGATCTATAATAAATAAAGTGGAGCTAGTACAAACAGTTTTTTTAAACATACAATATGTATTACATTTTTTTTTAAATAAGAAACAACTAATTAGATCCCGTGATCCAAACGAGCATTTTTTAACAGCGCGTTAATAGCCTCAAACTATTATAAGAAGCTACGAGAACATTTGCAACAGAAATGTTCGCTTAAAAGTACTAGTCAACCCACAAGCAATAGACAAAGATCATGGAATATTATTTATGTACGCGAATAATTTTCGTACGGAATAATCGATCGGACACACTAGGTGTTTTACGAAAACGATCATACAAAGCTTAATCCATCGAGTGTGAGTAAATTGGCAAAATTAAAATCGATCAATTACCAACGCGATGCCTAACTGAGTTTTAAAGTGTCTGCCAAACATCCCAGTCCACTGGCGGATCGCAAATCGACACCAAGCGACGGGGCACTAAAAAGAAACCTCACACGATTCAGACAACCATTACTTTCTAGCGTTTTTCACAACATCGGCAAAACAGATAAAATGTACGGACGGACGAAACGGAGGCAAAACATTAGCAATGTTGAGACATTCAACCATGCCGTCGTGCAAATACTGCATGTTCTTGCAGGGGCGAGACGTTAATGCCATTTTTACAACTGGAGAGCGAAGACCGAGTCGCGCGGAGAGCGTTAACGATCGCTCGATGCAATTCCAGCAAGTCAGCGGTTTACTTTTGACATGTTAAGTTTAGCCAGCTTATAATTTAAAAAAAAAAGTATTTTCTTTAGATATCTACGTTCCTAAATACTTAACGTAACAAAACAATCATATTTTTTTATCTTAGATTTGTAAACTTTGCCATGCCATGCTGCTGAAAATGCGAAACACGTCTCACAATTTGTAACACAAGTGTAGTATCAAAGATATTAAATTTATTTGTATATATTATTTATTGCCCACCAAGGTCTTACTCATATTTAATATTGAAACATTTGAATATTCATATAAGTTTAGTGAGAAATTATTGAAGATTTAACCGGCTGGCATGTCTAATTTAATGTGGCAGGTGTTCCTCTTCCACCGTTTATCGCTAATAGATTTATTATCCGTCAACCATCAGATATGGGAAGAAATTACCAGCTTGCATAATGAAGACAGCTTTTTCGTATCCTGAATAATGTTTTCTAAGCAGACAGAAATGTATCATCACCTTCGTAGCCACCATTCTCTGTGCAATCAGATATATCTTTAACTTATCAAATAACGCTGAACGGTTCGGTACTCGGTATGTTAAGGGCCTCCAATCCCGGGATTCCGTCCAATTTTGTGATCCCGAAATCCCGTGATCGTAACAGTACTAATCTCAGAATTTCGGAATTGAGTAAATTTTGGAAACTTCCGCGAACCTTGGAAGAGCTAAATAAAAAATGACTCGCGTCTTTTTATTTTAGAAAATTCGTAGTCCCAGGATTTCAAAAATTTCTTAATCCCGAACACGATTTTACGGTGAATGTTCCGGAATCCCAGAATTGGAAAAAATGACAATCTCGAAGTTACGGGATTGGATGCCCTAGTAAGTACCGCCCAAACACTACAAGCGGTTAGTTCCAAGTAAAATTGTTTCTGTCGAAAGATACCATTTTAGAATAAAGTTCATTCAAAATTCGCCAAGCGCTTGGCCCCACTTCGGCCCTGACTGACAAACTTTCTTCGTGGAATGGAACTGTATAACCCGAATGTACAAATTATAACGTTTATAATTTTTCAAATAAATAATCATTACACTCAAATGAATAGTAGACTTAAAAATTGTAAAACTGAAAAAAATATCATTCTCGTGTTGACACGTTACGATAAATGAGTTTCAATTTCAAACTACTATAATATATTAAAGAAAGACTATATTCAAAGGTGAGCGAGTACATATATATCGACATTAAAACACTGACAAAGGAACAGTGGGCACTCGTTAATATAAAAAACATAAATAAAAATCAAGAGGAAAAAGTAAAAAAAAAGATCTAGAAAGTTTTATATCGCGTGTTCCGAACAGCAAATTAATAAAGCTCTTTAAAATGCCTACCAACAAAAGATAAAAACGACTCTCACACAGTTGCTCATTTAGATCGTATACGTATTAGTCAAACAGATGATATAATATAAACAGAATATTTTCAGAGTTGTTGAATTTGTTAGTACATAATATTTATTGTATAGTGTTCGCTCAAACCACAATAGAGAAATTACGGTGTATTGGTGTGATGAATATCAAAACATATTTAAAATTGACTCTTCTGCTGAGGGTTTACAATCGAAAATCAAATAAATATTAAAACGATAGTGCTTCTACCGTTCAAAATTAAATAGTTTGTTTCTTTTTGAATTCAACAACAAATTCTCAGTATTTAAATTGTGTTACTTTACGAAAACTACGTATCGACAGCATAACACATTTAACGAATCAAAAGTTATACCAGTCAAAAACAATAACTCGACCCGGAATCCAATGAAACAATCGAACTTTTTGAAATAAATATTTATTTTTTACAATATGTAAATGAGTTTTTGGATGATATCATTTTTTTTATTTGGTGACGAATCGTTCGCATTACACGTCGCAGCAGTAAAAGAAAGTGAGGCCGGACAGTCACGCGGTTCTGATTGGTCGCTCAAAAAATCGAATCCATCACTACAGACTGACTACGTACTTAATAAATACAAAAAGAGACAGAATCAAATAATTCCTACAATTATTCCTCTCTCCTCAAATTACTTTTGAAATAATCCATGGGTACAGAGTTGGTTTCATATTAATTAGATAGATTTTTTTTAAATATTATAAGCGATATAGTATCGAAGTTTGTAATAAATTGATCAATAAAAAACGTATTAAGATAAGAATAAACATCCCATCCCTGTATAAAAAATAGCTTGGCATCCTTTTTTCCTGTCTACATTTAGCCACTTCGTTGATAGTATTATTATGTATATATATTTTTGTCCGGTAAAAAACCACATTTCCCAATATGCAATAACTAAAAAAACATCTTAAATACTTGACTGATAAACGGTACAATAATACGTATATCATAAAAATCAAATGCTTGGTAAAAACAATTAAAATAAAACAAAAAAACTTCAATTAACACGATTGTTATTCAACCCAACAGATAGGAGCTGTTGATAATACTAGTAAGCAGTAGGTAATAATTATTTTTTTGCGTTAACAAACACCCAATTTTCTAATGCCCGTCTCGGCGGGCGATTATAACGTGACAGTATATTTTATAGATATTTGTCAGTGGAAGAGCACGCAATACAATCATTAGACAAACACGACGGTTTTTTTTACATTAATGATAGAAGCATAATCGGCTTCTTCCTCACACAAACATAGGTGAATAAGATGCGTTCAAAATATGTCATGTGCTGCTACTATTCAACATTAATTGATATTTATAATATAGCATATCATAGTTGTTCTGGCAAAAAATGTTCCAGTCGGAAATACTAGTTTTGAGAAAATCGATACATTATTTGAGTCTCGACCACATGCGGTTAAGTAATGTTTTTTAAAACATCGTAAAATAACATTACACGTGTATATAACATTATAAGATTTCGATTTATAAAATTTTCATTTCACTTCAAATGTATTAGTTTTACATTTATACGTGAACATGTGGGATTTTATAAAACTACCAATGCATTTGACCGTTTGCTTGAAACAAAGCTTTTGGTATAGATAATATTTTTTGTCCTTAATTTATTACGCGTGTTGATCAACACTTACAGCAGGCTGTACAAATTATTGTTATAATTTGATTTTAAATTTATGACTAAATTCATTACACTTTCTCCCGTCGAAATAATTAATAACATTAAAAAATTAATAAACTAAATTTACAGCAGGTAAATTGGTTGCGATATGAATAGTGTGATCCGATTAGCTTAAAAACGCCGACACAACTTTCACAAAATGCAGCTGCTGTAAAATATATGAACGATGATAAAGCGAAAAATGTACATATTACACATGTAGGTAAATAATATCGATTTGACGAGCCAAATCGAGACTGATTTTTAATGTTTACGATAGCGGTAAAAAATAATAATACTTCATACATTTTACTTATTTATGAACGTGGATGTAAAATTACCATTAATAAGTCCTTTTTGTAGAAAAATAATGTGTTTAATTTCGATATATCTATTAATTAATGCGAACATTTCGGTGGTTTAGTTGCAAATATGTACTTATGTTGAATTAAATTTGTCCATCTTGCATATTTTGAGAACATCGAAGTTGAAAATCTTTTTTACATGATAAATATTATTGAAATGGAGATATTATCTACATATATGAATAGTACAATATATATTTTTAAATACTCTGCGAACGTTCAATAAGTTTACGGCATAACGATATAATGCAGATGTCAACAAAAATTGAACATCTTTGTCCATCATCATCTTCAACAAATGAATATTAGAAATGTTCAATAAAACGGTTAAATCTAGACACAATTTTACTTAAAATTCAATGACGCTGAATATTTCTAATATAAATAAACAAACAGATGCGTAGCTCATCTCGGACGAATTGTAACGCGATAAAATCGATCTTTACAGTTCTCACCCATTTGAATGAATAAAATAATTCAGAGCCAGCCGTGACCCACAAAATAAAACATTAAAATAGAATTATTATTCGCGAACGTTCACAGTAAGATCAAACGTGTTTATTTACCGAATGCCAAATTTTATATTAGTTAACCCGGCTCGCCACCTCAGTTGCATTCTCCGTCGTTTGTAGGGGGGTACTCTATCGTGACAAATTATACAGAAAAGAGTAAAATATGTATGCGATTCGGCTTAGCCTATAAAATAAACAATTACTAAACAAACTATTTCCATTTATTATATACAAGAAAAAAATATTTACTTCGTAGTTCAAAAATACACGTAAATAACTATGTAGACAAATAAATCATGAGACGAGATAATGGACCTACCTATATGTAAAATTCAGTTGAGCGGCGTTGAGTCATAATAAAAAAAAGATTACCAAATAGTCAAATTACAACTGATAATAGGGTGGTTTACATTTTAGTTCCAAGGTTTATCTGATACTGATATCGGATTCGTTTTTTACTATGTTGGCGAGTTGTTTTTAACACTCAATGAATAGTAAAAATATGAAGTGCGTCGAGTACATAGTTCACTCAATACATAACCTAAATATTTTATAAAAAATAACAAGTTAAGAACTTCACAGATAACAAACCAGATCATTTTATCAAAGAATGTATCAAAGTGGTATAATTAATAATTTAAGGTGTAGCCGTCAATATCTTTTAAGCACATAATATTCCAAAGTATTTTTATTTAAAAATCGCCGTTATCCTGAAGTAAATTTTAAATATAAATGAACTGGACTGAAGATTTTAGACAAAACGGTAAATAACAAAAACGTTCAGGTATAACTTAAAAGGTAAGAAATGGAAATTTGAATATAATTTCGTGAAACCAGCGGTATTTTTAAATTAGTACGTAGTTATTGAAGAGAATTGTTTGCGAGTTGATAAAGAAATATAGAATAGGGGTCAACGATTATATCACAGCTAGATTTAAAATGCATACCGATGTAAATAAATTCACGAAATCATATTACTATCAAGTATACAGATGCCAAACATCACCAATTATTGGCGTCACTTCAGGAAAAATGTAATAAAAACTAGTCGAAGAATACATAGAGTGTACACACGTACAATATTATTAATCCGTGGCATAAAGCAAGGTATAAACTATTTCTATGTTCAAATGATATGCTAAATACGCATCATTCTCAAAGGAGATGAATAAGTGGGTCACAAAAGAAAATAAAAGTGAGATGAAAATTAAACTTATTATTTACAAAACAATTTTTACTATTTTCAAACATCGTTGAGAAAACAAGCCCGTTCAACATCAATATTATTTATAATGTCAGCTTTACTAGTAAGTTCGTTTTCCATGTACAAATAAATACATGATCGATGATATACTTTCATGGCATTGTGATATAAACATAGTAAAAAAATACTACAAAAACGTTGCAAAAGTAATTAACTGTATAAAAGTTTTTTTATAGGCAAGTACATGCGTCAGTACGTCCGTCACACACCCGCTTGGCCATTGCATGTAATGATCACACCGTACAATAATTAAAAGCGGAATGCCGCCAACTGATATAATCTAAGTGAATTCAGACAAACACTACAGTTATATTAAAACACAAGTAAATGAAAACAACGTTCAGCATTCTTAGAGACGGCGTAAAAACTTTTGAGTCATAATGCTGCGATCGAAAGTTGAATGATGCTGAAGCATTTCTCTGTGTACGAATACCGACACAAAAATTATGGAAGTTTGAGACGCAATGTGTTATCGGTGACCTAAGGCGATGATTGTAAGTACATAGTAATCGATCGGTAACGATTTACGCACAATAAAAGCACTTCAGAACTATATTTTATTGTTTTGAAACTTACCAAAAGTACTAATGTGACAAAACAAAGAACAGAGCCTAGCCACGCGCTCTTTTCGGGTTCTAGAATCACTCTCTCACAATCCACGATTACTCACGTGAAATACACAATTTAACCACTCAAATTACATCACAACTCGGTAAATGAATTAGTTTAAATGCGTAGAGATTATAAACACTGCTTTTCCGGAAGATTTTACTACTGAATTCCCGCTTTAACGAAAGACGACAACGCTCATTTACGGCTAGCGGCATTCAAAATGGTGGACGTTGAAGAAATGACGCGAAAGAGAATAGAGTAAATTAAGTTTATGGTTTTGGTATCCTCCTGTATGCCAATATTGTCTATTAATAATTGGTTGGTATATTTATTCCTACTTTTTATTATTATATACATATATCGTAATTCATAACAAAAATAGTAAATCGATGAGTATATATTTCAAAATGTATTTGGCATATTTATTATAAAGTAGTCGTTTATAAACATCTGCTTAAATTTGAAAGCAGTTATAATCGTAAACAATTAATTAACATAGATGAAAAAGTATAAGAAAAGAAGAACTAATTTTGCATTTTAATATAAAATTTAATTTTATAACTTTGTTATCACATTTGGAATAACTAGGGAAATATTAAAGTTATCAAAATTATTTAATCTTATATTAAAAATAAATTTCCACAAAGTTGCCGTTGAATATATCTAAAATAATTCTATATTGTTCGACTTAAATATGAACTTGCATTAAAATCACTTTTAAGAGCTTCACTGGCAATAATTGGTGGAAACGGATTATATTCAAAAAATAAAACCCTTTGTACTAATTCCACTATTTTCCGGTTTTGCTTATGACGATCACTATCAACTGATTTAATTAAACGATTGATAATGCTCGTCATGAGCTTAACCACTCTTGATCATATAAAATAAAACTGGAATAAGTACAAATAAGTATTTTATTTTTTAGTACATTATACAGTCATGATATTATTAAGGTGTCACAGCTTGTAGTGCGAAACGGGGGAAAACCCGCGTTTATTTCTGGTTTAAAATTTTAAAATATTATTTTAATATTGAACTAACAAATGTAAAATATATAAGTTTTAGCATTCGGTTACACTAATTTAAAAAGCGTGACATGTATAACTGATTAAAGTTCAGTACACTAGGTTAAAGTACATTCAAACTTTTATTTAAAAGCAAGCATTGCATTAAAACGCCGGCGCGGACGTTACGAGGACGTGGTATATACTGGGATATAGGCCGCTCGGGCGATCGTGCGTCCTAAAATATTATCACTAAAAGTCTTGATTAATTAATTAGAAGATGTATCCTTTTCGAAAGTATGCCATCAAACTGAAGTGCGGGAATAAATACTAGTGTAAAGTCTAATCCCGCGGGAATAGTCGCGGCGCGTGGAACGTCTGCGTCTATGGTCTGTATGGATACTTTTTATCTCCCACCCTCCGGAGTTACCTTAATCTTCTTTTTTTATCAAATGCGCCACTTATTAAAATCGGAAGACTATAGTCTACATTTATTTAATGTATAAACACGAAACATCCATTTACTAAGCGTCAGTTCAAGTTCATCCGTGCGCTTGAACGCCTGAAGATGCCGAAAGGCAAAACCCGGGTCGTTAGTGACAAAATCTGTGGGAGTGTACATAATTTGAACGATTCAAATTTAATATTGAAATTCCACCAAGCACCTTCAGTCGAAATCTTAAATTACAGTTAACTTTTATTAGTATAATATGTCAAAGACTTTTACAAGTGCAAGTACAGGATGAGTTTGACAAATAACATTTAGGTATACTTGAATCCGGAACAAAATATTTAGAAACGGTCCGGTTTATGATACTTAGCGAAACGCACATATGTTTGTGTGCACACGGACTTCAGTTTATTAAATAGAACGATAAAAAATATCGTTTTAGAAAATTATTTCTTATCTTCTGCATTTTTTCCCAATTTTCTGGATTTGGTCGCGGTTTTAACCGTCATTTAAAATTTCATTGGTTTTTGTATGTCATAGCCATGCTCCAGTATTTTTGTAATTAACAATAATAAAATTTATAATAGGTATTAATAATTTGTGAAACATAATAGCAAGCTTTACTCTGGGGCGCAGTCTTCCACGATTAAGTTATACATAACGAACACACACCACCTAATCGTAGATGATTGCGCCCCAATGTAAAGCTTGTCAATAATAAACACTACAACGATTTATTTTGTGGCTGTTACAAACAACTTTTATTGATCACATGTCGAATGGAATGGGTAAAAAAAAAAAGCACATAGCGTTGCAGTGAAGGCATATTATATGTATTTTGTTTTGTGCATTTGCATCGAGTATTAATTAAAAAATAAAATAACAGCTTAAACGATAAGTTATTTTAGGGGCCTTGTACAAGTTTTCATGATTAAGTACCTTTATATACTGTGTAAGTCTGAAACATACTGGTATTAACTAATATAATACATAAACGCCAAACCTTTAATAATCCAAAGAATATAGACAGTTGTAGGTATAGCAATTGTTTTTTTTTTAAATTACCACGATACGAACGTCGAATAAAAAAATTATGATTCGTTTAAATGAGGCCGAATTATCGTCAACGACTCAGTGTTTTCGAAAAAACACAGTTTATAGTTGTTATTATGTAACTTTTTTAATTCAGGAAATATTTGCTTTTAAGTAAGTTTATTTTTTATTTTACTTTTAAACAGTTTTTTTTTTAAATATTTATGTACCAGCTACTATTGAACAATGCATTACATATTGAGGTTTTGCATTTGAGTAAGTTTATAATGCTTGCAATGCCTACAAATGATTGTGATCGTCAGCAGTGGCATAGCAAAGGGGGTGCGGCATTTTAAAAAATAAATACAATGTTTTTCGAGAAATTATATTTAAAGATAAAAAAAATAAGCCAGCTGTAGTAAAAACTTGTAGTTCGTAGATAAAAAAATGGTAGAAGTGATTGAAAAACAAAATTAAAGGAAATATTGGGGACGGCAAATTCAAGGATCGCCCCGGGCGGCAGTATCCTTTCCTACACCACAGATCGTCAGAAAATTGTGGAATTAGTGAAAAAAATATGTTGTTTTTTTTTAAATTTCATAATATAATATCTTTCTACAATTAACATTCAACATTTTAAAAGTAGCACATTTAATCTTTATCCATGGATTGACTGAATAAATATCATTACATACAAGTTTAAAAGAAAACTATCAGTTTTACAATTAATTTTTGGCGTAAATAATATTTTGACGTCATTATATATTTTTTTGTTTTGGCGTATGCTGGATTCAATATATTTTTTTCCGACCTTTAATATAGTCAAACTATATAATATTATCATTATAGAATTATTTTTTTGAGTGACGCAGATTTTTTTATATCACTGGCTATTTAGATAATGGCCAACATCTAATCGACGAATGGAAGAGAAGTAAATAACTATCAGCTGTATCATTTTATGGAGTATTGAATTGTGACACTTCGCGTAAGCTGCCTTTACTCTTAAAGGAGAGCTTTTAAAATTACCTGGATACACAGAGGCTTTCATATTGTAATTGTACATTGCGTTATTATCACATATGCAACAATGAACGACATAAAATCGCTGGAACATCCTACATTAAAGGTATCCGACATGAAATATGACGTACATTAGTATTCATACATCTGCGATGATTTATGAAATAAATTTTCATTCTATTTACTATCAGAAATTGGCCAATCTTTATACAGAGCCCATTCGAAAAATATTAAAATAATAAAATCAGAAAAGCATTAGTAACTTATTATTTTGTCCTTAGTGCGTCGCCATTGGTATTGGGTAGATAACCATAAAACAATTTATTGAATACATATTTATTTGACTCGTATTATTGTTGCAAAAAGAAAAAACCGTCCCAAATCTTCCGCATTACAGGTTGTGGGTGCAATTTTGTCCATTAGTTGAAAAAACATTTTCATTTTGTTTTTAATGTGCTTAAAACTGGTGATTTGATAGAGCAGTGATTATATTACACTTGCGAGGTGTTACTTAACTGTGAATTCTTGGTGGAAAGGCATTATATATTGAAAAAATAAAAAACTTTTTTTTGTACTATTTCCAGATTTTTAATAAAGATCAAGACTGGTTTCGCTCATCGCTAGCTTTACCAATAGTATGAAAAAATATTTTTTATTTTTACAAGATCATAGTTCAATAAAACCTCAATATAACGCCGAATGTCCGTTATATAATAAGTAGGCTTTTTTAAATGCGTTTTACAACAATACAGCAATACATTTGTATACAAGGCTAGTAAGTTTTCCTTAAATCAATTGTGTCAAACAAACGATAATATCTACACATGAAGTTTAATTATATAGTTTCATGTTCTTGGGTTCTAGGGTGTGCAGCACACACCCAACACCCTGAATATACGCCTCTGTTCAAAATTGGCTTTACTAAGTGTTATTTCAAGTTCATCTGAATTTGAATGCCTGAAGATGCTAAAAGACGAAAGCCGGGTCGTTAGTGACAAAATGCATGAAAATGTACAAAAATTGAGTGATTTAAAATTGATATTGAAATTTCACCAAATATTTTTCAAGAGTCATAATCCCTTGTTATATCTTTATATATATATATATATATATTATATACCACACAGGTATACATTAGAAGATAATGACACCTTATACACCAGGGTCTAGAGCAGTGTTGGCGAACCTATGACCCACGGGTCAGACACTGACCCATGAAGACTTCCTCTCCTCCCTCTTTCCAAGCGACACCACAGACTTAGTGACCCACGGGCTGGTATTTGAAAAAATAATGAGCGAAATTTGACCCACTCATGAAGGTTCGCCATCACTGGCCTAGAGGCTGTTTATAGTGTCTTATTTGCTCAATTATTCCCTATGTAATATTAAAAAATAAATTTGATCATTGTTATTCTACAGGTTGTGAAACAAGTCGTGGAACATGTTTCTCCTCCTTGTGTAGTAGTTTCAAACAATTTTTACTGATTTTAATACGTATTTGAAAAATATTCATAAATTTTTGTTTTTTGTGCATAAACTTGCACTTAACAAAGGAAATGTTTATCATTAGTGTATAATTAGGGTTGCCAGACGTCCCGATTAACCGGGACTGTCACCAGTTTTGAGTCTCGTGTCCCGGTGTCTCGAACAAACTTCTCGGGACGCCCAAATGTTCCGGTTTACGACCCACACTGATTATTTGGCCAAATTGGTAAATTCCTGGGTTTTTGGATTCGAAAGTCTCCGAAGAACTAAAAAAAAAACACGAGTCACGCTGGTATTTTGGGCAAAGCGGACAAATGTCCCGGTTTGACTTGCAAGAAATCTGGCAACTCTATGTATAATACATTTCTTAACAATTACAGTCCTATAGATCAGTGTTCCCCAACCTTTTTACGTCTGCGGACCGGTAAAAAAAGGAAAAAAAATCGCGGACCCCTAATGCAGAGCCGCATTATTGATGTCTACTTTTCACTAGAAAGATTTCATACGAATCATAAATATTACTAATATTGGTGCATTTTTAAAATTAGCATGCGTATTTCATTTACACTTTTACCCACAATTAGTTGGATACATATCGACTGTGGAAAGGAAAAAGGACGTAACCCACACATATAAAATTTTACAGGAGGCGCTAAAAACATGTTTTGATGATTTTGTGACATATGCAAATTATGAATTATACACAACCTTGAAGTGCACAGAGACTTCTAAACTGGTGTATAATTGACATAATCTAATATTAATTAAAAAGAAATTGTCTAGGAAAATCCTTTATTTCAGTCTTTTTTCTTGGTTTTAATTTTTTACAAGGTCATTTTTGCAAACTTAAAAGCTAAATTTCTATACTAATTCGGCATTTGCAGCTTGCATCCTTTTGATAGAACGTGTATCAAGTTTGATACATTATGATCATCGAAAAAAAAGCTGTTTTGAAGAAACTGTGGGTTACGTCCTTTTTCCTTTCCACAGTCGATTTATAATTTATAGGTATTGAAAAAAGGACATAATTGAATAAAGGATATAATTAAATGACGTTTTCTTGACACATGTTTAAATTCATACCATATTATACCACACTCGAAACCGGTTGCCGGCTTCACTACATTTGTAGGGTATTTTACATCTCATTATTTTAAAGTTCCTTGGTGTCACATCATCCTACCAATATTATTATTTAACAATAAGTCAAAATACAAGTATGTAAACGTGCAGACGAAAAAAGATACTATATTTATTATTTTTGCATGGCATGTTTGCGGCCCGGCACTGGGCCGCGGACCACCGGTTGGGGAACACTGCTATAGATGAATGTTACATATTGCTTGGCGTTCATCCTACTTGGATGCATGGTCAAAGGCTCAAATCCCGACCAGGCACATCCAATTGATTTGTGTCTGAATAGAAGTCACGAATGTCTGCCATGGCTTAATTTATTTCCACCCTCCTATATGATTCCAAAAACTGGGTAAAGCTCAATGTACATTCTTACTAAGCCCCACCTTTTTTTTATTTACTCCATGAAAAGAGACGTTGAGTGACTGAGTTGCAAACAGTTTTGACTAAAATCTACTTTTGTAATTTTTATTATTTTTTTTACACCAACAAAATCAAGTGTCAAAATGACAGGTCTGTGAAATTTTGAAATTGTTAAAAATTGTTTTTATTCATTTGTATTGTTTTAGAAATAATCTATGCTGGACTTAATAAGAGTGCTTGAATTAAAAATTGTTTTTAATGTCAAAAAAATTGTAAATTAGTTTCAAGGCTTCGACAGCTAGTGTTCACAAAATTATTATTTTATGAAAACATTGTGTTATAATTGGTTGCATGTTTCAATCACATGTTATGATGGCTTATTAACACCCATTTGCACACGGTGTCTTCCCAAAGTAATAATTTTATAAAATGTAAATACGATTATGTGCTATCTTTATGGTTGAATTGGCAGTATAAGCAGCATTGCATAGCTTTCTTTTCATAGGCTGTTAAAAAAACTTCTTGCCCAGTGATTCCTCACGAGACATTCTCATTATATTTTAAAACTAAGAAGTTGAAAAATTTATACAGCAAGAACAAATGTATTTTTAGGTGCCATATGAAATATTCAACAAAAAGTACAGACAGGCTCAAAAAACCCTGGACAGTGAGGTACGCCAAGTTCAAATTGTTGTAAATGAAATTGAGAACGGTCTCAGCAAAGAAAATGTTCCAGCTGAAGAAATTAAAAGACTACTTGGAGGAATGGTATGTAAAAATTGACATAGTTGACTTAAATGTAAGGGTTATCATTAAATTGCACACAATTAACCTTAATCGATCTTTTGAAACATGGCAAGGCCAGTGATGCTGTTTTACTGTTGCATATGAGTGGAAGAGTTCACAAAGTACTATAGTTAATATTGTCCGTAGCCTAGTACTAAGAGGTTATTTTGGTGATCAGAAGGTCCATGGATAGCTCAAATGTATTTTTTTTCTATTTGAATTTTTGTGATCCAGCAGTAGTTGTGAAAGTGATTTACTTTATTCTCTAACAAGTAATTTTTTATTTGCAATATTTTTCGTCGTCTTAATTCTAACATCACCAAAGTCATTTGTTTCAGAATTTCATATTTTGACGATTTAGGTTAAAAAGCATATCAACGAACACATCTATTTCATATTCAAATATGCAAGTGGAAGGGGGTCAAAAAGAAAAAAAACACTATAATGTATCTCTTCTTATATTTATCTATTCTAGTATCACATAAGTCTTCTACATTAGTTTTTAAAAGTATAATTAGGAATAGTAAAATATTCTATTGCAAAAAACTGTTTTAACTGTCTCCTGAACACTTGCTAAACTGACTATGCTATGTTAGAATTAAGCAAAATTTTTGTAATACTCCTATAATTCAATCTAATTCTAAGTAATAATAAGAATACATGACATTGACTTTTTTAATAATTTCAACCAAATGTTGAAAGAATTTTTGCAAGAAATAATTGCTTATAAAATGTGATTTCATTATTATCTTGACAAACAAACCTTTACTTGGGACAAGATAGAACTATACTGAAGGCACAACCTTGTTAAAAATTAGTAACATACCTTTTATTTAGTTTGAATTAAGAAACTTCATTTGTTTACTCCATGGTAATATTGAATCTTGCCTGACTGTTTAGTAGCTCTGTAACATTGTTTTTTTCATGTCTTATTCATAGATAATAGAGGTTAGAATATTACAGTGTGTGCTGAATGAAGCTAATGCTTGTGGTTTTACGAAGTATACTTTATTTTTTAATAATTATTCTGTTCACTTTTATATTACCAACAGCTAATCCCGTGGAAATACATTAATTATAATATGATACAATGCAAAAACTATAACTTGAATGTTCACAGTTTTTTCAATAAATATCTCTAAGTAATTGCAAGCAACAAAAATAAAGAATTCTGAAGCTTGCAATTACGTTTAATTAAAATATCAGTATGCTAACATTATGGTGATTGGTAAAAATTCATGCTTCATTAATTTATTATTTTTTCATATAAATAAAATTTATACAATACTGTTAAGTGAACCAGGTGTGTCTTGATTCATTACCTAATGATCATTGATGGTTGAAATAGCTTTGTCATTTTATATTTGTTAATACGTATTAATGACTTCTTTTAACAGGCATAATCAAGAAACTGATTTTAAAGTAACTGTAATAAATGATAATGAAAAAAAAGTTATTTTTATATTGCTTACAGGTGGAAAGACTTCAAAGTATGAAGCGTAAAGCATCTGAAGCGATCACAGAAGAAGTTAGAGCTGGATGTGTTTGTAAGCGGAGACTTGAGCATCTCAAAGAGCATGCTGATGCTGTCGTGGATCCTGAAACACCTCCTGTTAGTATGACAGTTTTTGTGATGTTATAAATTATAATATTTTTTTTTTCTTAATTTATCTGTTTTTAACGCACAACAATTTTATTGTGCGCGATGCATGATTCCTGATGCATATAAAGAGAGAAAGAGAATGTGTACGTGTTTGAGTGAAAATAAACAGGTGTATAATATTATTGTTATTAATTCTTTTCAATGTCAATTGTTGTTAACACCTTTTTATTTCAATTTATTTTTATATAAATAGCATTGTTTGTATATTTTTCTTATCAGTTGACAATGCTCGCAATGAGCGAAACCGGTCCTGACCTTTTAAATAAAGTAGAATTAAGTACAAAGAAATATTGTGTTTTTATTAATATAATTAATTTAGAATATCCAACAATTTACCAATGTTAAATGTTTGTAATTATCTTGAATCATGATAGGCTTAATTTGCAGTGACTATTTTAGTCAGGAAATAATTTATGTAGTAATTGCATTATAGTGTTTCAGTATGTTTATAATCATTTCTTCCTTAATGAATTTTGTCATCTTGTCAGGCTACCCTGAATTCCTGGCGCAAGACTCGCTTGGATCGAATGCTGATTGAGTATTTCCTACGTCAAGGATATTATCAGGCTGCCAACGATTTAGCTGACAAGACTAATCTGAGAGATCTCACTAATGTCGGTAAGTCAGAAAAACTCACAGGTGTAGGAGAGACGTTCATAAACGTATCTTTATTGAAAACATAGATGTGGGTTGCCTACTGTTACATCGATTACTCATATGAATTTTTTTGAAGATTCTTGGATGTTGAACACAATGGAATCCTATAAATATTTACATTTATGATTATCTTAAAATTATACCAAATATTTGATTTCATTAATCTTTCACTTTGAACAGGTTTTTTGCCCATTACAAAGTGTTAGTCTTTTGATTTTAAAAAGGCATTTATAATGCTTCCAGATATATTCATGGTGGCCCGGGAAGTTGAGGAAGATTTGGCCCGACGTGACACATCTCGCTGTCTACAGTGGTGTGCTGACAATAAATCTAAACTGAGGAAATTGAAGTCGAACATGGAGTTTAAACTTCGTATTCAGGTGACTTAAAGTTTGTAAATTGTAAATATTAACCAATGTTAACAAGAAAAACTTTAATTAATTAAGCCTTTATTATTTCTAAACATCATCAGGGTGTGGTGAATTTCAATTCTCATGCTTGTGGTTAAATTGAAATATAGGTAGCTCACCCGATGTTCCACAATTTTTTTCAAAACCCGTGCGGCTGCAAGTGCTCACGGTGTATTTTTGCTCTTAAAATGCTTTTAAGGTTTTGCATGGCAAAATAAACTGTACGTAGATGTTAATATATTTTTTATTCCTGTGTTGATGGTCTAAAAAATATTTATATTTTTAGTGATCTGCCAGTGTAAAAAGGTTTAGAATTGCTAGTCTAAGGCATATATTATATGTTGATACAATTTTAGGAGTACATAGAGTTGGTACGTCAGGACAGACGTCTAGATGCTGTGAAGCATTCCAAGAAATATTTTTCCAGTTACGAGGAGGGGCAACTTCCGGAGATTCAGCAGTGCATGGGAATGTTAGCTTTCCCCCCTGATACGGGTAACTATGTAGATATGCCTTTTTTTATATTTACAGTATATTTTTGCGTGGGAACTGTTAATGTGCTAGAGAGATTTTTCTCTCTTAAAGTCAGGAATTTTAATGAAAAATTGACTTAAAAAGAATTACAGTGAACTAGAAGTCTCTACGGGCTGAAATTTTATGAAATTACCTGGTCCTAGTCTGAACCCAAGTCTAAATGCCACACATGTTACCTGAACCCGACCCGAAAAGCCCAGATTTATTGATTAATTAAAAAATTGTTCCTTTATTTGTAAACCACGTTAAAAGTTTATTTTGAAAAATATATTTTTCCTACTATAATATATAATCGCCTCTTTCATTTTTTTAGAGGTGCAGCCTTACCGTGACTTATTCGAAGAGAAGCGATGGAATCAGCTAGTGCAACAATTCCGCCAGGAAAATTATCGTCTTCTTCAGTTGCCATCACAAACTGTGTTCAGCGTCGCCCTGCAGGCTGGACTGTCTGCTCTAAAGACTCCATATCCTTTACAATTTATGCAATCTGTTTTTCAACAGTTTTCGAAAATATTTTTCATATTTACTGTTCAGTGCTATCAAATTACGAGTTCAAGAATAAAATTTTATCCGAAAATTGTTAGCGTAATAAATGAAGGTATTTATTGGACCCAAGTTACAGTTTTTCAGGAATAATGTAATAGGTATCACTTATAATAAGTTTTCAAACAACATAAATAGATGTAGGTAGATTCATTAATAAAAAAATATTACTTTTCATCTTACTTCGTCATAGTTTGATTCGAGTGATTTAAAATTATTTGCATGACATAAGTTACTGTGCAGGCTTATGTTTGAGTTCTTGAAAAGGAAGTTAGATGATTGAATTTCACATAAAAAGAACATTTTTCCCTTCTTACCACAGTGTAATCGGGCGATCCAAACAATAGACTCTAGCTCAGTGGTCGGCAACCTTTTGAGAGACTGGGTAAAAAATATTTTTTTTGCAAAAATAAATTTGGTTAGTGAGTAAAAGTAAAAATATTTTTTTACCATTCATTCCTTAAAAAATCATTTTTGGAAAATAATATATATATTTATATATAATACATAATATATTTGCATGATATATATGTGTAAATACAAAACACACATATAATATTGTTATTGGTGTCTCTTATTAAATAAGTAAATTGATAAAAAAAATATTATCATAATTTCTTGGCGGGTAACTCAAAATGTCGAAGTGGGTAATTCAATTACCCGCGGGTAGTAGGTTGCCGACCACTGCTCTGGCCTGTAGCGGGCGTTTTTTTTAGTGATCAGCGGAATAATATATTACATTCTTAAAATCAACACAACTTCTAAACCAAAGAATATTTTCGGCTGCAATTTTCAAAGAAATCATATTGACATTTAATCATTAAAACTAAAATTAAAGCATTTTGATTACATCATAATTTTACTATTTTTCTAAGCTGAATATAAAAACCTGATATTATTTTAGTAGATAGCATTCCACTTGTTATCAATATGAAATATTCGAAATATTCTGTATAAAAAATAACTTATTAGTTTTATTGCTTATTGTCAAAAAGGGTCACTTACCGCCACAGTTATTTTGAAGAATCCATTAAATTTATGAGTCAATCTACCAACACGTTTATTGATTATTATTATTTCAAACATTATTATTATGAACAAACGTCGATGTAATGTCACTCATTATTTTTTAAAGACATTATTGTTAGTAAAACATCTCATAAAATGGTAATAATATATTCAAATAATAAAAAACTAAACAATAAAGCAACAGAACAGCGCAAGCGGTATGAAAAATAGTCCAACCTGTAAAACGACTCAAACTTATCTAGCAATGGAGATCGCAAAATAAATCTTTAATAGAGTTGATTTTTTGTTTCTTAGGTTAAACATCCACCCTGATAATCCAGCAAAGCAGTTGGATTAGCGGTAATTAGTTACAGCATTTTATTTCACGCCGACAAACAAACCCGTGATATTATGTGTCCCGCAAACAACTGACAGTAGAAAAAAACTTACAATGTCGCGAGCCGCATTCTACCGACAGTACGCGATAAACGTATTTCGACACTATCCGCCTATACCGTGTTAAGATCAAGATTATTGATGACAGAAATGATTCATGCTACTCTATGTGTAAAATGTCACTATTTCTATATTTTTAATGTTTCCATTCCTCCACATGACATGGTTATCAATAACCACCAAAACAACAAACTTGTACTCCTTAACTTTTAGTGAAAACACTCAGTGCTACTCAGCATTGAGCCGTGTGCCTTCATGCCCCGTATGCTGCGAGCCATTGAATTCTTTAGCTTCGTGTCTACCTCATGCCCACTGCAGCCAGTCTCGACTTGTTTGCCGCATCTCTGGTGAACCTCTCAATGAGAATAATCATCCAATGATGCTGCCCAATGGACAGGTTTACGGAGAAAAGGTGACATTTCTCATAAAGTTCTTTAATTTGGGAAATATTTCAGTTACCATGATTCCATATTTTAGTATGATCCATTTTGATTTGATTGAAGTCATAGGGTTATATTATGGTGTTCACGGGCTCTAATAGCCATCTTATAGGCCAGTATGAAGAGTTTCATAAATCGATTTTGGTTTGAAAGTACGGATGTGTGTGATGTCTAAAAATTCCCTCCCACCCATCCGATTCTAAAAAGGTGCGTAGTGGGAGTGATAAGCCAAACACTATGCCTGGCCTAGTTCTATCTTTAAAAATGACAGTTGTAGCAACAGAGTAACATGCAGTTTTTTGTAGAATAATTTGGCTACTATAATATTAAGTCCTACTGTAGTTAGTGAATGTTATCTAATTTAGTGTTTTTTTTATTTATTTTTAAATCCATGTCTGCTCCCAATGTGAAGCGTATGGTCTCCTTATAGATGTACCTCAAGAGATTTTTTTGTTTTACGAGAACTGTTTGTTACTCAGTTGCTCAACCTCTCTTTTTCACAGGGATAGGATCAATGCTCCCTCTAAGACAAGAGGTTAGCTGCGCGGACTGATCAAATATTAATTTAATAACTGTCTTGTAGTGCGCGGGGGCTTCCCAACTGCTGCGCGGACGCACAGTTTAGTTATTTTATCTTGCTATGCCCGTTTTAGGCTAGGCACATTTATCCATTGACAAAAATCCATAAATCGAGATCAATCTATGAAACCTGTCCTTACTGGGATTTGAACCGGTGTTCTAAGTCAAAAAAGTTGACACTTGACAATAAATGAGAATATAAGATGTAGTTATACAAGCGGAATAACTAAGTTATCAGCATTTTCTGCACTCTTACATTATACATTAAGACTTATCTTTATTTGAAGGGAAGAAGCGTTTTTTTAATGTGGATTTGTTAAATGATACAGTTTTTAGAATGCTAAGTGTTTTTAACTTATTGAAGAATTTTTGTTTCAGGCGCTGAAGGAAATGATGCGAGAACAAGGTGCCATTATTTGTCCAAAGACTAAGGAAGTCTTCTGTATGAAACGAGTTGAGAAAGTTTATGTTATGTAGTAAAGGATGCTTTACCACATGCTTTACACCATCATGATAGAGGCAGATGATGTATGTAACAATGAAGTAACTCAAAGAAAAACAAGAACAGTTTTAACGTCTGTGTTATATCTGTTCTGATTTGTTTTTTTGTAGGTTTTTCAAATTTAATATATTGACAACAATCTCATACTGACGGCAGTTGATTTTCAAACTTCAAATCCATAGATATGCGAGTCAAATTTATTGTTGCATGAACATCATCTAAAAATGGGAAAATGTACACGTATACTGAATATATCTTATGCAAGATGAAATCGTTATTATTACTATATTGTGAATATAAATATGGTAAATTGTTAATTTAATATAAATTATCAGTAATATATTAATTCAGTCTTGTTATAATGGACTGCTACAGAATACTTCATCATGATGTGAACTTCTGTACTATATTATCTACACATATTTTTGTATTTGTTTTTTTTCACTTGTGAAGACTGTCAGACAGCCTCCACTCTATATAGATAAAAAATATAATTAGTGCACAATGAAGTCTTAAAATATATCTTTTAGCAGTCGATTTCTTGATTTTTTTTTTAAGACGCAATTATTATTCCACTAATTTTGAGACTGAAACTATTTCAAAATTAATCTAGTTATTATTTAATCAAATAGTAATATGTTCAATTTTAAGAAAGCAAAATTATTTAGGGTGATAACTTATTGGCTCTCAAATTCTCAATTCATTATCTTTTAATTTCACATATAAATTGAATTTGAATCGTTCAAATTATGTACATTCACACAGATTTTGTCACTAACGACCCAGGTTTCGCCTTTCGGCATCTTCAGGCGTTCAAGTGCACGGATGAACTTGAACTGACGAAATCTTAAATTATATAAATTGAAGTCGCGATCGACTAGTTTCAATGTTACATTATATCTATCCTAAAGATTCAGTTTGGTATAACAGAATTGCTTGCTCAGAAGTAATAACTTGTTTTTAATTTACTAACCTTGCGATTGTGACAGATATAATAGGTAAATGGCACATTTATCCCAAATGATGGTGAAAGTCACATATCTCCAAAAACTTCTACAATACATGCAGTGTGTTTTTATATCTCTTTATTTTTAGACTATGAATTACTCCACTGAAATTATTGTGTAAAATGTAAACCTAAATTTAATACAACTTGTTTTGAAATAAGAATGCAGCATTTCATTTTTTATTATTTGAATCATTTGATAATTACCCCCCGCTGCCGAACATCATTTTAAACCATAGATAACATGATAATTGAGACTCCATGCTTACAGTAAATATCTTTTCAAATACGATGGTTGTAAGTACTAACTAACTAAGTAAGTGTAAGTATTGAGATTTAATAAAATGAAGGATGAGTTATTGTTCAATGAAGCAAATTTTGAATTTTTCTTGGATATTTGTGTTGTCATTTCACTTCGAGTTGACTTCAAACTATTCGACACATTGCCATGCTGCTGCAAAGCCAAAATAAGTGTGAGTCGGAAAAGCAGGAGAATCCGTGCCATAGAGATTTAACATGGATATTGATATTATATATAAATAAACAATTCAATTCTTTTGACAATGTCTATATGATTGTAACAGTAAAAATACTGAATATAGGTTTGAATGAAAAAAATATTTAATAATTCATGATAGGATTTTATAATAATTACAATTTGCAATCTAGTTATTACACATCAGTTTTACATTTTTTCAAATATAATTAAATCAGATGTTTATAATGTTTCTTACATGATAGCACAATTTAGTTGAAAAAAAAAGCGTGCAAAATAGATTTGAGTGAGAAAAATAACCACCATCGTCATTCATTCTTTACTATGAACAAATATTTTTCTTCCAAGTATGGGATACAGTGGCGGTTCCTGACCTGAAATCTTGGGTGGGCTAGAGAAAAGCATATTTCCACTTCACTTTATACATTAATCTACAAGCAAATTAACAAATATTACGATACTACTGCAATGCATAAATTTTTATATAATAAAATCAATGCTAATGTAACTAAGAAATAATAGAATAATAACACGGAATCCTTAAATTCGTCTCTTTCAAAGTGAAATAACAAGTACCTACTAAAAGCAGTATAGAACTGTCACTGAAAGTCAATACCTGTCACTTTCATACAATACAACGATATTGGTATTGTGTTTCAATGCATAAGTATGCGTAATGGGCTGAATCAGATCAGCCCCCAACGATCAACAGAAACTTGACAGATTGAAACACTATCCTTTGTGATTGATGACGTTTCCGTACATACAAATACAAAAAAAATCTAATCGTGCTTGATTGCGCCCCAGTGTAAAGAAATATTGCATGATATTGTCTGTGGTTACGGGCATGAGGAATTTAGCCCCTGAGTGGTGTTGCCAGTGACGTGTTCCAGTTCCTGTTCCCTGTGAAGTATTTATAGGGTTATTGTTTTTTTTATGCCGGCTCACTTTAAAATTGTAATACAAAACACAATCGAGAATATGATTGTAGGTAGACGTAACATTGTCTTATATTGACAGAGGAAAATTAAAACAAAGATATTATATTCATTTGGGAAAGGTAAGTTACGCTAATAAATGTATTTATTTTATTCAGCGGCCGAATTGCTGTTGATTTTTATTCAGCCATCTAATGTTTTGGGTGAAAAATGCAGGTCGGGCTTAGCCCACCTAGCCCAGTACCTAGAACCGCCACTGATGGGATATAATATGGAGAAGGCTTTTATCTAAATTATAAATACTTATCAAAACAAGGTACCATATTTAAAACAGACTTTTGAAATAATAAAGGACTAAATTTTTCTTTCCAGGAATTCCTTTCTTTGGAACTCTTTTCCAGGAATGTTTCAATTTGTTCCAGGAACAGAAACTTACATCACACAAAAATAATGTGATAAAATTGTAATCAAAGTTAAATTTCAAGATGCAAGGATAGGCTTTTCACTATGCAGGGGTGTGAAGAGATAGTAAAAAAAAAGGAGACACATGCTCCTATGAGTGAATATCTCATATTGACATATTTTTATTCATTATATATCGAACAATATATTTAGTACAATCTAGATTTATATTATAAGGCATAATATATTACTTATACTATTTAAAAGTGTTGCTAATGTCTGGCACATGTTCTTTGTGAAAACACCAGCGATAAGTTTGTCAATATCATAAATAGGCATGCACACAACAGAAGCTTCTGTGATAATGGATATATCACACAAGTGTAAAACCATAGTAAATGCATTTTTTTAAAAATTGCAAAACTAATGATCGTGTAATAATGTAAAAATTAAGTAAATATGAATTGAATATTTTTCAATAAAAAGCCGGAACCAAATGGTTTTACAATAAAATGATTAATTTTTCTTGTTAGTATAGAACAATATTATTTGCATATACTTAAGTTCTTTATTTTCAAGTACCTACGACATATTCTGAATTCCGAGTATTAGTTCTATACTTAGGCTTACACAATTAAACCCTAGTATCTTCAAACAATGTCATTTGAACTTACAATGGTTTTACATTCAGTGTGATATGTTGATTGAGTGAAGTGAATATAATTGTCAATTTTAATGAATTTACACATTCCAGACAGAACCTAGCTTACTTACAACGTTTGTATCATTTCAGTTAATTGAGGCATTATCAGGCAAAGCGTATGCTGAGATGCAGCGCAAGGAAACACAGAATTGGCAGGCGCAGGCGGGCGAAGAAGTTATGGCATAAATTAAAAATGCATATTTCTTTACAAAATGACATTCAAGGTTCATTTTTTAATGAGTAATTCAAATAGAACACTAAGTTCTCAGTGAATGTATATAAAACCTACCACTGCACAAAAAAAACACTCTGAGTTCTGTTAATCACTGGTTGAGCAAGTGACATGAATAACACGTTGATCCTCAGTAACTCTTTTAATGTCTTTTAAGAGTAGTCTACGTGAGTAGTATCGTATAAACAAAGTTTAGTTTGCACAAATTCAGTTAGTTTAACTGTCATTTTCACAGTGCAATAAAAATAATACGTTCATAGACTAGTATAAACACGTCCAAGCTTGTAAAAATGAATATATATAATAATGTACGCGTTGCACGCACCTGCGTATTATCGTATGCGGTTCTACGCTTCCGAGTGCATTACAAAATATGTGCTGCTTTAGTTGCACTGTGCTGCGTCTCAGCATACGCTTAGCCTTAATATTGTTGTTTCAGCAACATTTTCAACAAAGGTGGCTAACTATATATTTAAAAAAAAAAAACAATAATTATATTTATCTATTTGGTTTTCTTGAAAATTCTTCAGCTCTGACCAATGAAAATAGTTTTAACAAAAGGTAACTTTTTTTTTTAATTTAAGATTTCGACTGAAGGTGCTTGGTGGAATTTCAATATTAAATTTGAATCATTCAAATTATGTACACTCCCACAGATTTTGTCACTAACGACCCGGGTTTCGCCTTTCGGCATCTTCAGGCGTTCAAGCGCACGGATGAACTTGAACTGACGCTTAGTAAATGGATGTTTCGTGTTTATATATTAAATAAATGTATCACTGAGTCTAAAGCCATCGCTGGCGAAAAAGGGTAAGCTCATGGGAATTCCCAAAGATTTGAGTAGTGAGTGGTTTTTAGAATTATATTTATTTGTTTGTCGGCAAAGGTTTTATGATATTATTTATATAGGGTATAGAAGTGGAGACCCAGGAAGGTTTAGTCCACTCCACTTCTATACCCTATATAAATAATATCATAAAACCTTTGCCGACAAACAAATAAATATAATTCTAAAAACCACTCACTACTCAAATCTTTGGGAATTCCCATGAGCTTACCCTTTTTCGCCAGCGATGGCTTTAGACTCAGTGATACATTTATTTAATATATAAACACGAAACATCCATTTACTAAGCGTCAGTTCAAGTTCATCCGTGCGCTTGAACGCCTGAAGATGCCGAAAGGCGAAACCCGGGTCGTTAGTGACAAAATCTGTGGGAGTGTACATAATTTGAATGATTCAAATTTAAAAGGTAACTTCTTTAAAGATTTATTTTTTCCAGTTAGTATAATACCTAAATTAACTGAGTTTATACCAACACTAATGAGCTGGAGAATATTCATTTAATGTTCCATAAAGGGCTATAAATGAATGGCATCACACTTTTTAGCCATTTTTTTAAATATCTTCCCCCGTGTTTATATACAGTGCTGGCCAATTGATTCTTAATAACGCGAAAAAATATGTATTTCATTTATAAATCAATATTATTTAAGTTTAAAGTGAAATATTTACATTTTTCTTTTATAAACCACATGTCAACATGCTAATAGATCATTCCTAGAGAATAAAAAAAAAGGTAGACCAATACCAGTGGAGATATTAAATTAAATAGGGGCCGATAGGTAAACGGAGCGTTTTACGCCTTAGTGAACTTTAATTGCTTTATTACTGTAACAAAATATAATGCATTTTGAACCAAACTTTCTTTTGTCAATGTGATTGATAGGATGTTAACGGACCTTTTAAAAATATTTTCAGATAAATAATACACATAGAAATTTTTTAAAAATATTTAATATTTTGTAGAATCTCCATTATTCTTTATAACCTCTAGAATTGGTCTAGGCATGAAATCGTATATGTTTTTATTATTTAAATATCAATTGCATTGTCTTACACATATTAAACTACTTTGATTATATCCGGTGCCTTTTTTGCCGGGTGTTTGTCGAGCTTCCGCTTCATAATGGCCCACAGAATTTCTATTGGATTTTAATCCGGCCTATTCGCTGGCCAGGGAAGTGATTTAATTCCAATTCTTTCTTTGTAATCTGAAGCCTAATGATTGAGTTAATTGATTTGTATAAAAAAATATTTAGAGAAATATGAATCTGACTCGCAATTTCGCTCTGTGGCACGGCGCGGAATCGCCCTGAAATATTGGGTCACTGAACACCCCAGTCATCTCCTCGAAAATCGGTAATACTTCGTCAATAATTACCGATTTATATTTTATGCTGTTTATCATTCTATTGACGATCAAGAAATTACATACCCCATTGTACGTCATGCACCCCCATACTATTACAGAGGGTGGATGCTTGACAGTTCGGCGAATGCATTTACGATTATTTTGGTCACCACTCTTTGGGCGCTCCATAACGGCCCGGTTCGATAGTGAAGCCTCGAACTTTGACTCATCTGAGAAAATGACATGTCTCTTATTATCCACAGTCCACGATCTGTGTGCTAATGCCCAATCCGTACGTTTTTTCTTCGTGGCCGCTGCCAGAAGTGGCTTTCTGAGAGCGCTTCGGCTCTTGAACCCCATCTCCACAAGCCTCCTGCAAATGTTCTGTTTCGAAATGGTTGCATAAGATGATTGGTTCAAGTCCCCTAGAATTTTTGATGACATTAAAAATCGATTATTCATAATAATTGATTTTATTTCTCTATAATCTCGCACAGTCATGAATCGTTGTCGTCCTCCTCTTTGATTGGGTTCAATTGAACCAGTTTCTCTGAATTTCTTCAAAAAAACTAATACAGCCTGAGCACTGTATCCTACACGTTTCGAAATTTCATGAATGGAAATTTTTGGTTTAGCGAAAGCCAAAATTATTGATTTCGTCGCGAGTGTCATACTTTTTGGCTTATTCATTTTTTTTTAACCGTATTGACACAACCGCAATTCACAAAACTGGTGAAAGATAAAGAAACGAAACTTGTAACAGTTGAAAGCCAAATATCACTGAACAATAGAAAAAAATAGAATGGGGATGTAACTATTGAATTGCGAGAAACAGAGAAACTCAAAGTCGCAATGTCGGGCGATTACTTGCGATTAACAATCAATTGGCCAGCACTGTAATAATGATGATGCCACATTTTTGAAACTCCTCGATTACAATCTTTTGAAGGATGTCTTAACCCTTCAAGCCCGTATGCCGTGTTAAAAAAATGCTTTGTTTTAATGTACATTTATAATAGGATAAGTTCACCGATTTCAATCAAATAAATTGATTTCTTTTGAAGATAAGATTGAAGTTTTAGTTATTTGTACTTTTTATTGTATTTTTTCAATTAAAAAAAATGATTTGACTAATAAAAAAAATATTCTTTTATGTAGTTTTGAAAAATTGTAGTAAATTGGAATTTGACACATTCTAAACACATAAGGAATTATTTTTATGAAGCTATATATCAAAAGGATACTAAAATGGAGGAAAAAAAAATATTCGATACTTTGGAGCTTTTTAGTGTTACCAAGTGTAAGGATGGCCCTTGATTTATTGTTTTTATCAGTAGATCTGATGTCAGAAGAAGACAAAAGCTTCAGTGATATGACTCCCTAAATAAAGAAAATTATTGTTAGCTATATCACATAAATTTCACTGTATGCGATTGTTCGAAAGAACCATTATTTTTTTTTGATATGCAGATACTTACATAAATAAAATAGTGCGGTACCTCATTGGTCTTTTCACGATATTTAGAGTTGATTTTTACAATTCATAAAGATTCTTTTGACGTTCAATCAAGTAAATGTCAAATATTTCTATAGCTGTTCTTCGCGAACTTCAAACAGCAAACCGTCAGAAGCACGCAGAAGAACAGACCTATTGTAACTAATAGCTAAAAACCATACATTATATACATTTCTTTCAACAGTTCTGTCACAAGAGCATTATTTTTTCAGAAATATTTACAATAAACCGGCACTAATAAACACTCATAGTACAAACGATAAAAACATTTATGGTACCTTGCAATTTTAATTCATTGAATTCTACAGTTTTTGAAATTACAAAACCATCTCTTATGCAACTAAATACTTGAAAAAGGGTTTTAAAATGTGGGTTTAAAAAAATCTAAAATATTTCACATTATTTTCTATCTTACAGTTGAAAGTATGAAATATAAACCAATTAAATATAAAATAGCTGAGAGATCATGTAATGTAAACAGATGAATCTTTTTCTAATTCTCACAATTAAAATTAAGGTACCATGACTGTAACAAGTTATTTTTAGTACATCCGTTGATACTACCATATACTTGTTCAAATACTCAACGTACATAATATAATTTTTAAGCAAGGACTACCTCTCTCACTTCTAACAATACAAACTGTAGCCTCTCTTTATTCATGTCCGTGATTCAATAAAAAAAAAATAAGCAAAATTATCCCATTATTTTAACCAATAAAACAAACAAAGCAATTAGTTTTCTTTTGGGGGTAATTTTCTAGAAAATAATTTAACAGTAATAAATACCTTGAAAATGAATCCGATTTGATTAAAAAAATCTTGCATGTTTAAATATAAAAGTCGCAGTTCGCAAACAACCTTCTGCCTGTGGAAGATGAGGATGATAGTGAAAGTAGCAAAGAAGAAGAAACAATTTACTCAAAACAATGTTGTCAGTGATAAAATCCCATCTCGACAATTTAATTACATTTATTGAATATTCATCAAATATCGAAATGTAGCATTATCACATATATTTTCATAGTTTTAGGAAGTCGATTATTTAAAAATTTGCAGACTTTAAAAGTTTAAATGAAACTTCACAGTTGTATTGTCATTTATTTTCTCAGTGAAACTTTATTAAATAACAGATAACATCTCACCTACTGTCTGTTATATTGAGGATTTAATGCAATATATCCTTTTGCACTCAAGACCAGAAGAATTAAGAAGTGGCACCCTCATGCACTCTGCGGCGTTATAAGAGAAAAATCAATGCCGCCTGCTTTTACGGCGGCATTTGAATTTCAAAGGTTGAACTGCCATATCTAATTTTGGCAATCAACATTAATTTCTTTATTTTTGTTGATGGAAAACATAATATGTTATGCGTATCATTCTCACAACATTTTAAATGGTAGTGATAAATTATTATTAAGTCCAAATAAGTATTTACATACCGAGTTCATAGAACGGAATATGAAAATTTACATATTAACCTTATTTAAAATTTCCACTAATTTAATATAACTATCCAGGGGCAAACGGAGTACACTGTTATAATAACTATAAACGTAATAAATATTTAAACAAAAAACAGTGATAAGGCTTAAACAGATTTCATGTTTTAAATTTGCACTGTCAACTGTAAATTAGTAAATATCTATATCAGTAAACTTTGATTCACACACGAATAACTTTTTATTTACATTATTTTGCGATTATATAAAAAAAATAGTAAAATTTGCAAACTATAATGCATTTGTATGCACGCACAGTGATCGTATACAGGCATATCCTGACTCAAGACACTATGCCACTAGACAACACCGACTAAAGTTACTTTCAAGACGGGCTTCACAGTCCCGATACCTTGATAACATTTAGCTGTATGAAAATCTGCTATATGGTGACGAATACTGAAATTTTCAAAAAAGTGTGTGCAAAATAGCAAAATTTTCAAGAGAACTCCCTGAACATTTAGAATCAATGTAAAAACCCTTCATATAATTTGATGTGTAATTTAAAAAATATTATTCCAAAAGTACATTATGCATCGTTACAAATTCAAGCTTAAATATTTACAATAACACAGAAATAAATTTGTTGATAGTGAAAAACTTATATAAATATTCAAACTATTACAGATATGTAATGAACACAACTTTGACAAATATGACATATCACAAAAAAAGATTGATGGTTGACTATTGAATGGTGTATGAACTCACTTATTAGTACACTTAGATTAATAACATTTAGAAAGGTTTTGATGGCTAAACAGGTCCCTTTTAAAAGTTCATTATATTTTTCAGACCCATTTAAGTATGTAAACAAAAAATTGATGAACTAATCAAATAATATTGAAATGCAGCTCATTCGATCATTAAAAATCAGTAAAATATAAACAGCAAAAACAACAATATTAAGAAAAATATATTGATAAATGAGGAACTATTGAAAAAATTGAATTTTAACTAGTACAAAAGAACTATTGCGATTACTAATAATTAGCAACGATAAAAACGTAGTTTCTCAACCTTTTTGGGCCCGTGGTCCATTTTGAATCCCATATTTTTCCGTGGCCACCATATTTTATATAAGCATTCGAGTGTTATTTAGTTATATGAGCATTTCGAGACAAAGTGAGAAGATTTCACAATAATTTTTGCTCACTGGCAGATTTTACCCAGGAATTTACAGATTTTCGGGTCTTATAGCGCAGCGGTTAGCGTGGTAGGCTTCCGTGCTGTATCTCACAGGTTCGAGTCCCAGTACGAACAGCATTTTTTAATCGATTTATATTTGTAGGCATGGATGTTAGTGATGTCTGAAAAAGTCCTTCTCACCTTTTCCGATCCTCTAATCGAGAGCGATTAGTTAACCACTAGTCCTGTCCTAGCCTTATCCTTCTATCCCTATTACTCTCTTTGAAGACGAGGGGTTGAGCGACTGACTAACAAACAGCTTTTGTAGAAAAAGCTCTGTTGAGATACCTCCATTAGGAGGCCATATGCTCCACATTGGGGAGCGGACATGGATACAAAATTTACAAATTTCCCAATGTGAAAAGAGAAAAAATGTTTTTTTTTCAACTCTTCCAGGATTTTCTCAAAACTGTGCTGCGACTCTCCTAAAAATATTTTTTCTTTGTGGCTCCCTTGGAACATGCTGTTTCTCCTAGGGGGACCGCCTGGTCCCCGGTTGAGAAACCATGTATTATAAGTAATATTTGAATTTACTAAGATCAAAAATTATATTAGTAGACATTCAATAATCTTACGAATAAATTTCTCATTATTTGTATGATGGATTCATTATCATCACAATAATCCAAGCAGTAGTGGATATTTTATGATTTAACATACAAAAGGGTTATCTTTTTGAAAGTTTTACTACACACATTGTTAAATTATCTGTAGGAAGAAGTTTCCATCTTAGTTTTCCAGTTATTAAAAATACTGAAACGAGATTTCACCTAATAATCTATTCACATTAAGCAATCAATTTTTTATGACAATTGAGGCATCTGCAATATTTCAAATAAAATTGCCAAGCATGAAACTATACGCTGCTCCTACAAAACAATATAACAATACACATATCACTCTTTCATAATGGTTTCAGTCAAAAAGAAGATATTGCAACACTTTTTCTTTGTTTTTGTTTTGAGGAAAAGCAAACTATGTCGTCAAAAATGATGCTGCAACATTTTAAACTCAGCGTGTCATCGATAATATCGAGGCACCTCGCACAAATGTAACACACGTCGAAATGTTTTAACATTTTTAGCTGACCTGCTGGGGAACGCCAGTCTGCGGGGTGACCGATTCCAACGGCCGGTATTTTTTTATTCTCATCCACTGGCCGTTGTTGTAATTCATCTGGAAATGGGTTTCGCACATCATAGTCACCTGAGAGTTGTCCTTTTGAACGACATTTTCTTGATTTTCTGACAATTTTATTGTGACTATGTTGCCGAGATTGGGGCATGGATTTTCTGAAAAAATAAATATACAGGGATATAGGTTTTGATGCTAGCTGATCTTAAATATACACAATAGCGTATTAATCATTTTGTATAATTACTGGTTGTAACCGTAACTAAAATGTAGGTATAAAAACTATGTAAGTTTTATTTCAAAAATCATAGTACTAAATTTATTTAGTATCAGAAAACTATGTGATTCATTTCGTTGCACATTTGGTACCAGCGTAACTAGACTATTTGACCAGCATACAAGTTACAGTGGGACCCCTATTTTTCTTACAAAAATGAAAGTAATTAATGTAGAGATATTAATATCAATATTTTTCACTCTTAAATTTACGAATGCTGCAATCATGCGGCACGTTTTCCATTTTAGGATATAAACAAAATATGAGTGTCAATTACACTCGTAAAATGCATGGCGGATTACAAGAACTTTTGTTATACACAGGAACATAAAGTTTTTACTATTATGTTTTCAGTAAAGATGAATTGATTATATTGTATATTGGGTATATTTATCACTTTGTCCTTGTTTTTATTTAAAATATGATATGTATTTGGAGATCCTCTCGAGACCCCTCAACCCTAAGGGCTCACATGTCCCGCTAACCCCTAGTCACACCAATTCTTCATCCAATGCTTAAATACCCAGGAAGCTGAAGCTCAGTTATTCATGCTACACATAGTGACAGTAGGCAAATATAGGCAGGAAACTTAATAATTCTCGGATACCTCTGGAGCCAGCCATGAATCCCAAGATGAGAGCTTTCTCTGGTCTCGTAACTCTGTTGGCATTCCTGAACATGTCTTGGGCTTCCAGCATTTGATCTCTCTAAAAAAATAAAATCAATGACACAGTAAATTGAAAATACCCAAATTTGATTATTGAACATCTGATTTTGAATATTGATATATTTTGCTTATGCACCCAAATACAGTAACATACCATATGACAAAAATTATAAAATGAATCAAATATATTTTTTTGACATAGGACATTTATAGACTTTCCAAGAAAAAAGTTGCCGGAACGTCGTTTTCAGTGCGCTCTATGACAAAAAAAAACACTGTATATCGCCGGTATACTGCCAAAAAACATTAAGTGAAAAAATCTCATTTTGAAATGATCAACATTTCGAATATCATGAAGTGAATTGAAATGTATCGTAGTCAATTGACCAAAATGTTTATAGCTCAAAAACGTTTAGTCTTCTAATTATCTTTGGGTAGATTTAGAAATAAGAAATCTGTACATCTAAAAGCGTTATTTATAGATTTCTGCCGACAAAATAAACTTATTTCGTATCTTTAAATATCAAAATAAATAAATTCAATATGCGTGAGTTTTTTTTCCAGATGATAGAGTGTGATGATCTATCGATCCGCATTCATAACACAAAACACACAATTTTTGATTGAAGTACAATTGACTTGGTGGAATTTCAATATTAAATTTGAATCATTCAAATTATGTATATTCACTTGTGTGAATGTACATGTAATATTGGGGTTGGAAATGAATATATTTGTTTTAATAGTTAATATGGGAAGAATTCTTCTTATTGACAAACCGTAAGTGAAAGTCCTCTGCGGGGAAGTAAATTTGGAGGTTGTGCGGCAGTAACTGTTCTTTCGACAGCTGACGGCCGAGTTGTGGTAGCAGAAGGCGCTGGCAGTACTTGCTGTGTCTGAATGATGACATTGCCAGAGGGGTGATGTTGAACTCCGCCAGCTTGTTTGACACTCGTCAACACAACAGTCTTGCCGGCTTGTCCCTGGGCATGATGAAGTACGGAATTGGTGAGAATGACGGGTAGTCCGGCGGCATTTTTGAGGATGTTTGATCCCGAGAGAAGAGTGCCTCCGGGGCCGGCTGTCACTAAGAGCGGTTTCTGCCCCGGTTGTCCAGTAATGAGAAGCTTTTGCTGTTGCCCTATTATGATGGGTTTGGATCCCTGACTCTGCATAACCAGGGGGCCTTTCGGAGAAGGAGCCAACGGGGGCGGATCGGCATTGTGGATTTTGATGATCTGCGGATGAGAGATAACGGCTCCTGTCTGAACTGAGGCAGGAGAGATCGGGGTGATGGCAGTAGGAGCAGAAGTCATTTGAACTGGTATTCCTAAAAAAAACATTTTATTATTACGAGTATATTATTATAATATATTAACATATTGTTGTCTGGATTTCGGGACCAGTGTTCCCTCTAATTTTCGGAAGGTTATGTGCGCAAAAGACATTGGCTGTGCAACTTTGACAAGAAATAAAAAGATTTGTGTGCCACATAACGGTATTTAGACCTAATAAACGAAAAGGTTGATTTTTAATAATGACAATAATTAACAACACTACTTAATGTTAATTAATTTATTCTGGTGGTGGTATAACTGATGTAACTTTTGTTCGCTCTGTTGTAATGTATGTGCGCGTGCTCGGCAAGTTGTGTGCGCGCGCACAGCTTAGAGGGAACACAAATATGTTTCGTCTTGCTTGCCGAAAAGGTCAGGTGCTGCAGTTATACGGGTTATAAAATAACAGATTTTGGGAAACACTGTTACAGTATAGTTTATTATGCAACCAAAGGTGAGCAAGGATTATTATATATTATGCTAGTAAAAAAAATACTGACCCGTTTCCCTGTTGGCATTAGGAGTGAGCGATCCAGGGGGAGGAGCTGCTGGAGTAGACGGCATGACATAGTTGTTGAGACCGCGTGCATACTCTGGCAATGCAGAAGATGCTCCTGCCGGAACAGCGTTACGAGCGGTAGCGGCAGATGGTGTGAGGGGAGCAGGTGGAGCGAGTGCAGGGTCAGGAGAAGGTATATTGGTAGGGGTGAGGGAAGGCGAGAGTCCAGCTGGTGTAGCTGCCGTTGATGGAAGCGCTTCTGCCTCTGCAGCCGCTCTCTTCTGATTTTCTTCCATTTCTGAGTAAAAAAAAGTTGGTATATTTAGTCGCACAATTTTTTGGGCTCTGAAAGGTTCAACATATATTATTCTCAATGTCTTTAAAGCGGATTTTTTTAACCGATTTGGTAGACAACTTTAACCGTTTATATATTTTAAGATTTAGACCGAAGGTGCTTGTTGGAATTTCAATATTAAATTTGAATCATTTAAATTATGTACATTATGATTCTATTTACTCAAATATAGGGTATAAAAGTGGAGAACTCGGCAGGTATAGCTGCTCATTCAAAATTGGTGCGCTTTACAATTGTGCTATTTATCTCTAAAATTTCTTGGAAACATAGTTTATGCACGTCCGTATTTGGGTGTAACATCTTAATCTCCTGTTTGTCATTGAACACGTGTCTTTCTGAAATTAAGTGATTGGCAAAGGTGGACGTATCTTTTTTTAATCTAAAGGCAGCCATATGCTCTGATAATCTAGTGTTCAGTGTCCTTTCGGTTATTCCGATATAAAATTTTGTGCAACAAAAGCATTGCAGTCCATATATCTCGGAAGTAATGTATTCTATCTTTATTGTTGACTAATAATTTACCTAAGGAGTTTTTACAATAAAAAGCTGGTCAAACACTATCAGCGAGCTGTTTTTTAATTTTAAAATTTCTATTACCTAAATAAATGATTCTACGCCAATACCTAGTATGTTCTGTATCCTTTGACAATTTACCTTTAAATAGCATTTTTTCCGCAAGTTTGGTTTGTTTTTTTGATAAAAGATTGTTTATAAGAGACATATCGTATCCATTGTTAATGGCAATTTGTTTGATGATTCTTAATTCAATATCAAAGTTTACTTTATTTAAAGTAACATTTACAAGCCTGTGACTTTCTGAATGGAATGCGGTTAGTTTATAAGAAAATGGGTGCATTGAATTTTCATTCATAAAAATTCAATGAAAATTCAATTGAAGGATTTGCGGCGAATATTTCAGAGTAGTGTAATTGGGGGTTCCACTGTACTTGGTTATTTAAACATTCTGTTATATTCTGTTTTTTACATTGCAAAAGTTATAAATTAATAATTTATAATGGTTTGAAATACCGTGTTTTTTAAATACATTAATAGTGGGAAAAGTACTAATAGATTTGAGGAACCTTATTTTCAGTAAACATTAAAAAAAAAAAAAAAATTTTCCATTCTTGGAGCGAATTGACATCCTCACCGAGCATCCTTCTTCGTTTCTTTTGGTGTTGTGTAGCAGGCTGGTCCGCGATATCTAGCAATTTAATTCCTCCATCTTTTCTGGTGGGCTGAGGTGGTGTAGGTCTTCCAGCTACCCGTACCCCACCGCGGCCGATAGTCCATCTAGATGGCAGACCTTTCAATGGGGCTGCAAATTTTCCGAATACATATTATCAACTACAAATTTCTTTAAGAATCAATAAAAAAGAATCATTAAGTTTATTGTCAATTATTATTGTAATACAAAATGTTTACTGGTATCAGTCATTTTCCTCGGCATTCCTCTACTTCGGATTGGAACGGTGGGAGCAACGCATTTTTTAAGATTTGAAACAGCATCTGAAGATTTCTGAAGAAGTTCAGCTCGCAGCGCAGCACTTTTCGGTTTTCTTTTCAAAGTGAAATGTTTTATAGGATTAGGTTGCTGACCCACCTGAAAAATATGGAGTGAAATGTTACGATTGATTGTCGACCAATTCAGTTTATTATGTATTCTCTTTAGATGAAAATTATAGATATCCTAGGAACCATGTGTTAAATTAAAAAAGATTTACACTTAACATGTATAAGCAAGAATAAAAAAATAAAATACGAACCACAGAAACTAGAGCAGCCTTATTGAGATAGTGACACTCGAGTGGCAACATCGCGAGTTCCGAATGCCTATTCACGAGTCTTCTCAATTCAGAAACCATGTCTGAAAAGACTGGTCTGGCTTCATCTAGTTCAGGAGTGTTAAGAGATCCACTCGAAGGCAAAGTCTTCATCACTTCTGCCAGCATGCTCACCCATAATTCAGAATCCATTCCGGCCACTTCCATGATTTCTTCCAGCTCTGCACGCCACTGCAAAAAAATTTATCTTGATGGGAGAAGAGTTTTGGTCTGAAAAGTAATTCTACGACAATTGCGTACTGTAATTACAATTCAACTGAAAGAAATACACAATAGGAATGTACCACATTTGGTTAATTTGCGATTAGTGATAGATGTCATACAAAAGCTTTAAAAATAATTTGCATATTTTCTGAGGTTGTAAAAAAATTGTCCAAGGTGGGAATAATCCATAAGAAGTTGTTTGTCCAGTAAAAAAGAGGAGATTTAATAAATATTATGTAAGAAATGGCGATAAAAAATAGAGCAATTCATTTGCACATTTCAGCCTTCACATAACATTTTAGGATGTGTATCAATAGTCCTCTCTACAATCTGCTAAGAATTGATGCTAAAGTGAAATTAATTACTGCATTTAAAACTAATCCACGGTTAACAATGTAAATATATAGTTACCTATGTATAATAACTTATTTATTTTATTAACATAATGAAGCCGGTTCCCAAGTAACATTAAAGAATATTAATTGGTCCGCACACCGAAAAAATCTGAGTAGCACTGTATTAAATAATAGGATACGAATACTTATAAATATGTTAGCAATCTTTAACTATACAACCAATCGTTTTTATTATGATAAGCAATATTATACAATAATGTGGAACCTCTTTATGTCATATCCGATGATCGTCTTATTTTGATGACAATTTTTTTTTAAATTAATGTTTTCCTTATTTTTTCATTACCCACAACCGGCACTGGTATTAAACAAAAGATCTGTTCCAAATGTGTTTTGAAGTGACGTCGGAGGGTGTACTTAAGTATTAGAGTGCTGAGCCAATTTTTTAATATTCAGAATGAGCGCCATCGCGCTCCTTAGCACAGTTAAGTCAAGGGAATTTTGGAAAGATCATTTAAATATTATCATAATTATATTCTCTGCTGTGTGAGGATAATCGATTAGGTATGGGAAGAAGTGTCTCCCAAGACAATGATCTCGACCTGGAGGAAATTTTGGTCAGAATATCTGTCAGAAAGAGACATTCAGGGTTTTGGGTCACAACCTGTTTTTGAAGAAATTGTGTGTCTAAGGGTTTGGATGTTGGGAAGAAGTAGAGGAATTGGTCGTGGAGCATGGAAGTGAATATCAAAAGAACTCTTTAAACTTCATAAAGACCAGAAACTAAAACGATGGAGATGATTTAGTCTGTTGAGGTAGGGTATACATAAAGCTAACATTAATAAAATACTGTTTTATTTGGCTT